>OZ014522.1:88670519-89870519 GCA_963966055.1 Lathyrus aphaca
CTAAATATTCTCTAGTTGGTTTGACATTTTGCAGCACTTGGTCAGTTAGGACATGTTGACGTCGATCCATCCATTGTTGACGTAATTCCCTTGCAAAGTCTCTTCAATCTTCCATATTCCACATGTCACTTACTCTTTTCAAATGCCAATCTCCCAAACATGTCGGAGGGCCCGGAATATCCTGTTGCATTTCGAACTGCATTTTCACCCGATCTGTTTGGTGCATTTCAATTGTAGTGAACCGGATGATTGGTGTTTTTGCCGTCCAAATTTCAGCATCTTCTGGGTTAGGCTCATGGTCGAGGGCTAAATATGGCCGCCAGATGAACTACGAAAAAAAAATTCGTTTAGTAGAAAATTATTTTAGTGAATAATATGCATTAAAACGGAAAAATATTTTTTATATATGACAATACCTGATCGATCCCCACGTGGTCTAACAATTGGCGATATAAAACTATGGAACTTCTTGGATTTCTACTATAATCCATCCCAAGATCGGACCAGCTAAGCACAACAGATTTAAAGCATTTAGATACAATAACAATTTAAATATTTAAAATTTAATATGTTTGGAAATAAAAATTAATAGTAGACTTACTGGTTTGCGTAGGGGAACGGGCATGGATTCATGTTGCGTGGGGCAAGCATCGGCAGTCTTGAATACCCCCAAGCTTGTAACAAAAATGCACAACCAAAAAATGTACAAGTATCCTTTGCGGCATTTTTACAAAGACTACTGTACAATTGTGCCAAAACAGCCGAACCCCAACTATATGTATTTACATTGTTGATGTTTCGCAACAATGGTAAATACATCATATTTATTGTGTTTCCGGTACCGTCGGGAAATAAAAAATGACCGAATAAAAGCATAATATAACACCGAGTTTTTTGAATTTTTTCTAACTCGGTTGATTCTTCGGTTAAAATAAAACTAGCATAGTGGGCTCTAAGGACTCCTAGATTAATACCTGAACCCCGGCTACGAGTATTTGTTGGCTGCTCCTCGTCAATGAGAGGGGCACCCAGCAAATCCGCAACTATAAAAACTTCATGGTTGACCTTACCAAAGACAGCTCTGTCAGATACGCGTAACCCCAAAAGCATGTAGACGTCTTCCAATGTGACAGTGCATTCACCGAAGGGTAGGTGAAAGGTGTGTGTCTCTGGCCTCCACCTCTCTTGTAGTGCCAAGATGAATTTTGAGTCTATAGAGTTGTTGTGCACCTTTATGACTTCACCAATTCCGCATGACCGTAGATACGGTTCAATGATCGGATCAAACTCTATGTAATCGTGCACTCGACACCGAAATCTTCTTACATTCTGTAAAAATATTCATCGAAATAAGTTAAAATATGAAAGAGTAAAAAGTATATATAAATATATGTGTAAAAAAATTTACGAAGATTAAACTTACAAATGACGCGATATTTTCGACTGTGCCTCGATGTTGATCTCCCATCGTTAGTAAAGCCATTTTCGATTTTGCCGCGATATTTTTGATTGTGCCTAGACCAATTTATGAATTATTTGTGTGATATTTGATATTTTAGGTTTGATAGTGGAAAGTGTGATATTTATAAGAAATTGCATTTAGTTGTTACGGATTGAAACAAAAACAACTTGTTCTCATTCGCCAAACCATGTGGCGAATTCAACAAGAACATTCACACACATTCGCCACACCATATGGCGAATTCAAAGTAAAATTTCCTGCATGTCCTCTGATTGGTTCAACAGCATGTTTGTGGATTCCTCATCTTCACTCTGATTGGCGAATGCATGTGTTCAAGGATCACCAACTCATTCACATGCATTCAATGGAATCTCTGCATGGTCAATGAAGTCAGAGCATTGAAACAAGCACGAATCTCCTATGCATTCATCAGCTTTAGCAGGTTTCATAGGTAGCCATGTTGATTGGCGAATATGTGTATGGATTCGCCAATCCAATTGGCGAATAGGTTTGAAAAGAGCCTTGCTTAGCCAGTTGATTTGGCGAACACGTGTTTATAGTTTATTTTTTTAGGTTAGTTTAGTTAGTTTAGTTAGGGTTTAGTTAGGGTTTAACTAGGTTAGTTTAGTTAGTTTAGTTAGGGTATAATTAAGTTAGTTTAGTTAGTTTATAATTAGGTTAATTTAGTTAGTTTAGTTAGGGTTTAATTAGGTTAGTTTAGTTAGGGTTTAATTAAGTTAGTTTAGTTAGTTAGGGTTTAATTAGGTTAGTTTAGTTAGTTTAATTAGGGTTTAATTAAGTTAGTTTAGTTAGTTTAATTAGGGTTTAATTAAGTTAGTTAGGGTTTAATTAAGTTAGTTTAGTTAGTTTAGGGTTTAGTTAAGATAATGTTTGTTAGGGTTTCATTAATGTAATACTAGGTAGGGTTTAATTAAGACATATATATATATATATATAATATATATATATATATATATATATATATATATATATATATAAATATATAAATATATATATGTATAAATATATAAATATATATATATATATATATATATATATGTATAAGTATATATATATATATATATATATATATATATATATATATATATATATATATATATAAGTTAGGGTTTACTTTTATATATATATATATATATATATATATATATATATATATATATATGTATGTATGTAAGTTAGGGTTTACGTATTAAAAATTATGTTATATATATATATATATATATATATATATATATGTGTGTGTGTGTGTGTGTGTGTGTGTGTGTGTGTAATTTAGGGTTTGTTAAGTTAATACATTTAAGAAGTATGTGCAGAAGACAAGACATATGTTGAAAAATAATGTAGTCTATATGTGCAGAAGATAAACCTATATGTGCAGATGATAAGACATATGTTGAAAAATAATGTAGTCTATATGTGCAGAAGATAGACCTATATGTGCAGAAGATAAGACATATATGGAGAAGATAACCCTATAGGTGCAGGAGATAAGCCTATGAGACAACTAGTACACATTACTTCAGAACAGTAAATATAACCATAAAATATATTTTTGACTTTACTATTTATAGATTATTTTCATATCTTCATTGTACCATAAACTGCAAAACATTTTCGTATCTAAAAGAGTCTTTGTAAACGAACTATGTCTCAATTGCCCCAGTATATGATCAACGCCCATATAAATGGCGAAATATTTGAATGTAACCATTCTGGTTTCAACTTTCGTAACACCGAGGTTACTCGGTTCTCAATCACCCAACAATCCAATTTTGCTCATCTAAAAAAGAGATTGGAAAACAAAATGCAGCGTGGTCCAGTGGACGTCATTATTTACAAAAATCCAGTATTCTATGAGGATAACCAGGTCATGTATTTCCAATTAACTATATCTGATGACGAAAGTGTTCGTACTATGTTTCTAAGCCATGAGTATTCTGGTTTCAATGATATTGAGCTCTATGTTACGCTGCACCAACAACAAATGTCTCAGACCATTGATCATTTGCAAGTCTTTTTCGAATCTGACAATGATTTGGCTGAAGTCGATGTTGTTGATGAGGACGAGGAACAAGAGGAGGCAGTAGTTGATAAAATGGTCAATGAAGACGAGGTCCTGGCCAGTCATGTATATTGTCCTCCTCCACACATGACAAACTTGAACTTGGGAAGTGAAGGCCCATCTTCAGACATATTTTATGATCCGTATCCACAAAGACAAGGTGCATTAAAGGAGGGCGACCATTTTCGAACAAAAGAAGAATGCGTTCGAGCTATAAAATTTTACCACATGGATTTATCGGCTGATTATAAGGTCGACCGAACGAATCCTACACTATATATGATACGTTGTCGTAACGTGGCGTGTCCGTTTCGATTGACAACATCATACAGAAAGAGAAGTGAAGATTGGAAGGTTGCTTCAATGGGACCGGAGCATACTTGTGTAATAACCAACTCATTGGAGGATCATCGGCAACTGACCTCTCAGCTAATATGCAACGATATCCTATCAATCGTTGCCGACGATCCTTCGGTAAAGGTCAGCACGATAATTAAGCACATAGTACAGAAGCACAATTATACTCCATCATACAGGAAAGCATGGATTGCTAGAACTAAGGCTGTTGCCGTTGTATTCGGAAATTGGGAGGACTCGTACAAAGAACTCCCAAAGTTTTTGCTGGCACTGAAGCACTATTGTAAACACCCCAAATTTGCCCTCACCCATTCACACCATGGCTTGTGTTCATTTCATATGCATAAACACAATCATAGCATCTCATATCACATTTTTTATTCACTGCATAGATTCAAAGTCATCTGCACCTAGGGTTTGTGACCTGAGCAACCCAAGAGCTTCTTTAGCCACTCCAAAGGCCATCAATCACTTCAAAGGGGTCCATGTATGTTCTAATATCATATTATATCCTCTCAAAGTCAAGAATGCCAAAGAATCACAAGAACTGGGATTTGTATGGAAGCAGAGCCAGGCTTGACTGCACAGATGACCTAGAATTAGGGTTTTGGTTTCAGAGGCCATAACCCCAAATTTTTTGGTCATTCTTGTTTCTATTGGTCTCTATATTGTATAGGGAGTATGCATATCAATTTTCATGAAGAAATTCCATGGGGAAGTCATCTGATCAAGAGTTGACTTTTCAGACAAGTCAGTGCAAAATCAGGGCATCTGAGGCCCCCAATGACCCAACCAAAGGGAATTCTTCATCATTTTGAGTGTATATAATCTTTATTTGATCATAGAAGAGGTTTGAAGTTCACAAAATTGGAGAATTTCAAGTCTTTTGCAAAGTTGACTTTTTGGGCAAGTTTGACTTTTAATGAAAATGTCATTTTAGGCAACTTTTTCAAACCTTACTTTTTGATTCAAAAAAGCTTCAAATGGAAAAAATTTGGTCATGAAAGTTGTAGAATAGATCTTTCCCTTTTCAAAAAGTACAAGAACTTGACCTAATTCATTTTGGATCAAAAGTTATGGCTCATCAAAGTTGGCAAAAATCACTAAAATTCAAGTTATGCACCAAATGGGAAAACTTGCAAATTCTTGTACCAAGGCAATTTGTGACTTCAAATTGATGTCTAACCATTACACAAGCATCACACAAGTCCTAAAAATCAGAATGGGCCAAGAGATCACATGTTTTATGGCTTGTGAAGCAAGACTTTTTCATGAAGAACCAAAAGCAAGCCAAGTTGCAAAACACATGATAACTTCTCATCCACTTGCTAGCTACTTTGCTGATCAACCCTAGCCTTTTCCCTCACCATGCTGCGCAGCACACCCACCTTGTACTTGGCTAGAGATTGACCCATGTTTCTCTTACACAAAAGTTGACAATTTGCAAAAGCAACCATACCTATCACAAAAGGACATGTCATGTCATTTGACCAATGGCATTTGTTTATACAAACAAAATGCAAGCCAAACCATACAAGAACACAAGCTGAGCCCTAAGAATCTTCAAGTTACAAAAAACTCTCCCTCTTGCAAAAGCTTTCGATTCTCCCAACTCAACCACTCAATCTTCAAACAAACACCACCATTCATTTCTGAATCATTCACTGACCCAAAACCACCCATCAAAACAGCCAAGAACACACCACAAGCCAGATACGATTTCTGACTAGTTGGAGTGCAAACACCTGAACCAGCCACATACAAAGTTGTCCAAGCATTGTAAACTCCTCAAGAAGGTCATTAGAGGCTTTTTGCACCAAGAAAGCAGCCAGAAAGCTCAAAGGGTGAAAGCTCCATCTCAGGTAGCCATTCGAAATTATTTTTCCAGAAGCTTTATTTTAAGTTCTCAATTGCTTAAGTTTGATTCCCTGAGTACAATGAACTTTTTACTTTTGAAAATGATGAAGAATTAAGAGTGTATGGCTTGTCTGAAATTTTTGCAGTTTTTGTTCTTAGCTTCGATTCTTGTTAATGGTTGGAAATAAATGAGGTTTGAGGTTAGGGATGAGTTTAGGAGGGTGAAAGGAACAAATCTGGAGCTTTAGAGCTCCAGAAATGACCTAGGGAGCGTTTTAGAAATTTCTCAGGTGAGGGGTGGCCGGAGAAGATGACCGGAGGTCATTTCCGGCCACCTGAAAGTCATTAATGCTTAATTAGGGTTTAAGGTTAGGTTTGAATCTGGAGCGTAGGATGAGGCTTCCCGCGCGTGTTTCAAGGGCTCAGATCATGTCATTAGCCCTAATTTTGTTTATTTAATTTAATCATAATTAATTAGCTGAGGTGAAATCCAGACCACTCATTAGCGCGCCAGTCAACCATTTCCTTTCAACTTTGAATCTGGATCATTGGATCAGATTACTTTTCATTTTATTTTGTTTTATTTCATTTTCTTTCTATTTAATTTGTACATTTTATAAAAAATAGCAAAAACCATTTAAAAATTATGAAATTTTTTGTCAAGAGTTTCATTAATTTTTAAAACCCAAAAATATTTTTATTTTTATTTTTCGCATTTAAAAATCACCAAAAAATTCATGAAACATTTAAAAACATTTAGAAACATTGTCCAACCCTCAAACCAAATTTCTTTTTTGATCTTGATGCATTTTGAGAATTTTTCATGGAATTAAAATCATTTTAATGCATTATTTTGATCCAAATTTCAAAAAATCATTTCTGCCTAACCATTGAGAGTTGTACCTTGATTCTTTTTGCATTGTGTTGTGCATATCATGTAGTTTGTGAGATTAATTTGGCATGAATTGATCTTACATTTTCCTTTTGTTTGGCATTTTTCTTGTTAAGGAACCCTAAAACCCTAAAAAACTTAGGAAAATCATAACTTGAATTAGGTTAAGAGTTGGAACTTCTCCTTTGGGCAGTGAGTTAGTATAGGATTAGGGATCCTTTGAGTGCACTTTCAATTTTTTATCTTGATGTTTGCTTCTGATTTTGGTTTTTGTTTGATGCTTTGATCATAAACCCTAATTTGGGCTTCCATATGCGTCCATCTTGCATTTGCTTACATAACATGACTTGCCATAGCATTTTGTGCATCCATGTGATTCATTAGACATCTTAAGACATATTGAAAGCATGTTTGATCATTGCCTCTTGCATTTGCCATGTTGTATGCCATATGCATTTCATAACTTTTCATGAATGTTCATGGTTCTTAACTTGTTTCATTTGCATCCATAAGCTTGTATGATCATCACCATGCCTTGTTTCATGTTTGCATCATCTCATAGCATCATTATCATCCCATATATGCTTCTGGTTTTGGTTTGACTCATGTTATTTCATCTCATTTTGTATGGCATTGCATTTCTTTCACTAACTTTTCAGGTGGTAAGTTATCTTGAGAAGTGAATTTGCCTTCACTTCTCATAACTTCTCTTCATCTCTTTTTATGCATCCTTGCTGCATTTTTGTTTGTGTTTGAGATTGAGCTTGCTCATTCTTTTTTTTTCTTACTTTCTTTCCTCAAGTGGCTTGTCTTCTTCAATGAAGCAAGTTACTTTGCTTCTCTTGATCCTTTCATCTGCTTCCTGGTGGTTCCATTGAAGATTTCTCTTGTAAACCTCACAAACCTTAGGAACAACCAAGCATGACAATGATTAGGGTTTTGATCAGTTCCCCACTTAGTTTTACCTTTGTGTCTCATTGAGTCTTCTCTTCTCATCTCATAATCAGGGACTAAACCCTAAAGGCTTTAAGGCTTTGTGTTTAAGCTTATGCCTGCATCCTTCTATTAGGATGGAGTGTATAACTTTAATCCTAAGTGTTAAACCCTTAATGTGTTTAAATCCTTTAATCAACTCACTTAATAATCATCAAGACATCACACTTGTAACTTGGGCCTTGCATTAGGGTTCTAATTCTTCCTTAATTGGTTAAGAAGGACTAACCCTAGTGTTAATGGACAAGTCCCCCTCAAGTTGTCTTACAAACCCTAAAAAACATTTCATCATCATATCATTCAATAAAATCCACTTAATCAAAGGCTTGTTTTGTCATGAGTTTAATCCCTAATCATGGATTAAGTTGAGGAGCTTTCCTCAGCTTAAACATTCTCATCTATTATCCTTCTATTAGGATGGTGTAATGAGTCTGTTTAATCCCTGATTATGGCTTAATCTCATTACTCAACACTAAACAAAAATACCAAAAACATCTAAATAATCACAAGTAGGTTAATGATCTTAATCCTGCATCAAAGGTGATTAAGTGTGAGAATCTGACTTCACACTTAAGGTACTCTCATCACCCCTAATCAGAGGGAAGATGTGATGAGTTTACTAACCCATTGGTTTAAGCTTAAGCTCATTAATCTATGACAAACTTTCAAAAAGCAATAAAAGACTGAAAATACAAAAACAAACAATAATCGTCTCCTCCGGGATTCTTTTCTCATCTCATTCACTCATAAAAGAGAACTTGCTTCTTCCGTCTAATGCAAGACAGTTTGCATCTGTGCCAGACAGATTATACACTTGAGCATAGGCTAGTAAGCAGTTCACAAGTCAATTTATCTTTCAGTCTCTTTGGGTCGAACTACGGTGTTCTGACTTCCTCATTGCACGAGAGGATACGTAGGCATAACTTAACAGTTATCGAACAAAAGTGTCTGTATATTCCCCCCTCTTTCCAGCTTCATTCTTTAGCCTCATATTCATGAGCATTTCATTCTTGTTCCTGCACTGACACTGTATATATTACACTTTACACTTCCTTTACACTGACACCTGTACATCCTTTTCCAGCTTTTGATACACAGATTGCACTGACACTACCCCTTTAAAACACAAATATTTTAAGCGTGGATCCCGTCGAGTACGACGGACAATCTGGGTGCTAATACCTTCCCAGGTTGTAACCAACCCCCTTTCTCAGTCTCTCTGGTTCGCGACCGTCTTATCCATATCTTTCTAGGTCTATGCAGCATTGCCTTTCCTCCGGGATAAAAATGCCTAGCTGGCGACTCTTTCACTCCCTGTGAGTTCACTCCTGTGTGTTCTCACATCCCTCTTTCGCCGACCATTCGCGTCTGTACCTTTATCTGGGGCCATTTCCCATTTATCGGGAGCGACAGCTTGGCGACTCTGCTGGGGAACCTTATACTGTAACCAGGGCTTCTGGTTCTTTTTGTGGGTTCCTCCTAGCGCTTGTTTGATTTGTGTTTACTGGGGTGTTATGTGCTATCTGTGTTTGTATGTTTTGTTTTATGTACAGTTTGTTTACTGCTTTCTTTACAGCCTTATATACATCATACTGTCATACTGTTCGTGCTGGATCTGGTTTTGTTGCTTTGGTGGGTGGGGTTCTATTGAGAGTTGAGGTCCTATACCTGGGACCTGAGTGACACCTAGGCTAGAGTGGTTCATGTTCTTTCCCATTCCATTTCGGTCTGGTGCGGGAATATGAAACACGGTTCATATATGGGTTTCTTCTTGAGAACTCTGTGCTACAGATTTCCTGTAGTGCTAGGGCTATCTGGGAAGCCTGCTAAGTCTGGATGACCTTTAGTATTGACCTTCAGAAACTGAGGAGAATTAGAGGAGGATCTTTTATGGTTATTGTAAACACTGTACCTTCGGGTTAGAAGTGTTTACACTTCTCATAACTGATCCAAGTCTGAGGATCCTTGTTTTAGAACATCACCTGTGAGAGGGTTGGGTTGTTTACAGGTTTGTAGGTACCCTTGGCCTCAACATACCCTGTTACATTGTTAAGAGTACTCCATTTTGGAACAGTTCTTGTGATTTTAACCCTGGACATGTGACTCTTTATTTGAGTCCCCCACCTTGGTTACTGGACTTATGAACCTCCATCTGGATTTTTTGAACATATATGGACCTATATCAAGGCAGTCAATCAGATCCAGCTCAGTCACAAACCCTTGCATATCATTTGCATACATCCTCATTGCATCATTTTAACATGTGTTTATTTGTTTTTCAGGGTATCCATCCTACATTTTGGCTTGGTTTTGACCCCTTCTTCAGCTCAGACCTATCTTCATCAGTATCTTGCTTCAGCCATCAGCTACCTGCTTCAGTCACCTGCATCACCAGTCTCAGCCTGTCAGAGGCCTATCTTCAGTGTTATTCTCAGCATCTGACTCAGCTCTTCTTCAGCAACATGGCACCTAAGAAGAGTAACATCTCCTATCATTTCTTTGAGCCTGAGTTGGCTAGCATCAGGAAGATTCAGACCCTGATTACTCCAGACCATATACCACTTTTCAGAGAACACTATGGAGGAATTCTTGATGTGGTTATGGATTTGGACCCTTCACAGAGGAGCTTGATCCATACTTGCTTGCAGTTTTATGATCCCCCTCTGAGGTGCTTCACCTTCCAGAATTTTCAGTTGGGACCCTTGTTGGAAGAATATTCATCATTGGTTGGTGTACCTATCAGGGGTGGAATCCCCTTCAACCCTGAGATGGCTTTCCCTAGTAATAAGGAGATAGCAAAAGCATTATATCTGGAACCAGTTCTGATTGGGCAGAATTTGACAGCTAAAGCTGGAGTCTCTGGTTTTCATCTGGATTTCTTGATCTCTCAGGCTACCCTGAAGGCTTCTTTGGGAGAGTGGAAGGCAGTTTGTGCTTTGTTGGCCCTTAGCATATATGGGGTCATACTCTTTGCAGATGAGCCTAGGTTTGTTAGCAAGAATGCAATCCATCTTTTCATCCTGAGGAACCCAATGCCCACCTTACTGGGAGATCTTTACTACTCTGTTCACCAAAGGAATGAAAAGCAAATGGGAAGATTAGTGAGATGCTGTGCTCCTTTGTTCCATACTTGGCTGCTCAAACATTTGCCAAAGACTGATGCATTCTTGAACCCTCACCAGCAGAAAAACTGGGCTAGGAGGCTTGTTGCTCTAACCTCAGATGATATCAGGTGGTGCACTCAGAGCACCAAGGGCAGAGACATCATCACTAGTTGTGGGCAATTTCCCAATGTGCCTCTGATAGGGGTGAAGGGTTGCATCAACTACAACCCTCTGCTATTCAAAAGACAACTGGGCTATGCATTAGTTCATCCTCATAGGGTACAGGATCTGGCAGAGACCCTTTATTGTGAGATCAAGCCTAATCTGGCTATTGTCAGGCAGGCATCCTGGGCCTGGGACAATGTGCAGACTAAGGGGGTAACCATTCTTGGGAGATGCAATAATGTGGCCTCAGCCCAGTACTATGAGTGGTCTCATGCCAGGGCTCAAATTACTGGAATGCCCTTCACTATGGAAGATGTGCCTGGTGTTGCACCCCAAAATTTGCCCTCACAATACAAGACTTTGTGTGCTAAGAAGGTTCACAAGGTTCACAAGCTTCACAATGCTTTCCAAACCTTTCATGAGGTTCATGAAGTCTACAAGTCACTTTATGAAGGTTCACAAGGTTCACAAGCTTCCCAACACTTACAAGACCTTTCATGAGGTTCATGAAGTCTACAAGTCACTTTATGAAGGTTCACAAGGTTCACAATGCTTTTAAAACCTTTCATGAGGTTCATGAAGTCTACAAGTCACTTTATGAAGGTTCACAAGGTTCACAAGGTTCACAATACCTCCCATGAGTATCACAAGACATTTTATGATGGTTCACAAGGTTCACAAATTTCACAATTGGTCAGAAGAGTTGACAATTCCCTCAGACAATGCACCTCCTAAGCAGTGCATCCAAAACTAGGGTTTTGACTTTAATCAGGCTAAATGGACTTCCAAGGCTTCAAGTGAGCTTCATAACATATTATATGTGTTTAAGAATCCCCATGACAAGTTTCAAGACTTTTCTCAAAAGTTTGCTCATTCAGATGATCAATAAGTCAAAATCAGTCAATGCAGTTAAAAAGTCAAACTGAGGTCAACTGTGGTCAAACCAAAGTCAAACTTCATGATTTTTTGCCAACATCAAGTATATGAAGTAAAATTCATCATTTGATCAAGGGTTGATCATGATTCATCAAGGAGATTCCAGATCATCAAGAATCAGGAGTTTCTAAATTAGGGTTTCCTCAGTAAAAGTCAACTGAACTTTGACCATCCATAACTTTCACATACTTCATCACCAAGTCTCCACTCAAAGCTCATTTTTAAGGAAATTGAATTCTCTACAACTTTGTGTCTCACAAGCCAAGCCTAAAAATGCTTCATTTGGAAGGTATGAGCTAAGACATTATAGGTCCTTTTGAAAGTCAACAAAAAGTCAACAACTTCAAAAGGGCATAACTTGAGATTGGTAAATGATATGGACATGAAACCAGTGGGGTTGGTTAGAGGAATCTTCAAGCTTTCCAAAATGTCCAAGAACACCCTCATAGCATTAAAATTTAGGGATATGTGCCCTTGTAAAGTTGGGAAATTTTGAGTTGGTTTATGATGAAAATGGGGGTCTAAAACCAATTTCTTCCAAATGGGCTTGCCAAATGATGACCCAATCCATACAATAACTTCATGCACGACCCAAACCATTAAAAATCAGATTTTTTATTATTTTATTTTTATTTATTTTGATTTAATTCATTAAAAATCATTTTAAATAAAAATAAAATATGAAAATGTAAGATTTGGTTTGGATCAAGCTTCTAGAAAATCATAAATTTGATTTGAATTGAAGAGGAAAGAAATCATGAGGTTTGGCCAAAAATAGCAAGCATTCACACATGAATATTTGATTTTTAAGGCATGATCATTTTGAATCTTTTCATATCAAATTCTCCACACAACCATTCAATTTTATTGACCTAATTCAATCACCTATAAGTACTAAACACAACCCTATTGCAATTCACGGATTCCACTTCCCTAAGAGTAAGTTCATATTGTTCAAAAACCTTCACAAAACTCACATTCGGTTTTCAATTTTCAGGACCTTTGAAGGTAAAACAAGAACATAGCAAGACTCCTTGGACTTCCCTGATCATGAATCATCACTCATATGCATCAAAACCATGCTATATTGCTCAACCCGAATCCACTTTGTTCTTGAAAATAATTTTTTCGATTTCACTAATTTGTTGCTTTTCCATGAATTTTGTTTGGTTAATGATGTTTGTGATGATATGTAGAACGTTTCTGGATCATTAAACCAAAGCTTCACTGCCTGGAATGGATTCGGCCATGATTAGGGTTTGGACCTCCAAATTAGGGTTCTTCAATTCACTAAATATAAATGAATTTGAAGAACATAGGGATGTTGTGTGAACCATAAGGATCATAAAACACTAATTAATTTCATGAATCGATACTGTTTTGTTGGAGTTTCATTTTCGCAGGTTTGAACCATTGAAGAACACGCAGCAAATTTCGCAGGAAACATGGCATGAATTTTCGCAGGAAATTTGGGGAAGACGAAGCTAGTTGGCGCGTTCAGAAAAATTCAAATTTTGTTTAAAATATTTTATGTTATCTTGTTGGTTCATTATCACCACAGGTTGTGTGGCCCAGTGGAAAGTCAGGCGTGCGTTTGATGAGAGGGCGAGGGATCGAATCCTGGTTGTGACAAATATTTTTGAGTTTTTTTCATTTATACGTTGAATATAATATATTATTGTTATTTGATGGTTTGTTAACAGATTGGCTCACCTAGCTGGGATGGTTATGCGTGTATGTGTTTGTTCAAAAGGTCCTGGGTTCAATCCTCCCCCCAGGCCTTTTTGCTTCTTCATTATTTTTCTAATTTTCCAGACTTAAAGAACAAAACCAAAAGGTGTTCCTCCTTCTTGCACCACTAGTGCGCAGCCCAGTTGGCAAGCCTCTCCAATATTCAGGTTAGGGACCTGGGTTCAAATCCCAGGTCCAGTTTTTTTGATTTTCTTATTTTTTTTATTATATTTCCTATTTTCTAAATTATAAAATATATATGTTTTCTAAATTCTAAAAAAATTAATTTTTATTATTATATATTTATTTAAATTATAAAATGTATATATGTACTATTTAACTAATTGAATTGTTATTATAAATTAAACCCTTAAATATTTTTCTAACAAACCCTAAAACCCTAATTTATTTTTCCCTAAACAAATGTTAAAACCTAATTTCATTTTTCTAACTTTATTTTTGTAAATATAATATTTTGTAAATATAATTATTAGGCACATATATAATTAATTTTTTGTAAATATAATTATAACTTATTTTCTTTATATAATATGTAAATATTTTTATAATTTGTTTGTAATCTAAATTATATATATAAATAATTTTTAAATATGTGTTTAGAAATAATTGAACCTATGATATTTTAATTTTGTAATTATAATATGTTTAAAAATAATTTAATAATTTGTACATAAATTAAAATGTTATAATAATTATTTAATTGTTCATATTTCCTCTTATTTATAAATAATTGTATATATTAAAAATTTAATTTTTTTGTTCATTATTTTAATTATGTTCTTATAATATTTTTGCTAATTCCATTTATTTTAATTGTTGTTATTATTACTAACCATATTATTACTAATCCATTTATTTTATTATTATGCTTATTATTATTATTTCATTAACCTTATTTATTTTTTATTATTATTACTAACCCCTATTATATTTATTTATTGCTTATTTATTTATTTTTACTTATTTATTTATATTTTGCTTATATATTTATTTTTTGCTATTTATTTTTAATTGCTTATTATAATTATTATGTAAATGCTCCTGGATGTAATTTTTGTGAATATTTTAAAGTATTTAATTTGCTTGCTATGGTTAGTAAAATAGGGAGTGTAAACATGTATTATATTTAAAATTGAATTTAGGTCATTTAAAAATTATAAGATAAATTAAATTAAACACTCACACACGTAAGTCGATTTTTAATCGCCATCTCACTTTCTAGGGTTGCCTCTCAATGTTGCCTAATCATAAGGTCAAGTGGGGTGTATAAAGCAAGTCCCTTCAAAGAAAAAGTCATCAAGTCCCTTAAATGGTTGCCTTCATAAAGATCTTGTCCCTTTCGAATAATGATGACAGTCCCTCCAAAAATTGCTTAATACACCCTACAGTTGCCTTCATTAACAGATGTCCCTCATATGTCCCTCACATCCAAGGTAATGACTACCTATTCCTTAATAATAGGGATAGTCTTACCACTTAAAGGATAAAGAACATAAAGACTTAAAACTTTAGGGTAGGTTCCTCATAGTTGCTTGCTCACTTCATTTAAAAATTTTTTTCAAACACTTCATACTTTCAAACAAATTTTCAAACACAAGTTTTTACGCATCCGTACATGGATCATTATTAACTCTTATGAAAATTTCTATTCACACACTTCACCTTTTCAAAAAAACAATTCAAAGTGAGCTAAGTAACTAAGAGCCCATGGATAACCATGGATGTAAAGGGTGCTAACACCTTCCCTTTACATAACCTACCCCCCGGACCCAAAAATCTTTTAAAAGGTCTTTCCTGTTCTTTTATGCCTTTCCTTTGGATAAAATAAAAGTCGGTGGCGACTCTTGCTATCCGCAACATAACTAAAGTCAGTTCTCCCACCGTGTTACACCTGGACCCTCCACAGCACCACCTCCAGCAACTGTCAGCTTAGAGGAGTTTGAGAAATTGAAAGAGAGGAATGAGAAACTGACTCAGGCCCTACAGAAGACCCTCTGGGAGAGGAGTGATGGTCGCTTGGACATTGAGAGGTTAGAAAAGCTAAAGGTGGAGCATCTAGCCAGAATTGAGAAGTCTGAGGATTACATTAAGAAGTCTAGGGCTGGAGAACAGATCTTGAAGAATGCCTGCAAAGAGGCCCAATTTCAGAGAGCAAGGACTGATTTGTATCTGAAGGAGAGTCAGGCTAGGTGGGTCAGGATCACCGAAGCCCGTACTCAGGAGGATAAAAGGACTCAGGATAAGATTGAACAGCTGGAAGCTAGTGCAAAAGAGCAACAGGAAGCCCTGGCAGCAGCCCAGAGAGAGATCTCAGAATTGAAGATTAGAGCTGGTGTAAAGAAGTCAAAGGACCAGAGTCAACACAAGAGGCTAACTGCAGCTGTTACTACCAGGAATCTCCTCATCAGGAATCTTACAGAGCGTCCAGCTGATCCTGTGACTGAAGCACTTCTCAAGGAAGTTCAGGAGGATGAGTTTGGTCTTGGTGTCTGACTTTTGCTTGTTGTTGCTTTTATTTCATGTACTTTTCTTTATGTTGTATTTTTGACCCCTCAGAGGGCATGTATTGTAAGAAAACAAACTATGTATCATTTACCTTTTGTAATATGTGTGTTGGTTTGTTTTATCTGGATTCTTCAAGCAACATCACAAGCATCTTTCTCAAGGGTCTGGAAAGGTCAAAACCAAGTACCAAGCCGGATACCTTGGATACAAATAAGCATACTGCATTGCATACTAACCTTTTGTTTTGTTTTGTAGGTTTTTGTTTTATTGTTACTAACTCTGTTGTGACTTCAGGAACTATTGCTCGACGTCGAGGGTTTCAAACACTTCATACTTTCAAACAAATTTTCAAACACAAGTTATTACGCATCCGTACATGGATCATTATTAACTCTTATGAAAATTTCTATTCACACACTTCACCTTTTCAAAAAAACAATTCAAAGTGAGCTAAGTAACTAAGAGCCCATGGATAACCATGGATGTAAAGGGTGCTAACACCTTCCCTTTACATAACCTACCCCCCGGACCCAAAAATCTTTTAAAAGGTCTTTCCTGTTCTTTTATGCCTTTCCTTTGGATAAAATAAAAGTCGGTGGCGACTCTTGCTATCCGCAACATAACTAAAGTCAGTTCTCCCACCGTGTTACAGAACTGACGACTCTGCTGGGGATTTAAATTAAAGAGGGGTACCCTTAGGAATTAGATCATTTTAAAATTATTTGCCTTGTTTGCTTTATACTTACTTGTTGGGCTCTTATGTGTGAAAGATCCTAACCCGGATCTAGTGTACCTTAGGTAAATGGCAATAGACCAAGGAAACTGTACGGCGTATACCGATATGGTTGATCTGGTGGCCATAGTTAGTGTGACTTCTTGGTCGGTGCTTATGTTCCTTAAGTCAAGTTGAGGATAATATGAGGCTGCCATATGTTGTCAATACACTAACTAACTTTTAGAACCCTAGTTATCCCATCTTGGCCTTTAGAAAAGTAGTGAGATAACCGGCTTTGGTGCAGACTGAAGTTGGTTGATACTCGATACTACGCTCATTGAGATTCTAAACTTGGAGGGTTTTGGTTGGCAAGTAAGTTGCCTACTGAACAACCACCCTTGTGAAGGATCAATGATATTGAGATCCCTTAGAACCTGGTTACTTTTATAGGACAGGATGAACCAACTAAACTTCAGGGGAGGGTACTTACCTTTGAACCTCATGCAAGCCTTTAAACCTAGGGCTATGGTGTGACTTGTTTGTGTGTGCCACATGTTTGTGATTGAACATAACATCATGACATCATCATGCATCATAAGCATAGCATTTTCACTAACCATTTCAAGGACCAAAGGATTTATCTTTGTTCTTTGTTGCAGGTCATGGTTTCTGCTCGTAGAAACACCATCAGGATCAACTTTGTGGGCATACCTGCCAAGCTTAAAGAGTTGGTTTCTCAAGTGTCTGATCATTCCCAGTTCATCAAGAGACATGGTCACCTACTGGACTTAGTCACTTCAGGGTTCAATGAAGACATGATGAGTGTCCTGTTTCAGTTCTTTGATCCTAAGCACCATTGCTTCACATTCCCTGACTACCAGCTGGTTCCAACCATGGAAGAGTTCTCTAAACTTCTGGGCATACCTGTACTTGATCAGAAACCATTCACAGGCTTGGAAAAAGAGCCTAAACCTGAGGTTATTGCTGCAGCTCTACATCTGAAAAAGTCTGACATTGTCCTAGAAACAAGAAGTGGAGTCAAAGGTGTTCTAGCTAAGGTGTTGATAGAGAAGGCTCAAATGTTCTTGAAGGCCATGAGTCATGATGCTTTTGAGGAGATCTTAGCCTTGCTGATATATGGCTTAGTATTGTTCCCAAATCCAGATCAGTTGATAGACGTTCATGCCATCAACATATTCCTGAGTCACAATCCAGTACCTACATTGCTTGGAGACATACTACATTCTCTTCACACCCGTACTACAAGGGCAAGAGGAACTTTGATGTGTTGCATACCTTTGCTTTCTAGGTGGTTTATTTCTCACCTTCCTCGCTCAGTAATGAAGAATGAGCAAGGTGTCGCTCCCGGGATTTTCATCCTAGTACAAACGCGAAAGTGGCGCGGAAAGGTTAGAGTCGCCAGCCAGACATTTTTATCCCAAAAGAATGGGAAAGGTAATGTTGCACAAACCTAAGGAAGAAGGAAAGGACAAGGTCCTGCGAACCAAAGATCTGAATTCGGGAGTCGGTTACGACCTGGGAAGGTATTAGCACCCCAGATCGTCCGCCGTACCCGACGGGATCCACGCTTGCTTGTTTTGTTTCAAAGGGTGAGAAATAATATGTTGCTGAACAAATGAACCGCTAACTGGAAATTGGAATGAGAAATGAGAAGGGAACTGGAAATGAAAACTAAACTAAAGAATGGGGAAAATGTAGGGAAAATAAAGAATGTGCTCGAACGGGCCCTACCCCGCTGCCTACGTACCTCATCGGGATAATGAGGATCAGAGTCGACGTAGTTCGCCTAACCTAGGCGGGAACTTTTTGTTTGTGTTTTTTACAGCTGGAACTGCGTATGTCTATGCTCAGGTGTTGCAGGCTCGTCTGGTACGAGTGCTTTTACCGTCTTGCAAATGAGACAAGTCGTCGCGAGTTCGCGTTGTGAGTGAATGAGATGAGAAAAGAAGTTCCCGCAGGATAGTCGTTTATTGTTTGTTTTTGGCTTTTAAAAGAAGTGTTTTGAATTTTTGTTTGTGAACTATCCTGTACTAAGACCTATCCATCGCGGGAAGTATTTACACCTCGCCCCGAAACAGGACGCATATAAACACTCCGCAACAAAGTCTCGTGTCGTACAAGATTGTTCGGTTTTTATTAAATGTTTTATTGCTTTTCTTTTGAGATGAGAAAGAGAATGACTCAAGTTGGAAAAGGAAAAATCTAATGGACTAAGACTCAACCCTAATGTGTTATGTATTTACAAAGTGGTCCTAATGGTTAATGAGGTTTTCTATTCCTAATGGAAACTTAAAACTATTAGAATTCAACTTACTTCTTAATGAAGTTAAGTTGATTCTAAGAACACAAAGAGGGAATCCTATACAAGTTGTAACAATAAAAATAAAGCAAAACAATGAAATCAACTATGAGAAATAATATTCTAAAAATGCCTTAAAGGCATGAATAATAAATAGTCTTATTTATTTATTCTATTTCTATATGGAAATGAATTTTATATTAAGTTCTAAATCTAAGTCAATCTTAATATTCATCCTAAAACAAATTAAACTAAACCTAAGCCTAATGTTGAATTCTATGACTAAAATTAATCTAGACTATTATTATTATTTATTTTTTTGTATTGAACTATATTTTCTTTTAATGGCCTAATCTAATGGGAATTATGTCTAACTAGGCTTAAAAACTAATATCCTAAAAAATACTAAAACTCCTAGAAAAATTATAAAAATTAAACTATGGAATCCTAACACTATCCAAAATAGTATACTAAGAGGGATTCTAAAAATACTTATTTTTTTTATGCCTAACAATTAATTATTTTCAGCTAGGAATTAACTATTATTTCCTAAGGATTTTATTACCAAAACCTAAGATAAAAATTCCTAAAAATTCCATAAAAAATATTCTAAGAGCTATTAGGGGTCTTTTAATTACAGAAAAAAAAATGGCTCAAAAAGATTAATGGAAGTTATTTAAATTAAATAAACAAAATTCAGCATAAATAATAGAAATTCAATAACACTATTTAATAGAAAAATTCACAATTAATTCAAAAATAAACAAATTTCAGAAAATAAAAATGTCATAAATTCCTAAATTGACTTATTAAACTACTTTAATTTTTTTGGAATTTTATAATGCTTTTACCTATTTTTTGAGAATTATTTCTAAATTATGATTAACTTAAAGTAAAATCCTAAGGAAATTCTACAGGGGGTGACTTTAGTCATTCTCTAAACTGTTTTAATGAATTGGCCCAATACAGGGGGTGAGAATAGAAATAAAATCAGGCCCACATACAGAAAAGAAAAGGAGGTGTTGAAAAGAAGAATTTCAGTTGTTTCTATCATGGGCTCAACATAGGGAGGTGCGAATAACATAATTTTAATTAAACATATTTTTTTAACTAAACATATTCCATGAATTAAACATATTTCTTAATTAACTAAAAAATGAATTAACTTAAGATATGAATTAGACCAATCTTAAACTAAACCAATACTATTTTCCAAAATCTCAATTAAAGAATTAACCTAACCTTAAATTAATATTCCCTAAGATCTTACTTAAGAAAATATTAACTAAACTTAACTAAAATTTTCTAAATTAGACTTAATTAAAAAAAAAATTAAACTAACCTTATAGTACTTCTAAGAAAAAGAAATTTAATTATAATGTTTTTTTTTCTAAAAATCTTAATTAAAGAAAAAGAATTAGTACTAAACTTAAACTTAATATTTTTCTAAAAAAACTTAATTTAAGCTAAAAAAGATTAAACTATTAACACTTCTAAAGCTTCTTAATTAAGCTAAAAAAAATAGATTAAACCTATTAACATTTCAAAAGATTTTTAATTAAACTAAAAATGATTAAACTATTAAATCTGGAAAAAAACCAATAATCTTGATAAAAGAATTAAACTAATAATCTAATTATAGACTTAATTAAAACTGATTTAAACTATAATTAAACTAATATTATTACAAAATATGATTACAAAATTCAATTAAAAAAATAAATTGAACTATAACCTAATTGCAACACACTGAAACCCTAATCCCTGTTGTCTCTTCCCCTCAGCGCCGCAGCTCCATCGCCATCCTCACCTCTTCCTTCTCCGTCAGGAGAACAAAACCCTCAACCGCCTCCTTAAATCTTCCAAACCCACCATCAACAACCCCGAAACCCTCTAAGCCTCAAACTGAATTCGCAAAAAAAACCTAAGTCCTCTTTGCAACCTACTTCGCCGCTAGCTCGAACCTCCGTCCTCTCTCACTTCGTCTTCCCCGATCCCCTAATTCCCTTTCTTAACAAACCCTAACCTCATCACCAGCTCAAACTACGGTCACATAAATGCAAATCGACGAAATCAATGGAGCAACTGAGCTAACACCACTAACAAGAGTCTAGATTTCAGTACCTTGAATCGGAGTGGCTTCGACGGCGTTGCGAGATTGACGACGGCTTCGTTCGATTGACACCCTGGATATCTCGTTCTTGATGAGCCACCAACGAAACTCGTAGACCTAGCTTCAACAATCGTCCATAGATGAACACGCAGAAGACAATTGACTTACGCGACGCTTACGGTTTCTTGCCGAACTCTCAATTTGTGCTTCTTCCTCGAATTCTTTCACAAGCCCTATCTTTGAACTGCACTAATTTATGTTCTTGATTTGTTGCAGCCAGATTACTAAGGAGCTTGCGGATTCATCATAACCATTGGACCCACAGAGGATTGCAGCAGATGAATATCACAGAACTAAGGATGCCTCATCACAGAGGGTTGTGATGAAATCCATCTATGGTACTACTGTAATGCAAGAATCGAAGTCCAGAGATTGAGAGGGAGAAGAGGAAGTGAAGGAGATTGATTGAGAGAGGAAAGATGTGTAGCAGAAGAAACCTTGATTGAATCAGAAACTTTGACTTTATAGGAAATGTTCAAAGAGTAATCTAGAAGCTTCAGGTAAATTCCACTCATTCAATTCAGTTACGATTCTGTTATGTTTCTGTGAAATTGGTTAAGAGTTGGTTAGGACTAGTTATGCTCTGCTGAAGAATTCTGTTAGGAGTTAGTTGAGAAAATAGGGTAACATTCTGAACCTTTTTGTGATTTCAACTCTGAGTTTGATCATTGGCATTAGACAACTGATTTTCTTTGTTGAATCGTGCAGGATTCTCTTTTTCTTTTTACATTCTGCTGCGAATTACCTTTTGTTTTATACACACTCTCAAACTTATTGCGTTTACGGCTTGATTTCCTGCAGGCTTGATTCGAGAACATTGAGTTATTATTGTGCTGCATTATGAGTTGTTCCTTGTTGTGCTTGCCTTTCCGCTGTAGTACCGATATTTTTAACTGCGGTTGCTGAAAGGTATGACCAAATACGGGCGCGGTCAGACGGAAGCTCTGAGGCGTTCAGGTCTGTAGTTTTCTTGCTGCAGTGGAGATTCATTTCTAAATCCATCAAACATATGAGAAGTTGAACGAAAGGAAATTTGTTCTTCATCCAACATCATCATTCTTTCGGTCAAGCTTCCAGAAGAAAGACCTCCTGGGCAGTGATTTTTTTTTACATTAGCAACCTAAATAACATCTTTTCCTGCAGGTCATCCCACAATTTTGCCTCTGCTCATATTCATATCTCCTTTCGAACTCATTTCCATCAAAAACAAAGAACAAAGTTTTCCAATTCGGGAGAACAAATTTCCAATTCTTTCCACCTTGAGGCACCCTTAGGAAACTCACCAATATCCATCAAATCAGAAACAAGTTTCTCTTGGAGCCTCCTATAACCATGGCAAACGCGGCCTCTTGACGAAGTTGACAAATTCAAAGTCCACCAGAAAGATCCAACAAGAGTAAGAACAAATATAAAAACTCAGAGGAGACCTCAATCCTAAAGGAGTGTGATCTGAAGAACCCCTTTCATCAAAATCATCTTTTTTTCTGTTTGTTATGGTATCAGTCTCCTATCAATCAGAATTTCTAACTGTTTTATTCTCATTTTTTTTATAGTGCAATTCGGTTGATCAAGGGGCTTGATGAGGATTACTCTTGCTTGTTGATCAAGATGCAAGAGGGTTTATTGATGAAGGTGACGACTGAGTTCGTCACTACGGTTTATTAATGACCGAAGAAGCCTTTTTCTGAAAAAACTTTGAATTCTCTCTTGATGATTGATAAAGCTGTGAGGGTGAATAAGCAATTGAGTATGAGGAGAGTCGAAAGCTGAAGAAGATATGGTGCCGAGTTCTGTTATTATAACAGGCTTTCCTTTGTAACTTATACCTCACTTTTTGCATTTGGATTTTAAACTTCCAGCTGATTTTCGTTGTAACTGATACCGTTATTCCTTGTAACGGAATTCTTCTATAATTATATTATAATTCCTTTTGTATTGATTTTTCTGAATTTCACTGGTGTAAAGTTGTAACCGAACTTTTGTTAGTCTTCTTTTTTTTGAACTGCATCGCCACAATTTTGCCTTACTTGCTATGTTTTGGGACTGAACTGTTTGAAAAATTAATAGGTCATATTAACCTTACTACCAATGGGCCATTACCTATACACATGAGCTCAAAACGTGACAATGTGTAATTATAGCATAAAATGATGAAACATTAGACCAAATAAAGTTTCTTTGTAAATGAAGATTAATATGTAAACAAATATTTAGTGGATTAACGAAAATGGTGAGAATGTGCCTGGTTTATAGATTGAGTTTTTGACCTTGACACTTGAAGTGACTTGGATAACAAAATGGAATAAAGGCTGACATTTTAATTAGAACCCCTTGGGAAACGGAATGGATCAAAGCTAGACATAGAATGCCAAATTGGAAAGAGTTTTGAAAATAACGAGAAGAAAACGAAGTGAATTAGCAAATGGTTCTAAAATGAACTTAAAAGGTTTATTGATGTCAAAAAATGAGAAAACAAAATTGGACCAACAAGTGGAATAGTGATTTAGGAACATGAATTGGATGTTACAATTAACTTGTCTAGCGGGTATCAAAATGAACAAAATGAACATGGTACGGGTATGTACTGATGTTCATGTGATGACTTCTAAACAAACCAATAGCCGTGTATTCTTCTTTAATCTGAATCAAATCCTTCAACATAGTCTACTCTTAAGAACTTTGATGCCATACTAAAACTCTGCACAAATCTCAAATTATTGCTCCCAAAAACAAATGGACCCAAACCACTCCTTAATACATTAGATCTCCATTGGCGAAATTTCCTTCAAAGATTATGAACAAAAACTCTTAACTTCCCTTGAGATATTAAATGATGAGGAGTACGGCCTGAGGCGTCGAGAAAAGCCAACACTCTTATTTCAGGAAAGTCTGATTGAACACCTCAGTACTGGATTAAATGCACCAATGAATATTCTCCACAAATTCAATCCCTGATAAACACGGACAAGGTACGAAACCCTAATTTCCCAAAACCTTGATCACATGCCTTATGAAATAATGAAATGAACTACTATGATATAAATGACCTGGTGACAAATGCAGGTGAATGCAAAAACGACGAGCCAAAAGAGGGAATAAATATGAGGGCAAATTTTGAGGTATTACAGCTGCCCCTATTCAATCAACTGCAGATCTGAACGGATGATTGCAACAGCTTTTAGGCGTTCAAGGTATGGAGTGATTGAATACTCGAATAAAACCTGAAAATTTGCACACCGAGGGTAATGGAAATGCCATCTGCCCATTTATTTATTTATATACTTTTTGGTTTTGACCTCTGAAATAGGTAGCGGAACATAAGACCAGGTGAAAATATGATAGGATGAATGCCATCCTCGACCGACAACTCACAAGGGATCCTCGAATCCAATATTAAAACCATCTTTGAATAGAAACACGACAGTATATCGGCCGCAGGCGATAACAATCAACAACAACGACTGACCTCGGACAGACTTTGCAAAAGAGACAAACTGACCTCGATCAATAAGCTCGAAAAGTGAACTACTATCCTCGAATAATAGCCACACAAAACAAACAAGACCAACCTCGGAAGGACTTGAAGAAAAGAAATGTCATCCTCGAATGACAATCAAAAGATCCTCGGATCTAACACGAAACCATCCTCGAATGGAGACGCAAAGGTATACCAGCCTCGACTGATAACCCAAACACAAAGCTGACCTCAGACAAACTTTGCAAAAGAGACAAACTGACCTCGATCAATAAGCTCGAAAAGTGAACTACTATCCTCGAATAATAGCCACACAAAACAACAAGACCAACCTCGGAAGGACTTGAAGAAAAGAAATGCCATCCTCGAATGACAAATCAAAAGATCCTCGGATCTAACACGAAACCATCCTCGAATGGAGACGCAAAGGTATACCAGCCTCGACTGATAACCCAAACACAAAGCTGACCTCAGACAAACTTTGCAAAAGAGACAAACTGACCTCGATCAATAAGCTCGAAAAGTGAACTACTATCCTCGAATAATAGCCACACAAAACAACAAGACCAACCTCGGAAGGACTTGAAGAAAAGAAATGCCATCCTCGAATGACAAATCAAAAGATCCTCGGATCTAACACGAAACCATCCTCGAATGGAGACGCAAAGGTATACCAGCCTCGACTGATAACCCAAACACAAAGCTGACCTCAGACAAACTTTGCAAAAGAGACAAACTGACCTCGATCAATAAGCTCGAAAAGTGAACCACTATCCTCGAATAATAGCCACACAAAACAACAAGACCAACCTCGGAAGGACTTGAAGAAAAGAAATGCCATCCTCGAATGACAAATCAATAGATCCTCGGATCTAACACGAAACCATCCTCGAATGGAGACGCAAAGGTATACCAGCCTCGACTGATAACCCAAACACAAAGCTGACCTCAGACAAACTTTGCAAAAGAGACAAACTGACCTCGATCAATAAGCTCGAAAAGTGAACCACTATCCTCGAATAATAGCCACACAAAACAACAAGACCAACCTCGGAAGGACTTGAAGAAAAGAAATGCCATCCTCGAATGACAAATCAAAAGATCCTCGGATCTAACACGAAACCATCCTCGAATGGAGACGCAAAGGTATACCAGCCTCGACTGATAACCCAAACACAAAGAAAATAGGACAAGACGGAACGGGATCGTTGTACATAAACGAGAGCCCAAGCAAACAGGACCATTGTACAAAACGAGAACCTGCGACGCGACTGTTGTACCAAACAAGACGCGGCGAAATGACGAACATTGACTTGAAAAAGACAAGGATGTCTGAAAAATGATGTTGGTATCCTCTGTGCGGAGTACTTCAGGTTGAGAAGATGTTATAAGTCGTACATAATATACCTCAAAACTGGCCCATGCTGGAATGCATATGTTTGAATTTATGGCGTAATGCTCCATGATGATGGAAATGATACGCTTTGGAGGATGCAGACGCAATGACGATTATGCGAATGATAATGCAAAGAAAATCTCCTGATAAGGAGACCGCAGGTATTTCCAGATAACTTGGCTGGGAAGAAACGATGATCACTGCATTGATCTAGTTCATCCTGGTGAGGAGGAAACAACTCTGCGGGGAAAACCGTTAATAATTCACCAGCTCTGAATAGCCGCCACTGCCAAAAATAAATTGGACTTTGAGATTGGAGTGCCAAGACCCTGCTGGAGGCGAACCCTTCTTGAACTCTGATGGGGAAGTGAGGACTTTCTGAGAACCAAAGGTCTGACACTGCTGAGGAAGCAAATGCAGGGGAGGCAAGACACTCCTTATACTGCCGAGAATTGCTCCTGTCTGAAAGTAGACTTCTGCTTGGGGACGACACCCACTCTCTGCTATCTGGCTGGGTGAAATTTCAACTTGCACATGGCTGGGGATGATTGGAAACACCCTGGGAGATGCTTGTTTTTGTTCAAACAAAAAGGAATGCCCCTCCTGGATGATAATCTTTAGCTCTGTTAGCAACACCAGTACCTGTACCTGCATGAACACAATCGATAGTACCTGCAACATAGAGAATTATTTTGGGACCTACTTGCCCCAGGCTCATAGCATGAATCATTGTCTAGGTATCTCAGCACCCTTTCAGAGTTGTATTAAATGTTTTTATTCTCCTGCACGAGTTAGAAAGCATTCAAATGTTCATAACACAATGCAAGTTACCATTTGCTAGACGTTTTCACAATCAATCAATGCAAGATGAAAAAAAGTAAAAACCAAGAAGCAAAGTAGTCAATCGACTGAAGCTGAATTTTATTAATTTGGAAAGGTGGCCATGAATAGGCAATACAAAGGAAGCAGTTCCCTGGAATGAGGGAACAGCTAAAGAAAAACAAAACTACCCTATTGGCAATGTGAGAAGTGAATCTCATCAAGTTTCAACCCAGTTATGACTCGTATGTCTTCAAGACGCTCCGCTCTCTTGCCTCCTGAGAAAAAGTAAGTGAACTGATCTTCAACCCTTAGGATAGCCTCAACTGTAGGTAGGTCATGGATCTCGCAGATCGCAGTCGTTCGTGTTAATCCCTCTTTTGCGTGAATCGCCCTTTCAGGTTTTCAATCCACTGGGATACCCTTTTTTGCCTGAGTTGTCCGATGTGGCTTTTCAACTCAGCGGGTGTACATTTTTTTCAAAATTTCCCTAACTTTTGCCCGAGCCTTTTATTCTGTTTTTGGCTCGCCGGGATGCCCATTTTTGCCTGGATCTTTATTCTGTTTTTATCCAGCGGGTCCTTTTTACACGAAGTATTTTCTTACTGCGTCTGCGTTGACAGGGGATGGAAAGTCTTCTCCGTCCATGGTTGTCAGCATTAAGGCTCCACCTGAGAAAACCTTTTTAACCACGAACGGTCCTTCATAGTTGGGTGTCCACTTGCCCCTGTGATCGTTGAGAGGAGGAAGAATCCTTTTCAGCACTAAATCTCCTGGCATGTACCTCTGTGGTCGCACCTTCTTGTCAAAAGCTTGCTTCATTCGTCGCTGATACAACTGTCCATGGCATACAGCTGCTAGACGCTTCTCTTCAATGAGGCTCAATTGATTATATCTGGATCGGAGCCATTCAGCTTCATCTAGCTTGATGTCCATCATCAGCCTCAAAGAAGGGATTTCCACTTCGATCGGTAAGACTGCTTCCATACCATATACCAATGAGAATGGAGTTGCCCCAGTTGAAGTGTGTACTGATGTTCTATACCCATGCAACGCGAATGGTAACATCTCATGCCAATCTTTGTACGTCACAACCATCTTCTGAACAATCTTCTTGATGTTTTTATTAGCCGCCTCGACGGCGCCATTCATCTTCGGACGATATGGAGAAGAGTTGTGGTGTTCTATTTTGAAGTCTCGACACAAGTCAGCCATCATCTTGTTGTTGAGATTAGAACCATTATCAGTAATGATCCTTTCAGGGACTCCATACCGGCAGATGATGTCCCGCTTAATAAATCGAGCGACCACTTGTTTAGTGACATTGGTGTAGGAAGCCGCTTCAACCCACTTCGTGAAATAATCAATAGCAACTAGGATGAAACGATGTCCATTAGAAGCTGTTGGCTCAATCTTTCCAATCATATCGATGCCCCACATAGCGAACGGCCATGGTGAAGACATGACACTCAACGGATTCAGAGGCACATGGACCTTGTCGGCATAAATTTGACACTTATGGCATTTACGGGAGTATTTGCAACAATCAGACTCCATGGTAATCCAATAGTATCCCGATCTCAATAATTTCTTGGCCATGGCATGTCCTCCAGCATGGGTACCAAAGGAGCCTTCGTGAACCTCCTGCATTAACATGTCTGCTTCGTGTTTGTCCACACATCTGAGCAGCACCATGTCAAAGTTCCGTTTGTACAACACACCATCCTGATTCAAGAAGAAACCTCCCGCCAATCTTCTAAGAGTTTTCTTATCTTTACTGGATGCCCCGGCCGGGTATTCTTGAGCCTTCAGGAATTGTTTGATGTCGTGGTACCAAGGCTTGTTATCTTCATCATTACCAACGGCAAAGACATAAGCAGGTCTTTCAAGCCTGGAGATCGAAATTCGAGGCACGAAATTCTCTCGGCAAACTTTAATCATGGATGATAAAGTTGCGAGAGCATCGGCGAACTGATTTTCGTCTCTAGGAACATAGCTCAGCTTTACTTTGGTAAAGAAGGTTAACATCCTCCTAACGTAATCTCGGTAAGGAATCAAACGAGCTTGATGAACTAGCCATTTGCCATTGACCTGATTTACCACCAAAGCAGAATCTCCGAAGATCTCAAGGTTCTTGACTCGCAAGTCTATTGCCTCTTCGATCCCCATGATGCAAGCTTCATACTCTGCCTCGTTGTTAGTACACTCGAAGGTCAACCGAGCAGCGAGAGGTGTGTGGACTCCTTCTGGGGAGATAATAACAGCACCCACTCCACTCCCATTCATGTTTACAGCTCCGTCAAACATCAACTTCCATCTGGATTCAGGGTCAGACCCCTCCTCCGGAAGTGGTTCTTCATGGTCTTTCGACTTGAGGAACATGATGTCCTCATCCGAAAACTCAAACCTCATGGGTTGATAATCATCAATCGGCTGCTGGGCCAAGTATTCTGACAACACACTCCCCTTGATAGCTTTTTGTGAAGTGTATTGTATGTCATACTCCGTGAGTATCATCTGCCAACGGGCCACTCTTCCTGTCAAAGCCGGCTTCTCAAAGATGTATTTTACAGGATCCATCTTGGAAATTAGGAGAGTAGTATGAGTCAGCATGTACTGTCTTAGTCGGCGAGCAGCCCATGCCAAAGCGCAGCAAGTTTTCTCGAGTAGTGAGTATCGTGTCTCACAATCGGTAAACTTTTTGCTAAGGTAATAAATGGCATGCTCTTTTCGACCAGACTCGTCCTGCTGACCCAGTACACATCCCATCGATCCTTCCAGCACAGTAAGATACATGATCAAAGGTCTCCCTGGCACTGGAGGCATAAGAATGGGTGGCTCCAACAAATATTCTTTGATTCGGTCGAAGGCCCGCTGACAGTCTTCATTCCATTTAATGGCCTGATTCTTCCTCAGAAGCTTGAAGATGGGCTCGCACGTGGCCGTTAGGTGAGAGATAAACCGTGCAATGTAGTTTAGTCTCCCTAAGAAGCCACGCACTTGCTTTTCAGTCTTCGGCTCAGGCATTTCCTGGATCGCTTTCACCTTGGCCGGATCAACCTCAATTCCTCGTTCACTCACAATGAAGCCGAGCAACTTGCCAGAACGAACCCCGAAGGTGCATTTATTCGGATTTAACCTCAGTCTGAACTTTCGGAGCCTGTCAAACAATTTTGCTAGGTTGACCAAGTGCTCTTCCTCTGTCTGGGACTTGGCTATCATGTCATCAACATAGACCTCAATTTCATGATGGATCATGTCGTGAAACAACGTCACCATTGCCCGTTGGTAGGTAGCTCCTGCATTCTTTAAACCAAACGGCATGACCTTGTAACAAAAGGTGCCCCAAGGAGTGATGAAAGTTGTCTTCTCCATATCCTCGGGAGCCATCTTGATTTGATTATAGCCTGAGAATCTGTCCATGAAAGAGAACACGGAAAACTGAGCAGTGTTATCGACAAGTACATCTATGTGAGGTAGAGGGAAATCATCTTTGGGGCTGACCCTATTCAAATCCCTGTAATCCACACACATTCTGACTTTGCCATCTTTCTTAGGAACCGGCACAATGTTAGCAACCCATGGAGGATAACTAGTCACGGCCAAAAAGCCAGCATCAAACTGTTTTTGCACTTCTTCTTTTATTTTAATTGCCATGTCTGGACGCGTGCGCCTCAACTTCTGCTTTACCGGAAGACAACCTTCTCTGAGGGGTAGCTTGTGTACCACAATGTCAGTATCTAAACCAGGCATATCTTGGTAGGACCAAGCGAAGACGTCAACGTATTCTCGAAGCATAGCCATCAAACGAGTCTTGACAGATTCTTCCAATGCAGCTCCGATCTTGACTTCTTTCTTGTCCTCTTCAGTACCCAGGTTTATCACTTCAACATCTTCCTCGTGCGGCTGAATCATCTTCTCCTCTTGTTTCAGCAGTCTGGCCAATTCTTCGGGTAAATCGCAATCCTCTTCACCTTCCTCATCGGCTTGATAAATTGGATTGTCGAAGTCATACTTAGCCATAACAGGGTCGTCATTGATAAGATCCGGTGACGAGCACCTGCATGAATGATGATTCATGCAAGGCTTTAGCAACAACTTGATAAAATGAGAAACATTGCCATTTTAAAACTTTTCTTTCTTTTTTGAAAAACAAAAGTAAAAAATGAAAGACAGAGAACAACATGAATGAATGTGAAACGTCAATTTTATTAATGATTGTGTTAATGAACAAAATGAACCCTTACAAAGAGCCACTATGCCCCGGGCAAGACATAGTGCTTTAATACAGGAAAACAAAAACAAAAAAACATTACTCTTCAAAAGACGTTACTGAAATGAGCCTTTCTGACGTCCAGTTGCTGAGTTGAGCTCCTGGGACGGCAGGCCTAATCCATTCATCCAAGTCACAGTCACTATCAACAGCTTCATCCTGCACTGCGCTGATATTTCCGTAGTCTACCACTCCTGCGCTTGTGAAAGTGACCGGGCTCTGACAACCTTTTGCACTTGTTTTAGACGAAGATCCCCCAGGGTGATAGCCAATCCCGAACATGTCCTTCTTCTCTGGTAATTCGATTGGGCTGCCCCAGCCTTCTCGCACTCCAGATTCTACTAATTCACGCGCTTGTTTATAAGAAGCTATGGAAACCCCTTTCTTCGGCACTTCAGGAGATGTTGCTACGGCGGATGCTTGTTCGGATTTCAGAGGCTCAAAAGCTTGACATGGAGTTTCGACTATTTCGCCGTCCATCTCCACATATTTGAATGAGGCTAGATGACTGACGAAGATATCTTCTTCCCCGCTGACCGTCACAACTTGACCTTCCCAGACAAACTTTAATTTCTGATGAAGTGTAGAAGAAACCGCTCCTGCCGAGTGTATCCAGGGCCTTCCAAGTAAACAACTATATGCCGGCTGGATATCCATCACGTAAAACGTGGTATTGAAGACTTGTGGACCTACCTTGATGGGTAATTCCACCTCTCCAAATACCGATCTTCTTGATCCATCAAAAGCTCGAACTACTAAATCACTGGGTTTTAGCACCACCCCATCATAGTCCAGCTTCATCAATGCCTTCTTAGGCAAGACATTCAGAGATGAACCAGTATCCACCAGCACATGGGAGAGCACTGCACCCTTGCATTCCAGAGAAATATGCAATGCCCGATTGTGAGCACGCCCATCAGAAGTTAAGTCCAAGTCCGTGAAACCCAATCCATGACTGGCATTAACACTGGACACCACCGTTTCTAGATGGTTTACGGAAATATCCTGAGGCACGTATGCCTTGTTCAGAATATTTAAAAGGGCCTTCCTGTGAGAGTCCGAACACATGAGCAATGATAAGATGGAGATCTTTGACGGCGTCTGCTGCAAATGATCTACAATCTTATAGTCACTCTTCTTGATGATCCTCAGGAATTCCTCGGCTTCTTTATCAAAGGTGAGATCTGGATCAGCTGATGGAGTTGGATCATTGGCAACTACTGGCTGCTTTCCCCTGGCTCTAGCTTGGGCTTCGGCAGTATCCCTGGGTGGTATCACATTGCTTCTCAGTGCTTCCGGCGCAAATAGTCTTCCGCTTCTAGTAAAACCCCCTACTCCAACATTCTCCACTTGAGCTGGGGTTATACTAGTCGTGGCCAACTCTTGTCTCTGGCCGTTGCAATACACTTCGCCACCATAGTTCCAAGGAACCGCTCTGTCACTTTGGTACATTATGGGTCCAGCGGTAGTAATAGTTATTGGCGCTGCTCTGGCACGCGAAGGAACTTGGGACGGATCATAAAAGATAGTTACTGTAGATACTTCACTTTCTTTCACAATCTTGTCAAATTGCAGCACTCCTTCATCAATCATACCTTGAATTCCGGCCTTCAATCGTTTACAACCGTTGGTAGCTTCTGTGCATTCTGAACAATCATCCTCGCATCCGGGGAAAATGCCTTTCTTCAACAAACAAACCTTGATAGCAACCAATGAAGTCTGCAAGTCATCTACATCATCCACCAGATTCAATTTCTCCCCTTCACCAATTGCACCAACCGTGCCCCTGTGAGGAGGCATGGGATTTTCCAGCACATTCGGAGAGGGAGCGAAATTGATCGCTTTAGAATCCAACAAGTCCTGAACAACATGCTTCAATGCTTTACAATTCTCAGTACTATGGCCGGGAGCTCCAGAATGAAACTCGCATCTAGCATTCGAATCATAACCTTCAGGAATTTGGCCTGGCCTCGGAGGTTGCAAGGTACGGAGCTGAATCATTTGAAGCTGCAGGAGATTCTTCAAGAGTTGGGAGTAAGACATTGGTGGAGCTTCAAAATGTCTATCTCTCGGCTTCTGAGGGTAGTACGGACGAGGGGGTCTTGGCTGATACCCCTGTGAGCGTTGCGGCTGTGGAGGCTGAATTCGTTGTTGAACTGGAGGAGTTGAAATAGTGACGGGGGCCACTTGCTGATAATATCCTTGGTGCATCATTCCTCTCTGCGCGTATACTGCTCCTGTTTCTCCTTCCCTCCTTTTCACAAAGGGTTTCTTGATGCCAGATACTGAAGCGCTTCCATTTTGAATCTTCCCCTGTTTGAGCCAGCTTTCAATTCTTTCTCCAGTCAGGATAATGTCCGAAAAACCACTTGAGGAACAACCAGCCAACCTTTCCATGAAATGCCCTGGGAGGGTATTCAGGAAAAGATCAACCATCTCTCTTTCCAGTAAAGGTGGTTGCACTCGGGCGGCCACCTCACGCCACCTCTGTGCATAGTCTTTGAAGCTCTCCGAACTCCTCTGTGTCAAGCTTTGAAGCTGAGTACGGCTAGGTGCCATGTCAATGTTGTATTGATATTGTCTGAGGAAGGCCTCTCCCAAATCCTTCCAACTTCTAATAGAGCTCCTTTCCAACTTCATGTACCACTCCAAGGACCCTCCAGAAAGGCTATCCTGGAAATAGTACATCCATAGTTTCTCATCTCGCGTGTGAGCCGCAATCTTCCTGTAGAAAGCCTGTAGGTGAGTTTTCGGGCAAGAGTTGCCGTTGTATTTATCAAATGCTGGTGGTCTGAACTTGTGTGGAATGACCACCCCAGGTACTAAACCCATATCCGACACGTCAATTCCCAAAGTGTCCTTGCACTCTAAGGCCTTGACCTTCTCTGCAAGCACCAGGAAGTCGTTGAGATTTCCGTCACCGCCGAAACCCATATCATTGTTGAAGTACTGGAATTGGTCTTCTTGCCTGTCCTGCACAGGAACATACGTAGCCATAGCTGGATCTGGAACATGAGGTCCGGCTGTACCGTTGTTAGTATTGGGAGGAGCCCCTAGTCCGCCGGAAGTAGTTGCCTGAGCATTAGTGTTAGGAGGAGTTAACCCTTGAATTGCATTTCTCAGCTCCTGCTGCCCCTGGGCCATCCCCTGCATCAGAGTCATAAATTCTGCCATCTTGGTACGGACATCGTTGAGTTCTGTCTGCATGGCGTCCATTGCTGTTCTTTGATTACTGCGGGTCGCGTACCGATGAGGAATATTTTGTCGAAGGTATCGGGTCTTGGCGGCCCTCGCAATCTTTGCCTGATGAACACAGATAAATTAGACATCTCGAAGAAAAACCTGCAAAGACAAAGACAAAATGCAAATGATGTGTATGCAATGCAATGTGTTCCTTTTATTCCCGAGTATTTTACTGTGTCCGGTCCTGGCATTAAGAAGATAAGAATTGGGAAGAAGACCCAAATAATATTCAGACATAATGACAGCTGTGAAGAATTGGTGCTCATTACCCCGTGTCGGTGCAAATAACAAACAAGAAATCCGGAACAAATCAATCATATAAACTGGAGTTTGAAAATACAAAAGTTCCTGAAGGGTACCAATCAAAATAACAACAAAAGTACATCACATATAGGGAATCCCACAACAAGCCTGTGGGTAATCCAAGTACAACAATATGAAATTAAACCCTAGGGAACTCTATATCTTTCAATCTCCAGCTAAGGCATTTGACGCTCTGGAACAGTTGAACCACATCTGGATGACCGGGCTCCTGGATGAGCTTCTGAATGAGGAGGTCCCTCGTATCAGAAGAAGCGTGTAACTCCTCGATCTGCTGTAGAAATGCTGCTTCATTCTCCTTGCTTTGACTCGATTCGGCCTTCGACCTTTTCACCTCAGCTTTCAACTTCAAGTCTTCAATCTCCTTTCGAGCTTCCTTCAGTGCCTGCTGGCTTTCTGTTACGCGCCGGATACGATCCTCCTCTTGATAATAAGCTTTCCTGAGAAGTTCTTTCTGCCCATCCACAGAATCCTGAAGGCTTTTGACTTCCTGTTTGTGCTTGGCGTCTAACTCCTTTTGTTTCTTCAGATTTTCGTCCCATTTCTCCTGCCATAAAGTAACAGCTTCATTGGCTTCACTAAGATCTTTCTTCTCTCTTCGGCGCTGGGCCGTCTTATGAGTCTCAGCTAAACCTTTCTTTCGGAAGTAGAGCTCTCTATCTTCAAAATCCTTCTGCTTAAGACGGACTATCTCCTCGGCTTGCACAGCTCTATCTTTCAATTGACGGTTCTGGATCATCAGCGCTTGACAAGAATTAAGAGCCTCTTGATTTTCAGCCCTCAGTTGCTTAACCAAAGCCTCTAACTTCTGATATTCCTCCAAAGGTACCGTAGCAGGTGGTGGAGTTGGCACAGAAAAAGGAACTAGAGCCGCTTGAACCTCATTCTTTATCCAGGCTTCAAATTCAGGAAACATTCGATTGTTACTCTTGCCCAGACATGCTATACCCTTCCTCTTAATCATCTTCCAGGACCCTGCAGCTTTTTGAACCAAAGGAAGATTGTCTTTCACCGGAAAATAGAAGGTTTGGAATAATTCAGACTCATCAGGAACCTCCTTGAGCGCATACCCTAACTGTCTTCTTAATAGGATGGGATTGTAGTTAATACATCCTGATACTCCTAACAAAGGCACATTAGGGTAATTACCACAACTAGTAATGAAATTCTTTCCTTTCAGCTTCAAAGTAAACCACCTGATATTTCCAGCAGACAAAGTACTCAGCTTCTGAGCCCAAGTAGAATTAGGATCCGCAAAACTCTCAGTAGTAGGCAAGTGTCTCATAACCCATTTGTAGAATAAAGGAGCACAACATTTAACAAGACCTCCTCGCCTCTTCTCATTCTTGTAATGCACAGAATAATACAGATCACCCAAGAGAGTGGGCACCGGATTCTTCAACACAAACAAATGAATGGCATTCATGTCCACAAACTTGTCCATGTCAGCAAATAAAACTATCCCATACACAGATAACGCCAAGATAGCACAAACTGAATCCCACTGCTTCTCCACGGCACGTTCTTCAGCTCTCTTGACCAGAAACTCTAAGGAAAAACCAAGTACTCCTGCTTTGGTGGAAACCAGATTAGAAGACACCTCTGACGGGCTCAAATAAAGAGCCTTAGCAATATCATCGTGGGTTGGTCTTGTCATCTCCGAATTAAAAGGAAGCTGATCCTTGATTGAAACTCCCATAATCTCAGCATATTCTTCCAACAAAGGACCCAACTGAAAGTCATGGAATGTGAAGCACCTAAGCCGTGGATCATAATACTGCAACAAAGTGTGAATGGCGCTCCTCTGAGAATTATCCAAGTTGAATACCAGATCCAGAATATCACCATACTTTTCCTTGAAGTAGCTCAAATGACCCGGGGTAATCAGAGACACCAATTGGTTGATCAGGTCCATCTTAGTATCGAAGAATTTGTAGTGCACAGTTCTCTTTTTGACGTCTTCCATTTCTGAAGCAATAATATGGCCAGGAACCGGGAATAAATGTAGACCCTGAGAATAAAAGAAACACAAATGATTAATGATGATATGATGTTTATGCAAGACAAGGCATGTGATCAGTGAAGTGTCTGTGATGTGCCAATCATATAATCAGGTGTCGGTGCACGGTCTCAAAACCCAGATATCACAATAATCATCCCTCTGATCCGGGATCCATAACTTAAGAACAGAAATCCAGATCACAAAACTGAACCAAAGGTAAAGTGGGTATGATGAAGGTACCAGGGTTCCTGCAAACCTGTAAACCCCTCCCAAATCTCACGGGTGTGCTACTACGGGTCAACATCACGGACTCTCAAAGCCGAATAGCAATAATACGTTCACCATTTCCGAGAAATGGCTCATGACCAAATCAGGGAATCGGTTTGGCATTATGTACTACTCAGGGAGGTCTCAGTTGAGTCCGAAAAAACAAGCATCCCTCACAAGTTTCCAGCTTCAAGCACTGAATCGAGAAACAATAGTACATTCATCCCGAAGGGTACAATACTATCGTCATACGAACAGTTTGCTTTAACTGAATTCCTATGAGAGAACCAGGCCATCCTATGTGAGTTCCCAATGGGCCCTCGGATGCGAGTGGGTTTGCCAACAAATGTGGTCTGCCACTGTCATCACTGGAGAGGGTTGTTTCCATTAAGGTTCTCAATGATTGGTCCCCAGCTGCACATAACTATCAAGGTTGTACCCTGAAGTGGGGAAGAACCCCCACATAGAATAGTCCCAAGACAGTCGCAACCTGGGTGTGGAACACATCACCACTCATCATGTAACCATGCGAGCACAACATGTCCACGCTAATCCTATGGTGCACTCAAGCCGGGTATTTGGCTTATCTCACAGTAACTCCCAACCCACAGAAAAAATGAAAACCAGCACAGCCAGACAGTCCAGTATAATATGATGCATGGAAAATAAAATACTGAAAGCGGTAAATAAATGCGATAAAGTAAAGCTGTAAAGAACTGTAAATAAAAACAGTAAAGCTACACTAAAGCACACAGCAAAAACAGATAAACACCCAAAGAAACAAAACCAAACAGGCGCTGGGATTGACTCTACAAGGGAAACCGGAAGAATCAGGTTGTTTCCCCAGCAGAGTCGCCAGCTGTCGCTCCCGGGATTTTCATCCTAGTACAAACGCGAAAGTGGCGCGGAAAGGTTAGAGTCGCCAGCCAGACATTTTTATCCCAAAAGAATGGGAAAGGTAATGTTGCACAAACCTAAGGAAGAAGGAAAGGACAAGGTCCTGCGAACCAAAGATCTGAATTCGGGAGTCGGTTACGACCTGGGAAGGTATTAGCACCCCAGATCGTCCGCCGTACCCGACGGGATCCACGCTTGCTTGTTTTGTTTCAAAGGGTGAGAAATAATATGTTGCTGAACAAATGAACCGCTAACTGGAAATTGGAATGAGAAATGAGAAGGGAACTGGAAATGAAAACTAAACTAAAGAATGGGGAAAATGTAGGGAAAATAAAGAATGTGCTCGAACGGGCCCTACCCCGCTGCCTACGTACCTCATCGGGATAATGAGGATCAGAGTCGACGTAGTTCGCCTAACCTAGGCGGGAACTTTTTGTTTGTGTTTTTTACAGCTGGAACTGCGTATGTCTATGCTCAGGTGTTGCAGGCTCGTCTGGTACGAGTGCTTTTACCGTCTTGCAAATGAGACAAGTCGTCGCGAGTTCGCGTTGTGAGTGAATGAGATGAGAAAAGAAGTTCCCGCAGGATAGTCGTTTATTGTTTGTTTTTGGCTTTTAAAAGAAGTGTTTTGAATTTTTGTTTGTGAACTATCCTGTACTAAGACCTATCCATCGCGGGAAGTATTTACACCTCGCCCCGAAACAGGACGCGTATAAACACTCCGCAACAAAGTCTCGTGTCGTACAAGATTGTTCGGTTTTTATTAAATGTTTTATTGCTTTTCTTTTGAGATGAGAAAGAGAATGACTCAAGTTGGAAAAGGAAAAATCTAATGGACTAAGACTCAACCCTAATGTGTTATGTATTTACAAAGTGGTCCTAATGGTTAATGAGGTTTTCTATTCCTAATGGAAACTTAAAACTATTAGAATTCAACTTACTTCTTAATGAAGTTAAGTTGATTCTAAGAACACAAAGAGGGAATCCTATACAAGTTGTAACAATAAAAATAAAGCAAAACAATGAAATCAACTATGAGAAATAATATTCTAAAAATGCCTTAAAGGCATGAATAATAAATAGTCTTATTTATTTATTCTATTTCTATATGGAAATGAATTTTATATTAAGTTCTAAATCTAAGTCAATCTTAATATTCATCCTAAAACAAATTAAACTAAACCTAAGCCTAATGTTGAATTCTATGACTAAAATTAATCTAGACTATTATTATTATTTTTTTTTTTGTATTGAACTATATTTTCTTTTAATGGCCTAATCTAATGGGAATTATGTCTAACTAGGCTTAAAAACTAATATCCTAAAAAATACTAAAACTCCTAGAAAAATTATAAAAATTAAACTATGGAATCCTAACACTATCCAAAATAGTATACTAAGAGGGATTCTAAAAATACTTATTTTTTTTATGCCTAACAATTAATTATTTTCAGCTAGGAATTAACTATTATTTCCTAAGGATTTTATTACCAAAACCTAAGATAAAAATTCCTAAAAATTCCATAAAAAATATTCTAAGAGCTATTAGGGGTCTTTTAATTACAGAAAAAAAAATGGCTCAAAAAGATTAATGGAAGTTATTTAAATTAAATAAACAAAATTCAGCATAAATAATAGAAATTCAATAACACTATTTAATAGAAAAATTCACAATTAATTCAAAAATAAACAAATTTCAGAAAATAAAAATGTCATAAATTCCTAAATTGACTTATTAAACTACTTTAATTTTTTTGGAATTTTATAATGCTTTTACCTATTTTTTGAGAATTATTTCTAAATTATGATTAACTTAAAGTAAAATCCTAAGGAAATTCTACAGGGGGTGACTTTAGTCATTCTCTAAACTGTTTTAATGAATTGGCCCAATACAGGGGGTGAGAATAGAAATAAAATCAGGCCCACATACAGAAAAGAAAAGGAGGTGTTGAAAAGAAGAATTTCAGTTGTTTCTATCATGGGCTCAACATAGGGAGGTGCGAATAACATAATTTTAATTAAACATATTTTTTTAACTAAACATATTCCATGAATTAAACATATTTCTTAATTAACTAAAAAATGAATTAACTTAAGATATGAATTAGACCAATCTTAAACTAAACCAATACTATTTTCCAAAATCTCAATTAAAGAATTAACCTAACCTTAAATTAATATTCCCTAAGATCTTACTTAAGAAAATATTAACTAAACTTAACTAAAATTTTCTAAATTAGACTTAATTAAAAAAAAAAATTAAACTAACCTTATAGTACTTCTAAGAAAAAGAAATTTAATTATAATGTTTTTTTTTCTAAAAATCTTAATTAAAGAAAAAGAATTAGTACTAAACTTAAACTTAATATTTTTCTAAAAAAACTTAATTTAAGCTAAAAAAGATTAAACTATTAACACTTCTAAAGCTTCTTAATTAAGCTAAAAAAAATAGATTAAACCTATTAACATTTCAAAAGATTTTTAATTAAACTAAAAATGATTAAACTATTAAATCTGGAAAAAAACCAATAATCTTGATAAAAGAATTAAACTAATAATCTAATTATAGACTTAATTAAAACTGATTTAAACTATAATTAAACTAATATTATTACAAAATATGATTACAAAATTCAATTAAAAAAATAAATTGAACTATAACCTAATTGCAACACACTGAAACCCTAATCCCTGTTGTCTCTTCCCCTCAGCGCCGCAGCTCCATCGCCATCCTCACCTCTTCCTTCTCCGTCAGGAGAACAAAACCCTCAACCGCCTCCTTAAATCTTCCAAACCCACCATCAACAACCCCGAAACCCTCTAAGCCTCAAACTGAATTCGCAAAAAAAACCTAAGTCCTCTTTGCAACCTACTTCGCCGCTAGCTCGAACCTCCGTCCTCTCTCACTTCGTCTTCCCTGATCCCCTAATTCCCTTTCTTAACAAACCCTAACCTCATCACCAGCTCAAACTACGGTCACATAAATGCAAATCGACGAAATCAATGGAGCAACTGAGCTAACACCACTAACAAGAGTCTAGATTTCAGTACCTTGAATCGGAGTGGCTTCGACGGCGTTGCGAGATTGACGACGGCTTCGTTCGATTGACACCCTGGATATCTCGTTCTTGATGAGCCACCAACGAAACTCGTAGACCTAGCTTCAACAATCGTCCATAGATGAACACGCAGAAGACAATTGACTTACGCGACGCTTACGGTTTCTTGCCGAACTCTCAATTTGTGCTTCTTCCTCGAATTCTTTCACAAGCCCTATCTTTGAACTGCACTAATTTATGTTCTTGATTTGTTGCAGCCAGATTACTAAGGAGCTTGCGGATTCATCATAACCATTGGACCCACAGAGGATTGCAGCAGATGAATATCACAGAACTAAGGATGCCTCATCACAGAGGGTTGTGATGAAATCCATCTATGGTACTACTGTAATGCAAGAATCGAAGTCCAGAGATTGAGAGGGAGAAGAGGAAGTGAAGGAGATTGATTGAGAGAGGAAAGATGTGTAGCAGAAGAAACCTTGATTGAATCAGAAACTTTGACTTTATAGGAAATGTTCAAAGAGTAATCTAGAAGCTTCAGGTAAATTCCACTCATTCAATTCAGTTACGATTCTGTTATGTTTCTGTGAAATTGGTTAAGAGTTGGTTAGGACTAGTTATGCTCTGCTGAAGAATTCTGTTAGGAGTTAGTTGAGAAAATAGGGTAACATTCTGAACCTTTTTGTGATTTCAACTCTGAGTTTGATCATTGGCATTAGACAACTGATTTTCTTTGTTGAATCGTGCAGGATTCTCTTTTTCTTTTTACATTCTGCTGCGAATTACCTTTTGTTTTATACACACTCTCAAACTTATTGCGTTTACGGCTTGATTTCCTGCAGGCTTGATTCGAGAACATTGAGTTATTATTGTGCTGCATTATGAGTTGTTCCTTGTTGTGCTTGCCTTTCCGCTGTAGTACCGATATTTTTAACTGCGGTTGCTGAAAGGTATGACCAAATACGGGCGCGGTCATACGGAAGCTCTGAGGCGTTCAGGTCTGTAGTTTTCTTGCTGCAGTGGAGATTCATTTCTAAATCCATCAAACATATGAGAAGTTGAACGAAAGGAAATTTGTTCTTCATCCAACATCATCATTCTTTCGGTCAAGCTTCCAGAAGAAAGACCTCCTGGGCAGTGATTTTTTTTTTACATTAGCAACCTAAATAACATCTTTTCCTGCAGGTCATCCCACAATTTTGCCTCTGCTCATATTCATATCTCCTTTCGAACTCATTTCCATCAAAAACAAAGAACAAAGTTTTCCAATTCGGGAGAACAAATTTCCAATTCTTTCCACCTTGAGGCACCCTTAGGAAACTCACCAATATCCATCAAATCAGAAACAAGTTTCTCTTGGAGCCTCCTATAACCATGGCAAACGCGGCCTCTTGACGAAGTTGACAAATTCAAAGTCCACCAGAAAGATCCAACAAGAGTAAGAACAAATATAAAAACTCAGAGGAGACCTCAATCCTAAAGGAGTGTGATCTGAAGAACCCCTTTCATCAAAATCATCTTTTTTTCTGTTTGTTATGGTATCAGTCTCCTATCAATCAGAATTTCTAACTGTTTTATTCTCATTTTTTTTATAGTGCAATTCGGTTGATCAAGGGGCTTGATGAGGATTACTCTTGCTTGTTGATCAAGATGCAAGAGGGTTTATTGATGAAGGTGACGACTGAGTTCGTCACTACGGTTTATTAATGACCGAAGAAGCCTTTTTCTGAAAAAACTTTGAATTCTCTCTTGATGATTGATAAAGCTGTGAGGGTGAATAAGCAATTGAGTATGAGGAGAGTCGAAAGCTGAAGAAGATATGGTGCCGAGTTCTGTTATTATAACAGGCTTTCCTTTGTAACTTATACCTCACTTTTTGCATTTGGATTTTAAACTTCCAGCTGATTTTCGTTGTAACTGATACCGTTATTCCTTGTAACGGAATTCTTCTATAATTATATTATAATTCCTTTTGTATTGATTTTTCTGAATTTCACTGGTGTAAAGTTGTAACCGAACTTTTGTTAGTCTTCTTTTTTTTGAACTGCATCGCCACAATTTTGCCTTACTTGCTATGTTTTGGGACTGAACTGTTTGAAAAATTAATAGGTCATATTAACCTTACTACCAATGGGCCATTACCTATACACATGAGCTCAAAACGTGACAATGTGTAATTATAGCATAAAATGATGAAACATTAGACCAAATAAAGTTTCTTTGTAAATGAAGATTAATATGTAAACAAATATTTAGTGGATTAACGAAAATGGTGAGAATGTGCCTGGTTTATAGATTGAGTTTTTGACCTTGACACTTGAAGTGACTTGGATAACAAAATGGAATAAAGGCTGACATTTTAATTAGAACCCCTTGGGAAACGGAATGGATCAAAGCTAGACATAGAATGCCAAATTGGAAAGAGTTTTGAAAATAACGAGAAGAAAACGAAGTGAATTAGCAAATGGTTCTAAAATGAACTTAAAAGGTTTATTGATGTCAAAAAATGAGAAAACAAAATTGGACCAACAAGTGGAATAGTGATTTAGGAACATGAATTGGATGTTACAATTAACTTGTCTAGCGGGTATCAAAATGAACAAAATGAACATGGTACGGGTATGTACTGATGTTCATGTGATGACTTCTAAACAAACCAATAGCCGTGTATTCTTCTTTAATCTGAATCAAATCCTTCAACATAGTCTACTCTTAAGAACTTTGATGCCATACTAAAACTCTGCACAAATCTCAAATTATTGCTCCCAAAAACAAATGGACCCAAACCACTCCTTAATACATTAGATCTCCATTGGCGAAATTTCCTTCAAAGATTATGAACAAAAACTCTTAACTTCCCTTGAGATATTAAATGATGAGGAGTACGGCCTGAGGCGTCGAGAAAAGCCAACACTCTTATTTCAGGAAAGTCTGATTGAACACCTCAGTACTGGATTAAATGCACCAATGAATATTCTCCACAAATTCAATCCCTGATAAACACGGACAAGGTACGAAACCCTAATTTCCCAAAACCTTGATCACATGCCTTATGAAATAATGAAATGAACTACTATGATATAAATGACCTGGTGACAAATGCAGGTGAATGCAAAAACGACGAGCCAAAAGAGGGAATAAATATGAGGGCAAATTTTGAGGTATTACACAAGGGTTCAGATGGTCCAAGAGGATCATGTCACTTTCTCACTCAGATATCCATTGGTGCTCCAGATCTATGGAGAATGTCACCATCATTGACCGTTGTGGGGAGTTTCCTAATGTGCCACTTCTAGGCATAAGAGGAGGTATCACCTACAACCCCTCTCTAGCTTTACGACAGTTTGGTTACGCTCGGAGTGATGGTCCACATGACATGTTGATTCAGGGCATTGTGTTTGACTACGACAACGATCTTCAGGGTTACCTTCAGAGATTCATACGAGCATGGGGAAAAGTAAACAGGGTTGACAGCAAGACACTGGAGCCTAAGTACACTATTCCTATGGAAGCTTATCTCAGATGGGTGCGATCTCGTGCTCAGACTCTCATGATGCCATATCCTGCTATCCTGCCAGTTACCATGGAACCTGTTGCTGAAGGAGACACTGCTTATACCATCCTTCACCCAGACATGCCTACTGACATGGAAGACTTGCAGAGATCTTGGATCCAACTGAAGGAGCAAAGGGATACTTTTGAGGCTCATTACAAAGCAAGCCAAGGAAAAATCCTGGAACTAACAAAGCAACTTCACGAGGAACGAAATCTCAACTCATACCTCAACACAAAGAGGAAACGTCCATGGGAGACTTAAAACCCCATCTTTTGTACTTATTTCATTTTCATTTTTGTAAGCCCAAGAGGCAAAACAAATTTATTACTAATAAAAGTTTACCTTCTTGTTTGTTTAAGCAAATTTAAATCCTGCGGTCCTTGAAAACATTGCATACGCATTAAAACATCATATCATTGCATCACAGGTTTATTTGTGCACAGGTTTCTCATCTTCTCGCTGTTTATTTCAGCAATGGCTCTTGAAAAATCAGTTAAGGATCTCCAGGCACAGAACGCACAGTTCCAAGAGCTGATCCTGAACCTATCCAAGGGGCAGGATGAATTGAAGACACTGCTGGCCAAGAAGACTAAGAAGACTAGAAGGTCAGGTGGCCTGCTCAACATGGGAAGAAGGTTCAAAGGTCCTGTCAAGACCAAAGAGCAGGTTGAAAACTATGAATCTGAGGAATCTGAAAAGGAGGGAGGTAGCCTCCACAACACTATGGGGGACTCTGATTATGAGGCTAATTATTACCATGATCCTAATGAAGACAAATTCAAGATGCTGGTGGATAGGATGGATGCTATGGAGCTGCAGAAATCTTATGGGCTGGATTTTGAGGATCTGAGTCTGATATCTGGGGTTGTCATACCCATTGGTTTCAAGGTTCCTACTTTTGTTGTTTATGACGGGGTCTCTTGTCCCAAGCTGCATCTGAGGTCTTATGTCAGAAGAATTCAGCCTCACACTGCTGACAAGAAGTTGTGGATCCATTTCTTTCAAGAGAGCTTATCTGGAGCTCAGTTGGAGTGGTATTATCAATTGGAGAGTGTCAACATCAGGGACTGGAATGATCTTGCTGAAGCCTTCTATAAGCAGTATCAATACAATGCTGACTTAGCCCCCACTCGCATGCAGCTTCAGAGCATGTCTATGGGTGCTAAAGAAAGTTTCAAAGAGTATGCTCAGAAGTGGAGAGATTTAGCTGGAAGAGTTCAACCCCCTTTGACTGACAGGGAATTGGTTGATATGTTCATGTGTACGCTGAATGGTCCGTTTTACAGTCATCTCATTGGAAGCTCATCATCTGGCTTCACTGAGTTGATTATGACAGGAGAGCGAGTAGAGAATGGTATAAAGAATGGTAAAATCCAAGTGGGTACTTCTTCATCAGGTGCTGCAAAGAAGCCTCCCACTGGGAAGAAGGAATCCAATGTTGTTTATGGTCAACCTGATCGTAATAGAAGGCATCAGTCTATTAGTGCAGTTCATATTTCAAATCCAACTCCTGCAACAACAGAGCAGCCACAGGGCAACCAACAGAGGGCTAGAAGGCAGTTCACAAAGATCAACATGTCACTGGCTCAGGCATTGCAACATTTGTTGAAAGCTGAACTCATTACTTTGAAGGAGGCTCCTCAGAATCCTAATGTTACCTCACCCAGGTACAATCCCAATGCACGATGTGCATATCATTCAAACTGTCAGGGACATGATACTAATAACTGCTGGGTCTTGAAGAACAAAATTCAAGATATGATTGAGGCTGGAGAGATTGAGTTTGACCCTCCGGGTACTCCAAATGTGATTACTGCTCCAATGCCAAATCACGAGAAGACTGTCAATGCCATTGATGAAGATCTACATGTCTATTCAGTTGCGGAGTTGACCACACCATTATCTGTTATCAAGAAAAAGTTAGTACAGGCTGGGCTCTTTCCAGGTTGTCGTGAAGACTGTTTGCATTGTACTTATAAGCCGGATAGTTGCTGGAGATTGAGAGATGGAATTCAGCGTCTCATGGATAAGTATACTATAGTGTTTGAGAGGACTCCATCGTCTGTAGAAAGTATGGTGGATCATCTTACTCAAGGTAGGAAGATTGAAGAGGTTGATATGGTTGACAAAGTACCGGTAAGAATCACTTCAAAGAGACCTATTAAAATCACTCATCAGGGTCCAATCAAGATCACTGTTGAAGGCCCTGTGAAAGTTGTTGCTGAAGCCAGAGTGGCTCCTCTGATCATTACTACTCCTGGTCCTATTCCATATACATCTGATAAAGCTGTACCTTGGCACTATAGGTCTGATGTTTACATCCATGGTGTTAAGCAGGAGCCCTTAGCTGATGTGCCTGTTGACATTGATAATATTGCTGGATCTAGTAAGATCACACGTAGTGGAAGGGTCTTCTCACCTCCAGTTGCTTCTAAGAATGTCGTTACTCCTGCTGCTACCTCTACCACTGATGCTCGGGGCAAGGGTCCTGTTATTGAGCCTATATCTGCTGATGTGCCAGCTGCTGATGATCTCTCTAAGCAGATGGAAGAAGTATTGAAAATCATTCGCAAGAGTGATTATGACATTGTTGATCAGTTGGGGCATACTCCCTCAAAGATTTCTATGTTATCCTTGTTGTTGTGTTTTGAGGCTCATGCCAAGTCCTTGATCAAGTTTCTGAAGACTGCTCATGTACCCAATGCTATTTCTGTTGACCAGTTTGAGAATTGTGTTGCCCACCTGACCTATGACAATGGGTTAGGATTTTCTGATGCTGATTTGACCCCTGCCAAGAGGGATCATAACAGGGCCTTGCATATCTCAATTGAATGCAGGGGCACTACCCTGTCACATGTATTGATAGACAATGGTTCCTCTCTGAATGTGTTGCCCAAGGAAGTCCTGAATAAGCTGAGTCCTGAAGATGCTGTGCAGAAGCCCAGTAATATTGTGGTGAAGGCTTTTGATGGTTCTAGAAGAGTAGTGCATGGGGAAATTGATCTCCCAATCAAAGTTTGGTCTCAGGTTTTTACTGCTACATTCTTTGTGATGGATATTCGTCCTTCGTACTCTTGTCTGCTTGGTCGTCCCTGGATCCATGGGGCAGGTGCTGTAACCTCTACATTACACCAAAAGTTGAGATATCCGGTGGACGGAAAGGTTGTTACTGTCTATGGAGAAGAAGAATACTTTGTCAGCCATGTAAACACTTTCAAGTATCTGGAAATGGAAGGTGAATACATTGAAACTCCGTGTCAGACATTTGAAGTGGTTCCCTGGGTTGTTAATGATTATGTAGCTCCTCCTGTTGCGAAGAAAGTTCCTGTGGTCACCAGAAAACCTCCAACAATGGCAATGGCCTCCCTTAATGATGCTAGAGCTGTGGTGGATGAAGAGTCCCAGAAAGCTGTTCGTCGTGCTCGTGCTGTTCGTATCACCAATCAAGGGGTTACGAAAGATCAGATCAATGCTGTGGGAGACTATGATGAAGACTACAATCTGGATGCTTGGATTTTTCCTACTGTGGGTGTTGGACTCAATAATTGGAAAGCTGAAGATGTTATCCCTATCTCCTTTAGTCAGGAGTAAATACTATTACTGTGTTGTTTTTTTAAGTTTGTAATTTCTTGAACAATTGAACTCTTAAGCCATGTGCCTTACCCGGGGCACAATGGTGTGCTTGTTACGGGCTGTCATTTCATTTGCATACTTCATTCAATAAAATCAGTGGACGTTTCGTTTTAGTAAATATTGTGTTCCTTGTCTTTCTTTTTTCTTTTACTTTTGCTTTATCAGCTATGTGTTCTTACACACACCCACATCACTAAAATGCAGATCCTCATCCACTCTGGATCCTGTTGATAACAGTTCTACTATTGCCAATTATAATTTCGAGAATCCGATCTATCAAACTGAAGACGGAAATGAGGACGATTGTGAAGTACCTGTAGAGCTTGCTAGGTTGTTACAACAAGAAGAGAAAGCCATACAGCCACATGAAGAGCCAGTCGAAATTGTGAATCTGGGAACTGAAGAAAACAGAAAAGAGGTCAAGATAGGGGCTGAATTAGAGGACAGTGTCAAGAGCAGGTTGATTCAGATGTTACGTGACTATGTGGAGATCTTTGCTTGGTCTTATGAAGATATGCCAGGGTTGGATACAGACATTGTGGTTCACCATTTACCAGTGAAAGAAGATTGTCGTCCAAAGAAGCAGAAGGTTCGTCGTATGCGTCCTGAAATGTCAGAAAAGATCAAAGCAGAGGTAATGAAACAGTTCAATGCAGGGTTCTTAGCAGTGACTTCTTATCCTCAGTGGGTTGCAAATGTGGTACCAGTCCCTAAGAAAGATGGTAAGGTACGTATGTGTGTAGACTACAGAGATTTGAACAAAGCTAGCCCCAAAGATGATTTTCCACTTCCTCATATTGATATTCTGGTAGACAACACTGCTCAGCATAAGGTATTCTCTTTTATGGATGGTTTCTCTGGTTACAATCAGATCAAGATGGCTCCTGAAGACATGGAGAAGACAACATTCGTGACACAATTGGGCACTTTTTGCTATAAGGTGATGCCATTTGGTTTGAAGAATGCAGGGGAAACATATCAGCGTGCTATAGTGGCTTTGTTTCATGATATGATTCATCATGAGATAGAAGTATATGTGGATGATATGATAGTCAGATCCCAGAATGAAGAGCAACATCTTGATCATTTGCATAAACTGTTTGAAAGGTTGAAGAAATACAAGTTGAGATTGAACCCAAACAAATGTACTTTTGGAGTTAGATCTGGTAAGCTCCTGGGTTTTATTGTCAGTGGAAAAGGTATAGAAGTGGATCCTGCAAAAGTGAAAGCTATACGAGAGATGCCAGTTCCCCGTACTGAGAAGGAGGTTAGAGGTTTCTTGGGACGATTGAACTACATTGCAAGATTTATTTCCCAATTAACTGCCATTTGTGAGCCAATCTTCAAGTTGTTGAAGAAAGATCAGGTGATGGAATGGAATGATGAGTGCCAAACTGCCTTTGATGAAATCAAGAGATATCTGCTAGAACCTCCAATTTTGATGCCACCAGTTGATGGAAGACCCTTGATTATGTACTTAACAGTGTTAGACAACTCAATGGGGTGTGTGTTGGGGCAACATGACGAGTCTGGTCGAAAAGAGCAGGCAATATACTACCTTAGCAAAAAGTTTACCGACTGTGAAACAAGATACTCACTGCTCGAGAAAACTTGCTGCGCTTTGGCATGGGCTGCTCGCCGACTAAGACAGTATATGTTGACTCATACTACCTTATTGATTTCGAAGATGGATCCAATCAAGTACATATTTGAGAAACCTGCTCTCTCTGGAAGAATTGCAAGATGGCAAATGATCTTGACAGAATATGACATACAGTATACTACTCAAAAGGCCATTAAGGGAAGTGTTGTGGCTGATCATTTGGCTCATCAAGCAGTGGATGACTACCAGTCAATGAGTTTTGAATTCCCTGATGAAGACATTATGATTATTACCATAGAACCTGGACAATATGACGGACCTGAACAAGGATCCCGATGGACTATGGTTTTTGATGGTGCCTCTAATGCACTTGGTAATGGTGTTGGTGTTGTGATTAGTTCCCCTGAAGGTTGTCATACCCCGATTACTGCCAGACTTTGTTTCTATTGTACCAATAACATGGTTGAATATGAGGCATGTATCCTGAGTATTAAAGTTGCTATTGATATGAAGATTCAGTTCCTTGATGTGTATGGAGATTCAGCCCTGGTAGTAAGTCAGATTAAAGGAGATTGGGATACCAAGCATGATAACCTCATTCCTTACAGAGAGCATGTTTTGTCTTTAATCCCACATTTCAAAGAGATTACCTTTGGACATATTCCACGGAGAGAGAATCAGTTGGCAGATGCATTAGCTACCATGGCATCTATGTTTGAGATCAGCTGGGATGATGAAGCTCCCAAGATTACTATTGATAGATTTGAGAAGCCCGCGTACTGCAATGAGATTGACACAGAAGGGGCAGAGGAGAAGCCTTGGTTCTATGAAGTGAAAAGATATCTTGAATTTCAGGAGTTCCCTGAAGGGGCATCTGTCAAAGATAGGAAGTTTCTGATAAGGTTTTCTACTAAGTTCTTTTTGAGTAATGAGATTTTGTACAAGCGCAATCATGATTCAACTATGCTTCGTTGTGTGGATAAGAAGGAAGCAATTGAGATTATGGAAGATATGCATGATGGGATCTTTGGCACTCATTCTAGTGGACATACCATGGCAAAGAAGATATTGAGGGCAGGTTACTATTGGTCTACCTTGGAAGCTGATTGCTATCAACACTCCAGAACATGCCACAAGTGTCAGATTTATGCTGATAAAGTCCATGTACCTCCATCACCATTGAATGTGTTAACTGCTCCTTGGCCCTTTGCCATGTGGGGCATTGATATGATTGGTGAGATCAAGCCTACTGCTTCTAATGGGCATCGTTTCATCCTGGTTGCTATTGATTATTTCACGAAGTGGGTAGAGGCAGCTTCATTTGCATCTGTTACCAAGAATGTTGTGGCTCGATTCATTAAGAATAACCGCATATGTAGGTATGGCATCCCTGAAAGGATTATCACTGACAATGGCTCTAATCTGAACAACACTATGATTACTGATCTTTGCACGCAGTTCAAGATTAAGCATCACAACTCTTCTCCGTATCGTCCAAAGATGAATGGGGCAGTTGAAGCTGCTAATAAGAACATCAAGAAGATTGTACAGAAAATGACTGTTACTTATAAGGATTGGCATGAGATGTTACCATTTGCTCTTCATGGTTATCGTACTACAATACGTACCTCAACAGGGGCAACCCCATTCTCCTTAGTCTATGGTATGGAAGCAGTTCTGCCCATTGAAGTCCAGATTCCCTCCTTAAGAATTATGAAGGATGCAGGCTTGGATGAAGATGAGTGGATTCAGACTCGACTGGACCAGATAAATTTGATTGATGAGAAGAGGTTAGCAGCAGTTTGTCATGGCCAGATGTACCAGAAGCGAATGATCAAAGCTTTTAACAAGAAGGTTAAGCCAAAGGTATATCAGGCTGGTGACTTGGTAATCAAGCGTATTATATTACCACAGGGTGATCCTAGGGGCAAGTGGACTCCAACATATGAAGGACCATTTGTAGTCAAGACAGTGTTCTCAGGAGGTGCCATGATACTCACTACAATGGATGGTGAAGACTTCCCACAGCCTGTAAACGCAGACATAGTTAAAAAATACTACGCATGAAAAGAGACCCGCTAGGTTGACAGGCCTAGGCAAAAATAAGGGCATCCCGGCAAACCAAAAGGGTTTGGGCAAAAATTAGGGATATATATAAAAAGATGTACACCCGGCAAGTCGAAAACCTGAAAAGGCGGCTTGGGCAAAAAAGGGTATCCCGGTGGATTGAAAACCTGAAAGGGCAATCCAGGCAAAAGTTAGGGATTAAAGCGTATGACTATGTCTCGTTTAGATCACCCACGAAACTGCAACCAGTTGTGATACTTACTCAAGCTCAAACAGATAAAGCTCAATCCAATCGTTTTCGTCTCAACAGCAGAAGATGAGATACTTGAAGATAATGGCAATAGTAGAATTGAAACTCAAAAGGATTATCTCCCACATAGCTGATTTTCCTTGTTTTGTAAAAACTTTATGGCAAAATCCTCTTACTAGGGTTTATGTCTCCTTGTACAAACTTACCCGTGTATGGGTCACTTTTTGATATAAATAAATTCCATCTTTTGAATCCAGATTTACTTTTACCCTATTTACATAAGCGAAACGTCCATTGGTTGTGTTTGAATGTATGTATGCTTGTGAATATGATTGATGTTTACCAAAAATGCATGTATGCTTTTTAATATGATTGATGTTTACCAGAAATGCATAAAATGCAGTAATAGTATTTACTAAGGACGAACGAGGGAAGGATTTCAACTAAGCTTCACCGGTTCACCTCTACAAGACAGTTACAAAACCCTCAGTAGGACGAATCTATCTTCATAAAGTCTCATCTCCCCTGGAATTTATATCCATCTCTTTTATCCTCATACGGATATACGGGAAATTACTTTCCAATAAGGGTACGACGAACGAAGACGGGTGTTATATCTACTCTATTATCAAACGAAGACGAAGGTTATATATACCTTACTATCCCCAGCAAACGGGAGGTTATATATACCTTACTATCCCCAGCAAACGGGAGGTTATATATACCTTATTATCCCCAGCATACGGAAGGTTATGTATACCTCCTCATCAAACAAGACGGGAACGAGTCCCTCATATTCTTCAGCAACGAATCGGGATTTATTTTCCCTGGCCAGCAGTTGTTGTACGAAGATATCCGAACGCTTCAGGCAGTGTCATATCATACATACATCATTTACATCATACCATAACATACATATCCATAGATACATAATACATTACTTAAGTGCATCATATCATACATGCATACATAATGCATAAGCTAATATTATCATACAAAATGCTACCTTGTTTTCAGGTTAATTATCCAGCAAACAAACTTATGATTATCAGGATTGCTTTATCCTCCTGAAAGTGATCATCCCTCAGGATTGCTTTATCCTCCTGAAAGCATATCATCCATCAGGACTGCTTTATCCTCCTGAAAACTTATCATCTCTCAAGACTGCTTCATCCTCTTGAGAACATATTACTACATCAGGACTGCTTCATCCTCCTGACAGCTATCATCATTACTTCAGGATCGCTCTATCCTCCTGAAAATTCCTATTACATCAAGATTGCTTTATCCTCCTGAAATCACATTGCTACCTCAGGATTGCTTTATCCTCCTGACAGCTTATTACTACCTCAGGATTGCTTTATCCTCCTGATAGCTTTTTATACCTCAGGATTGCTTTATCCTCCTAACAGCTTCTTTACTTCAGGATTGCTTCATCCTCCTGAAATCATATTGCTACCTCAGGATTGCTTTATCCTCCTGACAGCTTATTACTACCTCAGAATTGCTTTATCCTCCTGATAGCTTTTTATTACATCAGGATTGCTTCATCCTCCTGAAAGCATATTATCAATACCTCAGGATTGCTTTATCCTCCTGACAGCTTCTTGTACCTCAGGATTGCTTTATCCTCCTGATAGCTATCATCATTACCTCAGGACTGCTTTATCCTCCTGACAGCTTATCACTACATCAGGATTGCTTCATCCTCCTGAAAGCATTATTATCAACCTCTCAGGATTGCTTTATCCTCCTGAAAGCTTATTATTACCTCAGGACTGCTTCATCCTCCTGACAGCTTCTTATACCTCAGGACTGCTTCATCCTCCTGACAGCCATATTATTACATCAGGACTGCTTTATCATCCTGAAAGCATACCACTACATCAGGATTGATTCATCCTCCTGATAGCTTATCATTACCTCAGGATTGCTTCATCCTCCTAAAAGATTATTATTACCTCAAGATTGCTTTATCCTCCTGAAATCACATTGCTACCTCAGGATTGCTTTATCCTCCTGACAGCTTATTACTACCTCAGGATTGCTTTATCCTCCTGACAGCTTTTTATTACATCAGGATTGCTTCATCCTCCTGAAAGCATTATTATTAACCTCTCAGGATTTCTTTATCCTCCTGAAAGCCTATTATTACCTCAGGATTGCTTTATCCTCCTGACAGCTTCTTGTACCTCAGGATTGCTTTATCCTCCTGATAGCTATCATCATTACCTCAGGACTGCTTTATCCTCCTGACAGCTTATCACTACATCAGGATTGCTTCATCCTCCTGAAAGCATTATTATCAACCTCTCAGGATTGCTTTATCCTCCTGAAAGCTTATTATTACCTCAGGACTGCTTCATCCTCCTGACAGCTTATTACTACCTCAGGATTGCTTTATCCTCCTGACAGCTTTTTATTACATCAGGATTGCTTCATCCTCCTGAAAGCATATTATCAATACCTCAGGATTGCTTTATCCCCATGACAGCTTCTTTACTTCAGGACATGTATCTGAAGAATTTTCCTCCAAGTGGCATCTTTAAGCCCACTCAATCATATTCAACTAGCCATCCATATCACTCTATGCAATGGTGAGTGCAAATTTTTGGGCTTTTGTGTTCAATCCCCCTCAACCTTCCAGGTCACGAATGGCAAACATACCAATCTAACCCCTCAGGTTTCAGAAAATTGAACAGGGGCAGCTGTTGCACCCCAAAATTTGCCCTCACAATACAAGACTTTGTGTGCTAAGAAGGTTCACAAGGTTCACAAGCTTCCCAATGCTTTCCAAACCTTTCATGAGGTTCATGAAGTCTACAAGTCACTTTATGAAGGTTCACAAGGTTCACAAGCTTCCCAACACTTACAAGACCTTTCATGAGGTTCATGAAGTCTACAAGTCACTTTATGAAGGTTCACAAGGTTCACAAGATTCATAATGCTTTTAAAACCTTTCATGAGGTTCATGAAGTCTACAAGTCACTTTATGAAGGTTCACAAGGTTCACAAGGTTCACAATACCTCCCATGAGTATCACAAGACATTTTATGATGGTTCACAAGGTTCACAAAGTTCACAATTGGTCAGAAGAGTTGGCAATTCCCTCAGACAATGCACCTCCTAAGCAGTGCATCCAAAACTAGGGTTTTGACTTTAATCAGGCTAAATGGACTTCCAAGGCTTCAAGTGAGCTTCATAACATATTATATGTGTTTAAGAATCCCCATGACAAGTTTCAAGACTTTTCTCAAAAGTTTGCTCAGTCAGATGATCAATAAGTCAAAATCAGTCAATGCAGTTAAAAAGTCAAACTGAGGTCAACTGTGGTCAAACCAAAGTCAAACTTCATGATTTTTTGCCAACATCAATTATATGAAGTAAAATTCATCATTTTATCAAGGGTTGATCATGATTCATCAAGGAGATTCCAGATCATCAAGAATCAGGAGTTTCTAAATTAGGGTTTCCTCAGTAAAAGTCAACTGAACTTTGACCAGACATAACTTTCACATACTTCATCACCAAGTCTCCACTCAAATCTCATTTTGAAGGAAATTGAATTCTCTACAACTTTGTGTCTCACAAGCCAAGCCTAAAAATGCTTCATTTGGAAGGTATGAGCTAAGACATTATAGGTCCTTTTGAAAGTCAACAAAAAGTCAACAACTTCAAAAGGGAATAACTTGAGATTGGTAAATGATATGGACATGAAACCAGTGGGGTTGGTTAGAGGACTCTTCAAGCTTTCCAAAATGTCCAAGAACACCCTCATAGCATTAAAATTGAGGGATATGTGCCCTTGTAAAGTTGGGAAAATTTGAGTTGGTTTATGATGAAAATGGGGGTCTAAAACCAATTTCTTCCAAATGGGCTTGCCAAATGATGACCCAATCCATACAATAACTTCATGCACGACCCAAACCATTAAAAATCAGATTTTTTATTATTTTATTTTTATTTATTTTGATTTAATTCATTAAAAATCATTTTAAATAAAAATAAAATATGAAAATGTAAGATTTGGTTTGGATCAAGCTTCTAGAAAATCATAAATTTGATTTGAATTGAAGAGGAAAGAAATCATGAGGTTTGGCCAAAAATAGCAAGCATTCACACATGAATATTTGATTTTTAAGGCATGATCATTTTGAATCTTTTCATATCAAATTCTCCACACAACCATTCAATTTTATTGACCTAATTCAATCACCTATAAGTACTAAACACAACCCTATTGCAATTCACGGATTCCACTGCCCTAAGAGTAAGTTCATATTGTTCAAAAACCTTCACAAAACTCACATTCGGTTTTCAATTTTCAGGACCTTTGAAGGTAAAACAAGAACATAGCAAGACTCCTTGGACTTCCCTGATCATGAATCATCACTCATATGCATCAAAACCATGCTATATTGCTCAACCCGAATCCACTTTGTTCTTGAAAATAATTTTTTCGATTTCACTAATTTGTTGCTTTTCCATGAATTTTGTTTGGTTAATGATGTTTGTGATGATATGTAGAACGTTTCTGGATCATTAAACCAAAGCTTCACTGCCTGGAATGGATTCGACCATGATTAGGGTTTGGACCTCCAAATTAGGGTTCTTCAATTCACTAAATATAAATGAATTTGAAGAACATAGGGATGTTGTGTGAACCATAAGGATCATAAAACACTAATTAATTTCATGAATCGATACTGTTTTGTTGGAGTTTCATTTTCGCAGGTTTGAAACATTGAAGAACACGCAGCAAATTTCGCAGGAAACATGGCATGAATTTTCGCAGGAAATTTGGGGAAGACGAAGCTAGTTGGCGCGTTCAGAAAAATTCAAATTTTGTTTAAAATATTTTATGTTATCTTGTTGGTTCATTATCACCACAGGTTGTGTGGCCCAGTGGAAAGTCAGGCGTGCGTTTGATGAGAGGGCGAGGGATCGAATCCTGGTTGTGACAAATATTTTTGAGTTTTTTTCATTTATACGTTGAATATAATATATTATTGTTATTTGATGGTTTGTTAACAGATTGGCTCACCTAGCTGGGATAGTTATGTGTGTATGTGTTTGTTCAAAAGGTCCTGGGTTCAATCCTCCCCCCAGGCCTTTTTGCTTCTTCATTATTTTTCTAATTTTCCAGACTTAAAGAACAAAACCAAAAGGTGTTCCTCCTTCTTGCACCACTAGTGCGCAGCCCAGTTGGCAAGCCTCTCCAATATTCAGGTTAGGGACCTGGGTTCAAATCCCAGGTCCAGTTTTTTTGATTTTCTTATTTTTTTTATTATATTTCCTATTTTCTAAATTATAAAATATATATGTTTTCTAAATTCTAAAAAAATTAATTTTTATTATTATATATTTATTTAAATTATAAAATGTATATATGTACTATTTAACTAATTGAATTGTTATTATAAATTAAACCCTTAAATATTTTTCTAACAAACCCTAAAACCCTAATTTATTTTTCCCTAAACAAATGTTAAAACCTAATTTCATTTTTCTAACTTTATTTTTGTAAATATAATATTTTGTAAATATAATTATTAGGCACATATATAATTAATTTTTTGTAAATATAATTATAACTTATTTTCTTTATATAATATGTAAATATTTTTATAATTTGTTTGTAATCTAAATTATATATATAAATAATTTTTAAATATGTGTTTAGAAATAATTGAACCTATGATATTTTAATTTTGTAATTATAATATGTTTAAAAATAATTTAATAATTTGTACATAAATTAAAATGTTATAATAATTATTTAATTGTTCATATTTCCTCTTATTTATAAATAATTGTATATATTAAAAATTTAATTTTTTTGTTCATTATTTTAATTATGTTCTTATAATATTTTTGCTAATTCCATTTATTTTAATTGTTGTTATTATTACTAACCATATTATTACTAATCCATTTATTTTATTATTATGCTTATTATTATTATTTCATTAACCTTATTTATTTTTTATTATTATTACTAACCCCTATTATATTTATTTATTGCTTATTTATTTATTTTTACTTATTTATTTATATTTTGCTTATATATTTATTTTTTTCTATTTATTTTTAATTGCTTATTATAATTATTATGTAAATGCTCCTGGATGTAATTTTTGTGAATATTTTAAAGTATTTAATTTGCTTGCTATGGTTAGTAAAATAGGGAGTGTAAACATGTATTATATTTAAAATTGAATTTAGGTCATTTAAAAATTATAAGATAAATTAAATTAAACACTCACACACGTAAGTCGATTTTTAATCGCCATCTCACTTTCTAGGGTTGCCTCTCAATGTTGCCTAATCATAAGGTCAAGTGGGGTGTATAAAGCAAGTCCCTTCAAAGAAAAAGTCATCAAGTCCCTTAAATGGTTGCCTTCATAAAGATCTTGTCCCTTTCGAATAATGATGACAGTCCCTCCAAAAATTGCTTAATACACCCTACAGTTGCCTTCATTAACAGATGTCCCTCATATGTCCCTCACATCCAAGGTAATGACTACCTATTCCTTAATAATAGGGATAGTCTTACCACTTAAAGGATAAAGAACATAAAGACTTAAAACTTTAGGGTAGGTTCCTCATAGTTGCTTGCTCACTTCATTTAAAAAATTTTTTCAAACACTTCATACTTTCAAACAAATTTTCAAACACAAGTTTTTACGCATCCGTACATGGATCATTATTAACTCTTATGAAAATTTCTATTCACACACTTCACCTTTTCAAAAAAACAATTCAAAGTGAGCTAAGTAACTAAGAGCCCATGGATAACCATGGATGTAAAGGGTGCTAACACCTTCCCTTTACATAACCTACCCCCCGGACCCAAAAATCTTTTAAAAGGTCTTTCCTGTTCTTTTATGCCTTTCCTTTGGATAAAATAAAAGTCGGTGGCGACTCTTGCTATCCGCAACATAACTAAAGTCAGTTCTCCCACCGTGTTACACCTGGACCCTCCACAGCACCACCTCCAGCAACTGTCAGCTTAGAGGAGTTTGAGAAATTGAAAGAGAGGAATGAGAAACTGACTCAGGCCCTACAGAAGACCCTCTGGGAGAGGAGTGATGGTCGCTTGGACATTGAGAGGTTAGAAAAGCTAAAGGTGGAACATCTAGCCAGAATTGAGAAGTCTGAGGATTACATTAAGAAGTCTAGGGCTGGAGAACATATCTTGAAGAATGCCTGCAAAGAGGCCCAATTTCAGAGAGCAAGGACTGATTTGTATCTGAAGGAGAGTCAGGCTAGGTGGGTCAGGATCACCGAAGCCCGTACTCAAGAGGATAAAAGGACTCAGGATAAGATTGAACAGCTGGAAGCTAGTGCAAAAGAGCAACAGGAAGCCCTGGCAGCAGCCCAGAGAGAGATCTCAGAATTGAAGATTAGAGCTGGTGTAAAGAAGTCAAAGGACCAGAGTCAACACAAGAGGCTAACTGCAGCTGTTACTACCAGGAATCTCCTCATCAGGAATCTTACAGAGCGTCCAGCTGATCCTGTGACTGAAGCACTTCTCAAGGAAGTTCAGGAGGATGAGTTTGGTCTTGGTGTCTGACTTTTGCTTGTTGTTGCTTTTATTTCATGTACTTTTCTTTATGTTGTATTTTTGACCCCTCAGAGGGCATGTATTGTAAGAAAACAAACTATGTATCATTTACCTTTTGTAATATGTGTGTTGGTTTGTTTTATCTGGATTCTTCAAGCAACATCACAAGCATCTTTCTCAAGGGTCTGGAAAGGTCAAAACCAAGTGCCAAGCCGGATACCTTGGATACAAATAAGCATACTGCATTGCATACTAACCTTTTGTTTTGTTTTGTAGGTTTTTGTTTTATTGTTACTAACTCTGTTGTGACTTCAGGAACTATTGCTCGACGTCGAGGGTTTCCACTCAACCGTCCACACAGATATCCCACCCGCAACAATCTTCCGGGCATATAAATGGACCAAGTACAGCAGGACCTTACAGAGGTCAGGAATCAAATGGCCAACGAAAGGTTGGAAATGAGGAATCAGATGACACAATTTATGGAGGTGATGAATAATATGGCTCAAAGCCAAGAGAGGTTAAGAGCACTGGTAGAGGGGAGGAATCATGAAGACCCTCATCCAGGGACTGCTGGGACAAGCAATAATGAGAGAGTCCAACCTCATGTTAATCCCCCAGTCTATGGACCCCACCTGCATCCAGAGATCAACATCCCTGTTAATGTGCAAGGGACTGCCACTGCAGGTAGAGTGCTGCAAGAAGACCCCCAGGAAGATTAGTTCACAGTGATGGGAGCTGGGGAGGAAGCCTATGACAGGAGGCTAGATGAGATTGCTGAGAAACTAAGATCCTTGGAGTCCCAGAATTCTTTGGGATTTGATGTTATGGACATGGGTCTAGTGGACGGGGTCAGGATCCCCCACAAATTTAAACCACCATGCTTTGAGAAGTATAACGGGACTTCCTGCCCCCGGACCCATTTACAATCCTTTCTGGGGAGGCTGAAGGCGTATACCATGGACGAAAAGCTATGGATGTTTTATTTTGAGGATAGCTTAACTGGAGCATCGAGGGAATGGTACTCTCATCTGACCAGAGCAACCATTAGATGCTGGAAGGACCTGGCAGAGGCCTTTATCAGACAATATCAGTACAACTTAGATATGGCTCCCAACAGGACCCTCCTGATGGGAATGTCACAATCATCCAGGGAAAGCTTCTGGGAGTACGCTCAAAGGTGGAGACAACTTGCTGCTGCTGTCCAGCCGCCCATGTCAGAGAGGGAGATGGCTGATATGTTTATGAACACCCTCCAAGGAACATACATTGACAGGCTGGCTGCTTTCTCCTCCACTAGCTTTGCTGATGTGGTCATAGCCGGGGAAAGAATTGAAAGCCTATTAAAGATGGGTAAGATTTCTGACAACGGTGCTAGCTCGTCCAGCAACACAAGAAAGCCTTTTGTAGGCCCAAGAAGAACTGGTGAAACCAATGCTATCCATACCAGCAGGGGCAGACCCCAATTTGTTCATAGGTCTGTGGCAGCAGTCACCATTCCCGCTCCAATTCATCCTCAACCAGCTTATCAACCACAGCAACAAAGTTACCAGCAACAAACTCAGTATCCTCCTCAGAGAAATTATAACAACAACAACACCAACAACAACAATCAGCAAAGACCATTTCAACAGAGATCCTCTCAGGCCAATAGGGTGATCGATCCGATCCCTATGCCTTATGCCACATTACTGCCACAACTCTTGAAACTCAACCTGGTTGAGCTAAGGACGTTGGCACCTCCGGATCCTACCAGTCTGCCCAGAAATTATGACGCCAGCGCCAGATGTGCTTTTCACTCAAATGCACCTGGCCATAGTACGGAGAAGTGCAGAGCCTTGCACATGAAGGTACAAGACTTGGTAGACTCCAAAGCTCTGAACTTTGCACCACCACCAAATGTTAACAAGAACCCTATGCCACACCATGGTGGTCCCAGAATCAATGCTATTGAAGAAGACAAGCCGTCTTACTTAATAACCAGTGTGGGTCAGATTCGAACACCCTTGGTGGAGATTAAGGCTCAACTCCTTGAATGTCAAATGTTCCCGGGATGCGAGCTAGGGTGTGCTTATTGCAACATTTCAGTGAATGGATGTGATAACTTGAGGGATGGCATAGATGGTCTCATCCAGAGTGGCCTGCTTCAAATCACAACATCAGTACCTACCAATCCAGCAATCTCCTTAACAACAGTTCCAGAATCGTCTACAACTGCAACAACCATTGTTCCAAACAACTTTTCAGTTTCATCAACAAATGCTTCATCTGTTACTTCAACGGACCAAATATCAGCAAACATCCCTTCTACAACTTCAGCACCCCTTCATTCAGAGTCTCCTACAACAACAACACCCATCCTTCTAACAATGACTCCTGCAACATCAACAACCAACAATGAAAATGTCTCAACAGTTACAATTTATTATGATCCTGCAAATGATTCCGCCTACAACTCACAAAATGCCACTCCTACCAGAGCACCGGTCACAATATACTATGATCCACAGACTATCATGGTCCCTTCTGCAGATGCCATCAGTCCAGTCACTGTCACAGTGCCTGGGCCAGTACCTTATGAAAGCAGTAATGCCATCCCTTGGCATTACGGCTCTGATCTATACTGCGAAGGACAGAAAATCACTTTCGAATCATCAACTTCTTCACCACAAATAGACAATGTGGGTGGAGGCGGAGGCTTCACTCGAAGCGGACGTCTCTTTGCCCCACAAATTCAAAGACCCACTGCTGAAGCAGAAGCTGCTGCCAAGGCAAAAGGGAAGAGCATGGTACAAGAAGAGCAAGTTGTTAGAGAAGCTTTGAAAACACCCTTTGATCAAGAAGTTGATGAATTCATGAGAATCATCAAGAAAAGTGATTACAAAATAGTGGACCAGCTTCACCAGACGCCTTCCAAGATCTCCATTCTATCATTGCTTATGTGCTCCGAGGCTCATCGGAACGCACTACTCAAATTCTTGCACGCAACTTATGTGCCAGAAGAGATCACGGTCAATCAGTTGGAAGCTGTGGTTGGAAATGTTAATGCTAGTAATGGACTAGGATTTACCAACACTGATTTGACTACGGAAGGCCGCAATCATAACAAGGCTTTGCACATTACCATGGAATGTAAAGGTGCAGTTCTTTCCCATGTGCTGGTAGACACAGGATCATCCCTCAATGTCTTACCTAAAAAGGCCCTTGTGAAGCTGGAATATGAAGGATTGGCATTACGTCCCAGCAACTTAGTAGTAAGAGCCTTTGACGGTTCTAAGAGATCAGTTCTGGGAGAAATTGAGTTGCCTGTAACGATTGGCCCACAAACTTTCAAAACGACCTTCTACGTGATGGATATACAGCCTGCCTACAGCTGTCTATTGGGTAGACCATGGATTCACGCCGCTGGCGCTGTGACCTCAACCCTTCACCAGAAGTTAAAACTTGAGTGGGAAGGCCAAGTCGTTACTATCTGTGGAGAGGAGGACATTTTTGTTAGCCATCTGGCTACATACAAATACATTGAGATGGATGGGGAGATCCACGAAACGATGAGTCAAGGGTTTGAGGCCTTGAATGTTAATGAAACCTCTGCTGTACTTGGGACTTCCATGACGTCCTACCAACAAGCCCGGAAGGTTGTTGAGGAAGGGAACGCTCAAGGCTGGGGAAAACTGTTTCCACTGGAGAAGAAAGAAGATAGATTTGGGTTGGGTTACAAACCAACTCAACAAGATCAAGCAGAGGCTGCTAAGAAGCCCAACTTTGTTAGTGGGGGGATGCTCACCCCCGATGCTGTCAACAACTTGGAAGATGAGTCGGAAGATGAACGCAACCTGGAAAGCTGGATTCGTCCAAGGATCCCGGGGAACCGTATCTCAAACTGGTCTTCCCATGAAATTATAAGAGTTACTCCTGCAGAGTAATTATTATTTCCTGTATATTTTTATAGCATGCATCAAGTCTTGCATCTTGCCCAAGATGACAAGACTCATTTTGTAATCGGGCCATCTGTAATTTTTGTGCAACAAGATTAATCAATGAAATATCAGACATCTTTTGCAAATGAGTCTTTTTCTTTTCTGCTCACTGTTTTTCCATTTTTCTTTTTGTACAAAAAATAAATGGCAATGTTTTCAAAATGACAACTTCATTTCACTTTTCTAAACAAGATTAAAATCAATCACTAAAATGAACAAACTGAACCATTGCAGAGAGTGCCTTCCAGACCGCACCGACAATAGCACGGCTATGACTTTGTATGACTTTGACAATCCGATCAATCAAGCTGATGAAGGGGTTGAAGAAGATTATGAGCTTCCTGAAGAGCTAGCCAGATTGTTGAGACAAGAGGAGAAGGTTATCACTCCTCATCAGGAGGAGGTGGAAACAATTAATCTTGGTACAGATGAAGATGTGAAAGAAGTTAAAATTGGGGCCTGCTTACAAGACTCAGTGAAGAAACAACTGATTGACCTGCTTCAAGAATATGTGGATGTGTTTGCTTGGTCTTATCAGGATATGCCAGGGTTGGACACCGATATCGTCACGCATAAGCTGCCTTTAAGAGAAGATTGCCCACCGGTTAAACAGAAGCTGCGCCGTACTCGCCCAGACATGGCGATGAAAATCAAAGAAGAGGTACAAAAGCAGTGGGACGCCGGGTTCCTTGCTGTAACTAGCTATCCACCGTGGGTTGCTAATATAGTACCTGTGCCTAAGAAAGACGGCAAAGTAAGGATGTGTGTTGACTACCGAGACCTGAACAGAGCCAGCCCGAAAGATGATTTTCCATTACCTCACATTGACGTATTGGTTGATAATACGGCTCAGTTCTCGGTATTCTCCTTCATGGACGGATTTTCAGGATACAATCAGATCAAAATGTCACCTGAAGACATGGAGAAGACAACCTTCATCACACCCTGGGGCACGTTCTGTTACAAGGTGATGCCATTCGGATTGAAGAATGCTGGTGCGACATATCAACGGGCTATGGTAACATTATTCCACGATATGATCCATAAAGAAATCGAGTGTTATGTGGATGACATGATTGCCAAGTCCCTCACTGAAGAAGACCACCTGGTAAACCTGCTGAAGCTATTCAAGCGTCTGAGGAAGTACCAACTGAAGTTGAACCCCAACAAATGCACATTCGGGGTAAGATCTGGTAAGCTGCTGGGTTTTATTGTGAGCGAGAAAGGGATTGAGGTTGACCCTGGTAAAGTCAAAGCCATTCAAGAGATGCCTGCACCGAAGTCTGAAAAAGAGGTTCGAGGGTTCTTGGGTAGATTGAACTACATTTCAAGGTTCATATCTCACCTTACCGCAACCTGCGAACCCTTGTTCAAGCTATTAAGAAAAGAACAGACGGTCAGGTGGAACGAAGACTGCCAGAGGGCTTTTGACAAAATCAAAGAATACCTGCAAGAGCCTCCAATCCTTATGCCTCCAGTTGAAGGAAGACCTCAGATAATGTACTTGACAGTATTAGAAGAGTCAATGGGGTGTGTGCTGGGCCAGCATGACGAGTCTGGTCGAAAAGAGTATGTAATATACTACCTGAGCAAAAAGTTTACCGACTGTGAACAACGTTATTCACTGCTCGAGAAAACTTGTTGTGCTTTAGCGTAGGCTGCTCGCCGACTGAGACAGTATATGTTGACCCACACTACCTTATTGATATCCAAGATGGAACCAGTTAAGTACATTTTCGAGAAGCCAGCTCTTACCGGACGGGTTGCAAGATGGAAAATGATTCTCACAGAATATGACATCCAGTACACATCTCAGAAAGCCATCAAAGGCAGTGTATTGTCTGAATATCTTGCTGAGCAACCTATTGATGACTACCAGCCTATGAGATTTGACTTCCCTGATGAAGACATCATGTTCATAAAATCAAAAGATCACGAAGAGCCTATTCACACTGAAGGGCCTGACCCAGAAGAAGAGTGGACTATGATGTTTGATGGGGCTGTTAATATGAATGGTCGTGGTGTTGGTGCAGTACTTATTACACCTAAAGGAGTTCACATGCCTTTCTCGGCAAAGCTCACCTTTAACTGCACTAACAATGAAGCTGAATACGAGGCTTGCATTATGGGTCTTGAGGAAGCCATTGACCTCAGGATCAAGACATTGACTGTATTCGGAGATTCAGCTCTGGTAGTTAATCAAACCAATGGCAAATGGTATACCCACCAGGATCATCTGATACCTTACAGGGATTATACAAGGAGGTTATTGACTTTCTTCACAACGGTCAAGCTTGAGTATATCCCTCGAGACGAGAATCAATTTGCAGATGCTCTGGCTACCATTTCATCTATGATCAAAGTTCAAGCTGCCAACTTTGTACCGCAGATTTCAGTGTCCAGACTTGACAGACCAGCATATGTATTTGCAGCAGATATTGTCAAAGATGATAAGCCTTGGTTCCATGACATTAAGCGCTTCTTGGAGGATCAAACATACCCATCTGGGGCATCTTCCAATGATAAGAAGACTTTGAGAAGGCTTGCTGGTAGTTTCTTTCTGAACACTGATGGTTCCCTGTACAAGAGAAACTTTGATATGGTACTCCTCAGATGCGTTGATAGAACAAAAGCAGATTTGTTAATGCATGAAGTGCACAAAGGATCCTTTGGTACCCATGCAGGAGGGCATGCCATGGCTAAGAAATTGCTAAGATCAGGCTATTACTGGATCACAATGGATGCAGACTGTTGTGCCTACGCCAGAAAATGCCATAAATGCCAGATTTATGCGGATAAGGTGCATGTGCCTCCCAATCCTTTGAGTATAATGTCTTCACCCTGGCCCTTTGCCATGTGGGGCATTGATATGATCGGCAAGATTGAACCGACCGCTTCGGATGGCCACAGATTCATCCTGGTCGCCATTGACTATTTCACCAAGTGGGTCGAAGCAGCTTCCTATGCCAATGTTACAAGGCAAGTGGTAGCCAGATTTCTGAAGAGAGATATCATCTGCCGATACGGAGTTCCCGAGCGAATCATTACTGATAATGGTTCCAACTTGAACAACAAAATGATGGCAGAACTATGCCGGGACTTCAAGATACAACACCACAATTCTTCTCCTTACAGGCCAAAGATGAACGGCGCTGTTGAGGCAGCTAATAAGAATATCAAGAAGATTGTGCAGAAGATGGTAGTTACGTACAAAGACTGGCATGAAATGCTACCATTTGCCTTGCATGGGTACCACACGTCAATCAGAACATCCACTAGGGCAACACCGTATTAGCTGGTATATGGTATGGAGGCAGTCCTACCTGTTGAAGTTGAGTTACCCTCTTTGAGGGTGTTGATGGATGTTAAGCTGAATGAAGCAGAATGGGTCCGGTCCCGATACGAACAACTGAGTCTGATTGAAGAGAAAAGATTGGCTGCAATCTGTCATGGGCAGTTGTATCAGAAAAGAATGAAGAGAGCCTTGGATCAGAAAGTCAGGCACCGAGAGTACCAAGTGGGAGATCTTGTGTTGAAAAGAATCCTCCCTCCTCATACAGACCACAGGGGCAAATGGACTCCAAACTATGAAGGACCATTTGTAGTAAAGAAAGTTTTCTCTGGTGGAGCACTGATGCTCAGCACCATGGATGGTGAAGATTTCCCGTCCCCTGTGAATTCAGATGCAGTTAAAAAATACTTCGCATAAAAATGACCCGCTGGACATAAAAACAGAATGAAAGTCCAGGCAAAAATAGGGCATCCCGGCGAGTCAAAAACAGAATAAAAGACTCGGGCAAATAAGTGAAAATAAACAAAAAGGTACACCCGCTGAGTTGAAAAGCCGCATTGGACAGCTCAGGCAAAAATGGGTATCCCGATGGATTGAAAACCCGAAAGGGCGATCCATGCAAAATAAGGGAATAAGCGAACAATTGCATTCTGAATTCGTCTGTATCACCTGCAACTTGGTAAACCTCGAAAGGATCAAGCTTCTGTCAGAATCAGCCTTCTTCAGAAAGCGGGACGAGAAGAGCGTCAATAGTCATACGGGTCATAGCAAGAGGGGAAGCTCCTTGAAAGCGTCGACGACATTGCCAGCATTTTGTTTCTCAATTTGTAACAATCTCCTCATTTCAGGAGATTCGTTTCTTTGACTGTATCTTGCCAATTCAGGGCATTTGAATTAATAAAACCAAATTTTTCAGTCATGTTTCGTTATGTACTTTTTTTATTTGCAAAAATGTCTGATGTCTTACAGGAAAACTGATTGCATAAATACAGATGCTTATCTTTAAGAAAATAAAACACGTGCTTACAGGGAATATACTTACTCTCAGAAGTGTCTCACTCCTATGACGGAACCCCGTAAGGGATGCCTCGGGATTACTTGTACGTTTCTCTGTCTTTGCAGGATTGCAGGTATCCAAAAGCGCAGCATGGGGCATGAAAGCTTCACTCCAGCAAGCTGGCAAATCAACAACTCACTCAGTCTTAGCACCCAAGTGCTTGCTCCCCAGCTGAGTTGCCATCCGTTACAAAAGCCAGGGAACCATCTCCCCACAGAATCCTCAGCCTTTATCCAGAAGAGCAACGCACGAAGGAGTCACAAAAGAGTGACGAAAGCTCCTACAAACCCCAGCTGGGTCCCTTATTGCTAGGATGGGTCTATTAGTGACCTATATCCCCAAGCAGATACATCTTGTCAGATCTACCAATGATCTCATCCCCAGCTGGGATGTTCACACCAACAGATCAACCAGAGATCTTCACAACAATGGGATCTGAACCCCGGATTGGTATCTTTTGCATAATCATAGCATTCACATCATATTCACCCAAACAAAGCGTAGAATTCCGTTTAATACGGAGCATTACGGCAAAAATCAAACACGTTGCATAATCATAAGTCATGGTCTGAATCAAACACTTGTGAATATTGTCAACCCATCAACAATATACAGAATACCCCCCAGATTCCCCAGCAAAAGCAGTTGCCTCACATTCACCAATACAGATACTTCTCGACACCCGTCTGTGTCATATCCCCAACAGAAAGCCAAAGACATCCTCTTTGCACTCACATATACTTATATATATACATTTCCTTGACACCCGTCCGTGTCATATCCCCAGCAGAAAGCCAAAGACATCCTCTTTGCACTCACATATACTTATATATATACATTTCCTTGACATCCGTCCATGTTATTTTCCCAGCACAGTAACATAAACACTTTGTATATCAGATATTTGTTTATACTATACTCTTCTCTTTTTGACACTCGTCTGTGTCACTCTCTCCAGCAGGTTGGACACTCAAATATATATTACTCGTACTTTTCACTCTCATTTCACTTACAGATACTCGTCCGTATCCTATATACACCACTTACATCCCCGCAGATTCGACACTCGTCCGTGTTCTTTGTTAACTAGTTGGTGCTCGTCCGTACCATCATCTTAGAACATGCGTCAAGCGTTTGTTTCTACATGATACTCATCTGTATCATAGTCTTAAGGATGCTCTTCCGCATCTTTAATCCATACACTGTGTCTTCTTAAATATAGATACTCATCTGTGTCTACTATTCCCAAGAAGAGTTCTTTCAGATTCAACACTCGTCTGTGTTCCTTGTTAACCAGTTGATACTCGTCCGTATCATCATCTCTGAACACGTGTCAGCGTTTGTTTCTACATGATACTCGTCTGTATCATAGTCTTAAGGATGCTCGTCCGCATCTTTAATCCATACATTGTGTCTTATTGAATATAGATACTCGTCTGTGTCTACTATTCCCCAGAAGAGTTCTTTCAGATTCAACACTCGTCCATGTTCCTTGTTAACCAGTTGATACTCGTCCGTATCATCATCTCTGAACACGTGTCAGTATTTGTTTCTACCTGATGCTCGTCCGTATCATGGTCTTAAGGATGCTCGTCCGCATCTTTAATCTATACACAATACCAAACACTTATATTTCTTGGATTGTAACCACTCGTCCGTGTTTACTATTCCCCAGTAAAACAATTTTCTTCTTATCTGACATTCGTCCTATGTCATGATAAACCCTGAGAGCAGCCGTACCCTGCTAGGTGGTCGTCCTCCACCTCTTGATGGTCGTCCTCCATCATGCTCATCCGATGGCCGTCCTCATCGTTGACCTTTTTATCCGACATTCGTCCTATGTCGTGATATTTTAGCAGCCGTCCCCTGCTAGGTGATCGTCCTTCACCTTTTTGATGATCGTCCTTCATCATTTTTATCCAATGGCCGTCCCCATTGTTGATTTTGGTTATCTGACATTCGTCCTATGTCATGATAAACCTTGAGAGCAGCCGTCCCCTGCTAGGTGATCGTCCTTCACCTCTTGATGGTCGTCCTCCATCATGCTCGTCTGATGGTCGTCCCCATCGTTGACCTTTTATCCGGCATTCGTCCTATATCGCGATACTTTTGGCAGCCGTACCCTGCCGGGTGGTCGTCCTCCACCTTAGATGACCGTCCCTCATCTTATCCCTTGCAGAGCAGCCGTCCCCTGCTAGGTGATCGTCCTTCACCTTTGATGACCGTACCTCATCATCTGTTTATTTCATTTATTCTTTAACCCGATGGCCGTCCCCGTCGTGGTCCCTTTTCTTTTTAGCCCGATGGCCGTCCCCATCGTTGGTTACTTTGCTTTATGAACTTGATGGCCGTCCCCATCATTTTTTCATTAATCCCCAGAGAATCTTACAACTTTATTTTGATGGTCGTCCCCATCATAACCCCTTTTATCCCCAGCATGTCGGCCGTCCCCGTCATTGCTTTACTTCACACGCTTTTCCGCACTGTCGGCCGTCCCCGTCATCGCTCTTTACCCAGCAGTCGTCCTCTGCTCGACGGTCGTTCTCCGTCGCCCATATTTTACAATATACTTTATTTTCTTTCACAATCTATATCCCTTTTCTTCTTCATTCTGTGAGTGCAAATTTTGGACTGTCTTTGGTATTCAACCACAAGTTATCTTGTTTGCCTGTTAAGCCGTTGCTTACATCCTGCACAGCTAACTCATGTTTGAATAGGGGCAGCTGTAAACACCCCAAATTTGCCCTCACCCATTCACACCATGGCTTGTGTTCATTTCATATGCATAAACACAATCATAGCATCTCATATCACATTTTTTATTCACTGCATAGATTCAAAGTCATCTGCACCTAGGGTTTGTGACCTGAGCAACCCAAGAGCTTCTTGAGCCACTCCAAAGGCCATCAATCACTTCAAAGGGGTCCATGTATGTTCTAATATCATATTATATCCTCTCAAAGTCAATAATGCCAAAGAATCACAAGAACTGGGATTTGTATGGAAGCAGAGCCAGGCTTGACTACACAGATGACCTAGAATTAGGGTTTTGGTTTCAGAGGCCATAACCCCAAATTTTTTGGTCATTCTTGTTTCTATTGGTCTCTATATTGTATTGGGAGTATGCATATCAATTTTCATGAAGAAATTCCATGGGGAAGTCATCTGATCAAGAGTTGATTTTTCAGACAAGTCAGTGCAAAATCAGGGCATCTGAGGCCCCCAATGACCCAACCAAAGGGCATTCTTCATCATTTTGAGTGTATATGATCTTTATTTGATCATAGAAGAGGTTTGAAGTTCACAAAATTGGATAATTTCAAGTCTTTTGCAAAGTTGACTTTTTGGGCAAGTTTGACTTTTAATGAAAATGTCATTTTAGGCAACTTTTTCAAACCTTACTTTTTGATTCAAAAAAGCTTCAAATGGAAAAACTTTGGTCATGAAAGTTGTAGAATAGATCTTTCCCTTTTCAAAAACTACAAGAACTTGACCTAATTCATTTTGGATCAAAAGTTATGGCTCATCAAAGTTGGCAAAAATCACTAAAATTCAAGTTATGCACCAAATGGGAAAACTTGCAAATTCTTGTACCAAGGCAATTTGTGACTTCAAATTGATGTCTAACCTTTACACAAGCATCACACAAGTCCTAAAAATCAGAATGGGCCAAGGGATCACATGTTTTATGGCTTGTGAAGCAAGACTTTTTCATGAAGAACCAAAAGCAAGCCAAGTTGCAAAACACGTGATAACTTCTCATCCACTTGCTAGCTACTTTGCTGATCAACCCTAGCCTTTTCCCTCACCATTCTGCGCAGCACACCCACCTTGTACTTGGCTAGAGATTGACCCATGCTTCTCTTACACAAAAGTTGACAATTTGCAAAAGCAACCATACCTATCACAAAAGGACATGTCATGTCATCTGACCAATGGCATTTGTTTATACAAACAAAATGCAAGCCAAACCATACAAGAACACAAGCTGAGCCCTAAGAATCTTCAAGTTACAAAAAACTCTCCCTCTTGCAAAAGCTTTCGATTCTCCCAACTCAACCACTCAATCTTCAAACAAACACCACCATTCATTTCTGAATCATTCACTGACCCAAAACCACCCATCAAAACAGCCAAGAACACACCACAAGCCAGATACGATTTCTGACCAGTTGGAGTGCAAACACCCGAACCAGCCACATACAAAGTTGTCCAAGCATTGCAAACTCCTCAAGAAGGTCATTAGAGGCTTTTTGCACCAAGAAAGCAGCCAGAAAGCTCAAAGGGTGAAAGCTCCATCTCAGGTAGCCATTCGAAATTATTTTTCCAGAAGCTTTATTTTAAGTTCTCAATTGGTTAAGTTTGATTCCCTGAGTACAATGAACTTTTTACTTTTGAAAATGATGAAGAATTAAGAGTGTATGGCTTGTCTGAAATTTTTGCAGTTTTTGTTCTTAGCTTCGATTCTTGTTAATGGTTGGAAATAAATGAGGTTTGAGGTTAGGGATGAGTTTAGGAGGGTGAAAGGAACAAATCTGGAGCTTTAGAGCTCCAGAAATGACCTAGGGAGCGTTTTAGAAATTTCTCAGGTGAGGGGTGGCCGGAGAAGATGACCGGAGGTCATTTCCGGCCACCTGAAAGTCATTAATGCTTAATTAGGGTTTAAGGTTAGGTTTGAATCTGGAGCGTAGGATGAGGCTTCTCGCGCGTGTTTCAAGGGCTCAGATCATGTCATTAGCCCTAATTTTTGTTTATTTAATTTAATCATAATTAATTAGCTGAGGTGAAATCCAGACCACTCATTAGCGCGCCAGTCAACCATTTCCTTTCAACTTTGAATCTGGATCATTGGATCAGATTACTTTTCATTTTATTTTGTTTTATTTCATTTTCTTTCTATTTAATTTGTACATTTTATAAAAAATAGCAAAAACCATTTAAAAATTATGAAATTTTTTGTCAAGAGTTTCATTAATTTTTAAAACCCAAAAATATTTTTATTTTTATTTTTCGCATTTAAAAATCACCAAAAAATTCATGAAACATTTAAAAACATTTAGAAACATTGTTCAACCCTCAAACCAAATTTCTTTTTTGATCTTGATGCATTTTGAGAATTTTTCATGGAATTAAAATCATTTTAATGCATTATTTTGATCCAAATTTCAAAAAATCATTTCTGCCTAACCATTGAGAGTTGGACCTTGATTCTTTTTGCATTGTGTTGTGCATATCATTTAGTTTGTGAGATTAATTTGGCATGAATTGATCTTACATTTTCCTTTTGTTTGGCATTTTTCTTGTTAAGGAACCCTAAAACCCTAAAAAACTTAGGAAAATCATAACTTGAATTAGGTTAAGAGTTGGAACTTCTCCTTTGGGCAGTGAGTTAGTATAGGATTAGGGATCCTTTGAGTGCACTTTCAATTTTTTATCTTGATGTTTGCTTCTGATTTTGGTTTTTGTTTGATGCTTTGATCATAAACCCTAATTTGGGCTTCCATATGCATCCATCTTGCATTTGCTTACATAACATGACTTGCCATAGCATTTTGTGCATCCATGTGATTCATTAGACATCTTAAGACATATTGAAAGCATGTTTGATCATTGCCTCTTGCATTTGCCATGTTGTATGCCATATGCATTTCATAACTTTTCATGAATGTTCATGGTTCTTAACTTGTTTCATTTGCATCCATAAGCTTGTATGATCATCACCATGCCTTGTTTCATGTTTGCATCATCTCATAGCATCATTATCATCTCATATATGCTTCTGGTTTTGGTTTGACTCATGTTATTTCATCTCATTTTGTATGGCATTGCATTTCTTTCACTAACTTTTCAGGTGGTAAGTTATCTTGAGAAGTGAATTTGCCTTCACTTCTCATAACTTCTATTCATCTCTTTTTATGCATCCTTGCTGCATTTTTGTTTGTGTTTGAGATTGAGCTTGCTCATTCTTTTTTTTTTCTTACTTTCTTTCCTCAAGTGGCTTGTCTTCTTCAATGAAGCAAGTTACTTTGCTTCTCTTGATCCTTTCATCTGCTTCCTGGTGGTTCCATTGAAGATTTCTCTTGTAAACCTCACAAACCTTAGGAACAACCAAGCATGACAATGATTAGGGTTTTGATCAGTTCCCCACTTAGTTTTACCTTTGTGTCTCATTGAGTCTTCTCTTCTCATCTCATAATCAGGGACTAAACCCTAAAGGCTTTAAGGCTTTGTGTTTAAGCTTATGTCTGCATCCTTCTATTAGGATGGAGTGTATAACTTTAATCCTAAGTGTTAAACCCTTAATGTGTTTAAATCCTTTAATCAACTCACTTAATAATCATCAAGACATCACACTTGTAACTTGGGCCTTGCATTAGGGTTCTAATTCTTCCTTAATTGGTTAAGAAGGACTAACCCTAGTGTTAATGGACAAGTCCCCCTCAAGTTGTCTTACAAACCCTAAAAAACATTTCATCATCATATCATTCAATAAAATCCACTTAATCAAAGGCTTGTTTTGTCATGAGTTTAATCCCTAATCATGGATTAAGTTGAGGAGCTTTCCTCAGCTTAAACATTCTCATCTATTATCCTTCTATTAGGATGGTGTAATGAGTCTGTTTAATCCCTGATTATGGCTTAATCTCATTACTCAACACTAAACAAAAATACCAAAAACATCTAAATAATCACAAGTAGGTTAATGATCTTAATCCTGCATCAAAGGTGATTAAGTGTGAGAATCTGACTTCACACTTAAGGTACTCTCATCACCCCTAATCAGAGGGAAGATGTGATGAGTTTACTAACCCATTGGTTTAAGCTTAAGCTCATTAATCTATGACAAACTTTCAAAAAGCAATAAAAGACTGAAAATACAAAAACAAACAATAATCGTCTCCTCCGGGATTCTTTTCTCATCTCATTCACTCATAAACGAGAACTTGCTTCTTCCGTCTAATGCAAGACAGTTTGCATCTGTGCCAGACAGATCATACACTTGAGCATAGGCTAGTAAGCAGTTCACAAGTCAATTTATCTTTCAGTCTCTTTGGGTCGAACTACGGTGTTCTGACTTCCTCATTGCACGAGAGGATACGTAGGCATAACTTAACAGTTATCGAACAAAAGTGTCTGTATATTCCCCCCTCTTTCCAGCTTCATTCTTTAGCCTCATATTCATGAGCATTTCATTCTTGTTCCTGCACTGACACTGTATATATTACACTTTACACTTCCTTTACACTGACACCTGTACATCCTTTTCCAGCTTTTGATACACAGATTGCACTGACACTACCCCTTTAAAACACAAATCTTTTAAGCGTGGATCCCGTCGAGTACGACGGACAATCTGGGTGCTAATACCTTCCCAGGTTGTAACCAACCCCCTTTCTCAGTCTCTCTGGTTCGCGACCGTCTTATCCATATCTTTCTAGGTCTATGCAGCATTGCCTTTCCTCCGGGATAAAAATGCCTAGCTGGCGACTCTTTCACTCCCTGTGAGTTCACTCCTGTGTGTTCTCACATCCCTCTTTCGCCGACCGTTCGCGTCTGTACCTTTATCTGGGGCCATTTCCCATTTATCGGGAGCGACAACTATGCACCTGGGACCGTTGTCATCCTTGAGACCTTGTCGGCGTATACTTCGGAAAGTCATTGTGTTAGTGGAAATGGCATATTCCACCGACTTTTTTGGGCTTTTGACCCATGTATAAAGGGTTTTTCCTTCTGCAAGCCTATAATCCAAATTGATGGAACATGGCTCTACGGCAAATACAAAGGAACTCTATTGATGGTAGTGGCACTGGACGGCAACATCAATATCTTCCCAATTGCATTCGCTATAGTCGAGGGAGAGACTGCCGAGGGATGGAGTTTTTTCCTTAAAACTCTTCGCTTGCATGTGGCTCCCCAGTCTAACTTATGTTTGATTTCGGACAGACATGCATCAATTGAGAGTGCATGGAAGAATGTTGATAACGGCTGGCAGGAACCGCCTTCAACACATGTCTATTGTATTAGACACATCGCGCAAAACTTCATGAGAGAGATCAAAGACAAGACATTGCGGAAGAAGGTCGTGAACGCAGGGTACTCATTAACCGAACCGTCATTCAAACATTATCGTGACGAAATCAGACTGGCAAATGAAGATGCGTTCAGATGGATAAACCAGATTCCTTTGGATAAGTGGACCAGGGCCTACGACAAAGGACAACGCTGGGGTCACATGACAACAAACCTCGTGGAATCAATGAACTCTGTTTTCAAAGGAATCCGCAACCTACCGATAACCGCTTTGGTGAGGTCAACCTACTTTAGGCTCGGAGCACTTTTTGACACCAAGTGTTCAAAGTGGAGTTCAATCCTACAGTCTGGTCAAGTGTTCAACGATAGTTCTATGACATTCATAAACGACGAAGCATCCAAGTCTAACACACATGTGGTCACCGTGTTTAACCGCAATAAGGGACATTTCAATGTTGATGAGATCATGGATCACAACGAAGGGAGACCGAGGGGATCCTATCGGGTAGAACTTGATAACAATTGGTGCGACTGTGGAAAATTTCAAGCCTTTCACATGCCTTGCTCCCATGTCATAGCGGAATGTTCGAAGGTTCGGCTGGACCCTTCAGGCTTACTATCCCTTGTTTACCAAGTGCACAATCTTTGCAACGTCTACAACAAAAGCTTTCCGGTTGTTGCAAATGAGGACTACTGACCCTCCTACAACGGGGAAATAGTCTGGCACAATGAGAACATGCGAAGAAAGAAAAAAGGGCGTCCAAACAGCACGCGTATTCGCACCGAAATGGATACGGCGAATAAGATGGTGAGACTGTGTAGTTCATGTCGTCAGCCCGGTCACAATCGTAAAAAATGTCCCAACGTTGGACCGAGCTCAACATCATAAATTAAATCATTGTAACCGTTTTTATTTTAAATAGAATCCTAGTTCGTTTCATTCATATCAGTAAAATCATACAACCACAAACACGAACATACATAAATAAAACAAGGAAATACATGATTCAAAACATTACCGTACATAAATAAAATGGAAAAATACATAAATTCAAACATGACCATACATAAATAGAACAACTGCAACTTTCAACATATCTAGCCTATCAGAACCATCAGGACAACTTCACCTCCGCCTAGCATCATCGAAAGAACACCTGCATCATTGACAATTTTTCTCCATTTCGTCACACCAGACTCCACAACCCGCTTCTCAATTTTAATTATCTTTTCTTTGTGGCTGATCTCTCCTTCTAACCAGCGGGTTAATTCTCTGTGCAAGTGTTCCAAAGTTTGGGGGTTCCATAACAGCATCTTCAGAGGAGGCTTTGTTGCCGAGAAAAACACTAAAGCATTTTTCTTCAAAATATCAAATTTTGGAAGCGGTTCTTCTGATGTTGAGGAAGACGGTGTCGATGCATAACTAGATGGACGGGGAGAAGCCATGTTGTGAGAGAGGGAGATTGAAAGGAATGAATGAGAGAGGGTTTGTAAGGAAGGAGTGAGATAAATCTGATGTTTATGAGTGAGGCATATATATAGTAAAAAAAATTGCAAACCCTAAACATGCAAGATTCCATTTGGCGAATGCATGTATGAATATACAACTCATTCACCAAATGGAATGGCGAATTAGGCAAAAATAATTGAATCTAGCCAATCCATTTGGCGAATTCATAACAAAATGCACTTGTTCTTCACATGATTTGGCGAATGAGTTACCAAACTATGTTAGTTTGGTAATTTTTTTAAAAACTATGTTATTTTGGAAATTTAATTAATAAACTATGTTATCTTAAAAAAAAATTCAATGAATCTTAGTCTCTCTTTCCTCACGATAGTTACAAAAACCAAAACAATCTTCTTCTTCCCTCTCTCACGGTTTATTTTTCTAAAACCAAACCCAGTTTCCGTTAACACCAAAACCATGTTTCTAAATCAAATTAAACAAAACCACAATGGAGTTCGCGGTGGCGGTTGAGATGGCAATGAAGGGTGTTTTGCGGTGGCGTCTCAGTGACGCGGGTGGAGGGTCGGAAACGTTGAGGTTTCGATAAACTCCTGGAGGTCGCGACTTTGCGCGGTGGCGGATTCGCGGTGATGCAGCTGTTACGATCTGGTGGTTTTGACGGCGGTTCTGTTATGTGCGGTCTGAGTCTGATCGGCGCGGTTACGGTCGACCTCCGATTTAGTTTGTGATGGATTCAAGATTTAGTTTTGAAGGATTACAAATATTTAGGTTTTGATTTTGTTTATGATTTTCTTCTGTTATTGATTGAATATAATGGGTTTGTTACCAATGGTGTCTTATTATTGACGAAGATTGTGATTAAGGAATATTGTAAATTAATATTAACAGTTTTTCCCAGATTTTTCTTTTTTTTCATGTGTATTGTGTGTGTGTTGTTGTCAAATGGAGGTGTGTGTTTAGTGATAACTATTGCTCTACATAATTTTTCACAAATTCTGTGTAAACAATCTAATTAAGATTTTTTTAGATATACCATTAACATTCATAAAATTAATGTATATTGGAGTTTTTTTTTCCAGATTTATTGTGTTTTATATTTTAAATTTTGACGAATATATAATGATAGAAGTTTTATTATTAAGTTAGTTTTATGAATTTTTTTTAATATAACATACTTTCTTAATTTTATTTTCAAAATAACATAGTTTTAAAAAAAATACCAAACTAACATAGTTTGGTAACTTGTTCGCCAAACCATGTGTAGAACTAGTGTAAACTCTTATCAATTCGTCAAATGGATTGGCTAGATTCAAATTTTTATGACTAATTCGCCATTCCATTTGGCGAATGAGTGTAATTTCATACATGCATTCGCCAAATGGTATGTTGCATGTTTAGGTGTTTTTTTTGTTATTTTTGTGTTTCATGTTTTTGTTATTTTTGTGTTATTCATATATATATATATATGTATAAGTATATATATATATATATATATATATATATATATATATATATATATATATATATATATTCTTTTATAATATATATATATATATATATATATATATATATATATATATAAGTATATAAAAGAAAATTATAATATTAAAGAAAATTATATTAAAAGAAAATTATTGATATAAAAGAAAATTAGAGAATCTGAGAAAGAGAAATATAATATAAAAGAAAATTATTATTAATAATCCAACAACGACAGTACAAAAACTAATTTTCCGCCCGATCTAACTGTCCCCCAGTACCACATCCACGGGGATGACCCCGTCTTCGAACTCTACCACCAGGTGGTCGAGGTTCCGCTTGTATTTGTGTGTTTGGTGGAGGCGGTTGTTGTTGAGTCCATGATTCTGCTTGTCCCCAATTACGTGGAAGGTTGCTGCCAAAGGCGCTGCCGTAACTCAGTTGTGTGCCCATGTTTTCAAAGCTGGGTCAGATAGGTTGGGCTGGGTTGGATTGGGTTGGGTGATGACGATAAGCTTGACCAAATGAGGATATTGCCTCGTTTTGAGAACGAAACAAAGGTGGGGGGCTATAGGTTGGTGTGGATATGAAGGGGTTGTCAGGGGTATATTGGTGTTGGTAAGGCTCTTGTTGTTGTGACTGGGTTTGTGGCATGAAGGGGTTACGTGTTTGGAGGAATGGTCTATGGGTGTTTGAAGTTGATGGCTGGAATTGGGTGGGGTAGTCATGTTGTGGGGTTGGTGGTTGGGCGTATGCTGCGGCCTGCGAGCGTGGGTCAATCAAGTATGGGTTATCAGACACTCATTGTTGCGTAGTAACTGACCTAAACCAAACTAAATATTCTCTAGTTGGTTTGACATTTTGCAGCACTTGGTCAGTTAGGACATGTTGACGTCGATCCCTCCATTGTTGACGTAATTCCCTTGCAAAGTCTCTCCAATCTTCCATATTCCACATGTCACTTACTCTTTTCAAATGCCATTCTCCCAAACATGTCGGAGGGCCCGGAATATCCTGTTGCATTCCGAACTGCATTTTCACCCGATCTGTTTGGTGCATTTCAATCGTAGTGAACCGAATGATTGGTGTTTTTGCTGTCCAAATTTCAGCATCCTCTGGGTTAGGCTCATGGTCGAGGGCTAAATATGGCCGCCAGATGAACTACGAAAAAAAAATTTCGTTTAGTAGAAAATTATTTTAGTGAATAATATGCATTAAAACGAAAAAATATTTTGTATATATGATAATACCTGATCGATCCCCACGTGGTCTAACAATTGGCGATATAAAACTATGGAACTTCTTGGATTTCTACTATAATCCATCACAAGATCGGACCAGCTCAGCACAATAGATTTAAACGCATTTAGATACAATAAAAATTTAAATATTTAAAATTTAATATGTTTGGAAATAAAAATTAATAGTAGACTTACTGGTTTGCGTAGGGGAACGGGCATGGATTCATGTTGTGTGGGGCAAGCATCGGCAGTCTTGAATACCCCCAAGCTTGTAACAAAAATGCACAACCAAAAAATGTACAAGTATCCTTTGCGGCATTTTTACAAAGGCTACTGTACAAATGTGCCAAAACAGCCGAATCCCAACTATATGTATTTACATTGTTGATGTTTCGCAACAATGGTAATTACATCATATTTATTGTGTTTCCGGTACCGTCGGGAAATAAAAAATGACCGAATAAAAGCATAATATAACACTGAGTTTTTTGAATTTTTTCTAACTCGGTTGATTCTTCGTTTAAAATAAAACTAGCATAGTGGGCTCTAAGGACTCCTAGATTAATACTTGAACCCCTGCTACGAGTATTTGTTGGCTGCTCCTCGTCAATGAGAGGGGCACCCAGCAAGTCCGCTACTATAGAAATTTCATGGTTGACCTTACCAAAGACAGCTCTGCTGGATACACGTAACCCTAAAAGCATGTAGACGTCTTCCAATGTGACAGTGCATTCACCGAACGGCATGTGAAAGGTGTGTGTCTCTGGCCTCCACCTCTCTTGTAGTGCCAAGATGAATTTTGAGTCTATAGAGTTGTTGTGCACCTTTATGACTTCACCAAATCCGCATGACCGTAGATACGGTTCAATGATCGGATCAAACTCTATGTAGTCGTGCACCCGACACCGAAATCTTCTTACATTCTGTAAAAGTATTATTCGAAATAAGTTAAAATATGCAAGAGTAAAAAGTATATATAAATATATGTGTAAAAAAATATACGAAGATAAAACTTACAAATGACGTGATATTTTCGACTGTGCCTCGATGTTGATCTCCCATCGTTAGTAAAGCCATTTTCGATTTTGCCGCGATATTTTCGATTGTGCCTAGACCAATTTATGAATTGTTTGTGTGATATTTGATTTTTTAGGTTTGATAGTGTGATTTATATAACAATTTGCATTTACTTGTTACGGATTGAAACAAAAACAAATTGTACTCATTCGCCACACCATGTGGCGAATTCAACAAAAACATTTACACTCATTCGCCACACCATATGGCGAATTCAAACAATAATTTGTTGCATGTCCTCTGATTGGTTCAACAGCATGTTTGTGGATTCCTCATCTTCATTATGATTGGCGAATGCATGTGTTGAAGGATCACTAACTCAATTCACATACATTCAATGGAATCTCTGAATGGTCAAGAAGTCCGAACATTGAAACCAAGCACGAATCTCCTCTGCATTTCTCAGCTTTAGCAGGTTTGATTAGTAGCCATGTTGATTGGCGAATGTGTGTAAGGATTCGCCAATCCAATTGGCGAATAGGTTTGTAAACAGCCTTGGTTAGCCACTTGATTTGGCGAACGTGTTTTACACACGTTAGGTTTAGTTTAGTTTATTAAGTTAGTTTAGTTAGTTTAGTTAGTTTAGCTAGGGTTTAACTAGGTTAGTTTAGTTAGTTTAGTTAGGATTTAATTAAGTTAGTTTAGTTAGTTTATAATTAGGTTAGTTTAGTTAGTTTAGTTAGGTCCCGGCCAGTCATGTATATCGTCCTCCTCCACACATGACAAACTTGAACTTGGGAAGTGAAGGCCCATCTTCAGACATATTTTATGATCCGTATCCACAAAGACAAGGTGCATTAAAGGAGGGCGACCATTTTCGAACAAAAGAAGAATGCGTTCGAGCTATAAAATTTTACCACATGGATTTATCAGCTGATTATAAGGTCGACCGAACGAATCCTACACTATATATGATACGTTGTCGTAACGTGGCGTGTCCGTTTCGATTGACAGCATCATACAGAAAGAGAAGTGAAGATTGGAAGGTTGCTTCAATGGGACCGGAGCATACTTGTGTAATAACCAACTCATTGCAGGATCATCGGCAACTGAGCTCTCAGCTAATATGCAACGATATCCTATCAATCGTTGCCGACGATCCTTCAGTAAAGGTCAGCACGATAATTAAGCACATAGTACAGAAGCACAATTATACTCCATCATACAGGAAAGCATGGATTGCTAGAACTAAGGTTGTTGCCGTTGTATTCGGAAATTGGGAGGACTCGTACAAAGAACTCCCAAAGTTTTTGCTGGCACTAAAGCACTATGCACCAGGGACCGTTGTCATCCTTGAGACCTTGCCGGCGTATACTTCGGAAAGTCATTGTGTTAGTGGAAATGGCATATTCCACTGACTCTTTTGGGCTTTTGACCCATGTATAAAGGGTTTTTCCTTCTACAAGCCTATAATCCAAATTGATGGAACATGGCTCTACGGCAAATACAAAGGAACTCTATTGATGGCAGTGGCACAGGACGGCAACAACAATATCTTCCCAATTGCATTCGCTATAGTCGAGGGAGAGACTGCCGAAGGATGGAGTTTTTTCCTTAAAAATCTTCGCTTGCATGTGGCTCCCCAGTCTAACTTATGTTTGATTTCTGACAGACATGCATCAATTGAGAGTGCATGGAAGAATGTTGATAACGGCTGGCAGGAACCGCCTTCAACACATGTCTATTGTATTAGACACATCGCGCAAAACTTCATGAGAGAGATCAAAGACAAGACATTGCGGAAGAAGGTCGTGAACGCAGGGTACTCATTAACCGAACCATCATTCAAACATTATCATGACGAAATCAGACTGACAAATGAAGATGCATTCAGATGGATAAACCAGATTCATTTGGATAAGTGGACCAGGGCCTACGACAAAGGACAACGCTGGGGTCACATGACAACAAACCTCGTGGAATCAATGAAATCTGTTTTCAAAGGAATCTGCAACCTACCGATAACCGCTTTGGTGAGGTCAACCTACTTTAGGCTCGGAGCACTTTTTGACACCAAGCGTTCAAATGACATTCATAAAAGACGAAGCATCCAAATCTAACACACATGTGGTCACCGTGGTTAACCGCAATAAGGGACATTTCAATGTTGATGAGATCATGGATCACAACGAAGGGAGACCGAGGGGATCCTATCGGGTAGAACTTGATAACAATTGGTGCGACTGTGGAAAATTTCAAGCCTTTCGCATGCCTTGCTCCCATGTCATAGAGGCATGTTCGAAGGTTCGGCTGGACCCTTCAGGCTTACTATCCCCTGTTTACCAAGTGCACAATCTTTGTAACGTCTACAACAAAAGCTTTCCGGTTGTTGCAAATGAGGACTACTGGCCCTCCTACAACGGGGAAATAGTCTGGCACAATGAGAACATGTGAAGAAAGAAAAAAGGCGTCCTAACAGCACGCGTATTCGCACTGAAATGGATACGGCGAATAAGATGGTGAGACTGTGTAGTTCATGTCGTCAGCCCGGTCACAATCGTAAAAAATGTCCCAACGTTGGACCAAGCTCAACATAATAAATTAAACCATTGTAACCGTATTTATTTTAAATAGAAGCCTAGTTTGTTTCATTCATATCAGTAAAATCATACAACCACAAACACGAACATACATAAATAAAACAAGGAAATACATGATTCAAAACATGACCGTACATAAATAAAACTAAAAAATACATAAATTCAAACATGACCATACATAAATAAAAGAACTGCAACATTCAACATATCTAGCCTATCAGAACCATCAGGACAACTTCACCTCCGCCTAACATCATCGAAAGAACACCTGCATCATTGACAACTTTTCTCCATTTCGTCACACCAGACTCCACAACCCGCTTCTCAATTTTAATTATCTTTTCTTTGTGGCCGATCTCTCCTTCTAACCAGCGAGTTAATTCTCTATGCAAGTGTTCCAAAGTTTGGGGGTTCCATAACAGCATCTTCAGAGGAGGCTTTGTTGCCGAGAAAAACACTAAAGCATTTTTCTTCAAAATATCAAATTTTGGAAGCGGTTCTTCTGATGTTGAGGAAGACGGTGTCGATGCATAACTAGATGGACGGGGAGAAGCCATGTTGTGAGAGAGGGAGATTGAAAGGAATGAATGAGAGAGGGTTTGTAAGGAAGGAGTGAGATAAATATGATGTGTATGAGTGAGGCATATATATAGTAAAAAAATTTGCAAACCCTAAACATGTAACATACCATTTGGCGAATGCATGTATGAAATTACAACTCATTCGCCAAATGGAATGGCGAATTAGTCATAAAAAATTGAATCTAGCCAATCCATTTGGCGAATTGATAAGAATCTACACTGCTTCTACACATGATTTGGCGAACAAGTTACCAAACTATGTTAGTTTGGTAAGTTTTTTTAAAACTATGTTATTTTGGAAATAAAATTAAGAAAGTATGTTATTTAAAAAAAAATCTAGTTTTACAGCAGTTGTCTTAGATTTCAATTATTTTGACTACCTGGATTAAAGAGAGGTCACACGATTAAAAAAAATCACAAACTAATATGAATCAAAATTAACACAGTTTAAACACAGTGAGATAAATAAATTAACACAGTTTAAACACAGTGAGATAAATATGGTGATAGTCTTAGGAAACCAACCTACGAGATCGAAGTTTATCCCGATGAGTCAAATAATTCATTTCCAATCCTTGTCTCCTAATTTGATCTTTTTCTTTTGTCACACCACCAATTCTAATCCTTGTCTCCTAATTTGATCTTTTTCCTTTGGCCTCCGATGTAGTAGACGACGGTAGGAGTTTTATTCATTTTATTTTAGGGTTTAGTGTTGTTGTTCTTCAATGTGAAGAACAACAATTTTTTAGGGTATCTTTTAGTGAATTGTGGGTGGAAAAGTAGAAGAGACTGAGGTTTTATTTATAGAACATATTTAGGGTTAGAAGTTTGGATCTGGTTCAAAAACAATAAAATTAATATAAATATTAGTATTATAATAAAGTAAACCTCTACTTATTATTAAAATTAATTAAAAAAATATCATTATTAAGAATAATAATATTATTATTAAACCCAAATACACCCTGTTATAAAAATAAAATAGTATCCTTATTAATAAATCTCAATAATATCATTATTAAAAATAAGATCGATACAAACCTTATATAATAATATTTTAATAACTCAATATTAAGAATAATTTACTAAAATCTTATATTAATAATATTAGTAATAATATTATTAATAAAACTATATACAATAAAATAAATCTCAATAACAATATTGGTAATAATATTATTATTAATAAACCCAATAATAGTTAATAAATATTATTATTTTTAAACCAAAAAACCTATCCATAATTGTATTTAAAGTCCAAAATAATATTTTTAATAAAACTAATAATAATATTAATAATAATATGATTAAACTCAAAATCACTTACATTCAATAATTAATAATAATATCAATTATTAATTAATATAACCCTTTTTGTTTTTAAAAAATAAAATAAAACCCTATAAAATTATAATAAAATTATAATTTAGGACTCCTTTAACAATTATTAAATTTAAGAATAAATCTCATAAAAAAATTCGAAAGTCCGTCTAAAAGGTCAAAAGAGTCCCTCTTTGACTTTTAGACCGACAACAAAAAAAATATGGTCAAAATTTAGGGTACGACAGTTGCGATGTAGATCGGAATACAAATGGAGAAGAAAACCGGAGAGTCGAAGCTTTGATCCGCGAACGCGCAAAATAAATGCGGTTGATGATGCTTCTTGATGAACATTTGATCAATAACCTCCAATAAGCTCAAAACTCTTCCAAAATCAGAATTGATTCTTCAAATAAGCTTCACAATGAGATGATTGATGAAGGTTTTAGCTTCAAGTTCTTCAAATTCCAATGAAGAATTTGAAGAACTTCTAGGAAGAAGCTTTGGTGAGAGGTTGGAAATGGTGGAAAAGTTTGAGAGAATAATGAAAGAGATGAAGTGAAAATGATGAAGAATAGTGAAAAAAAATGAGAGAGCCCTTAGCTTTGGGATGAAATGGGTTTATATAACGTGTAGGCTTGGTATGAGGTTTGGGAATGGAGGTTTCTTAGGAGCTAGGTTAGGTTTGGAGTTAGTTAGGGTTCTAGAGAGTTCTAGAGTGTTCTTTGGAATATTCCTTAGAAGGTTGTAGAAGACTCTAGAATGTGGTAGAGTAATCCAAGGGAAAAGGAAATGTAAAGAGTGTGGAACAAATGTGAAGAGAAAGGAAAAAGTGGAGTGAAATGGTGAGGGTGAAGAAACTGTTTAGCAAAAAAATAGGCTTATGTATCGATACGAAACTCGTATGTATCGATACAAAGATGTATGCATCGATGCATATTGAAGCTTTGGTTATTTCCAGCAAATTAAATCACTCATGCATCGATACATATCACGAATGTATCGATACATAATGAAGCATGTATCGATGAAAAACTCATATGTATCGATACAATTTTTTTAATCCAAATTAGTCCATAGGACTCTTGTGACCCTTTGCACAATGTTGTGAAGACATATTGCCCATTTTTATTGCTTTTGGATGGCCCTCAATTGCTTCAGCCACTGATCACAAGCCTCACCTCAACTATGATGAATATGATGCAATGTTTTTTGGTTGTGATATGACTTTGAATATGCAATATGATATGTTGGATGTTATGCAAAATGAGAAGGCAAATTTTGGGGTGTTACAGCTGCCCCTATTCAATCATTGTAGACTTGAATGGATGATAGCAGTTGCTTTCAGACGTTTGAAGTATACAGGGATTAAATACTAAAAACAACCGGAAAATTTGCACTCGGTGGAAGAAGAAAAGGAAAATAAACCCAACCACCTGAACTCTGCTTGGGGAGAACTGTGATGTTAAGAATAGTGAACCGGTGAATGTTTTGGAATAACGCTGGGAGATTGCTGACTTGCCACGCTACGGGTGGACATTTACTGGGCTATTAATGATGTGCCACACAACGGGTGGTCTTCTGAATGTCTTGCCACACTACGGGGGACTTTAATACTTTTCCACTCCACAGGGGCCACTGCTCGCTACAGGAGACTTTTGATACCTTACCACCCCGAGGATGGACTTTTGCTCACTCTGCGGGGATACTCTCCCACACTGCGGGGGACTTCTGCTCGCTACGGGAAACCTTTGTAATTTGCCACACTACGGGGGCTGCTACTCACTACGGGCGACTTCAATATTTCTCCACACTACGGAGGATTACTGCTCACTACGGGAGACTTTTATATTTCACCACACTACGGGGGACTGCTACTCACTACGGGAGACTTCAATATTTTGCCACACTACGGGGGCTGCTTCTCACTACGGGAGACTTTTGCTCACTACGGGAAACTTCTGCTCGCTACGGGAGGCTTTTGCCACACTACGGGGGACTTCAATATTTTGCCACACTACGGGGGTTGCTGCTCACTATGGGAGACTTCAATATTTTGCCACACTACGGGGGACTACTGCTCACTACGGGAGACTTTTGCTCACTACGGGAGACTTCAATATTTTTCCACACCACTGGGGACTGCTGCTCACTGAGGGAGACTTTTTCTCACTACAGGAGACTTCTGCTCGTTACGGGAGACTTCTGCCACACTACGGGGGACTTTTATATTTGCCCCCCAGAGGATGGACTTTGGCTAGTCTACGGCTGAACTTTAAGAATTTGCCACCCAAAGGATGGACTTTGGCCAATCTATGGTTGGACTTTGGATAAGTTGCCACGCTACGGGTGGACTTTGGATATCAACCTTGGATCGAACACACATACGTTGAACCGCATGACATGATGCCCCATGACACGCAGAAATAACAAATCCTTGCTGACTCTGTGGGGAATATAGATGATTGCCGATATTTCTGTTGGAGAAGAGTGTGACTAGTCTGTCTCGACTTATCACCTTTGCCAAAAATAAATTGGACTTTAGATTTGAAGGCTCTGCTAGGGGATGCCTCAACTGTTGGGGATTTAATCTCACTCATAAGACTCCACCGGTGATATGCAACTTTTCGAATTAGCCAGGGAAAGACCTGTCAAGGCTCTGTTGAGGAGAACTCTATGTCTATCTGAATTTTCTAAACCTCTGTGGGGAGGGAAACCGTTGAGCTGAATGTCGGGGATTCCTGGATTCTTGTAAGAAGTGCTTCACTACGGGAAGACGACTCTTGCTAGGGATAATCCTTATTGCTCTGTTGGGGAAGAGAAGGATTTGATTTGAGATCTGTTGGGAAATAAGATCAAGGAAATTTGCTGAAGAAAAGTTTGACGACTTTATCGGGGATAACTCCCATGCGCCTGTTAGGGATAACGAAGCTGAATCGCATCCTGCTTTAGGAGGAAAGACTTCACGTAGTCTCATGCTGGAGATCATTTGCTTTTATCCGGATTTTACCTTAAGAGGATTTTACAAAAGACTTGGTGTCTTTAAACTCTTCAGGAGTATAATTGCCCCGGTATTCTGAACTTCCGATTATCTGTCTTCGGGAAAGAATGAATCCTCGTGCGATTAGGGTGGCTTTCCCCAGTATGAGTCTTTGACTAATTGCTCTAGGAGAGATCTGAATCTCGAGGTGATTGCTCTAGGTTGGTTGACTCTTGAGGAGATTACTCGACATAACTGCCCCAGATTGGTTGGCTCTTACCATGACTGGTTGGGAAAGTCCTTTCTCAATGGAGCTTTCTTGGAAAAGTGCACCTCGACGTGATTGTCTTTCGGAAGTTTTAGACTTCTCAACTTGGCAAGCTTAAGCTTTTGGACTGAATTTCCACATGCGAACTTCTTATGATGCCAAACAAATGTATGCAAGTAGAAAATGTTTATTCTTAGAATGGAAATTCTAATGCAACACACGTATTAAACTTGAAGTATTGAAAAGGGGTCGCAAACCTTTGTGAGCGAATCACTAGTTAAGATACAACATTATTTTTGAACGAAAGTGTGTACACGCAATACCAACAAGGTCTTTTAGCACAACTCATAGGAGTCAGGAACGCGGTCTCGTGGTAGTATGCTTCTCAAATTAACCCTGTTTTAGTTAGGACTTTTGAGGGTTGTATCGTGGCCTGATTCACGATTTGTAGAAACAAAGGATATGGGCTCAAATTTATTTGTACCCACACGACTTTGTTCTTGTTTGAGGATCTTCCTTGTGTAATCCTTTTTGTCTTTCACTTTTTGCGTTCTTTTGCTTATCCCTAACTTTTGTCCGGACTGATTATTATGAATCTTTGATTGTGGAGTCCAGCAGGATGCCCTAACTTTTACCTAAGTCGCTTGTTTTCAAGTTTCGACTTAGCGGGCTTTTTCATTTCTCTTTTTTTAACAAATCGTGTGACACTATTTGTCTTGATTGTTTCGTGAGGGTTGTGACTGGCTCATTCTTTGGTTGATGAAGGATAACCATTGTGGCTTCCAGTATTTGGACCTCTTGATTTGGATAACCATTTTAGTTTCTGGTCTTTGGACCTCTTGATTAGCATAGTGGAATGTAATGGATCTTCAAATACACTCCTTTATGAAAGCCTGGACGCTTTGTCCAACTAGCTGACACCTACCCTGCCCTGGGTGAAACGTAAGGGTTTTTTTATGCGAAAAGAAACTCCTACTTCAAGGCTCAAAGGGGTTAGTGAGGGTTTATCTCCCTTATATCTCCGGTGTTTAGGGATTTGAAACAAAGTCTGTACATCGTCAACATGGTCTATTCGAGAGCACAAAATTTGAGATTATTTGCATTTTCATTTTGCCATCCTCCCTTAAGAGGTTAAACATGACAGTTGGTATTGCAATGTACACATACAACATTATAAATGAATACAAATGAATTACTTCAAGAAAAAACACGAGTTTTATTATGATTATCATTCAAAAGTAAACAACTTTCATACATGTATACAAATGTTTTGCAAATAAAAGAAACTACAAATGAAAATGCAGTAAAAAAGTTGAATATTGTCGTTGTTGAGGAGGCTTGACTCCGTCTGGACCTGTCAGTCTTGGATACTTTCAGTGATCAATAGCTCTTTCGCAGACTTGTAATCTTCAAGTTACAGTCGTATACCCAACCATGGAAATCATACCTCTTCTTCTAGTTATTATGACTCTGACACGATACGTCTGAAGGAAAGAGTGAAACTGGAGAGTAAAGTTATCTTATAAGGTTGCTCGTAAAGACCTGACGATCTTCTGCCTACGTATCTCCATTGACCCATGACCAATGAAGAATCAGAGCGACGTAGTTCCCCTCAATAGGGAAGACAGTGCATTGAAGAAAAACAAACAAACAATTGCTATTGCTGAGAGTATCTGAATATTGATGGCTTTATTTGCTTCTTGAAGATTCCAGCTTAATATGACCATCTGGTAAAACAACCGTGACACCGGCTCCGTTTTGATTAGTCATTGGGTTTTGGAGTACATTTGGGCGAGGAGCGAAATTGATCGCCTTGGAGTCAATTAAGTCTTGTATCTTGTTCTGGAAAGTCCAACATTTCTCAATACTGTGCCCCCGGGCACCCGAATGGAACTCGCATTTGGCGTTTGCATCAAAATTTGGAGGTAGTTTATCAGGAGAAGGAGCTTTCATGGTACGAAGCTCGACCATGTTCAACTTTAGCAGCTCTGGAAGCAATACAACATATGGGCATGTGATGGGATCAAGTTTGCGGTTCCTCACTCTTGTTCTTTCCTGATTTGGTCTTTGTGCCTGATGTTGCTGACCTTGAGGTTGTTGAACCTGTGGCGTAATAGTTATTGCAGTTGCTGGTAGTAACCCTGAGAACGACCTTTGTCTCATCCCTTATACACAAGATTTGTCTCGTATTCTCTTTGTCTTTATCCATTGCCAAAAGGCTTTTTCACACCAGAAGAACCAGCATTATTTGCATCTGGGATCTTTCCAAGTTTCAGGAATTTTTTTATCCTTTCTCCAGCAATGACAATATCAGCAAAATCGATGGATGGACAAGCGGCCAGACGATCCAGGTATGCCCCTTGCAAGGTGCCTATAAACATGTCGTTCATTTCCCGATCGAGTAATGGAGGTTGAACCTGTGCAACCAATTCACGCCACCTCTGGGCGTACTCCTTAAAGCTTTCCTTAGGTCCTTGAGCCAAGTTCTGCAGCTGAGTGCAGTTTGGAGCTATATCAATATTGTATTGATACTGCTTGAGAAAAGCTTCAGCTAAATCTTTCCAGCATCGGATAGAGACCCTGCTCAGCTTCATATACCAGCTCAATGAAGCTCTAGATAGACTATCTTGGAAGAAATGCATCCAAAGTTTCTTGTCATCAGTGTGAGTCGAGATCCTTCCAAAATATGCGTGAATGTGAGTTCTAGTGCACATGCTTCCGTTGTATTTGTCAAATGATGGCACCTAGAACTTAGGATGGATTCTGACTCCTGGCACTAACCCAAGACTAGTTACATCGATGCCCAGGGAATTCTGACATTCCATGGCCTTAATCTTCTCTGTCAGCTCTTCATACCTGCGATCATTGATCTCATTCATGTTACCCATATCAGCATCCAGTAGAGTGAACTGGTCCTCTTGTGTGTCTTCTAAAACCACATTACGAGCTATAAAATATGCAAATTGTGCAGTAAACGCATATGATATGTTCATGAGGATGCGACATGCAACCCTGCAAATGAGTAAGCATGTGTTAGTAATGCAAGCATGTAGAGGATGTTATGCAATGCACTGGCATGTGATCAAAGGTCTGGCGATCACTAGTCTAATGTTGGTGCTGAGAAGACAATCATGTGCTATTGAAGAGTCATAATAACAATACCACTGAAATCCCGGATCTCAGGGCCAAAGGACCATGTAAAACCTAATCATAATACTGAACAATGATGACAAAGCGGGTATGTTGGAAGTTTCAGGGTTTCTATAAACCTGTAAATCTCTACCATCTCACGGGTATGCTATTCCAAGTCAACATCACGGACTCTCAAAGCCGGATAGCAATAATACGTTCACCATTTCTGAGAAATGACTCATGACCAAATCAGGGAATCGGTTTGGCATTATTTACTAACCAGGGAGGTCTCAGCTGAGTACGAGGAAAACAAGCATCCCTCATAAGTCCCAACCTTCAAGCACTGAATCGAGAAACAATAGCACATTCAACCCTTGGGATACAATGATATCGTCATACGAACAATTTTGCTTTAACTAGATTCCTATGAGAGAACCAGGCCATCCTATGTGAGTTCCCAATGGGCCCTCGGATGCGAGTGGATTTGCCAACAAATGTGGTCTGCCACTATCATCACTGGAGAGGGGTGTTTCCACTAAGGTCCTCGAAGATCGGTCACCAGATGCACATAACTATCGAGGTCGTACCCTGAAGTGGGGAAGAACCCCCACACAAAATAGTTCCAAGACAATCGCAATCTGGGTGTGGAACACATCGCCACTCATCATGTAACCATGCGAGTACAACATCTGTCCATGCTAATCCTATGGTGCCCTCAAGCCAGATATTTAGCTTATCTCACAGTAACTCCCATCTGTTGCACCCCAAAATCTGCCCTCTGTTTTTAACTCAAACCGACTTTTTGTTTCGCATTCATTTGCATCATCTTCATAGCATAACATGTATTTCGTCTTAATATTAGCCAAAATAATTTCTCGGAATTTACAGACAGACTGGTCAAATTAATTTTCAATTGTGCCTAAAACCAGTAAATGAAAAACTGTCGCATTTAAATTTGCAAATGTCAGTACTATTAATCTGCGGTTCATGTAGATTAACCTGACATGCTAAAAATATTCTTACGACTGTTTTTGGTCGTATGTTGATCGGTCTGGGCAGCTTAAATGCTCATAATTTTTATTTCAAAATCCGACCAAACGCTGTATTTTTCCGAGTCATTTATTTCGCGCTGATTATTTTGACGTGTTAATTTTATTTTTTCAAGCACTTTGGTACCCGACTTTTATTTTTTTGAGTCCGTTTATTTTTACATTGTGTCTAGAGTAAATAAATAGAATTGTTAGTTTTTATTTTAATTTTAATTATTTTAATTATTAAACTTTATTTAGTTTTAAATTAATATTTTATTGGGTTCCAAAATAAATATTTAGGCCCATTATGCTAACCCTAATTGGTTCCTATATATATAACTTATGTTGCTGTTGCTAAAAAAAACCCCAAAAAAGAAAGATCGAAAAAGGTACAGAAAACAAGGAAGCGGCGGATCTACCCTTGTGTGATATTTTTCATTTGCGATTTTGAGCACACATGCAGGTATGTGCGGTTCATAACTATTGTTTTTCCCCGCTATACTGTTTACGTTGACATTCATGTATAAATGTGTATATATTTTTGTTTTTGTTTCAACTTTATAATAAGACTTTTGTTTTATATATACATTTCATTATACTGTACGTGCATGAAATGATTTTTACTGTATCAAAGCCATGAGTTAAAATATGTGAATATATATCTATAATTATGCACATGCTATATTTTATTATATTATGTGGTTTTTTTTCTTTTATTATATTATATAATATATATGATACTAATATGTATATCGATTTATATTTTGTGAAAACTTTTTTTTCATGATTTAACAGTGTTTATCCGATTCAATTGCGATGATTGCAATTTTTGCGTTAGCAACGTTGTTGTTCTTTTTTTTCATATTATTTTTTATGTTATATATTTAGATCTGCACAGATAACTAACAACTCTGATTTAAAAAAAGACTAATTAATCAATAAACTTTTTCTTATAATAATAATAGTATTTTGTATATAGTTTCTTAAGTTAAAATTAGAGTAAATTAATTAATTTTTAATTAGATTAGGATTTTCTTAATAAACCTTAAATTTTCCTAATAAAACTTTTTTTTTTATATTAACCAATTTTTTTTTAACCCTTAAATTTTTTTCTAAAACCTCTAAAGATTTTCTCAAACACTAAAACTTTTTGTCCTCATTTTTATGTTATTCATATAACCTGTCTTGTTATTATACTGAAGTCTTTACCATCATTTATTTTTCTGCCATTATTTTTATGTATCTACCCCGAAACGTTGTAATAGTTTAGGAATTTCTTGTATTTGCCTTTAATTTTCTGCCATTTATTTTCGTAAATATAATTGTGTGGTTAGTAAATAGGGAGTGAAAAATAATTGTAATTAATTAAATTTAGAAAACTAATTAAATAAGATTAAATATCTGAAAATAAATCATTCACACACATAAATCGATCTTTGACCGCCATCTGTATGTCCTAGGGTATTCCTCTTGGTTGCCTTATCTAAATGGTCAAGTCCCTCGAATATAGGGATGTCTTAAGCAAAGTTTCTTCAAATATAAATCATCATAGTCCCTACAGTTTAAAAGATCAAGTCCCTTCGAGGTTGCCTATGGAATAATGATCTTGTCCCTTCGAATAAATGATGATAGTCCCTACAAATTGCTAAAGACATCCCTCAAGTTACTTTCTATGACCATACGATGACCCTACGTCTGTCCCTTAACACATCCAAGGTAATGACTACCTATTCCTTAATAATAGGGATAGTCTTACCATTGAAAGAATATACGAGAACATGAAAGACTTAATCTAGGATAGGTACCTCTTAGTTGCTTGCTCACATTTCAAAATACTTTTTACACCTCACTTTCAAAACATTTTCAAACAAGGATTTGTATACATCCATACGAGGATCATTACAAAGTACTTAGAAAATTTCTAATCACACACTACACTCTTCAAAAACAATTTAAGTGAGCTAAGTAACTAAGAGCCCGTGGATAACCATGCATATAAAGGGTGCTAACACCTTCCCTTTGTATAACCTACCCCCCGAACTCAAGTCTTTTAAAATAGATCTTTCCTGTTCTTTTATGTCCTTTCCACTTGGATAAAATAAAAGTCGGTGGCGACTCTTGCTATCTGCAACATGACTAAAAGTCAGTCTCCCACCGTGTTACAGAACTGGCGACTCTGGTGGGGATTTAATAAAAGAGGGGTACCCTTAGGAATTAGATCACTTAAATTGTTTGCTTTGTTTGCTTTATATTACTTATTGGGATTTTTGTGTGAAAGATCCTAACCCGGATCTAGTGTACCTTAGGTAAATGGCAATAGACCAAGGAAATTGTACGGCGTATACCGATATGGTTGATCTGGAGGCCATAGTTAGTGTGACTTCTTGGTTGGTGCTTATGTTCCTTAAGCAAGTTGAGGATAATTTGAGGCTGCCATATGTTGTCAATACACTAACTGACTTTTAGAACCCTAGTAATCCCATCTTGGCCTTTAGAAAGTAGTGAGATAACCAGCTTTGGTGAAGACTGAAGTTGGTTGATACTCGATACTACGCTCATTGAGATCCTAAACTTGGAGGGTTTTGGTTGGCAAGTAAGTTACCTACTGATCAACCACCCTTGGGAAGGATCAATGATATTGAGATCCCTTAGAACCCGGTTACTTTTGTAGGACAGGATGAACCAACTAAACTTCAGGGGAGGGTACTTACCTTTAAACCTCATGCAAGCCTCTAAACCTAGGGCTATGGTGTGACTTGTTTGTGTGTGCCACATGTTTGTGATTGAACATAACATCATAACATCATGACATCATAAGCATGGCATTTTCACTAACCATTTCGAGGACCAAAGGATTTATATTTGTTCTTTGTTGCAGGTCATGGCTTCACCTCGTAGGAATACTATCTGAATCAACTTTGTAGGGATACCTTCTAAGCTTAAAGAATTAGTCTCTCAAGTTTCTGAAAACTCTCAGTTCATCAAGAAGCATGGTCACCTACTTGACTTGGTTACCTCAGGATTTGATGAAGACGTGATGAGTGTCCTATTTCAGTTATTTGACTCTATACATCACTGTTTCACATTCCCCGATTATCAGCTGGTTCCCACAATGGAGGAGTTCTCCAAACTATTGGGTATACCTATCCTTAATCAGAGACCCTTCACAGGCTTAGGAAAAGAGCCTAAACCTGAGGTTATTGCTGCAGCCTTACATTTGAAGAAATCAGACACTGTCCTAGAAACAAGAAGCGAAGTTAAGGGTATTCTTTCTAAGGTATTAATGGAGAAAGCTCAGGTATTCTTGGAGGCTATGAGCTATGATGCTTTTGAGGAGATCTTAGCCCTATTGATCTATGGCTTAGTGTTGTTCCCTAATCCATACCAGTTCATAGACATACACGCCATCAACATATTTCTGACTCATAATCCAGTGCCTACATTACTTGGAGATATCTTACATTCTCTTCACACTCGTACTACGAAGGCGGGATGAACTCTGATGTGCTGTATACCTTTATTGTCTAGGTGGTTTCTTTCTCACCTTCCTCGATCAGTGATGAAGAATGAACAAGGGTTAAGGTGGTCTAAGAGGATTATGTCACTTTCTCATTCAGACATTCATTGGTGCTCTCGATCTATGGAGAATGTTACTATCATTGACTGTTATGGGGAATTCCCTAATGTGTCACTCCTTGGTATAAGAGGGGGAATTACCTACAACCCTTCTTTAGCACTACGTCAGTTTGGTTATGCTCAGAGTAATGGTCCTCATGACATGCTTATTTAGGGTATTGTGTTTGACTACAACAACGATCTTCAGGGTTACCATCAAAGGTTTATACGAGCTTGGAATAAGATGAATATGATTGATAGCAAGACTCAGGAGCCAAAGTATTCCATTCCTATGGAACCTTACCTCAGATGGGTGCGATCTCGTGCTCAGACTCTTATGATGCCATATCCTACTATTCTACCAGTTACTATGGAACCTGTTGCAGAATGAGATACTCCTTATACCATCCTTCATCCAGACATGCCCACTAACCTGGAAGAATTGTAGAAATCCTGGATCCAACTGAAGGAACAAAGAAATACCTTCGAAGCTCAATTCAGGATTAGCCAAGAAAAAGTGTTGGAGCTGACCAAGCAACTTCACGAGGAGCGGAACCTCAACACATACCTCCATACAAAGAGGAAACGTCCATGGGAGACTTAAAACCCCATTTTTGTACTTATTTCCCTTCATTGTAAGCCCAAGGGGAAAAATAATTTTAACATTTACTAATAAAAGTTTTATTTCCGTATGTTTAACAAATGTAAATTTTGCGGTCCTTGAAAACAATGCATATGCATCTACATACCATATCATTACATGACAGGTTGTCACAACAGGTTTCTCATCTTCTCGCTGTTTATTTCAGCAGAAATGGCTCTCGAACAATCTGTCAAAGATCTTCAAGCTCAGAATGCTCAGTTTCAAGAAGTGATTCTGAATTTGTCCAAGGGGCAAGAAGAGTTGAAAGCATTCCTCTCTAAGGACATGAAGAAGAAGAATCTTGAGGACAACAAGGATGATCAGCTGAAACAACTACAATCTGAGATGGCAGAGATGAGGATCCAGATGAATGGCCAAATGGCTCTTATCCAGAGTTTGGCCCAGGGGCAAGAAGAGCTGAGAAGCTTTGTCAATAAGCTTCGGCATAACAAAGTTGGGAATCTAATCATCAGTCAACCTCCGTTGAAACAAGCTGACTTGGATGAAAGGAAAGTAAGGATAAAATAAGGAAAGAGACAGGCTACCACTGCTTGTTCTTCAATGGAAGAAGGAAGGCCTTGTAAGATTAATCCACTCCGATACAAGGAATGTGGAAGACAGTTCATCCGGTTCAGCACACCAATGTCATAAGTTTTGCAATGCCTGTTGGAGATGAAATTGATTTCCTTGGAAAATTCTCCTAAAAATCCTAACACCTTCTCTCCTTGCTATAATCCCAAGGCAAGGTGTATGTATCACTCCGATTGTCCTAGACATGACACTAATAACTGTTGGGCATTGAAGAATAAGATTCAAGACCTAATTGACGAAGGAATACTCGAGGTTACTCCAGAAGGCCAAGTGGAGTTCTTCTATCGTCCATCAAGCATCAAAGTTTCCAGATAATTGGAGTGACGAGTTTAGAGGAAGAGTCTTTGAGAACATTGTAATTTTCATTTGTAATTTCTTTTGTTTGTTTAAACACTTACTATTATGTCAAACTTTTGTTTTCATTAATGCATTGCATATGTTTGTCTTGAATTAATCCATTCGTTTCACTATATTTAAAACTATGCTTCTTATTTCTATCTTGTGATATTTAACTCCTGATAAAGCTATAAGCCTGTAGAGGGAGGATGACGAAAACAATACCATAATCTTATGCAATATGATTTTGAACAGACTATGCTGACGATGTACATGCATTGTTTCAATTCCTAACCAGTGGAGATATAAGGAAGTTAATCCCTAGTCAATCCTTTTGAGCCTATGAAGTAGGAGTTTTCATTCTCGCACAAATTAGAACCCTTATTCATAACCTGGGGAAGGGTAGTTACTCGGTTAACTCAAATATGCCAATTATTTGTGTTGTACACAACTAATGATGGTTCTCTGTAATCATTAAACCTGATGTAAACACCCCAAATTTTCCCTCACCCATTTCACCATGGCTTGTGATCTTTTCATTTGCATAAGTTCAAATTATATCACATCATATTGCATTTTTGCTTCACTTCATTGGTTCAAAGTCATCTGCACCTAGGGTTTGTGATCTGAGCAATCCATGAGCTATCTGAGCCACTCAAAAGGTCTTCAATCATCTCAAGAGGGCTCATGTATGTTCAATCATCATATTATATCCTCCCAAGATCAAGAAAGTCAGAAAATCACAAGAACTTGCAAGGCATGGAAGCAAAACCAGGTTTAACTGCACAGATGACCTAAAATTAGGGTTTTGGTTTCAGAGGCCATAACTCTAAATTTTTTGGTCATTCTTGTTTCTATGGGTCTCTATATGATATAAGGATCATGCATACCAAGTTTGATGGAAAAATTCATTGAGGAAGTCATCTGATCACTGGGTAACTTCTTGAGCAAGTCAGAGCCAAATCAGGGCATCTGAGGCCCCCCAACATGGAACCAAAATGGATTTTTCATCAAAATGAAGTTATATGGTCTTTATTTGATCATTTAAGTGATTTTAAGTTCACAAATTTGAAGAAAAATGGGCTAAACCAAAAGTTGCCAAATATGGAAATGACTTGTTATGTAAACTTTCCATTTTGGGAAAGTTTTTCAACCTCCTCTTTCTAAACCAAAAATGCTTCAAATGAAAAATTCTTGGTCATGAAAGTTGTAGATTGGATCATTCCCTTTTCAAAAAGTACAAGAACAAGACCTAATTCATTTTGGAACTAAAGTTATGACTTTCCAAAGTTGGCAAAAATCACATAATTTCAAGTTTCATGCCAAAGAGGGATTTTTGCAAAACCTCATGCCAAGCAAATTTGTGACCTCAAAGTGACTTCTAATCATCATACCAACTTTGTGCAATTCCTAAAAGTCAGATTTGTTCCAAGAATTCCCAAGTTTCATGACTTGTGCATGAAGAAATCAAGAAAGGGCCAAACTTCATGAAATTTGCAAAACCCCCCACAAACTTCAATCCACTTGCTAATTGGCCTCAATCTGAATTCCATGGTTGCCCTTGAAACAAGCTACGCAGGACATGCCTTTGTCCTTGGCCTGAATTTGCCCATACCTCAAAGGACACCTAACCTTGACTTTTTGCAAAATGAACCATACCAATTAGCATAGGCCACCAACAACTCTCTGACCTATCAAGACTTGATACATGGACCAAATGCAAGCCATTACATACAACAAGCAAGGCAGAATCCTCCCACAAGTCAGCAACCACAAAAACTCCCTCTTATGCATTTCTCTTCGAAACTCATCACACAAGCTACAAACATCAAAACAAACTTCATAGAACAACTCACCATGAACCACTGATCATTTCCCAACCCTCATCTTGCCCTGAAAGCTCCCATATCAAAAACACGATTTCTCTCCCCCTTTGAACTGAACTGCATCAATCTCACAAACCAGCCACAAAAAACTACAACCAAGCATCAAAGCTTCTTCAGGAAGATCATTGGAGGGGTTTTGAAGCCAAGAAGCTGCCTGAAAGCTCTAGGGTTGAAAGCTCCATCTCAGGTAGCTCTCTCAAACTTTTTTTCCAGAAATCCTTTTTTAAGTTATAGAATTGTTCCTTATGATCTCCTGATTACTCTGATCTTTGTGGTTTTGAAAATGGTGTAGAAATAGGGTTGTATGGTTGTTCTGAAATTTCTGCCATTTTTGCTTTTTGTTTCGAATCTTGCTGGTGAGTGAAAATAAATGAAGTTTGAGGTTAGAATTAGGTTTAGGGGAGTGAGAGGAACAAATCTGGAGCTTTAGAGCTCCAGAAATGGCCTGGGGAGAGAGTTGAGATTTTTCAGGGGAGAGTGTCACCGGAGAAGACGACCGGAGCTCTTTTCCGGTGACCTGAAAGTGATTAGGGTTTCTAATTAGGTTTAGGGCTTTGTTTAAATCTGGACCCTTGGATGAGGCTTTCCCGCGTGTGATAAAGGGTCTGGATCGTTTCATTAACTATTAATTGTGGATTAAATATTAATTAATTAAAATTAGTCAGGTTTAAATATGGGCCTTAGGATAGCGCGCCAACTCAAACTCCCCCAGCCCAGAGTGAATCTCAGCCCTCCTTTCAGCTTACTTTCTTTTTATTTAATTTTTATTGTATTTTCTTTATTTAATTTGGTACGAATTTTTAAAAATAGCAAAATTAGTCAAAAAATTCTGAAAATTTTTATTAAATCTTTTATTAATTTTCAGAACCCAAAAATATTTTTATTTTTATGTTTTGCATTAAAAAATATTTTTAAATCATGTAAATGATTATTTTTAATTAGTTAATGAGAATTAATTAATTAAAAATACCTTTAAGTATTTAAAAATCCCAAAAAAATTCAGAGAGCCTTTTCAAACATTTACAAACATTTACAAACTCACAACACAAATTTCTTTTTGGTTTTGATCACATTTTGACAATTTCCATTTGAATTAGGGTTCTTTAATTTGAATATTTTTAACCCTAACTTCAAAAATTCATAACTTTTGATCCAAGTTGAGTTTGTGAATGGTTCTTTTTGCATTGTGTTATGCATACTTTCAAGCATCTAAAAACATTTTTGTTTCATTTTTATAATGAATTTTCAATTTGTTTGGCATTTTACCTTTAGGATCACCCTTAAAACCCTAGAAATTTAGGAAAATCATAAGTCCCTTAGGGTTTAGTTTCTGACCTTCCCCTTTGGGCAATGAACTTGTATAGGCTTAGGGTCCCTTTGATTCCATTTTCAATTTTTTATCTTATCATTTGCTTATGGTTTTGAATTTTGCATCTCATGTTATGCATAAACCCTAATTTGTATCTTTATTTGCATCCACCTTACATAAGCTTGCATACATGAACTTGCCATGACATTTTGTGCATCCACATGGCATATAAGACATCTTAGGACATATTAGAATCATGTTTGATCATTGCATCATTCATTTTCCATGTTTTTGCTTTCATTTGATGTCATATGCATTCATGGACTTTCATTATTCTTACATGTCTCATTTGCATTCCCATCCTTTGTATGATCATCCCCTTCCCATGACATACATTTATGTCATCTCTTTGCATCATTAGCATCATGAACATGCTTCTGGTTTTGACTTTCACCTTTGCATTCATTTCATTTTCATTTATTTTCATTTCCTTTTGCTAACTTTTCAGGTGGTAAGTGTTTGAGAAGTGAATTTGCCTTCACTTCTCACAACCTCTTCTCATCTCTCTTATGCATCATTGCTGCACTTTACTTTTGTGTTAGAGTGAGCTTTCTCATTCATGTTCCTTCCTCACTTTCTTTCCTCAAACAACTTATCTTCTTAAGTGAAGTAAGTTGTCTTGCTTCCTTCCTGCTTCTTTTCTTTCCATCTTTCTGCTTCCCTGGTGGCTCCTCTTGAAGACTTCTTGCAAGCTTCATAAACCCTAGGAATACCCAAGCATGACAACAATTAGGGTTTTATTAGTCCCCCATTAGTTTTACCTTTGTGTCATCTTTTGTGTCTTCTTTTCTCATCTCTTAATCAGGGACTAAATCTTCAAGGTTTTAAGGCTTTGTGATTAAGTTTATGTCTGCATCCTTCTATTAGGATGGAGTGTATAACTTTAATCCTAAGTGTTAAACCCTTAATGTGTTTAAATCCTTTAATCAAATTCATCTAATAATCACTAAGACATCAAGCTTGTAACTTGGGCCTTACACTAGGGTTCTAATTCTTCCTTAATTGGTTAAGAAGGACTAACCCTAGTGTTAATGGACAAGTCCCCCCTCAAGTTGTCTTACAAACCATAAAATCCATTTCTTAATCTTACCATTAACTAAAATCCACTTTAATAAAGGTTTTGTTTTGTCATGAGGTTAATCCCTAATCATGGATTAAGTTGAGGAGCCTTCCTCAGCTTAAATGTTCTCATCTATTATTCTTCTATTAGGATAGTGTAATGGGTCCATTAAATCCTTGATTATGGCTTAAACTCATTACCTAACACTAAACGAAAAACTCCAAAAAACATCTAAATAATCACAAGTAGGTTAATGATCTTAATCCTACATCATGGTGATTAAGTGTGAAGTGCTTACTTCATACTTAAGGTATTCTCATTACCCCTAATCAAAGGGAAGATGTGATGAGTTTACTAACCCTTGGTTTAGGCTTAAGCTCATTTTCTTATGACAAACACAAAAAGGCAATAAAAGATTGAAAACACCAAAAACAAACAATAATTGTCTCCTCCGGGATTCTTTTCTCACCTCATTCACTCCTAAACGAGAACTCGCTTCTTCCGTCTAATGCAAGACAGTTAGCACCTGAGCCAGACAGGTCATACACTTGAGCATAGACAAGCAGGCAGTTCACAAGTCAATTTATCTTTCAGTCTCTTTGAGTCGAACTACGGTGTTCTGACTTCCTCATTGCACGAGAGGATACGTAGGCATAACTTAACAGTTATCGAACAAACGTCTCTGTCCACTCCCCCTCTTCCAGCATTATTCTTTAAGCCTCATTGTCTTGAGCATTGCACTCTTTCCTTACACTGACACTTCTTTTATTCACTTCACATTTATTTTGCACTGACACTTGCATTCTTTTCCAGCTTTTGCACACAGAATAGCACTGACACTACCCCTTTGCAGCATAAACCTTTCAAGCGTGGATCCCGTCGAGTATGACGGACAATCTGGGTGCTAATACCTTCCCAGGTTGTAACCAACCCCCTTTCTCAGTTTCTCTGGTTCGCGACCGTCTTATCCATCTTTTCTTAGGTTCATGCAGCATTACCTTTCCTTCGGGATAAAAATGCCTAGCTGGCGACTCTTTTCAGTTCACCCTTGTGTTCTCCTTTCGTCGACCGTTCGCGTCTGTACCCTATCTGACCAGGTGTCTTTTAGTGGGAGCGACACTTGACAGTCAATATCCAGCAAAAGAAAAGCTCACTAAGTCAAAACCTATGAAGGAGACTTAGTAAAAAATCAAGACATCCCGCTGACTATAACCTTGAAATAAACAGTTCAGGCAAAAAGAAGGGATAACAAAGTCAAAAGAAAAAAGGAGGTCACTATAGATCCTCAATAAAGAAAGATGACTGAATTTTTAAATAAATTTTTTGATTCCTGAATCATCACAAATGTCAGTGTTACAATTCCAAACTACTTTGGAACCTCAATGCATAAGTTAACCGAACATAGAACTGAAGAACATCACGAAGAATGGGTTGGGTACAAATAAATTTGAGCCTTTATCCTTTGTTTCTTAAACCGTGAACCAAACCACATTACAACCCTTTAAAAGTCCTAACTGAAGCATGGTTAGTTCGAAAGCGTACTGCTACAAAAAGGTATCCTGACTCCTTTAGGGCTTATTATAAAACTTGAGTTAATATCACAGTTTTCACAAAAATTGTTTTTTCTAAAATAACTCTTTTTCAAAACTTCAAGACAGACATAAGCATTACATTTTTTAATATCATTGTTTGCATATAACTGAGTGTTTGACAAACAGAGAAACTTACAAGATGAATGTTCAATAAACCAAAGTCCTTCCGATAAACAAAGTTGCTTCCTGGATCAAAGTCCATGTATACAAAGGGGCATAGTCATTATCTCCCAATCAAGGGGGCAGACCATGATACTTCCTAACTCATTTGGGGCAATCATGACAGGATTCAACTATGTTTAAGTAGCCAGGGGCATAGTCACTGTTTCCCAATCAAGGGGGCATACCAAGTTACTGTTCAATTCATTCGGGGCATTCAGGTCCAGATTCAACAGTGCTTAATAGCCAGGGGAAGCTCTCCTCATCTATCTGAAGTACCAAGGGTAACATTACAAAGTTCATGATGTCAGGGGAATAATATTGTGGGGCATTCTACTTATTTTTCTCGAGGTAACTACATTCAGATACTTCCATTATGGGACAATTCATCCTCAACCAAGGGGCAATGCTCTCTTTTCAAATCTAATACCCGGAGCGTATATGGTCCATCACAATTTGAAGACACGTCCCTCTCATTGTATTACCTTGATATTGGATTCTCAGCAGAAGCCATTGTGGAACTTAATTGTCTACGCCAGTAGTATCAGATGGTGTCAGTATCATGTTTTCAGATCCAGCTATGAGGGTTTCTGGGAAGGTATTCAGGAAAGTTAAGAATCTCAGGAGCTCTAAATCCAATTGTTTATACACTCTCAAAGTTGAAACGATTCTGTTTTCAAGTTCAGCTTTACTTTTCCCTCTTTATTCAGGATTACTTTTCCCCTTTTACTAAAGCGAAAAACGTTTGTTGGTTATGTTTGAATGTATATATGCTTTTGGATATGATTGATGTTTACCAGAAATGCATAAAATACAATAAAAGCATTTACTAAGAACGAACAAAGGTAGGAATTCAACAAAGATTCGCCGGTTCATCCCCACTAAGTAATCTTTACGGATATCCATACAAAACTCTTCAAGTAATATCTTATACTTCCCACTCGACGAAGTCTTCAAGCAGTTTCATATACTCCGAAGAATTATCTCCCCTCGGATTTATGTCCATCTCTTTTATCCTCAGTCAGGATATTCAGGAACTTATTCCTTCAATAAGAAGCACGGCGAACGAAAACGAGAAGGTTTTAAGTATAATGTTCTTAAGTAAGACGAGAACGAAGTCTTCATACTCCTCAGCAACAAATCGGGATTTATTTTCCCCAGCCAGCAGTTGTTATACAGAGATACCCAGACACTTCAGGCTACATGATTCATACATACATCATTGACATTATATCATGGCATATGCATCCATAATCCATGTGACATTCTTACTTAAGAGCATCATGTCATACATGCATACATCAAATAATTTTGCATAAACTAACCTTTTCTTTTCAGGATGGTTACAGGCAGATAAACACTATCAAATAATTCATTGATGATCTATACGAAGATCGGATACTGATATCCAATTCAGAGATAATCTCCACGAAGATTTAATCCTGATATTCTTTTTTGTCCTTGGGAAGGTATGTAAATGATTTATACGAAGATCTATTACCTAATCCGGGATATTTCCAGAAGAGATAATCGCCACGAAGATTTATTTCTAATGGTCTATGCAGCAGTTTATCTGTGGAAGGGTACGTAAATGATCTATACGAAGATCTAGTGCTTAATCCAGGATATTTCCAGAGGAGATAATCGTTAACGAAGATTTATTTCTGATGGTTAACTATCTTTAGGATAGTGTGTAAATGATCTATACGAAGATCTAGCACTTAATCTAAGAGATTCTTTTATAAAAAATTCAGGGATAATCGCCACGAAGATTTAATCCTGATATTCTTTTATCCTTAGGAAGGTATGTAAATGGTCTATACGAAGATCTATTACCTAATCCGGGATATTTCCAGAAGAGATAATCGCCACGAAGATTTATTTCTAATGGTCTATGCAGCAGTTTATCTGTGGAAGGGTACGTAAATGATCTATACGAAGATCTAGTGCTTAATCCAGGATATTTCCAGAGGAGATAATCGTTAACGAAGATTTATTTCTGATGGTTAACTATCTTTGGGATAGTGTGTAAATGATCTATACGAAGATCTAGCACTTAATCCAAGAGATTCTTTTATAAGAAATTCAGGGATAATCGCCACGAAGATTTAATCCTGATATTCTTTTATCCTTGGGAAGGTATGTAAATGGTCTATACGAAGATCTATTACCTAATCCGGGATATTTCTAGAAGAGATAATCGCCACGAAGATTTATTTCTAATGGTCTATGCAGCAGTTTATCTGTGGAAGGGTACGTAAATGATCTATACGAAGATCTAGTGCTTAATCCAGGATATTTCCAGAGGAGATAATCGTTAACGAAGATTTATTTCTGATGGTTAACTATATTTGGGATAGTGTGTAAATGATTTATACGAAGATCTAGCACTTAATCCAAGAGATTCTTTTATAAGAAATTCAAGGATAATCGCCACGAAGATTTAATCCTGATATTCTTTTTGTCTGTGGGAAGGTATGTAAATGGTCTATACGAAGATCTATTACCTAATCCGGGATATTTCCAGGATAGATAATTGCCACGAAGATTTATTTCTAATGGTCTATGCAGCAGTTTATCTGTGGAAGGGTACATAAATGATCTCTACGAAGATCTAGTGCTTAATCCATGATATTTCCAGAGGGAATAATCGTTACGAAGATTTATTTCTGATGGTCAGTTCAACAAATTGTCTTTAGGATGGTGTGTAAATGATCTATACGAAGATCTAGCACTTAATCCAAGAGATTTTTCAGAAAAAAGTTCAGGGATAATCGCCACGAAGATTTAATCCTGATATTATTATTGTCCTTAGGATGGTACGTAAATGGTCTATACGAAGATCTAGTGCCTAATCCGGGATACTTCCAGAAGAGATAATCGCTACGAAGATTTATTTCTAATGGTCAATTCAACAAATGGTCTTTGGGATGGTACATAAATGATCGATACGAAGATCTTGTACTTAGCCCAAGATATTACCAAAAGCAATTCAGAAAAGATCACCACGAAGATTTGATTCTGATGCTTAAATTAAAGTATGTTCCTAAAGATGGTTCAAAGCCGATCTATACGAAGATCTAAAGTACTGACACCTAATGAAGAATATTCTTTTCCCCCAGAGATAATACAAAGACGATCTATACGAAGATCTAGTGCTGGCATTCAACTCAAACCATGTTACAAGAATGATTCAGAGACGGCCTATACAAAGACCTAATACTGATATCCAATGACAACATAAAGATACTATGGATGACATCTATAGGCCCATCTCCAGTTCCTCTGAGTGGCATCTTTAAGTTCATTCAAGAATATACAACCAATCAACAGTGTTACTTTACACACCGGCGAGTGCAAATTTTTGGGCTTTCGTGTTCAATCCCCTTCAACCTTCCAAGTCACGAATGGCACACAGACCAATCTAACTCCTCGGGTTTCAAAAAATTGAACAGGGGCAGTTGTTGCACCCCAAAATTTGCCCTCTGTTTTTAACTCAAACCGACTTTTTGTTTCGCATTCATTTGCATCATCTTCATAGCATAACATGTATTTCGTCTTAATATTAGCCAAAATAATTTCTCGGAATTTACAGACAGACTGGTCAAATTAATTTTCAATTGTGCCTAAAACCAGTAAATGAAAAAATATCGCATTTAAATTTGCAAATGTCAGTACTATTAATCTGCGGTTCATGTAGATTAACCTGACATGCTAAAAATATTCTTACGACTGTTTTTGGTCGTATGTTGATCAGTCTGGGCAGCTTAAATGGTCATAATTTTTATTTCAAAATCCGACCAAACGATGTATTTTTTCGAGTCATTTATTTCGCGCTGATTATTTTGACGTGTTAATTTTATTTTTTCAAGCACTTTGGTACCCGACTTTTATTATTTTGAGTCCGTTTATTTTTACATTGTGTCTAGAGTAAAAAAATAGAATTGTTAGTTTTTATTTTTATTTTAATTATTTTAATTATTAAACTTTATTTAGTTTTAAATTAATATTTTATTGGGTTCCAAAATAAATATTTAGGCCCATTATGCTAACCCTAATTGGTTCCTATATATATATAACTTATGTTTCTGTTGCTAAAAAAAAAACCCAAAAAAGAAAGATCGAAAAAGGTACAGAAAACAAGGAAGCGGCGGATCTACCCTTGTGTGATATTTTTCATTTGCGGTTTTGAGCACACAGGCAGGTATGTGCGGTTCATAACTATTGTTTTTCCCCGCTATACTGTTTACGTTGACATTCATGTATAAATGTGTATATATTTTTGTTTTTGTTTCAACTTTATAATAAGACTTTTGTTTTATATATACATTTCATTATACTGTACGTGCATGAAATGAGTTTTACTGTATCAAAGCCATGAGTTAAAATATGTGAATATATATCTATAAATATGCACATGCTATATTATATTATATTATGTGGTTTTTTTTCTTTTATTATATTATATAATATATATGATACTAATATGTATATCGATTTATATTTTGTGAAAACTTTTTTTTTCATGATTTAACAGTGTTGATCCAATTCAATTGCGATGATCGCAATTTTTGCGTTAGCAACGTTGTTGTTCTTTTTTTTCATATTATTTTTTATGTTATATATTTAGATCTGCACAGATAACTAACAACTCTGATTTTTTTTCCTAAAACCTCAAACTTTTCATAAACTTTAATTTTTCATGTAAACCTTACAAATTTCTTATAAACTTTAACCATGTTATTTTCTCTAAACCATAAACTTTTAAAACTTTTAACCTTGTTTTTTTCCTAAACCTTAAATTTTTTATATAAACCTTAATTGCTTCTCTAAAACTGATTATATATTTTCTTTATGAATTTTAATGTGTTCAACCTTAACTTTTTTCACTAGCCCAATTTTTTTTTAATTCTAATAATTTCCTCTATAAACCTTGAACTATAATTTTCACTCTAACTCTAACTCATTTTTATGTTATTCATTTATTGTTTATCATATTATGTAACTGTTTCATATTTGTAATAATTTAGTTTTTATTTTTCGCCTTATAATTATGTAACTGTCTCCTTGATGTAATAATTTAGTGTTATTTTTCGCCTAATTATTATGTAACTGTCCCGAAGCCATGTAATAATGTAGGAATTTTTATTTTCTGTCTTTAAATTTCTGCTTTTATTTATTTTTATTATTCCCTGCGTAGTTAGTAATTTAGGGCGTACCAAGAACTGAAAGAAAATCAATATGGACTTAGATCATTAATTTAAAAAAAAAAAGACTAATTAATCAATAAACTTTTTCTTATAATAATAATAATAGTATTTTGTATATAGTTTCTTAAGTTAAAATTAGGGTAAATAAATTGATTTTTAATTAGATTATGATTTTCTTAATAAATCTTAAATTTTCCTAATAAAACTTTTTTTTTTATATTAACCATATTTTTTATTTTATTTTTAACCCTTACAATTTTTTCTAAAACCTCTAAAGATTTTCTCAAACACTAAAACTTTTTGTCCTCATTTTTATGTTATTCATATAACCTGTCTTGTTATTATAGTGAAGTCTTTACCATCATTTATTTTTCTGCCATTATTTTTATGTATCTACCTCGAAGCATTGTAATAGTTTAGGAATTTCTTGTATTTGCCTTTAATTTTCTGCCATTTATTTTCGTAAATATAATTGCGTGGTTAGTAAATAGGGAGTGAAAAATAATTGTAATTAATTAAATTTAGAAAACTAATTAAATAAGATTAAACATCTGAAAATAAATCATTCACACACGTAAGTCGATCTTTGATCGCCATCTGCACGTCCTAGGGTATTCCTCTTGGTTGCCTTATCTAAGTGGTCAAGTCCCTCGAATATAGGAATGTCTTAAGCAAAGTTCCTTCAAATATAAATCATCATAGTCCCTACAGTTTAAAAGATCAAGTCCCTTCGAGGTTGCCTACGGAATAATGATCTTGTCCCTTCGAATAAATGATGATAGTCCCTACAAATTGCTAAAGACATCCCTCAAGTTGCTTTCTATGACCATACGATGACCCTACGCCTGTCCCTTAACACATCCAAGGTAATGACTACACATTCCTTAATAATAGGGATAATCTTACCATTGAAAGAACATACGAGAACATGAAAGACTTAATCTAGGGTAGGTACCTCTTAGTTGCTTGCTCACATTTCAAAATACTTTTTACACCTCACTTTCAAAACATTTTCAAATAAGGATTTGTATACATCCATACGAGGATCATTACAAAGTACTTAGAAAATTTCTAATCACACACTACACTCTTCAAAAATAATTTAAGTGAGCTAAGTAACTAAGAGCCCATGGATAACCATGGATATAAAGGGTGCTAACACCTTCCCTTTGTATAACCTACCCCCCGAACTCAAGTCTTTTAAAATAGGTCTTTCCTGTTCTTTTATGTCCTTTCCACTTGGATAAAATAAAAGTCGGTGGCGACTCTTGCTATCCGCAACATGACTAAAAGTCAGTTCTCCCACCGTGTTACACCATCTCGCAGAAAAAAAATAGAAAACCAACACATCCAGACATTAATAATGATGCATGATGAATACTGAAAGAAGTAAATAAATGTTGTAAAGTAAAGCAGTAAAGTAAAACTGTAAATGAAAACAGTAAAGCCAAACTAAAGCACACAACAACAAACAGATAAATACCCAAAGAAACAAAAACAGACAAGCGCTAGGATTGACTCTCAAAGGGGAAACCAGAGATTCTGGGTTCGATCCCCAGCAGAGTCGCCAGCTGTCGCTCCCGGGATTTTCATCATAGTACAAACGTGAAAGTGGCGCGGAAAAGGTAGAGTCGCCAGCCAGACATTTTTATCCTGAATGAATGGGAAAGGTAATGTTGCACAAACCTGAGGAAGAAGGAAAGGACGAGGCCTCGCGAACCAAAGATCTGGGTCCAGAAGTCGGTTACGAACTGGGAAGGTATTAACACCTAAGGTCGTCCGTCGTACCCGACGGGATCCATGCTTGTTTGTTTGTTTCAAAGGGTGAGAAATAAATCTGCTGCTGAATAAAACCGCTAACTAGAACTGGAGCTGAAATGAGAAAGGGAACTAAAAGAGATTGAAAAGAAAGGGGGGAAATGTAGGGAAAATAAAGAATGTGCTTGCACGGGCCCTACCCCCGCTGCCTACGTACCTCATCGGGAAAATGAGGATCAGAGCCGACGTAGTTCGCCTAACTAAGGCGGGAACTTTCTTGTGTTTTTTAGGATGACGTTGCCATAGCTCTAGCTCAGGTGTTACCGGCTCTGACTCGAGGGTGTTTACTGTATCGCTGTTTGAACTGTCGAGGCAAGTCGCATTTGTCTGCAAAGATTAGGAGATGAGAAGAGAAGACACGATGTCTCTGTTTGTTGTCTTTTATGAGAAGTGTTTTGAGTTTATTGTTTGTGAACATCCTCATACTAAGACTTATGCATCGTGGTATATAACTTACACGTCGCCCCGAAACGGGACGCGCATAAGTACTCCGCAACAAAGTCTCATGTCGTATGAGAACATTCAACCTTTATTAGTTATTTTATTATTTTCTTTATGAGATGAGAAAGAAGAACTCAAGTGGAAAAAAGGGAAAACTAAGGGGGACTAAGACACAACCCTAAGTTATTCATTCAAAAGAAATCCTATGGTCAGTGAGGTATTCTAAACCTAATAAGAAAGGAAAAGAAGCAAAGAGAATTAGAAATCAACTTACTTCATAAGGAAGTTAAATTGTTCTAAAAGAGCAAGGGGAAAACCTATGGTCAAAGCACATGGTGCTAAGGAAAACACAATTAAAATGCATAAGAGATGAGAATGAAGTAAAGCTTACCTAAATCTTCCCCCCTACAAAATAAATATTAGCATAATAAAGCAATTTGAACAATTATAGCATGGTAAACATGACAAAAAAATAAGGTAAACAAATACCAAATTAATTTCTAAGGGAACTAGGACCTAAATTAGACTCAATCTAAGGTTCAGTGAACCTAAAGGCAACGCAATGCAAAATTCAGCAGCCTATAACAGCTACCAAATGCAAAAACAGCAATGAAATGCCATGTAACACACAATCAGCTTTTTACAGCACATACACAACATGCAAAGTAGGTGTAAAAATTCACAAACAGCATGAACTACACAACAAGCAACATACATTTTACAGCTCCTATATGCAAAGACAACTATGAAATGTAAAATGCAGCTTTGATTATTTTCATTTTTAATGCACAAATGCAATCATGAAATGCTCAATTAACATGAATATGCAACATGAATATGGATCGAGCGCATGATTGAATGTCATGATTATTTTTTAGGGATTATGCAAGAATGCACCACATGATTTATTATGCAACAAGTATGCCAAATATGGCACGTGAACATGGCATATGAACATAATGAACATTGATCATGAATATGCAACATGATACATCAACAAGAATGCCAAGCTTAATGCACAATTCAGAATTGAATTGATGTGAATGATGTGATCAAACATGCAACCAAAATGCAACCAAATGCACATACATACATGGTTATGTGAAATGCAACATATATATTGATACAATGAAATGCAAATGAGTTAACGAAATGTGTGAAAGATGCAAAAACAGAATGCATCATGATTATTTACATGACAAAAGGTGCATGGACATAGCAACAATATGCAATAAGTCAATTCTTGCACAAACGAACACATAAACACAAAATATGGGAAATGGACGGAAGCGTGTCGAAACGTCTCGAAATGGAGGAATGAGATGTCGAAACTAATCTTGAAAATTCCCTAAAATTAGGACATATCAATCTATGGTGGTAATGGGAGAAGTAATGCCTAAGAAAAAGAGGGAAAAAGCACTTCTTGCAATCGACTTATTTCCTAAAGCTCCTAATGCAACTATTATCTAGTGAGCACAAATTTTACACCTAAAAGTCATAATCTAAAACTTAATGGAACCTAGAATAAGCTATAATTCTAACCACGAACAAACAAAGTGATCAAATCGTAATCAAGACGAAATTAAACGGTCAAGCACATACACAACGATAAACACACGAAGAATGTCGTCATGGCAAGATGAAGAGAATAAGTTAAATCGATAAGCGGATTTAGATCACCAACCTACAAAGCGGAGGGTTGCTTCGGTGAGTGTTGCGATGTAGATCGGAATGCAAATGGAGAAGAAAACCGGAGAGTCGAAGCTTCGATCCGCGAACGCGCAAAATAAATGTGGTTGATGATGCTTCTTGATGAACAATCAATAACCTCCAATAAGCTCAAAACTCTTCCAAAATCAGAATTGATTCTTCAAATAAGCTTCACAATAAGATGATTGATAAAGGTTTTAGCTTCAAGTTCTTCAAATTTCAATGAAGAATTTGAAGAACTTCTAGGAAGAAGCTTTGGTGAGAGGTTGGAAATGGTGGAAAAGTTTGAGAGAAGAATGAAAGAGATGAAGTGAAAATGATAAAGAATAGTGAAAAAAATGAGATCCCCTAGCTTTGGGATGAAATGGGTTTATATAACGTGTAGGCTTGGTATGAGGTTTGGGAATGGAGGTTGCTTAGGCGTTAGGTTAGGTTTGGAGTTAGTTATGGTTCTAAAGAGTTCTAGAGTGTTCTTTGGAATATTCCTTGGAGTATTCATTGGAAGGTTGTAGAAGACTCTAGAATGTGGTAGAGTAATCCAAGGGAAAAGGAAATGTAAAGAGTGTGGAAAAAATGTGAAGAGAAAGGAAAAAGTGGAGTGAAATGGTGAGGGTGAAGAAACTGTTTAGCAGAAAAACAGGCTTATGCATCGATGCATACTGAAGCTTTGGTTATTTCCAGCAAATTAACTCACTCATGCATCGATACATATCACGAATGTATCGATACATAATGAAGCATGTATCGATGCAAAACTCGTATGTATCGATACGATTAATCAAAATTAGTCCATATGACTCTTGTGACCCTTTGCACAATGTTGTGAAGACATATTGCCCCTTTTTGTTGCTTTTGGATGGCCCTCAATTGCTTCAGCCACTGATCACAAGCCTCACCTCAACTATGATGAATATGATGCAATGTTTTTTGGTTGTGATATGACTTTGATTATGCAATATAATATGCTAGATGTTATGAAAATGAGAGGGAAAATTTTGGGGTGTTACATTGATGAATGGCATAAATCATGTTATCCCTTTCCCATATGAGGGTCCATAAGCTTGAAAATCATTATTGGAACCCTTGAAAACCCTAGGTTGACTTTTCTTATGCACTGTTGATTTTTTCTTGCTTCACAAGCAACTGAGCCACTACTTAACTTTCTCAATGATTCTTTGAGCCAAATTGAAACCCTAAGCCTTGTATGACATATAGAAGCCTTTGATCACAAGAATTGATCAAATCCATGAGGATAGCTTGCCCTGAGACAAAACCCTAATTAGGGTTCCTTGTGTAAGAGAATATGCACTGATGAAATTCCTAATGAACCAACCCTCTTCTAGGTCCTTAAGGAAAAGTTTGAGCTTGTACAATATATGAGGATCCCTTATAGGCTTGATGCAAGAAAACTTGGCTCTCATCTTTGGCTTTGAAGAATCACAAATTGATAGATCAATGATCACATGCCCTATGCTTTTAATCATGAATGTTCTGCCTTATTTTTCTATGCAAAGATGCAATGGTATGTATGTTATATGACATGAAATGAGAGGGAAAATTTTGGGGTGTTACACACATCCCAATCCAATTCTACGTCGAGGATGGTCCAAAGTGATGGCTCAATCCATTGGGACCAATGGATAACACGTTCCCCACATGCCCCTCACCCGCGAACATATCACCAACTGAACTCACACACCTCACGGAACCACTTTTCCATTCGTAATGGGTAAGTCTATCCACTATCCGTGGAGTTCAGAGCGGTTAACCCAGGATGATGAGCACAAGTTATTTATCCCTACTTTCACGTAGGAATCTTGGCAGTCATTCATTGTGCGCTTGAACACTTATCCCATAATGGAGACCATTGGTCAAGCACTGGGGGCTCACCATAAAAATCCTCCTCTACAAGAGGGTCATATATTTTATGTTTTAACCCTTTCTTACTTACCTATTCACCCGAACTGACTTAAGCATTAGAGTGCTTGCAGGTATAACCCCCCTGTTGATCATTCAAGACTGCAAACGTGTTGCTGGTCATTCACCTATTCTGATCAACTGGTCGGATCATGAACAAACCTTGTTCAATGTCTCTCTTCCTAATATTACTTGTGAATTTCTATTCATGACTCCCTATAGAACGACTTCACTTCCAATAGCTAGAATTAGAAATGGGCTTACTCTAAACTCTCCTAATTCAAGGTCATTTTCCTAATACTACCCAAGAAGATTCGTTCAGGTTCTCCCCGAATAAGACATCCCTCTCACTTTCACTCAAACACTCTCCCGGTGTTTAGACAATTACCATAATAAGATGGATGGTATAATAACCTTAAATGTCAATACTCTATTCAAATAATTTAGATTTGAAGCACATGAATAAAGTGTACAAAATCTAAACAAACACAAAGATTTAACTAAAACAAACTTCTTTTAATGAGTATATATTTTCTCTTGAGGTCTAAATTTTAAAAAGGAGATAAACTCCTTATAGCCCCAAAAGTCCAGCTCCAAAAGCTCATAAGGATTTAGGTAGTGAATTCGGTTGGACTTCTGAAAAGCACATGAGGTCAATCTTCAATAATGGTGATTTAAAATCTTGATTGATCACCTTGAGTAAATTTGAATCTCTTGACCATATTGATGCATTTGATTCATATCACATCCTCCAAAAATACACATGATCAATCAAAACTTTACTAGAAAGATTGAGGATCTTTGATTGATACAAATGGGTTAAAAATACAAAACCCCCCGTAAAGTTAGAGAGATTTGATTTTAGTCCCTGTAATTTAAAAAAAAACTTGTAATATCTAGATTCTCTCACTTAGGCCCCTGATTACCACATTGCAGCAAAATTCTCTCCTTTTGCTTGCGTGGCAGTCCACATGACATTTTTTATTTTTTATTTAATTTCAAATTCCACGTGGATTACTTTCTTTCTTTTTTTACATTTTTATTATATATTATATATTTTTAATTTTTTTTACTTTTATTATTATATTATATATATATATATATATATATATATATATATATATATATTTAAATATTTTTACTTTTATTATATATTTTATTATTTATTTACTATTAATTCTATTTTTTCGTATTATATTCATTTTTAATTTAATTATATTTTTTCAAATTGTTATTTTAAAATTTATTTTAATTGGGCCAAGATTAAACACACATAAGTCCATTGCCAACAACAACAGGAGCCCAATAGTTAATGAATTGATAACTCTTATGTAAGAGTTATTTATTAACACTTGTATTTATACATAAAATTTCGATGCGGGACTTGCATGTGTCATTACAACTGTTGGAAATCCCCCAAAACCTATGAAGAATTTCAATCAATCTTGATGAACAAGATTGTTGCTCATCGGAAATTAAAAGAAAAATTAAGAAGAGAAAGGTTATGGTTTAAGGATGAAGAAGAAGAATTTTCTGCAGAGATCTCTCTATCTACAAACTGTGGAAAGTTTTCTTTGATTCACTTTCAACTACAAACCTGTGAATACAATATTTTTGGAATGATTACAAAATAAGGGTTACTCCCTATTTATAGATTTAGACTAGCTTGCTCCCCAAGCTAAAAACCCAAAACTATAAAAAAAAAACAAAATACCTATTTTGGAACTAAATCAAATCTATTTATTTTAGTTCTAAATCAAATCTATCTATTTTATAAATCAAAACTAAATCAAATCTGATACAAGGAATTACACTTTCAACGCGCCACCTAATTCATTGTGTCTAAGCTATCTACATTCATCATAGACCTTAGCTTCTTGAATACTTTGACATGCACTCCCTCCGCCATGATATCTGCAATTTGATTCTCAATTCTCAAGTGTTCTAAGTTCATATTCACTTCTGCTACCTGCTCTCGAAGATAATGGAACCTCATTTTGATGTGTTTGCTTCTGTCATGCGTTATCATATTCTTCGCCAGATTAATAACTGACATGCTATCGATCTTCATGGTAATTTCTCCATGATTCTTCGATGTAATCTCTTCAACCAGATACACCATCCTTGTTGCTTGACATGCACAAAGAGAAGAAATTATGTATTCTGCTTCGCATGATGACAATGCCACTACTGGATCCTTTCTCGAACTCTAAGCAACTGGTGCACCATCTTACATAAACACATATCCAATTGTGGACTTTCGATCCTCAACATCACTACACCAACTTGAGTCACTGTATCCCACTATGTTGCATTCGTTTCCTTTATCAACAGCAGGAAACAAAATGCCATAGTCGAGAGTTCCTTTCAGATACCTTAGTATCCTCTTCGTCGCTGCTAGATGTGATACCTTTGGCTTCTGCATGAATCTACTCACCATACCAACAATGTATGTTAAATCAGGCATTGTGTGCCAAAGGTATCTTAGTGACCCAATAAGCATTCTATATTGGGTTGGGTTGGAATCATCTTCTTTTGAATCTTTCGACAGTTGCAATTTGGGCTCAGTTGGAGTCGAAGTTGGGTTGCAATCTTACATCTCAAATATCTTCAGAATTTCGCATGCATATCTTCTTTGGTGCATCATTAAACCTCTACCATTCTTGTAGAATTCAATGCTAAGGAAATATGAGATATTTCCCAAGTCTGACATTTCAAACTCCTCACTCAGGCCACGTTTGAAAAATTCGATCTCCTTCTTACAACTTCCTATTATCAATAGATCATCAACATAGAGACATAGTATAATCAATTCATTATTGCTTCTTCTTACATATACTTCATGCTCAGTTGTGAACTTCACAAATTCATCCTCCATTAAAAAAGCTATATATCTTCTTATTCCAAGTTGTTGGATCTTGCTTAAGTCCATTCATGGATTTTGCATCTTGTACACCTTTCTTTCTTTGCCTTGTTTCATAAACCCAACTGGTTGTGCAACATAAACTTCTTTATTTAAGGGACCATCCAGGAATGCACATTTCATGTCCATCTGACGTATGTGCCAATTATTCATGTTCGCTAGTCCAACAACCAACCTAATTGTTTTGATCCTAGCAACAGGTGCAAAAACTTTATCGAAGTTGATTCCTTCCTTCTAAAGGAATCCTTTCGCCACAAGTCTCGCCTTGTGTCGAGTTACTTCTCCTTTAGGACTCAGCTTCACCTTGTATACCCACTTCACATTAATTTTCTTCTTGCCTTGAGGCAATTCAACAAGTGACCAAGTGTTTTTGACTTCGATTGACTTCATCTCCTTATTCATTGCTTTCATCCACTTCGAATCTCTCAATGCCTCTACTGCATTGATAAGTTCGACATCTGCGTAGAAAGCATAATGTACCAGCTCACCTTGTAGGCATGTGTATTATTCTTTGAGGTCTACTTGGGCCTATTTCACATCTAACCTCTTATTTTCGAACATCTCTTTCGTCTTCACTAACTGGTTATTCACACAAGATTCCAACTGAATCTTTCTTGACATTTTCAGTCTAATCCCACTCTTTAAGTTCTTCTATGATCATGTCACTACTGATCACAACTTTCTTGTTCACTGGGTTGAACAACTTGTAACCTCTAGTCAAATGATATCCTATTAGAATCATTTGACTATACTTGTCATTAAGCTTTCTTCTCAACTAATATGGCACATGTCTATTTGCTATATATCCAAATACCTTCAGATAACTCAAGCTAGGCTTGACATCAGACCAACATTCTTCTGGCGTAATTCCTTCTAGCTTCTTCATCGGACACCTGTTCAATATATACATTGCAGTCGACATAATTTATCCCCATAATTCTTTGGGTAGATGCTTGCCTTTCAACATACTTATCACCATGTTCATGATGGTTCAATTCTTCCTTTCTGCAATTCCATTATGTTATGGAGCATAGGGGGGCACCACCTCATGCACAAGCCCTTCTTTCACATATAATGCATCGAAATATTTCGACACATACTCTCCACCACCATCAATCCTCAGATTCTTTAGCTTTCGACCACTTTGTCTTTCGACCATAGATTTAAAATTGTCAAATACCTAGATCACTTCACTTTTCTTCTTAATCAGGTAAGTCCATAATTTTCGACTGAAATCATCTTTGAACGTGACAAAGTACCTGTTACCTCCAATCAAATCCACCTGGATAGGACCACATACATCAAAGTATATGACTTCAAAAATTACCTTCGACATGATTCATGCATACTTACTGAAGTTATTATTGTTCTGCTTCGCCTGAACACATTCTTCACACACTTCGTTTGGAATGTTGATTTCTGGAAATCCTGAAACCATATTTCACTTCTTCAAATATATGACGTCTTTGAAATTGAGATGACCAAGTCTATAATGTCACATTCATTCATCCCTGCTAGCTGCAATTGCAAGGCACTTATGCTTCATCGTATTAAGTTCGATCTTGAAAGTTCTATTATGACACATAGGATCCTTCAAGATCAACCTACTACTTGCATCGAGAACTCTCACCATCTTGTCTTGATCGACACCTTGTAGTTCTTTTCGACCAACTTCTCTATACTTAGCAAATTGCTCTTCATGCCCGGTATGTACAACACAATGGAAATTACCGACCTCTTTCCATTTTTCCTCATAATCAAAACGCCACCAATACTTTCAGTTGCTAGAGTATTGTCATTTACAAATTTCACCATGTACCTCGTTGAGGGCTTTATGTTGAAAAACCAATATTTCCTACCAGTCGTGTGTTATGAGCATCCTGAGTCCAAGTACCATTGATCCTTAAACTCTCTTTATCTCTCGTTGTAACCATCAGTAAAACTTCTTCTTCTACATGTTTCGCCAACTTAGTGTCACTTTCTTGATTCTTCTACTTTTCAGGACAATCACTAAAATAGTGACCATACTTCTGACAATTGTAACACTGAATGTGACTTTTGTCAAGTTTTTTAACATAACCTCTTCCTCTACCTGTAGCACCACCTATTTGGTTGCCTTGGTTCCAGGGTTTTATTTGATTCAACCAGTCTCCTTTTTATTGATTTCGACCAGTCGAGTTGTTGTAGCCTCCTCTTCCTTTGTTGTCGATCCACTTTCATTTTCTTTTCTTATCTCTTGCTGATTGAGCTTGCAAAGCCATATTACTCTTCGACTTGCCTACAACTCTTTCAACCACTATTTGTTCATGAGATTCAAGCATCCCTTGAAGCTCTTCCTTTGTTAATCTTGACAAATCTTTCGACTCTTATATGACTACTACCACGTCGTCTAACTTTGGATCCAACGATCTCAAAATCTTTAAGACAACTGCTTTAGTCATCAGCGCTTCTCCACATACTTTAATTTGATTCACAAGTTTCGTAACTCTTGTGAATAAATCTGTAATGCTTTCAATTTCTTCCATCTTAAGCAATTCATAGGTTCTCTTATGAGTTTGTAACCTCACCTCTTTCACCTTCTTTGCGCCTCCAAACGACTTCTCTAGAATTTTCCCTGTTTCTTTCGCCAATTCAACATCACTAACCTTTTCAAAGTTATCTGGATCAATACATTGATGGATTATACAGAGAGCTTTAAAATCTTTCTTCTTCAATTCTTTTTGTGCAGTCTTTTCTTGATCTGTTGCGTTTTCCGCAAGCGTTGCTACTCTTTCCTTCACAAGATCCCAAAGATCTTAATAACAGAGAACAACATTTATCTGCTTGCACCAATTATCACAATTATCTTTCTTGAGAATCAGAAGGTTTGTCGGAAAATGCTTGTTTGGATGATTCATTGCCATCACGATTCTTACCTTTGAATCACTCAAACCGGAGCTCTAGATAACCGACGTTGGAAATCCCCCAAAACCTATGGAGAATTTCAATCAATCTTGATGAACAAGATTGTTGCACATCGGAAATTAAAAGAAAAATTAAGAAGAGAAAGATTAGGGTTTAAGGATGAAGAAGAAGAAGAATTTTCTGCAGAGATCTCTCTGCCCACAAACTGTGGAAAATTTTCTTTGATTCACTTGCAACTGCATACCTACGAATACATTTTTTTGGAATGATTACAAAATAAGGGTTAGTCCCTATTTATAGATTTAGGTTAGCTTGCTCCCCAAGCTAAAAATCCAAAACTATAAAAGCCCAAAATACATATTTTGGAACTAAATCAAATCTATTTATTTTAGATCTAAATAAAATCTATCTATTTTAGATTTAAATTAAATCTAAATCAAACCCGACACAAGGAATTACACTTTCAACAACAACCACAACCTTACCATTATTTCAATTGTTGTTGCTTCTGCTCCCCATTTCAATTGATTTAAAGTACTACAAATACACTACATCAACATAAGCGACACTTTTATCACTTTTATCAATACAAACTTCATACAAGACATGTTAAGGATGTGGTAGTTACTTCTAAACCTTTGAACATGAAGAAATACTTCTAAACCTTCAAGACATGCTAAGCAATGATTATTGGGTATCAAATTTCCTTGATCCTTCATCACACATCATGTTCGACATGATCAGTATCATGAAACTAGGGATACATTTGTATGAATCAAATATACCAGTATACTCAAGATCAAATCAGTGCATTATGGATAATGAAGTATGTAATATATACCATAATCATCACACCGAAATAAATTATTCATCATATATTCTATATTCATTAACCAAGACTGTAATATATGGTAATGATATATAATTTAAACCTCATTGATTATGGAAATATGTGGAACATAATTTAAACCTCATTATGTTTAAAAATATTTCTGACTTGATTCTAGATTAACTTGGGAACTTTATATGCTTCATGTACTCATGTAGTGTGTAACTTGTTCGGTAATGTGAAATTTTATGCAACCGTTCCAATCCTTCTTGGTTGTTATATGCAATTTGTATACCATTTTCATCTGGTTGTTCCTTCTAGCGAAATAGTTTTCAATTTAAGCAACTTATCTCGTGTTGTTGGTGTATTTGCAAACTCCTTGTGGTATAAAAGAAGTCGGCAACAACAACGATGATGGTTCAGAGTTGTGGAAATAAATAAGAGATTTTTTAACGATGATGGAGGATATGGGATTGTGACCTGATGGTTTATCTTTTTCTGTGGTATTGTCTGCCTACAGCCACATGGGACTTGTTTATAAGGGGAAAATGTATTTTGATATGATGGTTAGGTTGTATAACATAAAGTCAATTCTTGTGCATTATGGATGCTTGGTTGACTTGTTAGGAAGAGTTGACTTGATTCAAGAAGCCTATGATATCATCAAGAACATGCATGTGGAGGCTATTTGTGTGATACTGAGGAGTTTTCTCGGTGCTTGTCGAAATCATGGGTGGGTTCCTAATTTGGATGATGATCTAATGTCTAAATTGGAGTCTGAATTGGGGGTAAACTATGTACTAACTGCAAATCTTTTTTCGGATCGTTCTTCTTGGAAGGATGCCAATGAGTTAAGGTTATCCATGAAGTGGAAATGGTTAAGAAAGTTATTGGTTGTAGTTGGTTGGAGATGCTAAATTGATAGCAATCAAAGTGCTTTTTAGAAGAAGCTCCATTGTATGTTATTCAGTATTTATGTACAACATCAGTGAACTCCAAGAGTGTATATCTAGTTGTTTTGCCAATGTTCTAGTGGAGTCGTTATTCAACAAGTCCCACATCGTTTGTGGATTATTTAATAATAGTGTATATATACCTCAGTCCACACTACTGGTTATAATTGAAATAGAAGTTATGGGTTGCTAAAAAAACATGAGTATTAAGCTCAAATAAAAATTTAATTAATAACTTTTAAATTCAAAATTTTTCAATATATATATATATATATATATATATATATATATATATATATATATATATATATATATATATATATATATATATATATATATATATATATATATATATATAAATAGTAAAAAATATTTGAAAAGTAAAAAAAATGATTAAAAAATTTATATAAAAAAAAGTAATCCACGTGGATTAAATAAAAAATATCATGTGGCAGCAAGAAAATGACCTGACGCAAAATAAAAAAAATATAAAAAGAAAAAATAATTTCAGCTAGACTGCCAACTAAGTTAAGAATAAAATATAGGTTACACATAAAATATATATATATTGAGGGTATCTATACATTACAATGACTTTTTTTTTAAATAAAAAAAATATAAGAGCTAAAACCTAATCTCGTTATCACGAGTATTTTGCATATTTAATCCAACAAATTAAGCATTCCTGATATATCTTGCTAAAATAAGATCTTTTCTAAATCCAAATTCAAGATAGCACACTTATTTCTCTGATATAAATAAAAAATTAAACAAATCAAAATAAAATCTTTACTTTCAACTTCTCAAATAAAAAATTCAAAATTAATCTCTTACAAAAATCGAATCACACATTAAATCATCTTTAGAGATTTGATCTTTTTAGAATAATAAACTGAATTTAATGTGTAATAAATATATGAATCATTAATAGATTGCATTAATGTAACCGTATTAATGTAAATCACTCTAACCGACTTAAAATTAAATATTCATTAAAAAGCCCAAAACCAATTATAAATCTATATAAACCCTAATTCAACTCACTTTATTTGTTCCTTATTTCCTCTAATTCTTTTTCCACTACCAACTCTTCTCATAGCTCAACGAATTCTCAATTTCGTGAATTCTCAAACTTCAGGTAACTTTTTCATCAAGGTTTCTTTTATTCCGATTTGCAAATTTTTTCGTTTTAGGTCATCACGAAGGTATGATTTGGTTGAATGATTTAGGATTAGTGATGAGTGATGATTTGATATTGGATATTATAAAGCTCAAATTAGGGTTTAGTATGATTTGGGATGTGATCAAGTTGGGTTTTGAAATGTTGATACAATGGATGATTTGGATTTGGGGAGTTATTGGAATGTTGTTAATTTTTCGATTACCATGGTTGTGAAAGTGACGAGGTTCAAATTTAGGGTTTAATGTGATTTGTGATGTGATAAAAGTGGGTATTGGATTGTTGATGCAGTGGATGATTTGGATTTGGGGTGTTATTTGAAATTTGAATGTTGCTTCTTTTTAGATTAACATGGATTTGAAAGTAGGTTTAGGGTTTGATAAAAGTAGGTTTGTATTTGAAATTTGGATGAGATCAAATCGGGTATTGAAATGTTGATACGGCGGCTGATTTGGATTTTGGGTGTTATTGGAATGTTGTTTCTTTTTAGATTACTATGGATATGAAAGTGAAAAGGTTCAATAGAACTGAACGGGTCGTTGGGACAACATGCATCTATTGGCTCCAAGGAAGATGCAACAGAAACCCGTGTAGGTTTCTGCACAGTGGAACACCATCTACTCTGCCAACTGGTTCTTGTAGAGATGATACTGCATCATATCATAATGCAAGGAAGCGTGGCCATATATCGTCTGAGTCTGCGAAAATGGTCATACGTAGAAAGACAGGAAATGAGATGTCGCCTCCCAAGCAAACTACTAAGAAGGTCTTGAATAGAAATATGGGAGATGACAGAGAAAGGACCCAAGTTCTTCCTCAGAAGCCTTCAGTAAGTATCTGCAAATATTGGATGAATGACAACTGTGTTCATGGTGATCAGTGCCGGAATTTACATTCATGGTCTTATGGCAATGGGTTTGCCTCATTAGCAAAGCTTCAAGGACACAAGAAGGTACTTGGGCTTATATTGACCATCTTTCAAATTCCTAATAAAACCTAGAAATTTTGGCTTCTTTTTGAATTGATAATCCTCAAGTAGTTTAATTAAAATATCTGTGAACAGCTTGTCACTGGAATTGCACTTCCAAATGGATTGGACAAACTTTATTCTGGCAGCACCGATGGGACACTTCGGTCATGGGACTGCCATACCGGTCAATGTGCCAATGTGATGAATCTTGGTGCCGAAGCTACCTCTTTGATTAGTGAAGGCTCATGGATTTTTGTTGGTCTTCCTAACACTGTCAAGGTAAGCTCTTATTCTTATTTTTGTATGGTCTTGTCAATTATTTTGGACCATTACTTGTAAGCTGATTATGTCAAGGTGGTTTTTGTGAAGGCATGGAATATTCAGACTGCTTCACAGTTTACTCTTGATGGACCTAAGGGGAGAGTACTTGCCATGACTGTTGGCAATGATACACTCTTAGCTGGAGCAGAGGTAACTACTACCCACCCACACATTGGTTTATGGTTGCAATCTAGATAAATCAGATTCTTAATCCTCTATTTGCTGCTACTTGTATAGTTTATTTTGTTCTCTTACTTTTGAAACAGTTCATTTCTGTTAATTTATGTTAAATTTGATTATTTAAATCACAGGATGGTGTAATTTCTGCATGGAGAGGCAGCTCTAAATCCAATTCCCCTTTTGAATTGGTTGCATCCCTACGTGGTCACACTAAATCTGTAGTTTGCCTGACTGTTGGGGTTTACAAGATGCTGTACTCAGGATCCAAGGACCAAAGCATTAAGGTATTTTGTTCTTCTATCTTAGCTCTACATAAGTTGCTGGTTGCTTAATATATATGTTTTGTTTGAGTATTATCTTAATTGTTTTATTCAGGTTTGGGACCTAGAAACATTTGAGTGTAAAATGACACTCAATGCACATACAGACGAAGTCACATCCCTTCTTTGTTGGGACAATTTCTTGTTATCTGGTTCATCAGACTGCACTATCAAGGTCTGGTATAAAACTGAGGCAGAGAATTTGGAAGTTGCCTATTCACACAATGTAGAAAATGTAAGTTACTTAGCTAATATTTTTAACATTTGTACATTGTTGAACATTATTCGGTTGTGTGTTTTCGTTTGTAGTTGTCAAATTGATATTTCTTTTGATAGTCGTGAATGAATGGTGGTTGTTGATATTTTTTACTCTGATATTTACAGGGTGTGGTTGCACTCTCTGGGATGACTGATCCAAAAAATAAGCCTATATTGTTCTGCTCTACTAGAGACAATTCAGTTCGCCTCTATGAACTGCCATCGTAAGTCAACTTGCAACCACCACCATCACATTCTTATGTAAGCTTGAATTGGTTCTTGACCGCATCTCTACATTTATGATTTACAGGTTTGCCGAGAGGGGTAGATTGTTTGCTAGGCAAGAAGTTGGATTAATCGATATAGCTCCTGGTGGACTCTTCTTCACCGGAGACAGAACTGGTTTGCTGACTGTCTGGAAATGGTTGGAAGAGCCCAAGGTTGCAGTTGCAGCATCCTCTTGAGTCATGACAAAGTTTATTTCCCTTTTGCTTTCTTCCACCAACTACTTAATGCTGTTGATGTAAATCGCGTAATGCTTTCAGTTTTAGGCAGGAGGTCACAATTCAATTTATTTTTTCTCCAATCAATTCATGATTGCTAATTGTAAAAGCAAATATGTATATATTTAACAGAGCAATTTCAATTCCATTTCTGTTATCTTCTGCAGTTTCTGCTGTTAGTTCGATGAGATTATTATAAAAAGAAGTTTATATTAAATAAAAAATTCCAATTCCATTTTCTCCTATTTTTTCTGTTAGTGGCATAAAATAACTTAAGGATAGAAGTAAAAATATAGCAACAATGTTCAAAAAGAAAATACAAGAAATGCACGTTTGACATTTGACCAAAGAAGTTACAAGTTGGTTAAAAACTGAATGCCTTTTTACACGCGTTCATAAACTTAACCAATTGGAAGTGTATGTCCTAAAACAAAAATTATATTATTAATCTAGACATTTCAATCTTTCTAAGAATATTTATTTACTGAATTTTGATTTCATTTTAGACTTTAATTAATTGGTCATGGTTGAGATATAAGTCTAATGCAAAATTGTATAAGAGTAAGTTGTAGTTGTAGTGAAAAATTTATTTTTTGTTTCATATTTTTCAGAGCTGCGAGTAAACATGTTGAGATATTTGTTTTGGTTGTAACTTGTAAGACTGTTTGAAATTCTTAACATGTGGTTGTTGTGCTAATTATCAGATGAGTTGTAACATTACAAGAGAAAATGATATATTTGTTGAGAAAAGATAAGTCATTGATGGCATGTTTAAACTCAATCCAAACATGAATAAAATTGCAAATTCAATTTATATTTTGTGTGGTTTTTAGCATTGCCGGACTCTGCCGTGTAAATAAATGAAATATATCAAATTTGAGTAATTTAGAATTAATTCTTAAAGAGATAGAAAATGTGATATTTGTAGCCAAAATAAAATAATAAAAAAATTTCAAAAAAATAAATAAATAAAAATTGTCGAGATATAAAAATTATCGAGATAGATTGACTCAATTGATAAAAAGTTGACTCACATATTGAGATGTCAACTCTCACGATTGATGTGAGAATCTCTTTAATGAATGATGTATAAATATCACTTCTTTGAATTTTGAGATCTGTCATGACTATAGTGAACCCCGGAGTTCAACTCGAATAAATTTGTTTCTATAAAAAATAAAGTAAAATAAATTCACATAAATAAATCATTTGAGAATTTGAGTCTTAATCCCTAAGGTTCGTTAGGTGGTAGTGAGATAAAGTGGAAAAATTGTTGGCAAACGATGCACACTATAACGGTAGCATTGAATAAAATAATATTAAATGGACAATTAGCCATTCAACAACAATTTTTTTTTAGAATAACATAGTTTAATAAATTAGTTCTCAAAATAACAATGTTTTAAAATTTTTTATCAAACTAACATACTTTTCATACATGTTCACCAACTTGATTGGCGAACTAGTGTATTTTCTAACGAATTCACCAATTGGTTAGCCTAAGTGAAATTTTTTTTTAACTAATTCAACAAGGCAAATGACGAATGAGTGTGGATTCAAAGTATATCTCCAAATGGTTTGGCGAATGAGTACATATATATAAGGATATATCTATGTATACTCATATATACATATATATAAATATATATAAATATATATATATATATATATATATATATATATATATATATATATATATATAAGTATATATATTTATATATGAGTATATATATATATATGAGTATATATATATATATATATATATATATATATATATATATATATATATATATATATATATATATATATATATATATATATATATATATATATATGGAAAAGAATTATGATTATTTAAGTTAATAATAATTATTTAATAAATTAAACTAAGAGAATCTGACAAAGAGAAATATAATATAAAAGAAAATTATTATTAATAATCCAACAACGGCAGTACAAAAATTAATTTCTCGCCCTATCTAAATGTCCCCCAGTACCACATCCACGAGGATGACCCCGTCTTCGAGCTCTACCACGAGGTGGTTGAGGTTCCGCTTGTATTTGTGTGTTTGGTGGAGGCGGTTGTTGTTGAGTCCATGATTCTGTTATATTTGCAACCGCTTGTCTCAAATTACGAGGAGGGTTGCTGTCAAAGGCGCTGTCGTAACTCAGTTGTGTGTCTATATTTTCAAAGCTGGGTCGGATAGGTTGAGATGGGTTGGGTGAGGACGATAAGCTTGACTGAATGAGGATATTACCTCGTTTTGAGAACGAAACAAAGGTGGGGGGCTATAGGTTGGTGTGGATATGAAGGTGTTATCGGGGGTATATTGGTGTTGGTAAGGCTTTTGTTGTTGTGATTGGGTTTGTGGCATGAAGGGGTTACGTGTTTGGAAGAATGGTCTATGGGTGTTTGAAGTCGATGGTTGGAATTGGGTGGGTTGGTCATGTTGTGGGGTTGGTGGTTGGGCGTATGCTGCGGCCTGCGAGCACGGGTCAATCAAGTATGGGTTATCAGATACCCATTGTTGCGTAGTAACTGACCTAAACCAAACTAAATATTCTCTAGTTGGTTTGACATTTTGCAGCACTTGGTCAGTTAGGACATGTTGACGTCGATCCCTCCATTGTTGACGTAATTCCCTTGCAAAGTCTCTCCAATCTTCCATATTCCACATGTCACTTACTCTTTTCAAATGCCATTATCCCAAACATGTTGGAGGGCCCGAAATATCCTGTTGCATTCCGAACTGCATTTTTACCCGATCTATTTGGTGCATTTCAATCGTAGTGAACCAGATGATTGGTGTTTTTGCTGTCCAAATTTCAGCATCCTCTGGGTTAGGCTCATGGTCGAGGGCTAAATATGGCCGCAAGATGAACTACATTAAAAAAAATTCGTTTAGTAGAAAATTATTTTAGTGAATAATATGCATTAAAAAGAAAAGATATTTTTTATATATGACAATACCTGATCGATCCCCACGTGGTCTAACAAACTGCGATATAAAACTATGGAACTTCTTGGATTTCTACTATAATCCATCCCAAGATCGGACCAGCTAAGCATAATAGATTTAAAAGCATTTAGATACAATAACAATTTAAATATTTTAAATTTAATATGTTTGGAAATAAAAAATAATAGTAGACTTACTGGTTTGCGTAGGGGAACGAGCATGGATTCATATTGCGTGGGGCGAGCATCGGCAGTCTTGAATACCCCCAAGCTTGTAACAAAAATGCACAACCAAAAAATATACAAGTATCATTTGCGGCATTTTTACAAAGGCTACTGTACAAATGTGCCAAAACAGCCGAACCCCAACTATATGTATTTACATTGTTGATGTTTCGCAACAATGGTAAATACATCATATTTATTGTGTTTCCGGTACCGTCGGGAAATAAAAAATGACCGAATAAAAGCATAATATAATACCGAGTTTTTTGAATTTTTTCGTACTCGGTTGATTCTTCGTTTAAAATAAAACTAGCATAGTGGGCTCTAAGGACTCCTAGATTAATACCTGAACCCCTGCTACGAGTATTTGTTGGCTGCTCCTCGTCAATGAGAGGGGCACCCAGCAAGTCCGCTACTATAGAAATTTCATGGTTGACCTTACCAAAGAAAGCTCTACCGGATACACGTAACCCCAAAAACATGTAGACGTCTTCCAATGTGACCGTGCATTCACCGAACGGCAGGTGAAAGGTGTGTGTCTCTGGTCTCCACCTATCTTGTAGTGCCAAAATGAATTTTGTGTCTATAGAATTGTTGTGCACCTTTATGACTTTATCAAATCCGCATGAACGTAGATATAATTCAATGATCGGATCAAACTCTATGTAGTCGTGCACCCGACGCCAAAATCTTTTTACATTCTGTAAAAATATTATTCGAAATAAGTTAAAATATGCATGAGTAAAAAGTATATATAAATGTATTTGTAAAAAAATATACGAAGCAAAAACTTACAAATGACTCGATATTTTCGATTGTGCCTCGATGTTGATCTCCCATTGTTAGTAAAGCCATTGAAAATATTTTATAAAAAATGTCTAGGAATAATTATGAGACTATTAGAAGAAGTTTGTGTGATATATGAAGTGATTGTGATATTGAATTTGTTGATGACCAATTTATAGAATTATTTTACGAAATATTTGCATGCTTTAGCCACATTGTTTGGCGAATTCAAACAAATACAAACCTACATGTTCGCCACTTGAATTGGCGAATTTGTATTACCAAACCTACATGTTCTCCTGATTGGTTCAACACCAATGTTGAGGATTGTCCAGCTTCATTCTGATTGGCGAATGAAGGTTTTGCAGGATCACCAACCAACCTTCACATGCAAAGATTAATGTGCAGAATCTTGAATGGAATCTTGACCATGCAGCATGCCATGACAGTTCAATGCAAGCACGTTATCTCTGTTTGAGTTTCAGCTTTTGCAGGTTTTATTCAATTGCCATGTTGATTGGCGAATGTATGTAGGGTTTCGCCAATCTATTTGGCGAATTGGTCTAGGGTTTACCTTGGTTCTTCACTCTGATTGGCGAATGGGTGTGCCCTTAGCCAAACTGATTGGCGAACGTGAGTTTAAGTTAGGGTTTAAGTGAGTTTATAATGTTAATATATTTATTAAGTGAATATTGATTAAGTTAATATTTATTAAGTGAGTTTAAGTTAGGGTTTAAGTGAGTTTATAATGTTAATATATTTATTAAGTGAATATTGATTAAGTTAATATTTATTAAGTGAGTTTAAGTTAGGGTTTAAGTGAGTTTATTATGTTAATATATTTATTAAGTGAATATTGATTAAGTTAATATTTATTAAGTGAGTTTAAGTTAGGGTTTAAGTGAGTTTATTATGTTAATATAATTATTAAGTGAATATTGATTAAGTTAATATTTATTAAGTTAATATTTATTATGTTAATATTTAAGATGTATAATATTTAAGAAGTATGACATTATGTGAATTGTATTATATATAAAATGCATGGACATTATTTGTTTCATAGTGCAATATGTGCAGAAGATAAATCTGTCTTTGGAAAAATAATATAGTCTATATGTGCAGTAGATAAACCGATATGTGCAGAAGATAAGACTATATGTGGAAAAATAATATAGTCTATATGTGCAGAAGATAAACCTATATGTGCAGGAGATAAGCCTATAAGGCTACCGAAATGATTTTTGACAACTTGTACACATTAATTCAAAACAGTAAATATATCCATAAAATAATTTTAAACTTTACTATTTATAGATTATTTTCATATCTTCATTGTACCATAAACTTCAAAACATTTTCGTATCTAAAAGTGTCTTTGTATTTGAACTATGTCTCAATTACCCCAGTATATGATCAACGCCCATATAAATGGCAAAATATTTGAATGTAACCATTCTGGTTTCGACTTTCGTAACACCGAGGTTACTCGGTTCTCAATAACCCGACAATCCAATTTTGCTCATCTAAAAAAGAGATTGGAAAACAAAATGCAGTGTGGTCCAGTGGACGTCATTATTTACAAAAATTCAGTATTCTATGAGGATAACCAGGTCATGTATTTCCAATTAACTATATCTGATGACGAAAGTGTTCGTACTATGTTTCTAAGCCATGAGTATTCTGGTTTCAATGATATCGAGCTCTATGTTACGCTTCACCAACAACAAATGTCTCAGACTATTGATCCTTCGTAAGTCTTTTTCGAATCTGACAATGATTTGGCTGAAGTCGGTGTCGTTGATGAGGACGAGGAACAAGAGGAGGCAGTAGTTGATGAAAAATGGTCAATGAAGACGAGGTCCCGGCCAGTCATGTATATCGTCCTCCTCCACACATGACAAACTTGAACTTGGAAAGTGAAGGCCCATCTTCAGACATATTTTATGATTCGTATCCACAAAGACAAGGTGCATTAAAGGAGGGCGACCATTTTCGAACAAAAGAAGAATGCGTTCGAGCTATAAAATTTTACCACATGGATTTATCAGCTGATTATAAGGTCGATCGAACGAATCCTACACTATATATGATATGTTGTCGTAACATGGCGTGTCCATTTCGATTGACAGCATCATACAGAAAGAGAAATGAAGATTGGAAGGTTGCTTCTATGGGACCGGAGCATACTTGTGTAATAACCAACTCATTGCGGGATCATCGGCAACTGAGCTCTCAGCTAATATGCAACGATATCCTATCAATCGTTGCCGACGATCCTTCGGTAAAGGTCAGCACGATAATTAAGCACATAGTACAGAAGCACAATTATACTCCATCATACAGGAAAACATGGATTGCTAGAACTAAGGTTGTTGTCGTTGTATTTGGAAATTGGGAGGACTCGTACAAAGAACTCCCAAAGTTTTTGCTGGCACTAAAACACTATGCACCAGGGACCGTTGTCATCCTTGAGACCTTGCCGGCGTATACTTCAGAAAGTCTTTGTTTTAGTGGAAATGGCATATTCCACCGACTCTTTTAAGCTTTTGACCCATGTATAAAGGGTTTTGCCTTCTGCAAGCCTATAATCCAAATTGATGGAACATGGCTCTATGAAAAATACAAAGGAACTCCATTGATGGAAGTGGCACAGGACGGCAACAACAATATCTTCCCAATTGCATTCGCTATAGTCGAGGGATGGAGTTTTTTCCTTTAAAATCTCCGCTTGCACGTGGCTCCCCAATCTAACTTATGTTTGATTTCGGACAGACATGCATCAATTGAGAGTGCATGGAAGAATGTTGATAACGGCTGGCAAGAACCGCCTTCAACACATGTCTATTGCATTAGACACATCGCGAAAAACTTCATGAGAGAGATCAAAGACAAGACATTGCGGAAGAAGGTCGTGAATGCAGGGTACTCATTAACTGAACCGTCATTCAAACATTATCGTGATGAAATCAGACTGACAAATGAAGATGCGTTCAGATGGATAAACCAGATTCCTTTGGATAAGTGGACCAGGGCCTACGACAAAGGACAACACTGGGGTCACATGACAACAAACCTCGTGGAATCAATGAACTTTGTTTTCAAAGGAATCCGCAACCTACCGATAACCGCTTTGGTGAGGTCAACCTACTTTAGGCTCGGAGCACTTTTTGACACCAAGCGTTCAAAGTGGAGTTTCATCCTACAGTCTGGTCAAGTGTTTAGCGATAGTTCTATGACATTCATAAAAGACGAAGCATCCAAATCTAACACACATGTGGTCACCGTGTTTAACCGCAATAAGGGACATTTCAATGTTGCTGAGATCATGGATCACAACGAAGGGAGACCGAGGGGATCCTATCGGGTAGAACTTGATAACAATTGGTGCGACTGTGGAAAATTTCAAGCCTTTCGCATGCCTTTCTCCCATGTCATAGCGGCATGTTCGAAGGTTCGGCTGGACCCTTCAGGCTTACTATCCCCTGTTTACCAAGTGCACAATCTTTGCAACGTCTACAACAAAAGCTTTCCGGTTGTTGCAAATGAGGACTACTGGCCCACCTACAACAGGGAAATAGTCTGGCACAATGAGAACATGCGAAGAAAGAAAAAAGGGCGTCCTAACAGCACGCGTATTCGCACCGAAATGGATACAGCGAATAAGATGGTGAGACTGTGTAGTTCATGTCGTCAGCCCGGTCACAATCGTAAAAAATGTCCCAACATTGGACCCAGCTCAACATCATAAATTAAACCATTGTAACCGTATTTATTTAAAATAGAAGCCTAGTTCGTTTCATTCATATCAGTAAAATCATACAACCACAAACACGAACATACATAAATAAAACAAGGAAATACATAATTCAAAACATGAATGTACATAAATAAAACTAGAAAATACATAAATTCAAACATGACCATACATAAATAAAACAACTGAAACATTCAACATATCTAGCCTATCAGAACCATCAGGACAGCTTCACCTCCACCTAACATCATCGAAAAAACACCCGCATCATTGACCACTTTTCTCCATTTCGTCACACCAGACTCCACAACCCGCTTCTCAATTTTAATTATCTTTTCTTTGGGGACGATCTCTCCTTTTAACCAGCGGTTTAATTCTCTATACAAGTGTTCCAAAGTTTGTGGTTTCCATAACAACATCTTCAAAGGAGGCTTTGTTGCCGAGAAAAACACCAAAGCATTTTTCTTCAAAATATCAAATTTTGGAAGCGGTTCTTCTGATGTTGAGGAAGACGGTGTCGATGCAAAAGTATATGGACAAGGAGAAACCATGTTGTAAGAGGGAGAGATTGAAAGGAATGAATGAGAGAGGGTTTGTAAGGAAGGAGTGAGATAAATTTGATGTGAATGAGTGATAACCGGGCATATGTATTTATAGAAAAAAAACTGCAAGCCTAAACACTTACACCAACCCATTTGGCGAATACCTATAATCATATAATACTAATTCGCCAAACCATTTGGAGACATACTTTGAATCCACACTCATTCGCCATTTGCCTTGATGAATTAGTTAAAAAAAAATTCCACTTAGCCAAACCAATTGGCGAATTGGTTAGAAAATACACTAGTTCGCCAATCAAGTTGGTGAACATGTATGGAAAGTATGTTAGTTTGGTAAATTTTTTTAAAACATTGTTATTTTGGGAATTAATTTATTAAACTATGTTATTCTAAAAAAAAATTCTTCAACAACGGCTCTTTCCTTCTTTTATGTCTATAAATATGACCAAATGAAAAATTTTATACTCAACTTTTCTCTCATTATTTTTATTTTTCTCTCACAATTTTATTATTTTATTCATAAAATTTGAAAAATTTCTCTCACTATTTTATCTTATTAGCCTTTAACTAATCATATATTTATCCAAATTTTCATCTTCTTACTTCAAATTATTATTATTATTAAGGACAAATGTACCATAATCTATATAATTTTCAACCATCTATGTTCTATCTCATGCAAAATTGTGAAATCATAATCCTCAAAATTCTCAATTTTCCTAACGGCCAACAAACTCTATCGTATTTTTTCCGTCACCAAACAATTTAAATATATATTTAGACCACAAATAAATACTCAGGCAATGGATTTTCTCGTCATGAACCTGAAACATCGATTGAATTTATGTCCAAACGTCAAGTTCCATAATTTTCAACTCAAGTTGGTATTGAAAAGATTACAATTGAAAAAGAACAAAGACGTTATGTTAAAATAAACCTCGAGAGGTATTCACAAAGGAAGAGGATACATTTCTTATACAATCATCGCTCATACATTCAAAGGATCCAATTGTGGGAGTTGACAAAAAAACCAACAATATTTGGTTAATAATCCCCGATAATTATAACCGTTATCGTGGACAGGTGCGAGAAAAGCTATAAGGTCAATTAAAATGTCGATGACATCGAATAAATGACCTTGTTCAAAAATTTGTTGGGTGTTACAAACAAGCTATTCATAGATAAAAGTGGTATATCATAAAAGTATATTTTAGTTAAAGCACATGTTTTTTTGTTCAAGATGAAGGTACATTCAATCTTGTGGGTCACACTCATCAAGTTATGAGTATAAAAGATGAACCTAAATGGATGGGAGCATCAAATGAAAATTCTTCAAAAAGAACAAAGAATTATGCTAGTGGGTCACACTCATCAAGTTATGAGTATAACTTATCATCACCAATGAAGTGTCCAATGTGGCAACAAGCAAAAAAAGGAAGGATAAGGCAAAGGAAAATGCAAATGCATCTGAATCGCCTTCTAATGTTGTTCAAGATACATGGAATAAAAAAGTATCAACAATGGAAGAAAACCATTATATATACTATCACTCTTTCTCATTTTTCTCTCGTTTTTTCTTAATCTTCTTTCATTTTTCTCTCATTCTTCTCTCATTCATTCTTTTCTCATTTGTCTCTCATTCTTCACTCACTTTAATGGATTCTAACAACTCAAATGATCTCAACAAACTCTTTTGGGATTTGATCGAAGACGAATTTATGGACAACACAAATGAATAACTATTAATATCAATGCTCGAAAAGGAACATCAATCTGGAAGTTCCTTTAGGAGAAAAAGAAGAACACCGATAAATCAAAGTCGCGAAGAGGGGCACAATCGATTACAAATGGGATAATCATGTAGATTTTCAGGTATGTTGGGTTTCATTGATTGTATGCATTGGGAATGGAAAACTTACCTTGTTGCATGAAAAGGAAAATTTTGTATAGATGATCATGGAAAGCCCACAATCATGCTTGAAGTTGTGGCATCACAACTTATGGATTTGACATGCATATTTTGGTATTGCAGGTTCAAACAATGACATTAATGTGTTATACCAATCCAACGTGTTTAAGGAAATTTTGGATTTGCATGCTCCTAATGTGCAATATACAATTAATGGAACACCATATAACATGGGGTATTATTTAGCGGATGATATATATCCTGAGTGAGTCACATATGTCAAGACCATTTCAATATCGCAGGGAGAAAAGAGAAAACTATTTGCACAACATCAAGATTCAGCTAAAAAGGATGTGAAACAGACGTTTGGAGAGCTTCAATCTAGATTTTCAATTAGATGTATCCCAGTGCGTGCCTGACACATGTAAACCCTCAAACATTCAATATAATCATATTGCACAACATGATTGTTGAAGACGAACGACACATATATGAAGGTGATTTTGATTACTCTTATGATAATGTAGATAACAACAACTCAACAACTGAAACATCTAACGATCCTCATCTGAATCTTGCAACAAGATTACAAACAAGAACAAGTCTTCGTGAAAAACAAGTTCATCGTCAACTTCAAAAATATTTAGTCGAATATATTTGGGAACGTTTTGGAAATGAGAACACGAAATTTAGATTTGACTAATTATGTGTTTTTTTTTATTGTTTTTAATTATATGTCATATATTTGAGATTAAATTTAATTATTATTTTAAATTTGAAGGTTAATTGATTTTTATTTATTTAATATTAATATTATTTTAAATAATTTAAATTATTATTTTAAAAGAAATAAAATTTAATATGAATAAAATATCAATATATGAGATAAAGTTATGAGATCCAATATGAATTCTTTAGAGTTATACCATTGGAGTGAAAATTTAAATGAGTTGTTTTATGCTAATATGGTTCAATGGATCCCACAAAGAACCAAAATATAAAGTAACATCATTGGAGATGCTTTAGTGACATATTTATATATATGATTTTAATATAACTTTAATTAAAAATGAAAAAAATATTTTATCACCATTATTGACAATTCTTTTTGAATATTTGTTACTAAAATAGAAAATCAATTTGAAAGAAATATTAAGAGATTTTGTAGTGATGGTTTTTAGAGCATCTTGTCACATAATTCCAAAGTAGTTATTTAGTATAGATGGAGGATTATTCTTTTGAAAGTTCAAGAAATAGACGAGGAACTGAAAATGATAACTTTTGTAACCGCCATTGATGAAAAAAGTTCGTTAAAATACTTATTAGCAGAGATTTTCTTGTGGATGATTCATGGTGTCAATAATTAATACCGTGAATGGTTCATATGATCTAGTGTTTAGGAGAGTTGTGACCCCTCCCTGAATTCTCACACTCAAATTGATAGATCCTCCATTCCATACTTCTCTCTCATGTTTTCTACTTCTCTCCCAAGTGTTCTTTATCTAACCACCCACTTCATTAGACTTGGATCCAAAACTTTCTAACTTTTGATTTTTTTTTTCAGTCCTCACTTCATTTTGTATGCTCTTTGAGTTTTCGAAACTCCTCATTTCTACTCATTGAATTTCTAGAATACTTGTGCAGTATGTACCAAACAACTTGATAATTTAAAGTCTACTTACATAATTTTGGACACTGACGCAAAACATTTTAAAGAGAACCTAATACACAACTGAGCCAGTAATTTCTCAGATAGCATAAATCAATTTAAAAAACTCTTCAAATTTCATAAAAAAAGGTATGCCACATTCACAAGTTTATTTTTGGTTTTAAAAATGTAATCCCTCGCTATTTTGTATTCCTAATTGCTAAAGATATGATATGCAAGTAAACAAGGTATGCAATAAAATTTCTTTTACATCTTTTTCTCCAAAAGCCATAAAAGTATGATAGCAAAATATGATATCAGTGAAACTATAGACTACTCAGTGCATACAACATACTATCATTTGTAAATTGATTCAGCAGCTTGATTGCCAAATTTTAGTTAGAAAGGTTCGCCATGACCCCGACAATTGTGTTCATTATTATACGTATAATATAATTACTTCATTACATACTTTATCACCTATATCCTAACCACCATGCAATGTTGATATAAAGACTACAACGTCTTTCTCTTCCAGTGATGTACTCAGCTGACCACTTAGCTCCCAGTCACAATCGTTCACAAGGACGAGAACTCCAGGTCTCCTGTAACACAAATCACGGACAGGAATCAAAAGTTCAGCATCCATGTAAAAATAAGCTCACTCTAGAAAACAACTTTTAACTAATTATGCATGATTCAGATATATGTATATTGTCAAGCTTACACAGTATCTCCTTTTATGAACATTTCAGGTCTCTCCTTAATCAAGTTGGTTTGCACCCAAGAAAGCAATTCTCTCATGGTTAACTGAAAGTATGAAAGAGAATAGTATAAGAATGTCAAGAATAGAAGTGTTATGAAAAAAACAATAAACCAATAATTTTGAAGTCATATACTACCTTATCTTCTCCATTTTGTGGTTCAAATTCAACATTGACATGGTGAATCTTCTTGGAGTCACAGAGAAGCTCCAAACCCCCTCTGTATGTTTTAACCATTTTAACAAACCAGGCAAATGTTAAATTTCTAATTCAGATATAGATAACTACACAAAAATGACATTTCAGGCTAAAGTACAAAGACATTGAATGAACATCAGTTTAGACTTTAGTGATCACCCACCTAAGCAAACAAATAAGATAAAGTGGTAAAATCTATATCTAAAATAACTGGGTAATTTTAAGCAGAATAGTAATATCAACAATATTGGATTGAGATATCAATATGTCTAGCAATACAACAGAGTTTAGGTTTGAATTGCTCTTCCGAGTCTACCAAAACACAAAAGTCAGTATACAGAAAAAATGATAAACAATTAACCACTAGACTCAAACTAGATTGACAAGATTGGCCAAATGAGCTGATAAACCAAATACATAATCGGTTAAAATAACATGTCAAACCAGTTACATCAAGGAACTTGTGAAACCAAATCTGGCTTGTTCAGTTTTTCCACCAAAAGACTTGGTAAGGTTTACACAGGCCAAACCATGAACATAAAAAAAAAAAAAGGTTTGCCGATAATAAAATGGAAGAAAAAAGGTGCAAAGCTCATGAAAGGTAAAGGGCAAAGTAAATAATTAAAGGATATATAATAAGGGCCGTCCTTAATTTTCGAATGATTCTAAACCCTATTGGAAGAGCAAAAAGATTTTATAATGATTTTGAAGTGTTTGGTTCTTTTAAAGTAGAATTGATTCTGCCTCCAAAATTGATTCTACTTGAAGTTAGCATTTGTAGCTTTTGAGTTTAAACGCGATTTTTATAATCAACTCAATTTTGCATAAAGTTATCCAAACATAAATCACTATATGTTCGACCCACTTTAAACCCGAATCAATTTTACCTAATCAATTCACTCAAAATAAAAATTTTTAACCTAAAAACCAAACACATGTGTATATGACAAATGTGTGTGCACGACGAATGCTTGTACACGAATTGCCATAACAAAAAATGTTCTGGAAAGACGAAATTGCCATATAACCTTTCATCCTAAAGCATGAATCTAATGAAGTTTTCAGCTTTTAGTCTCATAAAAAACATATTCTACAAATTTCATCTTTTTATAGAATTAGTAAGTTATGTATGAATAAAAATGAGGCACAAAACAAGAGAATACGAGATAACAAATAAAGCATAACAAGTACAAATTGAAGAAACGCTACGAGCAGAGAATTGTAATAACAGAACTAACATATACATACCCGAACTCAATTGTCAGCTGCATCTTGAATAATGGAGTTTAGTGAGTAAATCTGCAAGTTATGGTGTTCCTGCGACGGTGACGGCAGTAGAGAGTGTGCTCCGATTGGGTGCGACGGTGAGAGGGGAGTTCTTCCACGATCGCGGTGAGCTAGGGTTTTATGTTCTGTTTGCCTTTCTTTGGAAAAGACATAGGTTGAAACGATGTCGTTTTGTCGATATTTTTGTTGATTTGTAAAATATAAAAATTTAGGGTTTGTTTTTATTTTCTAAAATTATTTTACAAATTGAATTTTGAAAGCTGATTTTAAGAAAATAGATCATTATAAGAAAAATAGATTTTTATTTTGAAAAATTGTTTTAAGAGAATAATATTTTTAAAAAATGGTTTATCATTTTATTTTAAAAACTAAAAACTATAAAATTGAAAATTTTGAAAAGTTGAAAATTTTGTTTGGTTAATATTTTAAAACTAAAAACTATAAATTTGTTTTGCAATATATTTAATTATCATTTTTCAAATTATGGATTAATATTTTTTTTTCAAATTATGGATTAATATTTTTTGGCAAAATATTTTTTTTTCCTTTTACTTTACATCGGAGTCATTTTGGTCCATTAATTTTAAAAGAGATCAAGTTGACCCTTTAATTGTTTAAATAGTGTTATAGAAGTCCTTTCTGTCCATTTGGCTCAAACGACGTTTGTTTATGTATGTGTGGCAACTGACGTGACTTGGATATGTCATTTGCTTTATTTCATCCTGAGGTTTCGTTGTCTTCCTCCCTTTCCTGTTAGGTTTTTACTTAAATCGATTTAGTATTCCACGTTTGGAAGAGATATACACTGAAATTGGTCATGGAAAATGAAGTAATCATCTATAGTGAATTTTGGACGATGTTCAAACTAATCTAATTAGAAGAGCTCTAGAAGTTTTAATTCTAATCTATACACAGACTCAAATCTCCGATGGAAACTCATATGTCATTGGGGATACATGATTGTTCTTCGTAGGGCCTCAACTGTTACGAACTTTTTGGGGAAGTCGATATTTTAAGGTAATAACGAATTTGAAAATCTTCTTCTTCGCAGTGTGTTCTTATATAGACCATTTGTCATTTACACAAGATTCTACACAAGTTGGTTGTGGGTTTTTTTATCGGTTCTTTGAGGATGTAGTAGATGAGAAAAACCAATTTATGAAGAAGAGAAATAGTAGGTTGGAGAAGCTAGAAAACTAACTTGATAAATAAAAAATAGAGGTAGAGAATATTAAGGCTACAAATAAGGGACTCAAGCTACAGTTAAGGGAACTACAAATTAAAATTAAGAAGATTGTGAAATGGGGAAATTTTGGAAGAACATGTTTTGTGTTGTTTTATGTGTGTTGGTGTTTAGAATGTTGTAATAAGTGTATGAGATTGAATTATTTTGAGTCTATTTATGAAACGCGCTGTATAATATATACCTAGAATAATATCATACAAGTGTTTGTTTGATACTGACACCATCATAAGTGTCTAATGGCATAATTCACATACTTGACCAATTCTAAAACAAAATACAATCTATGATACAAGACATGGAAATTATACCGAAAATCAAATAAAACTAAGATCAAAGTATAATAATCCTCATTGTACAAAAGATAATACACAACGAAAAAACTAATATTAAACTTCTCTTGAAACATCCAAGCATAGTTCCACTTGTATATCAAACCTTAAAATGAAACCTGAAAAATAACGATAATGGGGTGAGATAAAAAATCTTAGTGTGTTCCCTATATTATGGATTCTCTCGGCTTTACAAGGTTCTAGAATCCTACACAAGTCGGGGGAAAACTAATACTTTGAGTTCACAATCTTACACTCATTTGGAAACATGTCTTGAGTTCACTAACTCGAAAGTATCGCTAATCCGGAAACCAAACGAAGGCATCCCATATTCTCGTCCTCTCCTACGTCTAAGAGTCGGCACAAGTCATGGATCCTTATAATTTACTTGACATACAAAATGGATTCAGATCCTAGGCCTGTAAACCTAGAATTATCACTTCACATGGATAGTAAACCATCATAAGTATGTACCCATATATAGGTTCCATTCGTACTAAACACAGGAATCAAACCTGCCAAGTAATCATGCGTACATTCTAGAGAAACCTCGGGCTCATGAAACAACATTCCCAGGGAAACGGTTTCGATTACGGGATTCAATACAAAAGTGAATGCATATGACATTCATAAGGCCACATTCGCTTATTCACAAATAAGACACCCAAAGGGGTTCCACAAATGATCCATATAGTGTTCCTCACCACTAGACCCTTACTCGTCTAAGATACGCATCTAGGTATCGAACGTCCGAGCATCGCCATATAGTTTCTAACATCACCTAGTTACGTCATTAGGTCTCATTATCGTAGGGTAATTAGGTTTCCTCATTAACCCTAAGCTTCTACACTTTTAGTTAATAGATTTCCATAATTTCACATATTCGAAAAACAATCAATTAAATGCCGTAAATAAATAAATTCCACTTCAAAATCAATATTTTTCCCTTCCATTGGATATAATATCATCTCAGCTTTCTATCAATATAATGTTTACCTCAAACGGACAACCGAGGAGAAAATTATAAATTTAAAGTAATTTTTCCAAAACCTACAGTGTTAACCGGTTAACGCCTAATGGATAACCGGTTAACCATGTTGTACTATTCATCTAGTGGAGAAATGGGAGTTAGAGACGCAATTAGGTAACTGGTTAACCAACCCATATTAACCGGTTAACCAGTTCATTTTCACGCCCAGAACACAAATTTTCCACGCGTTAACATGTTAACGCCTAATGGTTATCCGGTTAATACCGAACTAGAACCAAAACCTGCATAATTTTCTTTTCAAAATTCAATGGAACTTCAACCGAACATCATGGAAGATCAAAGAAATTAGCATATAATATATTCACATATCTTGATCATATTACACAATTTAATCTGCATTTTAACCGTTAGATTTTCGATTAGAAGAATTTACCACATTCTAACCTAAAATTCTATAATTCAAAAACTCTAGAACAAAAGTGTCTAACTAGAACTCACCTCTAGCTATTGATGATGAAGAAGCTTGAAGAATGATGAAGATAAAGCTTGATGATTGAATCCTTGCTTCCAACTTCTAGGTTTTGTTTCCCTTTGCTCTTCCTCCACTCTCCCTGGCTCTCTCTATTCATAAACTTGCTTCTATTTGTGAAGAATGTAACATAAGAGAGTTATAGAGATAATAATATCTATCAGTTAGTACACTAACTGGTCCAAGATTGACGGTATCTAAAAATGTCTATGATGCACTTAATTAGTAAAACTTTCGAGTTCGATAATATTAACTAAATCAATATGAGTTCATCAGTTGCTCTAATTATTTTTAGCAGAAAATTCTCAGAGCACACCGGAACCCTACTGATCTCAATTAATATCATTCTGAGCATTAATTAAATACGGGGTATTACATCATCCCTTTCTTAAATTGGAATTCATCCTCAAATTTCCTTTAATCAACAATAAAAACAACTTTTATCATTGTCTTAGATCCATGCTTATCATTACTTTCGTTACAAGCTCTGATGTATTCAATTCCCACTCGACTTCACTAATTAAAATCCTTGTTTCACAATTTATCAAAGTTCAGGTCCTTACTTATACGCTTGTTCCAATAATGGGTTAACTTCCAACTAACTTTCCATAATTCATCTATTGTTCCATACTTAAATCCTTAGTCACATCTTACCTTCGAAAAACATTCCATTCTAAAACCTTATATTGAGTCATGAAACAAAACTGTAACACTTCATCCTGATTCTGGATAGCAAAATACTCATTAAAACTTTTCAAGGTAATTCAATGATTAATTAACTTCATGCAATTATTGACAATTATCCTTTCATAAATCCTTCAATCATTCAAAATCACCTCATAATCTGTCAAACGAAAATCTTACAAATAATTCTCTACCGATTCTTATTAATCCAATTGACTCTTTCATCTATCACCTTCCACTACGCACTCAAAATCTAATGTTTGGGGAGTCATGAATACTTAAGCAATAATAGGTAGTTCACAGTCTGTGAAGAACACACTTATTCATTATATTTCCCACCAATCAACGGTACAAGAAACTTTCTCACATCCAAGGGTAGAACAATTTCCTTGCCAATCATACAATAATAACATTTGTCCAAAACTCTCCAAGCAATAGAGGTACAAAGGTTATATTGTTGCCATCGTAACTGCAACAATTTCCCAATCTATATCGATTCAAAACAAATAATCCAAAATGGCTTAACAACTCTGATCATGGTTACTATATTCCAAATCAATTCTTCTTACGAAAATCGATTCACTCAAGGTTTATGTCTACACAAGATCTCAAACAATAATAACATAGTACCAATATGCAACTTCAATCATTCGTGAGTCGCCACTACCGAAACTTAGTTCTTCCTAGTGCACTTGCGAGTTTCCATACCACTTGTCAATTTGCATACCACACTCCACACACACACACACACACATACACACACACACACACAACTTTAAAGACCACACAAAACTTCTCGTTTGAATTCACCTCTCTCAATTGTCTTGTTCCATATACGATCTAAATTACAGGCTTAACTTCATAATTTCCCACTATTACTCATAATCTGAAGGATAACTTTCAAATTCCTATCTTCGGGTACGACACAACTACACACATCTAGTATTACTCTCGCAGAGTCTATATCGGATGCCTAGAACTCACGAGAACTTAACAAACTCTAAATTATAACCAATCGATCATACCTTATACATTAGCACAATAATTAAGATACCCAAAATGTTACTTGTGAGATCAAAACTTCGTGAGTCTCCTCTAACTTCGCCATTAAGACCCTCAGTAATAGCAAAGGTGATACACCAGTAATCATATTGTTTACTTACTATCAGAACATGCTCAAAGAAAGTTCGTCACACTAGCCTTCTAACTCTTCAAACGAAAATCAAAGCGGACTTATGGTTCGAAAGTATGGGTTTCTAAAGTTCACCACAAATCTCATGTGTCAAACAGTTACCTATTTGAGGCTAATTGGTTAACCACAACAAAACCAGTTTCTCTTGGTACAAAAAGCTATCCAAACTCAAATCCATCAATCTAGTTTGCACTAACTCGCAAAATAGTTCCTAATGCGCGGCTTCTTAATTTGTATAACACTCAACCATGGTTATCAATTCAAGGTAACACAGAATAAAATACAACATGCCAATGAAATACTCCAAACAAGTGACGAGGTAGAACTACAAATCCCTTCACGGTCACATCACAAACATTACAGCAGGACAATTCGATTTCCACTCGTTCAACGACGCTAGCAGGAGAACAAAAATGACGACACCAAAGGGTCTCGGCTACAAGCTCACACTTGATTCGTCCAAAATTAAAATCCAATACAAACATTATAGGGTGACACAAAAAATGGACATCTCCTGGCCATTATACAACTTCCTTTCCTTAATTGAATTCCTTGGCAAGAATTTAAAACAACAAATTTCTTGGTTCAACAAAAGATAGATTCCAAATATTCCGATCTTTCATAAATACAAAGTTTTCTAACACTTGAAAAAATCATGGCAATGCACCCTCCTAAAGGACCTTGACAATACATACACATTAACCGAGATTTCTTATTCTCCATTATCCAACGTACACCATACTTACATCAAAGTCACTTAATAAAAGACTCGTAACCGATGATAACTCGAATTCATATCGATTATTTAATGAGATTTACGATTATTTAACATGTTTATTTATTTGTTTTGGACGATATTATGCGTAAATTGTGTTTGTTTTGCAAACATTCGATCAGACACGTCATTAGGAGCAAGAATGCAAAAAGGAAACATCTAAGACAAGAAACAAGGGAAAACAGAAGGAAAATGACAGAAAAATGCATTTCTGCACTCTTGTTGTCAAACGACCGTCTCATCATCCAGATGATCGTGTCATTGCCAGACGCCCAACTTAGAGTTGAGTTGGTTGTCTCATCCTTAAGTTGCTCGTTTTAACTTAATACTTCAGCAACGCAAAAGCCGTAACAGCAAGTAACAAAAGTCAAAATTCAAAGAGATTTTTCCGGTCATGCAGATAACTTCCCTCACCCTAGTTCACTCAGTCCATGCAACCCAATAACAAGCCCGATCGGAGTCCAAGCCTATGATTCCTCAATAAACCCTAACTCAGTGCCTATAAATAGAGCTCTCTGCCATTTGAGCAGGAGAGCTTCGTTTGACGTCCAATTTCTACCGTTTTTATTCTACGAAGTTCGCCTTTATTTTTTAGTATTATATTCGTTTTTATTTCCTTTACCGAACCTAAGCGATAGTTTCCGCCATTAGGAAACTATCATCATTTTTTATTTTTTCTAGCCACTGCATTTTCGTTTTCGTTTCAAGTTTCAAAGTTTATTTGATCAAAGATATTGCGACCATGTTTCTGATTTTAATGTTATTTCATTTATTTATTGTTGCATTTATTTGTATTATGCAATTTTTCTCCTTCTACCTTTCCTTATTTAATATGTCATCCTAAACCGTTAATCGATATATAATTATATAAACCGGAACAAATTCGATAGAATTAGGCTAAAACCTTAAATTAAGTTATAATCTGGTTTCGATTTCTTGTTTTAATCAACTTTTGTTACGAGAGTAAGGGAGCACATAAGATTAGGATTAAGACCACGGGAGTGTGAGATCATAATCGGATAGCTGAAATTAGATATTAGTTTTAAACACAGCAAGAGCGCTTTAAAACCAATTAGAACCTTTAGGTTTCAAAAAAGTATTTCTAACTTGAATTGACACAGCGAGAGCACTCAATTGAACTTAGGAGTATAGTATTAGGCAAAACCATGAGAGTGTGAGTCGAGGACTTTTAAACCGAGAGTTTCTACGAAGAGATAACTTAATAAACCTTAATAAGTCGACCCTCTATTGAATTTGCGAAGGAAAAATCAATTGCGTACCGATAATTTATATCATTAATTTTAATTTAGTTAATTCTTAACCCTTTAAAATCCAATACATCGCTCGCCTTAGCTAAACATAGAAACACCCGACTACACTAGGTTGATTATCGAGTCTTTGTGGGATCAATATCTTTTATTACTAGGCGATAGATTGTGCACTTGCAGTTAGTAACCGTTAGACTCAGAAAGTCGCGACCAAGTTTTTGGTGTCGTTGCCGGGGACTTATATTTAGTCAATAATGTATTAAGTTGTTGTGTCGTCTAGACTAGAGCAAAAAAATTACCTTTCCTTTGTCGATTGTATGCCCAGTACTTGCTCCCGAGGCGAAGACTTATAACCCCTGATTGACGAAGTAGACGTTTCTTAAGTTCGAGACACCGAACCAAACCCAACGAAACCCTTATTCCTGAAATTATTATACCAGAACCAGTTGAAGAACCAATCATGGCCGAAGAAAATGGAGGACCACCTCGTTCACTTAAGTCCTATGCGACTCCTAGCCAAAAAGAACCCCACGACAATATTACTGCACCATCCATAGCTCGAAACAATTTTGAAATCAAACCGTCACTACTGCAAGCTGTACAACAGAACCAGTTTTCTGGAAATCCGACGGACGCTCCGAATGAACACCTGACGAAGTTCGTGCAACATGCAGATACTGTAAAAGCAAATGATGTAACCCAAGACGCAATTAGTCTAAGACTCTCTCCGTTCTCTTTAAGAGATAGAGCGTGGGCCTGGTTACAATTGTTACCAACCAACTCTATCACAACATGGGCAGAACTGAAGAAAGTCTTCTTATCTTGTTATTTCCCGCCAAGCAAAATAGCTATGGGTTTCAAAATTGGGTAACCATCATAACCTTCTATAATGGACTTCTATACAACACCAGGATGACGATAGACGATGTCATGGGAGACACTCTTATGGATAAACATTACGAAGAAGCCTATAACCTTATTAAAAACATGGCTCAGAACCACTGCCAATGGGGGGAGAAAGAATTATTGTAGATAAGAACCATACTAAAGGAGGAATGTATGAAGTGAACAGTTTCGATCACGTAAATCCAAAGATGGATGCCATAGTTCATAAAATCGATAACTTGGCCATAACACCATCAGCCAATGTGGTTGTCGTAACTCCAAATTGCGAAATTTGTGGAATCCCAGGACACACATCGCCTGAATGTCATCTTCTTGTCGGATTAGCTACAGATCAGGTGAATTATACTCAAGGAAACCCTTATTCTAACACTTACAACCCAGGATGGAAGAATCACCTCAATTTCTCTTACAAGAATAACAACGTCTTGTATGCGCCAAATCAAGCACCAACTGCACCACCAGAATATCAGAAAGCTGTTGCACCCAATCCTAATGTTCCTAGAAAGTCAAACCTTGAACTGATGATGGAAAACTTCATTGCTACCCAAGCTTAAACGAACAAGGATTTCCTAAATCAGAACATCCATACTAGTGAACAGATAAAGCAATTGGTAACCAAGGTTGATGCTTTAGCTACCCATAATAAGATGCTAGACACCCAAATTTCTCAAGTAGCTCAACAACATGCGTCAACTACTGCTCCAGCTGGAACTTTTCCTGGACAACCGCAACCAAATCCCAAGGGTCATGAAAATGCAATTATACTAAGAAGTGGAAAAGTGTTGGACGAACCTACTGATCCAGAACCGAAAACCTAGCCATATATCAGCAACCTGAGAAATTAACTGAGAAAAACGATAAACCACAGGAAAAGGAAACCAACAAAAAAGAGGTTGAGGATAAGGAAAAACCTTATGTACCTCCACCACCATATAAACCACCAATTCCGTACCCCCAACGGTTAACAAATTCTAAAACAATGGGACAATTCAAGAAATTTGTAGAGCTTCTAAAACAATTAAACATTACCATACCCTTTACATAAGTTATTACTCAAATGCCTTCGTATGTTAAATTTCTGAAGGAGATCTTATCTAACAAGAAGAAAATCGAAGAAAACGAAACAGTCACACTTACTGCTGAGTGTAGTGCTATTATTCAAAACAATATGCCACCTAAACTGAAGGAATTCTCTATTCCTTGTGTAATATGAAAGTTCGTCATAGACAAAGCTCTATGCGACCTAGGAGCCAACATAAGTGTTATGCCATTATCAATTTGTAAGAAACTCGATATGGGACAACTTAGACCGACCAAGATGTCAGTTCAGCTAGCCGATCGCTCAGTCAAGTTCCTGGTTGATATTTTAGAAAATGTTCCTGTACGAATGGGCCAGTTCTACATCCCAACTGATTTCAAAATCATGGACATCAAAGAAGATGCTACGACCCATATCATACTAGGAAGACCATTCTTGGCCACATCAATTATAGATGTAAAGAAAGGCAGACTGACATCCGAAGTAGGAGAAGAAAAAGTTGAATTCATTCTAACCCAATTTCTCCAAGCTCCAGCCATAAACGATACATGTTATGTCATTGACATCATTGACGAATGCATATGAGAATTGGAAAAAGAAGAGATTACCTATTCTGACATAATAAAGATCCCATCTCCTTTAATATTTGAAGACGATAATTGGAAAGAACCTTATAAAGATGAAAGCTTAAATGAAAGCTTAGCTCTTACACCTAACCATATGACATGCCTAAAGAAACCCGATCTTGAACTCAGAACATTACCTAGCAATCTTAGATACGAATTTCTCGATTTGGAGCTTAAAAGACTAGTTATAGTAAACACAGACTTAGGACAACTCGAAACAGGAAAAAATTTAGACGTCCTGAGAAAATACCCAACCGCGTTAGGCTATAACATATCTGATCTAAAAGTAATAAGACCTTTGATGTTTATGCACCACATTATGCTAGAGGAAGATTGTAAAACCTCTAGAGTGCCCCAGAGAAGGATTAATCTGATTCTAAGTACTGCAGTCAAGGATGAAGTAAAGAAGTTGTTAGACGCCGGGATTATATATCCAATATCCGACAGTCAGTGGGTCAGCCCAGTGCATGTCGTACCAAAGAAATGAGGCATTACAATTACTAATAATGCCAAAGGCGAGCCTATACCACAAAGAGTAGTAACCGGGAACAGAATGTGTATCGATTACCGAAAACTAAACAAAGCTACCCGGAAAGATCATTTTCCTTTGCCCTTCATCGATCAGATGTTAGAAAGATTAGCCAAACATTCTTATTTTTGCTAACTGGATGGTTACTCCGGATTTTTCCAAATACCTATTCACCCTGATGACCAAGAAAAGACAACATTCACATGCCCCTACGGAACATTTGCTTATCAACGTATGCCGTTTGGTTTATGTAACGCCCCAACGACATTTCAAAGATGCATGATGGAAATCTTCACAGATTTCATAGATGACATCATGGAAGTGTTTATGGATGATTTCTCCGTGTGCGGACAAAGTGTTGAAGGATGTTTATCTAACCTTGAAATGGTACTCGAAAGATGCGTAAAAGTAAACCTTGTAATAAGTTGGGAAAAATGCCACTTTATGGTCAGACAAGGAATTGTTTTAGGATATGTGATATCCAACAGAGGCATCGATGTAGATAAAGCAAAGATAAAAGTGATAAAAGACCTCCAACCTCCTAAAACCGTGAAAGATATAAGAAGTTTCCTAGGACACGCTGGTTTCTACCGACGATTCATTAAGGACTTGTCTAAAATCACTAAGTCGTTGACAAGTTTATTAGTGAAAGACGTTGAGTTTATCTTTGACGAAGACTTTTTAAAAGCTTTTAAAACTCAAAACAACTCTTATTACTGCACCCATCATGCAACCACTAGATTGGACGCTACCGTTCGAGATTATGTGTGATGCAAATGATTACGCTGTAGGCGCAGTCTTAGGCCAAAAAAAAGATAAGAAACTCCACGCAATATATTACGCGAGTAGAACATTAGACCATGCTCAAATGAATTACGCCACAACAGAAAAATAACTTTTAGCCTAGTATTCGCACTTGATAAATTTCGTTCTTACCTAGTAGGAACCAAAATCATCATCTATACCGATCACGCAGCCATCAGATACCTTCTAAGTAAAAAGGATGCAAAACCCAAATTACTAAGATGGATCCTATTACTACAAGAGTTTGACTTAGAAATCAAGGATAATAAAGGAACTGACAATGTAGTAGCAGACCACTTATCCCGTATTGAAGGAATTAAACCCGACCCAGTACCAATAAATGATGATTTCCCTGATGAATGTCTTATAGCCAAACTAGAACAAGAGATGTCTTCTCTAGACGAACAAGACAAAGAAGAAACAATGGAAGAAGTTTATGCGCAAACCACTTTGCCATGGTATGCTGACATAGTCAACTATTTAGCTGTCAGAGTACTTCCGCCAGATCTTACTTACCAACAAAAGAAGAAATTCTTCCATGATTTAAAACAGTATTACTGGGATGAACCTTTACTTTTCAAGCGAGGATCCGATAGTATTTACCGTCGATGCGTCCCAGATGAAGAATTAAAAAACATAATTTCCCATTGTCACTCTGCTCCTTACAGTGGACATGCAAGTACTTCTAAGACTTGCGCGAAGATCCTTCAATCAGGCCTATTTTGGCCCACTCTTTGGAAAGATGTTCACCTCGCCATTCTGAATTGTGACTGATGCCAACACACCGGTAACATCTCGAGGCACGATGAGATGCCCCAAAAAGGTATTCTTGAAGTAGAAGTTTTTGATGTTTGGGGAATTGATTTTATGGGACCATTCCCATCTTCTTTTGGAAATAAATTCATACTTGTAGTTGTTGATTACGTTTCGATATGGATAGAAGCTATAACTTCCCTAACAAATGACACTCGAGTAGTCATACAACTTTTTAAGAACATTATTTTCCCAAGATTCAGTGTACCAAGACTCGTCATAAGTGACAAAGGCTCTCATTTTATATCTAGAATATTTGATAAACTCTTATTAAAATATAGAGTAAGACACCGAATAGCTACACCTTACCATCCACAAACTAGTGGATAAGTAGAAGTTTCAAATAGAGAAATAAAACAAATTCTAGAAAGGACTGTAGCTACATCGACGAAAGATTGGTCTATTAAATTACCTGAAGCTTTAAGGGCCTATAGAACAACTTTTAAGACACCCATCGGAACCACACCATTCAAATTAGTCTACGGAAAATATTGCCACTTGCCGATATAATTAGAGCATAAATCCTACTGGGCAATTAAAACCCTTAACTTTAACTACATTAACGCAAGTGAGAAACATATTCTAGACTTACATGAATTGGAGGAACTAAGACTATACGCTTACGAGAACATCCACATTTATAAGGAGAGAACCAAGAAATGACATGACAAGCGAATTTCTAGAAAAGAATTCAGTGTGGGAGATGTTGTTCCGTTATTCAATTTTAGACTTAGGTTGTTCCCAGGAAAATTACGATCTAGATGGTCCATACCTTTCGAAATAACTAAAGTTTTAAGTAGTGATGTTATTGAAATTAATGGTAGGTCTAGTGCACCGTTTATAGTAAATGGGCAATGCCTTAAACATTAAATTAAACATTACAATTGCGTAGAGGACAAAGAATATTCAATGGGACTGAAACTGACAGAATTTCCATCAGAAACCTTAGATTAGTTTCCCTTTAGCCGTGTCGAGCCCCGACATTAAATGAAGCGCTTAGTGGAAGGCAAACCGCGTTTTTAAATTCTTACTTTAAAATTTGCATTTAATTTAGTTTTTCAAAATTTTGATTTTTCGATGTTTTAAATTCACTGATTTTTATGTGATTTGTTTTACCGTGTGATTCCAGGATTTTAAAGTTTTCTACCTTCTACTCATCTTTCTCTGTTTTTCACTGACTCTGACCATGACTTCCAAGCTGATTGTGGAATTTAGAGATGGCGTCCAGAGGCGCCGTTATGAAGCTTTAGCCCTACGACCTATGACCCTGACCAAATTTGCCCATGGACCTACCATGAAAGCTTTAGGCATAGGTGCTAGCATTGATTACCTGTTTAGCTAGCTAGGTTGGCACAGATTTGCGCTTAGGAAGCATAGAAACTATTATGAGCTAACTTTAGAATTCCTGAGTTCATTGGTTTACCACCCTAACTGCGGAAAAGGCTTGACCAGAGGAAAGATAATATTTAGACTATTTGGATACCCCTGTGAGTTTAACATCCATGAGATGGCTGACCTTTTAGGCTTTCTAGATGGCCCTACTGTTTTCTCAGAAGCACAGGAAAATTTGTTTGCATATGGTGAGTTAGATAATTTTTGGAGTAGTATCTCAGGAAGACCCGATCATGACCAATACCCTAGGCTGTCCACTAAAATACATAACCCAACTATTAGGTATTTTCATATGATCCTAGCTTACACACTATTCAGAAAAGCTGAAAGGGATAACACTGTTTCAAGAGATGAATTGTTTATCATGTATTGTGCTTTCACTTCCAGGGAGGTTAATGCAGTCACCTTTATGTTTTCCAACTTTTGCAAACTATTCAAAGTGATCACCGTCAAATTATGATAGGTGGATTAGTTACTAAGATTGCTGAAGCAATGTAATCGTCTTGCTAAGATTACCCCACTTGGAGAGTTTAGGCCTATGAATATCACCTTTTGTTTTTAGAGAGAAATTTTGTATGACCGAGGACCTGACCATTTCACGCTCCTAATCAATGGCGAAGTTGTGCCACATTTAGTATTACCTGATCATGAGCGCACTAGTGTGCATAAGAGGGAAAACTGGTTGTTTGATTTGGATGAACCAATTTATGAACCAGGTGATGCTTGGTCTGAAGCTGATATAGATCCTAAGACTCCATCAAAGTATTATAATTTAGAGGATATGATTGAAGAAATAGCGAAGCCTAAATTGGAAGAAAAACTTAAACCTAAGACACCTACACCAATTCCAACAAAGCCCGAACTTACTTTAGAAAGTCTACAAACTGAGATTCAAACCATGAAATACGACATTTGCGACTTGCGCGTCGATATTATTACTTTAAGATATATGGCAATGGATCAGTTTAAGTATTTGAGGGATGCAGTTGATTCAATCCGCAAAGACCGTGGCTGAACTTCATCGACACTTTAATCAGAATTTTCTCGCATTTTTTATTCAATTTTAGTATTTTGAGTTTAGTCAATTTTTAATTTTAATTTTAAGTCAACTTTAATTTTCAGCTTATTTTGAATTATTACTCTTGCGTTTTTCTAAGTTTTAATAAAGTACTTTGGTTTACTCTTGATCTGTTAGTGTTTTGAATTTTGATTGCTATTGAAGTTGAGAAATATTTTAAAGTTAGTATGAAAAGGATCATGTGTTATGAGTGTTAAAAGTATATCGGTTTGATAAGTTTATATTGCACTGTTAGTTGATATAATGCTGAACCATATTACTTACCTACTGCTAGAGAAAAAATTTCATTTACAGTACTGATATGTAAAGCATGACTGTCATTTAATTTATTTTGTTACCTTCTATATATACTATCTATATGAAATAAGTTACAGGTACAATGCGTGTGCTTCATTACAAACCAGAGGAGTAGGTATAATTTTATTAGAAATTGGAGTTTTCTAGCTAGACGACTGTCTGAGCTATGAGAGGACCGTCTCAAGCTTCAGACGATCGTCACAGGGTCCAGACGACTGTCTCAAGTCCCAACCAGAATAACGTTCTGATTGCAATGGTCATCAGGACCATTGCAACCCCATTCCCAACGACTATGATTTCCCCTTATTTATACCCCTAATTCCTACTTCATTCTCACTCAAACACTTTCCTACAACCAATTTTCTCATTCTTTCTGATTCTGTTTCATCATTTTATTATCAGTAGCAACATTATTTCAACACCAACCACCCTTTCTCATAATTCCATCAAACCACTTACCATTATTCATCTCTATTATTTTACACCCTTCTATATATGGCCGATCATAGAGCAACAACATTAGTTTCAAGAGAAAGAGATGTCGGAGTTCTCCAACGGGCTCGCTTTAAGGAGTTCCGTGAGGGGAGAGTCAACGTCACCTGTTACGCCGACGAGGAGTGCCTAAATCATTTGGGTCTCCTCGATATCGTTAACTATATGATGGATATGACTCATCTCATAGCGCTCTGCCGAAGCACCCGACCTACTTATGCCCCGCTCGTGCTGGAGTTCCTTAGCTCATTAGAGTACCACACGCCTAGAGGAGAAACAAAATTCCAGACGGGGAACCTTACCTTTTGTATGTTCACAAGAGAATTCTCTGTCACTCAAGAAAAATTCAGCGAGTGGTTTGGGTTTCCACATGGCGAAAGTGTTCACCTAACCATTCCGAATGGAGGAGACTGGCATATCAGAGCTTTTGATATGTGGGAGGAATTATCAGGAGAAAGAGAGAGGATGGATGGGAGGAGCTGTATGCAACACAAATTCAGAACCCCGCCATCTGATACTTTCAGAGAGTTGTGTCCAGTGTCATCTTCGGGAGAGCCAACAACCATAAAGTAAATCAAAGAGAGTTATTCTTGATTTACTGTGCATTCTTTGACATGCGGGTAAACCCAGTCGCCTTCATCTTCGACGACATCAAATATATCTGTAATAGAGGGAAATCTCCCTTCTGCTTTGGCGGTATGATTACCGATATTTCGCTTGAGCTGGATTTAGAGGAAAACCTGAACCAGCTGCATGAAACACCTGCCATATACCTTGACATTGAGTTCTGCAAATCCAGTTGTAACGCCCCGAATCGATAATTCCCATTGTGTTGGAGTATTTTATTTTAATTGAATAATTATTATTTTGTTTGTAAAATTAATATGATGATATTTGATGTGGAGGAATTAATGTGATATATTGTGTTGTGAAATTTTACCGTTTCGAGAGTTTCCGGGTAAAATTGATTAAGAGGGTATTTTAGACCTTTACTTTTAGTAATAAGTTAGAATTGTTTAGAATTGGTATTTTGAGAGAAAATAATATTTTGGTTGGAAAAGAGATAAAATGAGTTAAGTGTAGAAAATAGAATTAGTTAGTAGTAGAAATAGAAATAGAATTGAGAGAGAGTTATAAAAGAAAGTTGGTAAGAGAGAAAGAGAAAAGAAAGAAAAGAAGAGAAAGAAAGAGGAGAGAAGAGAAAGAGAAGGAAAAGAGGAAAAGAGAGAATTTCTTCAAGATTGGTCCGCGGAGAAGAATCGAACGGGTAAGGGTGATAAGCATTATTATCTTAATCTTGTGTATGATTATGTATGTGTTTGATTGGTTGAGTTTTGGTTTTAATGAGAGTTAGAGAAGATGAATAGTTAGGGTTTGTGAGAAAATGTGAGAAATTGGTGGATTAATCGGTTAGAACTTGGTATAATCGAAGTATGATGTTAGATACATGCTATTGATCATGTTTGTATGAGTTTAGAGAATTTTTGGGGTGATTTTGTTAGACTGTTTGCAGCTGGTAATTTGTTGAAATCGCAGTGGTCGCTCAGCGAGCTACCCCTCGCTCAGCGAAAGTTCCAGGGAGATTTTCGCTCAGCGAGCAAGAGGGCGCTCAGCGAGCCTGTAGGTTTTTGATGGATTATGTGTTTTAATCCGTAGCTTGAGTTTCGGGTATTCATTTTTAGCGATCCTTATATCGATTCAAAGCTAAAAACATGTAGAATCTAGTGATGCTAAAATATGTAATTTTTAGCCGACTTTTCCGATAAAACGTGTAGATGTTTAGAATTGGCAGAATTTTTGACCAACAAGAAATGTTGAATTCAGTTCAGGATGTCCTATCAGATGTTGGGACATTATCAAACAGAGTATAAGTAAATAAACTTAATTCAGGATGTCACACCAGATGTTGGGACATTGTATCAGTTAATGAAATAAGTTCAGTTTACAGGATGTCACATCAGATGTTGTGACATTGTATCAGTAAATGAAGTAAGTTCAGTTTTTCAGGATGTCCCAACAGATGTTGTGACATCTCAAACCTGCTACCAGAATTAATTAATGACTAACAGAACTGAGTAAATTAAGGAAAGTTATCTGGAATTAATTATGGATGGATAAAACAGAATAAGGCGCATCTGTAGGGAGTGTTGTTATATGTCTTCAGCATAATCAGAAGAACTGAATCACCTAGAATCTAGGAAGTAACAAACCCTAATTCAAGGTGGAAGCAGCATGCGTTTCAGGATTGGATAAACCTACAGAAAGCCCAAAATCCAAACACCTATTTAAGCAACAGAAACTCTCAGAATAGAGTACGAATTTCAGAAGACAAAATAGGGTGTTTTGTGTTTTAATAGCAGGTTGTTTTTATTGTACCACTTTATGAGCTTTTAAGCAAAAGTGTATTTGTGTCTTGATTGAAACTGTGAAGTAAGATCAAGCTGTTTTTGTTTGAAGTATGACTTCAATTTTATTAAACTTGTAAACAAAATCACTGTGTGATTAAGGGGGAGTGAGTTGGTACTCATATCTAAGTTGTGTCTTAGGTAGAAATTGCATTGGGTAGATATTAAGTGAAATATTAAACTGGGTGGTTTAAGTCTAGAATTAATATTACTTATAGTGGATTTCCTCCTGGCTTGGTAGCCTCCAGATGTAAGTGTGGTTATACACTGAACTGGGTTAACAAATTCCTGTGTTGTTTAATTTTCTTGCACTTTAAGTTTTAGTTAAGTCTTCAAGTGTTTAAACATCTCATTCGACATCTCATACCTGATCACAGAATTTCAAAACGTAAATGAGTTAATTATGGAAATGTGGGTTCGTTATAATGTTGTGGCCATTGGGCAAGTGATTACTATGCTTAAATTGTATGCATATGTATGTTAATGGTATGTGTTGAATGCATAATTATATTGTGAATATGTATGCATTTTCAAGAATGTTGTGTGTCATTTTGCATGTAAGCATAATGTATGCATTCTTGTGTTGTGGGATTCTTTGTGAATCTGTTGTAGCATCGTGTGCTCATGTGGAGTGTGAGCGATGACTACAACAAGATCGTGTGCCCATGTGGGGTGTGAGCGATCAGATTGTGTGCCCATGTGGGATGTGAGCAATCCAAAAACATCGTGTGCCCGTGTGGGGTGTGAGCGATGAGTGATTTATTCACATTGATTGTGTGCCCGTGTGGGGTGTGAGCAATCAGATTGTGTGCCCGTGTGGGGTGTGAGCAATCCTGAAACATTGTGTGCCCATGTGGGGTGTGAGCAATGGGGAACATCGTGTGCCCGACGGGGAGTTACTTTAGGTAACAAGCGATGATTCTATTTGGTTCCTGAGTGAACTTGCTGAATGTTGAGTCGGTACCGCATTGCATCTGCATAGAGTCGTATGTCGGTCTCTATGAGTTGCATTTTATACATTGTATGTATATGCTGAAATAAACATGATTGTGCATATGTTTATTTGGAATGATGTGAAATGATGGGTATGTGTGAAGGACATACTTGCAGATATATATATATATATATATATATATATATACATGTCGATATATATATATATATATATATATATATGTATGTATATATATATATGTGTGTGTGTGTGTGTGTGTGTGTGTGTGTGTGTGTGTGTGTGTGTGTGATTTTATACATTGTATGTATATGCTAAAATAAACATGATTGTGCATATGTTTATTTGGAATGTTGTGAAAAGATTGGTATGTGTGAAGGACATACTTGCGGATATATATATGCATGTTTGATATGTATATATGTATGTGATTTATACATTGAATGTATATGTGTGATTTAAACATAGCTTGTCGTATGTTTATGCGGAATGAATGTAAATGAAGAATAGACATAAATAATATAAGATTTATGTGTATTGATAAAAGAAGATACATTGCGATGTATATGAGTTATGTGATCATGGTTGAATATGATCTGTGTTATGTGAATGAAATGGTGATAAGTATGCGTATAAGTATGCTTTATGTTGTGTATGAATGATATGTTGTGGTGAGAATATGTTGATGTATATTTTATATGTTGAGATATATAATTATATGCAATATTATTATGATAATGTTTCTCACCCTTCTGCTATTTTATGATGCTCTACGAGGCATTGCAGATTAGGTGTACTGGAGTCGTTTTTGTGAAGCTTGTCTTCATATCTTTTGGTCGGTCGGCTCTGATATGTAGCACCGGGTAGTTAGGCGACCTTGTGCCTTTTTAGGGATACATTTGTATATGTATTCGTTGTGGACATGTTTTGTATAACATGATATATTTGTACGCTTCTAACTTGTAGATATATTTTGATAAATATATAAGTTGAAGTTGTTGATGATTTAAGTTTTCCGCTGTGCAATTTATAATTGAGATATGGGTGTAAGGATTGAAATTACTTTGTGGATAGCTACCCCATTGTTGCATATCTGTTTGAGCAGGTGTTGTATGTTTTAATTTCACGTAATGTGGCATGCTCCTTTTTATGCTTGATTTAAATTATACTCTAACGAAATTTTATCTATGCCTAAATGATTTAATGTATTATTTGGGGGTATAGAAAGGGGGTGTTACATTAAGTGGTATCAGAGCCAGTGTTCGAGTCAGTTGTGTCTGTCTTGATGTTGTTGTGATTGAACTTTTGTTTAATCTTGTTGTCGTCTTGGGAATAATCAGAATATGGCTGGTAGAAATGACAATGCGATGGCTACTGCTTTGGAAGCAATGGCTAGGACGGTGCAGGGAGCGCCGAATGTGAATGCGAACGATGAGTTCAGGAAGAATCAACCACCGATTTTCAAGGGGAGGTTTGATCCTGATGGTGCTCAGAATTGGTTGAAGGAGATTGAGAGAATCTTCAGAGTCATGGATTGTGCTGAAGAGAGTAAGGTGAGAAGGATATGGACACATCAGAAATGAATGTCCTACCTATTTAAAAAGGCAAAAGAAAGGTCTCTCTGTAACCTGGTCTGATGAAGACTCAGGATGTGATTCAGAAGAAGAATCAGCTAAACATATCACTGCTTTAGCTGGATTATGTGAATCTGAAAGTGAATCCAGTGATGGGGAGCTTACTTTTGAAGAGCTTGAGCAATCATACAGAGAACTGGTTAAAAGGAGCACTGAAGTATGCATGGAGAATATAAAGCAGAAGAAGCAGATTAAGGCACTAAAGGATGAAAAAACAAGTGATCTAGAGATCATTGACACCTTGAAAAGTGAAGTAAGCCTTCTCAATTCCAAGTTGGAGCATATGTCTAAATCTGTTAGAATGCTGAACAGTAGCTCAAACACACTGGATGTTATTCTCAACAACAATAAACATTCAGGGGATAGAGGTGGACTGGGATTTAACAAAGCTTATAAGGCTGAAGCTAGCACCAGCAAACCTACTTCAAATTCCATACAATCAAACAAGATGTCCCAACAGATGCTTCAACATCATGAAAAGAACACAAAGTCAAACATAATGTTCCAACAGATGTCTCAACATCATGAAAAGAACATAATGAAGAAGAAGTATCAAAGATGGAGATGTCATCATTGTGGAAGGTTTGGACACATCAAACCTCATTGTTACAAGTTGCATGGATATCCAAATCAGATGTATCAGTAACCCTCTAAGCAGAAGATAGAGGACATCAAGTAAGTATGGGTTCCTAAAGCTAGTCTTCATGTTGACCAAAGCTACATGTCCAAGAACAAGTTCAACAAACAACCTGAGAGCTCTTCTAATGGACACTACACAGGGCAGAGGCATCAAAAGAAACCTCAATACAAATGGTCAAAGAAGAATGTTGCATATATAGCTCATACATCTCTAAAAGTATCAGCTAAAGAAGACTGGTACTTTGACAGTGGATGTTCAAGACACATGACTGGATTGAAGAATCTGCTAGTAGACTTAAAGTCATATTCATCCAGATATGTAACATTTGGAGATGGAGCTAAAGGAGAAATCAAGGGTGTTGGGACCTTGGACTGTCCAGATGTACCAAGACTGGATGATGTGCTGCTAGTAAAAGGATTGACTGCTAACTTGATCAGCATAAGTCAATTATGTGATCAAGGTTACAGTGTAAACTTTACCAAAACTGAATGCATAGTGTCAAATAAAGAACAGGAGGTTGTCATGAGAGGAGCCAGATCTAAAGACAACTGTTATATGTGGGAACCTCAAAATTTCAGTCCCACTTTAACTTGCTCTTTAGCCAAAGAAGAAGAAATGAAACTATGGCACCAAAGACTGGGTCACCTTTACTTCAGAGGCATAAAGAAAATCATATCTATGGAAGCTGTGAGAGGTATTCCTAAACTGAAGATTGATGATGGCAAAATATGTGGTGAATGTCAAATAGGCAAGCAAACCAAGATGTCCCATCCAAAGCTTCAACATCTGACAACTTCCAAAGTTTTGGAATTATTGCATATGGATCTTATGGGACCTATGCAGGTTGAGAGCCTTGGTGGTAAAAGGTATGCCTATGTGGTGGTTGATGACTTTTCAAGGTATACATGGATAAATTATATCAAAGAGAAGTCTGATGTATTTGATTTATTCAAAGATTTATGCCAAAGAATACAAAGAGAAAAAGCCAGCTGTGTGGTCAGAATAAGAAGTGACCATGGAAAGGAGTTTAAGAATAAAAAATTCTTAGATTTCTGTTCTTCAGAAGGAATAAATCATGAATACTCTTCACCAATCACTCCTCAACAGAATGGTATTGTTGAAAGAAAGAATAGAACTATTCAAGAATCAGCAAGAGCTATGATCCATGCTAAAAAGTTACCTTTGTACTTCTGGGCTGAAGCTATGAACACAGCTTGTTACATCCATAATAGAGTCACTCTAAGGAAAGGAACTTTTACCACAATCTATGAAGTCTGGAAGGGCAGAAAACCCACAGTTAAGTATTTCCATGTGTTTGGAAGTAATTGCTATATTCTGGCTGATAGGGAACAAAGAAGAAAAATGGATCCTAAAAGTGATGAAGGGATTTTTCTTGGATACTCCATAAACAGCAGAGCCTATAGAGTATTTAACTCTATAACCAAAGTTATCATGGAATCCATAAATGTGATAATTGATGATGCCCCTGCAGATGTTACAGAAGATGTTGGAACATCTGCTGACAGTCAAACTGAAGCTGAAGAAAAGAATGATCATTCTGATTTCACTCAAACTAATGCAAGGACAGAACCATCCAGCAAACCTCCTTCCATAAGAATCCAGAAGGATCATCCCAAAGATTTGATAATTGTGGATCCCAACAGAGGTGTAAGCACTAGATCAAGAGAGGTGATTTCAGGTTCCTGTTTTGTCTCAAAAATAGAACCTAAAAACATCAAGGAAGCTCTTACTGATGAGTATTGGATTTGTGCAATGCAAGAAGAATTAGGTCAATTTACAAGGAATGGAGTGTGGGATCTTGTTCCTAGACCTGATGACATAAATGTTATTGGCACTAAATGGGTGTATAAGAACAAGTCAAATGAGCAGGGAGTTGTTACAAAGAACAAAGCTAGACTTGTAGCTCAAGGATACACACAAATTGAAGGAGTAGACTTTGATGAAACCTTTGCACCAGTAGCAAGGCTTGAATCAATCAGACTACTATTAGGAATTGCTTGTATCTTGAAGTTCAAGCTATTTCAAATGGATGTGAAAAGTGCCTTTCTAAATGGATATCTTAATGAAGAAGTATATGTAGAACAACCTAAAGGATTTGTTGATCCAGGCTGTCCAAACCATGTGTACAAACTAAGGAAGGCTCTTTATGGACTGAAGCAAGCCCCAAAAGCATGGTATGAAAGACTGACTACTTTTCTTATCAAGCAAGGATACAGGAAAGGTGGAATAGACAAAACCTTGTTTGTGAAGGATGATGAAGGTAATGTCATGATTGCTCAAATATATGTAGATGGCATTGTCTTTGGTGGGATGTCAGATAGGATGGTTAAACATTTTGTCACTCAAATGGAATCTGAATTTGAGATGAGCCTAGTAGGAGAACTAACCTACTTCCTTGGATTACAAATAAAGCAAATGGAGGATTCCATGTTCATTTCCCAAAGCAAGTATGCTAAGAACATTGTCAATAAATTTGGGATGGACAATGCTACTCATAAAAGAACTCCTGCCCCCACATATTTAAAGCTGACTAAAGATGACAAGGGTGAGAATGTAGATCAAAGTCTATACAGAAGTATGATTGGAAGCTTATTATATCTGACTGCTAGCAGACCAGACATATCCTTTGCAGTAGGTGTTTGTGCAAGATATCAAGCTGATCCAAAAGTCAGTCATCTAAACCAAGTCAAGAGAATTCTGAAATATGTCAATGGTACTTGTGACTATGGCATAATGTACTTTCATGGATGCAAACCAATTCTCACTGGCTTCTGTGATGCTGATTGGGCTGGAAGTGCTGATGACAGAAAAAGCACTTCAGGAGGATGCTTCTTTTTAGGAAACAATTTGATTTCTTGGTTCAGTAAGAAACAAAATTGTGTATCCTTATCTACTGCTGAAGCTGAATATATTACAGCTGGAAGCAGTTGCTCACAATTGGTTTGGATGAAGCAAATGCTCACTGAGTACAATGTCCCACAAGGTGTCATGACATTGTACTGTGACAACTTAAGTGCTATTAACATATCAAAGAATCCTATCCAACATAGCAGGACCAAGCATATTGATATCAGACATCACTTCATCAGAGATCTTGTGGAAGAGAAAGTGATTTCATTGGAACATGTAGCTACAAATCTGCAGTTGGATGATATATTTACTAAAGCCTTAAATGCTACCCAATTTGAAAACCTAAGGGGTAAATTGGGAATCTGCTTATGTGAAATTTAGCAGTTATGGAGATGTGCCAACATGTCATATGACATCGTGTGGCATGATCACCAGATGGCAACACCAGTCTGGTCAAGCACCTTGTGTATTCCACTCCTAGAAATTCTCCAAGTAACGGCTCTTATAAGAATCTCAGCTCACTTTCAGCTATTCATCTTCTCATCATTCTCTCACAACAACTTGCGTGCTATAGCTAACTTTCAGAGATCATCAAACTCAACCAATCTCAATCCCTTTCTTCACCACATTCTAAAATGGCTCATCACCAAAACCCTAACATTTCTGAAGAAATCCTCAACAAGGAAGATGTGGTGCATGCAACCCCCATCTCTGTGGTACCCATGGATTCAACTCCAATGGACGAAATCAGAGGAAGTGTTCCTCTTGCTCAAAAGCCAAGAACCCCTACCGTGAAAAAGGCAAAGGATCCTGTATTCAGCAAGGCCAAAGGCATGCCTTCATCATCAAACACCACTCCAAAAGCTTCTGTATATGTGGATGATTCCATAAAGGAGCTGGTAAACAGGATCTTATCTGAGCAAAGAGTGGTAAGTGGCATATCTATCCCTCTGAACACCATGCCAGCTCCACAAGAAGATCAACAAACTCAGGCTGAAAAGGACACTCCTGCTCAACAGGATGTCCCAATAGATGTTGAAACATCTGAAGACCAGCAAAAGGTCTCATCTGATACTGCTGATGATATATCTGAGGACCATAAAAAGGCCTCCACTGATAGTGATGAAGAAACATCTGAGGACCAGCACAAGGCCTCCACTGAAGATCAAACCTCTGTTGATCCACCAGCTGAAGAGGAGACTGCTCAACCTCCTCCTGTTGTGAACATAAAGCATGATTCTGATACATAAATCATTGCTTCTGTCAACCCTAGCATAGCCAAAAGGCTTAGAATTAGGAAGGAAAAGAAGAATGCAGGACATGCAACTCCTGAGAAGAAGCAAGCTACACCAAAGAAGGACAAAGCTAAAGTTGTCTTTGGTCCTACAAAACAATGGAGCAAGGTGCAAACACAAAAGAGGAAAGCTGTCACTCCTCCAGATTCAGATGTTGAAGAGGATGTCCCAACATCTCCACCAAAGAAGAAACCAGCATCCTCAAGGTCATCAACTGCTGTTCCAGAAGCTCCTCTGGACAACATCTCCTTCCACCATGTTTCAAGTGTGAATAGATGGAAGTTTGTTTATCAGCGAGCAAGAGGGCGCTCAGCGAGCCTGTAGGTTTTTGATGGATTATGTGTTTTAATCCGTAGCTTGAGTTTCGGGTATTCATTTTTAGCAATCCTTATATCGATTCAAAGCTAAAAACATGTAGAATCTAGTGATGCTAAAATATGTAATTTTTAGCCGACTTTTCCGATAAAACGTGTAGATGTTTAGAATTGGCAGAATTTTTGACCAACAAGAAATGTTGAATTCAGTTCAGGATGTCCTATCAGATGTTGGGACATTATCAAACAGAGTATAAGTAAATAAACTTAATTCAGGATGTCACACCAGATGTTGGGACATTGTATCAGTTAATGAAATAAGTTCAGTTTACAGGATGTCACATCAGATGTTGTGACATTGTATCAGTAAATGAAGTAAGTTCAGTTTTTCAGGATGTCCCAACAGATGTTGTGACATCTCAAACCTGCTACCAGAATTAATTAATGACTAACAGAACTGAGTAAATTAAGGAAAGTTATCTGGAATTAATTATGGATGGATAAAACAGAATAAGGCGCATCTGTAGGGAGTGTTGTTATATGTCTTCAGCATAATCAGAAGAACTGAATCACCTAGAATCTAGGAAGTAACAAACCCTAATTCAAGGTGGAAGCAGCATGCGTTTCAGGATTGGATAAACCTACAGAAAGCCCAAAATCCAAACACCTATTTAAGCAACAGAAACTCTCAGAATAGAGTACGAATTTCAGAAGACAAAATAGGGTGTTTTGTGTTTTAATAGCAGGTTGTTTTTATTGTACCACTTTATGAGCTTTTAAGCAAAAGTGTATTTGTGTCTTGATTGAAACTGTGAAGTAAGATCAAGCTGTTTTTGTTTGAAGTATGACTTCAATTTTATTAAACTTGTAAACAAAATCACTGTGTGATTAAGGGGGAGTGAGTTGGTACTCATATCTAAGTTGTGTCTTAGGTAGAAATTGCATTGGGTAGATATTAAGTGAAATATTAAACTGGGTGGTTTAAGTCTAGAATTAATATTACTTATAGTGGATTTCCTCCTGGCTTGGTAGCCTCCAGATGTAAGTGTGGTTATACACTGAACTGGGTTAACAAATTCCTGTGTTGTTTAATTTTCTTGCACTTTAAGTTTTAGTTAAGTCTTCAAGTGTTTAAACATCTCATTCGACATCTCATACCTGATCACAGAATTTCAAAACGTAAATGAGTTAATTATGGAAATGTGGGTTCGTTATAATGTTGTGGCCATTGGGCAAGTGATTACTATGCTTAAATTGTATGCATATGTATGTTAATGGTATGTGTTGAATGCATAATTATATTGTGAATATGTATGCATTTTCAAGAATGTTGTGTGTCATTTTGCATGTAAGCATAATGTATGCATTCTTGTGTTGTGGGATTCTTTGTGAATCTGTTGTAGCATCGTGTGCTCATGTGGAGTGTGAGCGATGACTACAACAAGATCGTGTGCCCATGTGGGGTGTGAGCGATCAGATTGTGTGCCCATGTGGGATGTGAGCAATCCAAAAACATCGTGTGCCCGTGTGGGGTGTGAGCGATGAGTGATTTATTCACATTGATTGTGTGCCCGTGTGGGGTGTGAGCAATCAGATTGTGTGCCCGTGTGGGGTGTGAGCAATCCTGAAACATTGTGTGCCCATGTGGGGTGTGAGCAATGGGGAACATCGTGTGCCCGACGGGGAGTTACTTTAGGTAACAAGCGATGATTCTATTTGGTTCCTGAGTGAACTTGCTGAATGTTGAGTCGGTACCGCATTGCATCTGCATAGAGTCGTATGTCGGTCTCTATGAGTTGCATTTTATACATTGTATGTATATGCTGAAATAAACATGATTGTGCATATGTTTATTTGGAATGATGTGAAATGATGGGTATGTGTGAAGGACATACTTGCAGATATATATATATATATATATATATATATATATATATATATATATATATATATATACATGTCGATATATATATATATGTATGTATATATATATATATGTGTGTGTGTGTGTGTGTGTGTGTGTGTGTGTGTGTGTGTGATTTTATACATTGTATGTATATGCTAAAATAAACATGATTGTGCATATGTTTATTTGGAATGTTGTGAAAAGATTGGTATGTGTGAAGGACATACTTGCGGATATATATATGCATGTTTGATATGTATATATGTATGTGATTTATACATTGAATGTATATGTGTGATTTAAACATAGCTTGTCGTATGTTTATGCGGAATGAATGTAAATGAAGAATAGACATAAATAATATAAGATTTATGTGTATTGATAAAAGAAGATACATTGCGATGTATATGAGTTATGTGATCATGGTTGAATATGATCTGTGTTATGTGAATGAAATGGTGATAAGTATGCGTATAAGTATGCTTTATGTTGTGTATGAATGATATGTTGTGGTGAGAATATGTTGATGTATATTTTATATGTTGAGATATATAATTATATGCAATATTATTATGATAATGTTTCTCACCCTTCTGCTATTTTATGATGCTCTACGAGGCATTGCAGATTAGGTGTACTGGAGTCGTTTTTGTGAAGCTTGTCTTCATATCTTTTGGTCGGTCGGCTCTGATATGTAGCACCGGGTAGTTAGGCGACCTTGTGCCTTTTTAGGGATACATTTGTATATGTATTCGTTGTGGACATGTTTTGTATAACATGATATATTTGTACGCTTCTAACTTGTAGATATATTTTGATAAATATATAAGTTGAAGTTGTTGATGATTTAAGTTTTCCGCTGTGCAATTTATAATTGAGATATGGGTGTAAGGATTGAAATTACTTTGTGGATAGCTACCCCATTGTTGCATATCTGTTTGAGCAGGTGTTGTATGTTTTAATTTCACGTAATGTGGCATGCTCCTTTTTATGCTTGATTTAAATTATACTCTGACGAAATTTTATCTATGCCTAAATGATTTAATGTATTATTTGGGGGTATAGAAAGGGGGTGTTACATTAAGTGGTATCAGAGCCAGTGTTCGAGTCAGTTGTGTCTGTCTTGATGTTGTTGTGATTGAACTTTTGTTTAATCTTGTTGTCGTCTTGGGAATAATCAGAATATGGCTGGTAGAAATGACAATGCGATGGCTACTGCTTTGGAAGCAATGGCTAGGACGGTGCAGGGAGCGCCGAATGTGAATGCGAACGATGAGTTCAGGAAAAATCAACCACCGATTTTCAAGGGGAGGTTTGATCCTGATGGTGCTCAGAATTGGTTGAAGGAGATTGAGAGAATCTTCAGAGTCATGGATTGTGCTGAAGAGAGTAAGGTGAGAAGGATATGGACACATCAGAAATGAATGTCCTACCTATTTAAAAAGGCAAAAGAAAGGTCTCTCTGTAACCTGGTCTGATGAAGACTCAGGATGTGATTCAGAAGAAGAATCAGCTAAACATATCACTGCTTTAGCTGGATTATGTGAATCTGAAAGTGAATCCAGTGATGGGGAGCTTACTTTTGAAGAGCTTGAGCAATCATACAGAGAACTGGTTAAAAGGAGCACTGAAGTATGCATGGAGAATATAAAGCAGAAGAAGCAGATTAAGGCACTAAAGGATGAAAAAACAAGTGATCTAGAGATCATTGACACCTTGAAAAGTGAAGTAAGCCTTCTCAATTCCAAGTTGGAGCATATGTCTAAATCTGTTAGAATGCTGAACAGTAGCTCAAACACACTGGATGTTATTCTCAACAACAATAAACATTCAGGGGATAGAGGTGGACTGGGATTTAACAAAGCTTATAAGGCTGAAGCTAGCACCAGCAAACCTACTTCAAATTCCATACAATCAAACAAGATGTCCCAACAGATGCTTCAACATCATGAAAAGAACACAAAGTCAAACATAATGTTCCAACAGATGTCTCAACATCATGAAAAGAACATAATGAAGAAGAAGTATCAAAGATGGAGATGTCATCATTGTGGAAGGTTTGGACACATCAAACCTCATTGTTACAAGTTGCATGGATATCCAAATCAGATGTATCAGTAACCCTCTAAGCAGAAGATAGAGGACATCAAGTAAGTATGGGTTCCTAAAGCTAGTCTTCATGTTGACCAAAGCTACATGTCCAAGAACAAGTTCAACAAACAACCTGAGAGCTCTTCTAATGGACACTACACAGGGCAGAGGCATCAAAAGAAACCTCAATACAAATGGTCAAAGAAGAATGTTGCATATATAGCTCATACATCTCTAAAAGTATCAGCTAAAGAAGACTGGTACTTTGACAGTGGATGTTCAAGACACATGACTGGATTGAAGAATCTGCTAGTAGACTTAAAGTCATATTCATCCAGATATGTAACATTTGGAGATGGAGCTAAAGGAGAAATCAAGGGTGTTGGGACCTTGGACTGTCCAGATGTACCAAGACTGGATGATGTGCTGCTAGTAAAAGGATTGACTGCTAACTTGATCAGCATAAGTCAATTATGTGATCAAGGTTACAGTGTAAACTTTACCAAAACTGAATGCATAGTGTCAAATAAAGAACAGGAGGTTGTCATGAGAGGAGCCAGATCTAAAGACAACTGTTATATGTGGGAACCTCAAAATTTCAGTCCCACTTTAACTTGCTCTTTAGCCAAAGAAGAAGAAATGAAACTATGGCACCAAAGACTGGGTCACCTTTACTTCAGAGGCATAAAGAAAATCATATCTATGGAAGCTGTGAGAGGTATTCCTAAACTGAAGATTGATGATGGCAAAATATGTGGTGAATGTCAAATAGGCAAGCAAACCAAGATGTCCCATCCAAAGCTTCAACATCTGACAACTTCCAAAGTTTTGGAATTATTGCATATGGATCTTATGGGACCTATGCAGGTTGAGAGCCTTGGTGGTAAAAGGTATGCCTATGTGGTGGTTGATGACTTTTCAAGGTATACATGGATAAATTATATCAAAGAGAAGTCTGATGTATTTGATGTATTCAAAGATTTATGCCAAAGAATACAAAGAGAAAAAGCCAGCTGTGTGGTCAGAATAAGAAGTGACCATGGAAAGGAGTTTAAGAATAAAAAATTCTTAGATTTCTGTTCTTCAGAAGGAATAAATCATGAATACTCTTCACCAATCACTCCTCAACAGAATGGTATTGTTGAAAGAAAGAATAGAACTATTCAAGAATCAGCAAGAGCTATGATCCATGCTAAAAAGTTACCTTTGTACTTCTGGGCTGAAGCTATGAACACAGCTTGTTACATCCATAATAGAGTCACTCTAAGGAAAGGAACTTTTACCACAATCTATGAAGTCTGGAAGGGCAGAAAACCCACAGTTAAGTATTTCCATGTGTTTGGAAGTAATTGCTATATTCTGGCTGATAGGGAACAAAGAAGAAAAATGGATCCTAAAAGTGATGAAGGGATTTTTCTTGGATACTCCATAAACAGCAGAGCCTATAGAGTATTTAACTCTATAACCAAAGTTATCATGGAATCCATAAATGTGATAATTGATGATGCCCCTGCAGATGTTACAGAAGATGTTGGAACATCTGCTGACAGTCAAACTGAAGCTGAAGAAAAGAATGATCATTCTGATTTCACTCAAACTAATGCAAGGACAGAACCATCCAGCAAACCTCCTTCCATAAGAATCCAGAAGGATCATCCCAAAGATTTGATAATTGTGGATCCCAACAGAGGTGTAAGCACTAGATCAAGAGAGGTGATTTCAGGTTCCTGTTTTGTCTCAAAAATAGAACCTAAAAACATCAAGGAAGCTCTTACTGATGAGTATTGGATTTGTGCAATGCAAGAAGAATTAGGTCAATTTACAAGGAATGGAGTGTGGGATCTTGTTCCTAGACCTGATGACATAAATGTTATTGGCACTAAATGGGTGTATAAGAACAAGTCAAATGAGCAGGGAGTTGTTACAAAGAACAAAGCTAGACTTGTAGCTCAAGGATACACACAAATTGAAGGAGTAGACTTTGATGAAACCTTTGCACCAGTAGCAAGGCTTGAATCAATCAGACTACTATTAGGAATTGCTTGTATCTTGAAGTTCTAGCTATTTCAAATGGATGTGAAAAGTGCCTTTCTAAATGGATATCTTAATGAAGAAGTATATGTAGAACAACCTAAAGGATTTGTTGATCCAGGCTGTCCAAACCATGTGTACAAACTAAGGAAGGCTCTTTATGGACTGAAGCAAGCCCCAAAAGCATGGTATGAAAGACTGACTACTTTTCTTATCAAGCAAGGATACAGGAAAGGTGGAATAGACAAAACCTTGTTTGTGAAGGATGATGAAGGTAATGTCATGATTGCTCAAATATATGTAGATGGCATTGTCTTTGGTGGGATGTCAGATAGGATGGTTAAACATTTTGTCACTCAAATGGAATCTGAATTTGAGATGAGCCTAGTAGGAGAACTAACCTACTTCCTTGGATTACAAATAAAGCAAATGGAGGATTCCATGTTCATTTCCCAAAGCAAGTATGCTAAGAACATTGTCAATAAATTTGGGATGGACAATGCTACTCATAAAAGAACTCCTGCCCCCACATATTTAAAGCTGACTAAAGATGACAAGGGTGAGAATGTAGATCAAAGTCTATACAGAAGTATGATTGGAAGCTTATTATATCTGACTGCTAGCAGACCAGACATATCCTTTGCAGTAGGTGTTTGTGCAAGATATCAAGCTGATCCAAAAGTCAGTCATCTAAACCAAGTCAAGAGAATTCTGAAATATGTCAATGGTACTTGTGACTATGGCATAATGTACTTTCATGGATGCAAACCAATTCTCACTGGCTTCTGTGATGCTGATTGGGCTGGAAGTGCTGATGACAGAAAAAGCACTTCAGGAGGATGCTTCTTTTTAGGAAACAATTTGATTTCTTGGTTCAGTAAGAAACAAAATTGTGTATCCTTATCTACTGCTGAAGCTGAATATATTACAGCTGGAAGCAGTTGCTCACAATTGGTTTGGATGAAGCAAATGCTCACTGAGTACAATGTCCCACAAGGTGTCATGACATTGTACTGTGACAACTTAAGTGCTATTAACATATCAAAGAATCCTATCCAACATAGCAGGACCAAGCATATTGATATCAGACATCACTTCATCAGAGATCTTGTGGAAGAGAAAGTGATTTCATTGGAACATGTAGCTACAAATCTGCAGTTGGATGATATATTTACTAAAGCCTTAAATGCTACCCAATTTGAAAACCTAAGGGGTAAATTGGGAATCTGCTTATGTGAAATTTAGCAGTTATGGAGATGTGCCAACATGTCATATGACATCGTGTGGCATGATCACCAGATGGCAACACCAGTCTGGTCAAGCACCTTGTGTATTCCACTCCTAGAAATTCTCCAAGTAACGGCTCTTATAAGAATCTCAGCTCACTTTCAGCTATTCATCTTCTCATCATTCTCTCACAACAACTTGCGTGCTATAGCTAACTTTCAGAGATCATCAAACTCAACCAATCTCAATCCCTTTCTTCACCACATTCTAAAATGGCTCATCACCAAAACCCTAACATTTCTGAAGAAATCCTCAACAAGGAAGATGTGGTGCATGCAACCCCCATCTCTGTGGTACCCATGGATTCAACTCCAATGGACGAAATCAGAGGAAGTGTTCCTCTTGCTCAAAAGCCAAGAACCCCTACCGTGAAAAAGGCAAAGGATCCTGTATTCAGCAAGGCCAAAGGCATGCCTTCATCATCAAACACCACTCCAAAAGCTTCTGTATATGTGGATGATTCCATAAAGGAGCTGGTAAACAGGATCTTATCTGAGCAAAGAGTGGTAAGTGGCATATCTATCCCTCTGAACACCATGCCAGCTCCACAAGAAGATCAACAAACTCAGGCTGAAAAGGACACTCCTGCTCAACAGGATGTCCCAATAGATGTTGAAACATCTGAAGACCAGCAAAAGGTCTCATCTGATACTGCTGATGATATATCTGAGGACCATAAAAAGGCCTCCACTGATAGTGATGAAGAAACATCTGAGGACCAGCACAAGGCCTCCACTGAAGATCAAACCTCTGTTGATCCACCAGCTGAAGAGGAGACTGCTCAACCTCCTCCTGTTGTGAACATAAAGCATGATTCTGATACATAAATCATTGCTTCTGTCAACCCTAGCATAGCCAAAAGGCTTAGAATTAGGAAGGAAAAGAAGAATGCAGGACATGCAACTCCTGAGAAGAAGCAAGCTACACCAAAGAAGGACAAAGCTAAAGTTGTCTTTGGTCCTACAAAACAATGGAGCAAGGTGCAAACACAAAAGAGGAAAGCTGTCACTCCTCCAGATTCAGATGTTGAAGAGGATGTCCCAACATCTCCACCAAAGAAGAAACCAGCATCCTCAAGGTCATCAACTGCTGTTCCAGAAGCTCCTCTGGACAACATCTCCTTCCACCATGTTTCAAGTGTGAATAGATGGAAGTTTGTTTATCAAAGAAGGGTAGCACTTGAAAGAGAGCTGAGCAGTAATGCACTTGAGTGCACAGAGGTAATTGATCTCATCTCTTCTGCTGGCCTTTTCAAAACTGTCTCCAACTTCTCTCCTTGCTATGAGCTGCTAGTCAAGGAATTCATAGTCAACCTCCAAGAAGATTGTGCTGATGGTAAGTCTGCTGACTTTAGAAAAGTATATGTAAGAGGGAGGTGTGTAGAATTCTCTCCTAGGGTTATCAACCACTACCTTGGAAGAGAATCTGATGGTCCAAATGAGTTAGGGAAGACTGATAACCAGGTCTGCAAGGTTATCACTGCTAATCAGGTCAAGACTTGGCCAGTCAAGGGGAAGCTATCTGTTAGCATGCTGACAAGGAAGTATGCCATGCTGCATAGGATTGGCACTGCAAACTGGGTCCCTACCAACCATACCTCCTCAATAGCAACTGGATTGGGCAGGTTCATATTTGCTGTGGGCACCCAAACAAAGCTGGATTTTGGAGCTTATATCTTTGATCAGACATTGAAGCATGCTGGATCATCTGCAACAAAGCTGCCAATTGCCTTCCCTTCCTTGCTGTGTGGAATTATGATTAGTCAATATCCAGGTATCCTCACTGAGAAGGACTCCATTTGCAAAAGAGAAAACCCTCTGGCCTTCCACTACAAGCTGTTCTTGAGTCATCATGCAGCTGATGTTGAAGCTCCCTCTGGGACATCTGCTGGTCCTTCAAAGGCAAAGTCTCCAATCTCCAAAGCTGCCTTGATTGCTGAGCTGAAGATCACTTGCAAAGAACTGGATGCAAGGAAGCAGAAGCTTGAGGAGATTATCCAAAGGTTGGAGATTGAAGAAAGTGCTCAGAAAACTGCTGCTTCTGATGAGGAGACTGAGGAAGAGGAAGAAACTGATTATGAGGAGTCTGAGTGAAACCTGTATGTGAGGAATATGTAATGACTGCTTCTGCATTGTAATTTTGAATTAGTAACTTTGGCCCCAAATTTATGTCTAACAAGGGGAGAACACAACAACAACAATGTATGATGCTGATTACTGATTAATGAAAAACTTCTGTTTGCTTCTGAACTAAAATTGTGATTTTAATGAAAAATTTCTGTTGCAACAAGTCTGAACAAATGTAGAATTGAGGGGGAGTAAACTCTCACATGACTCAACAGAAAAGAACTTCTGCTGCACTCTGATAACCAGAAAAGTATGTTAGCCAAAAATTAGCCAAAGGGGGAGTTTGTAGATGTTTAGAATTGGCAGAATTTTTGACCAACAAGAAATGTTGAATTCAGTTCAGGATGTCCTATCAGATGTTGGGACATTATCAAACAGAGTATAAGTAAATAAACTTAATTCAGGATGTCACACCAGATGTTGGGACATTGTATCAGTTAATGAAATAAGTTCAGTTTACAGGATGTCACATCAGATGTTGTGACATTGTATCAGTAAATGAAGTAAGTTCAGTTTTTCAGGATGTCCCAACAGATGTTGTGACATCTCAAACCTGCTACCAGAATTAATTAATGACTAACAGAACTGAGTAAATTAAGGAAAGTTATCTGGAATTAATTATGGATGGATAAAACAGAATAAGGCGCATCTGTAGGGAGTGTTGTTATATGTCTTCAGCATAATCAGAAGAACTGAATCACCTAGAATCTAGGAAGTAACAAACCCTAATTCAAGGTGGAAGCAGCATGCGTTTCAGGATTGGATAAACCTACAGGAAGCCCAAAATCCAAACACCTATTTAAGCAACAGAAACTCTCAGAATAGAGTACGAATTTCAGAAGACAAAATAGGGTGTTTTGTGTTTTAATAGCAGGTTGTTTTTATTGTACCACTTTATGAGCTTTTAAGCAAAAGTGTATTTGTGTCTTGATTGAAACTGTGAAGTAAGATCAAGCTGTTTTTGTTTGAAGTATGACTTCAATTTTATTAAACTTGTAAACAAAATCACTGTGTGATTAAGGGGGAGTGAGTTGGTACTCATATCTAAGTTGTGTCTTAGGTAGAAATTGCATTGGGTAGATATTAAGTGAAATATTAAACTGGGTGGTTTAAGTCTAGAATTAATATTACTTATAGTGGATTTCCTCCTGGCTTGGTAGCCTCCAGATGTAAGTGTGGTTATACACTGAACTGGGTTAACAAATTCCTGTGTTGTTTAATTTTCTTGCACTTTAAGTTTTAGTTAAGTCTTCAAGTGTTTAAACATCTCATTCGACATCTCATACCTGATCACAGAATTTCAAAACGTAAATGAGTTAATTATGGAAATGTGGGTTCGTTATAATGTTGTGGCCATTGGGCAAGTGATTACTATGCTTAAATTGTATGCATATGTATGTTAATGGTATGTGTTGAATGCATAATTATATTGTGAATATGTATGCATTTTCAAGAATGTTGTGTGTCATTTTGCATGTAAGCATAATGTATGCATTCTTGTGTTGTGGGATTCTTTGTGAATCTGTTGTAGCATCGTGTGCTCATGTGGAGTGTGAGCGATGACTACAACAAGATCGTGTGCCCATGTGAGGTGTGAGCGATCAGATTGTGTGCCCATGTGGGATGTGAGCAATCCAAAAACATCGTGTGCCCGTGTGGGGTGTGAGCGATGAGTGATTTATTCACATTGATTGTGTGCCCGTGTGGGGTGTGAGCAATCAGATTGTGTGCCCGTGTGGGGTGTGAGCAATCCTGAAACATTGTGTGCCCATGTGGGGTGTGAGCAATAGGGAACATCGTGTGCCCGACGGGGAGTTACTTTAGGTAACAAGCGATGATTCTATTTGGTTCCTGAGTGAACTTGCTGAATGTTGAGTCGGTACCGCATTGCATCTGCATAGAGTCGTATGTCGGTCTCTATGAGTTGCATTTTATACATTGTATGTATATGCTGAAATAAACATGATTGTGCATATGTTTATTTGGAATGATGTGAAATGATGGGTATGTGTGAAGGACATACTTGCAGATATATATATATATATATATATATATATATATATATATATATATATATGCATGTCGATATATATATGTATGTATATATATATATATATATATATATATATATATATATATATATATATATATATATGTGTGTGTGTGTGTGTGTGTGTGTGTGGTGTGTGATTTTATACATTGTATGTATATGCTAAAATAAACATGATTGTGCATATGTTTATTTGGAATGTTGTGAAAAGATTGGTATGTGTGAAGGACATACTTGCGGATATATATATGCATGTTTGATATGTATATATGTATGTGATTTATACATTGAATGTATATGTGTGATTTAAACATAGCTTGTCGTATGTTTATGCGGAATGAATGTAAATGAAGAATAGACATAAATAATATAAGATTTATGTGTATTGATAAAAGAAGATACATTGCGATGTATGTGAGTTATGTGATCATGGTTGAATATGATCTGTGTTATGTGAATGAAATGGTGATAAGTATGCGTATAAGTATGCTTTATGTTGTGTATGAATGATATGTTGTGGTGAGAATATGTTGATGTATATTTTATATGTTGAGATATATAATTATATGCAATATTATTATGATAATGTTTCTCACCCTTCTGCTATTTTATGATGCTCTACGAGGCATTGCAGATTAGGTGTGCTGGAGTCGTTTTTGTGAAGCTTGTCTTCATATCTTTTGGTCGGTCGGCTCTGATATGTAGCACCGGGTAGTTAGGCGACCTTGTGCCTTTTTAGGGATACATTTGTATATGTATTCGTTGTGGACATGTTTTGTATAACATGATATATTTGTACTCTTCTAACTTGTAGATATATTTTGATAAATATATAAGTTGAAGTTGTTGATGATTTAAGTTTTCCGCTGTGCAATTTATAATTGAGATATGGGTGTAAGGATTGAAATTACTTTGTGGATAGCTACCCCATTGTTGCATATCTGTTTGAGCAGGTGTTGTATGTTTTAATTTCACGTAATGTGGCATGCTCCTTTTTATGCTTGATTTAAATTATACTCTGACGAAATTTTATCTATGCCTAAATGATTTAATGTATTTTTTGGGGGTATAGAAAGGGGGTGTTACATTAAGTGGTATCAGAGCCAGTGTTCGAGTCAGTTGTGTCTGTCTTGATGTTGTTGTGATTGAACTTTTGTTTAATCTTGTTGTCGTCTTGGGAATAATCAGAATATGGCTGGTAGAAATGACAATGCGATGGCTGCTGCTTTGGAAGCAATGGCTAGGACGGTGCAGGGAGCGCCAAATGTGAATGCGAACGATGAGTTCAGGAAGAATCAACCACCGGTTTTTCAAGGGGAGGTTTGATCCTGATGGTGCTCAGAATTAGTTGAAGGAGATTGAGAGAATCTTCAGAGTCATGGATTGTGCTGAAGAGAGTAAGGTGAGGCTTGGTTCTCACATGCTGAAGGAAGAAGCCGATGACTAGTGGGTCGGTAGAAGTCTTGCTTTAGAGGAAGAAGGTGAAGAGATTACATGGGAAGTTTTTCGCACTGAGTTCTTAAGGAAGTATTATCCTGAGAGTGTTAAAGGAAAGAAGGAGATGGAATTCCTTGAGCTGAAGCAAGGTAGTATGTCAGTGGTTGACTATACTGCTAAATTTGTGGAATTGGTGCAATTTCATCCTCATTATGTTGCTGCTACTGCTGAGTTTTCTAAGTGTATCAAGTTTGAGAATGGTTTGCGTCCTGAGATTAAGCAAGCTGTGGGATATCAGAGGATTAGAAGGTTTTCGAATTTGACTGAATGTTGTAGGATCTTTGAAGAGGATAGTAAAGCTCGTTCTACGCACTATAAGAGTGTGAATGAGAAGAGAGGGAAGCAACAGGTTCGAAGTGGACCTTGTGTGACACCCGCTGATAAGGGCAATCATAGGGGAAGCTTTGACAAGAGATCTAGTGGAGGGAGTTCTGGTCCCGTGAAGTCTTACAAGTGTGGCACCTTGGGCCACAAGTCTTTTGAGTGTGGAAAGAATTTGGTGAAGTGAGCTAATTGTGGTGGTCTTGGACATGCTACGACCGAGTTTCGAAGAAGTGTGGTTAAGTGCTTTAATTGTGGTGAAGTTGGCCACATTAGTACTAAGTGTACTAAGCCGAAGCAAGCTCAGGCGGGCAGAAAGGTGTTTGCATTAGCAGGGAAGGATACTACTAGTGTAGACCGTTTGATTAAAGGTACATGCTTTATTAATAGTACGCCTTTAGTTACTATTATTGATACGGGAGAGACTAATTCGTTTATTTCTCTTGAGTGCGCTAAGTGTTTGAATTTGTTTATGTCTTCTTGGGGTGGTGAGATGGTTATTGAGACTCCTGCTTCAGGGTCGATAATTGCTTGTTTAGTGTGTGTAAGTTGTTCTTTGACCATGTTTGGTAAAGACTTTGTTCTGGATTTGGTTTGTTTGCCGTTGGAAGGTGTCGCTCCCGATAAATGGGACTGGCCCAGATAAAGGTACAGACGCGAACGGTCGGCGAAGGGAACAATGAGAACACACAGCCGTGAACTCACTGGAGATGAATAGAGTCGCCAGCTAGGCATTTTTATCCTGGAGGAAAGGCAATGCTGCATAGACCTAGAAAGACATGGATAAGACGGTTGCGAACCAGAGAGACTGAGAAAGGGGGTTGGTTACAACCTGGGAAGGTATTAGCACCCAGATTGTCCGTCGTACTCGACGGGATCCACGCTTAAAAGATTTGTGTTTTTAAGGGGTAGTGTCAGTGCAGTCTGTGTGTAAAATAGCTGGAAAAGGATGTACAGGTGTCAGTGCAAAAGAAGTGCAAAGTGTACGAGTGAAGTGTCAGTGTGAGAACAGGAGTGAAATGCTCAAGACTATGAGGCTAAAAGAATAGAGCTGGAAAGAGGGGGAATAGACAAAGACTTTTGTTCGATAACTGTTAAGTTATGCCTACGTATCCTCTCGTGCAATGAGGAAGTCAGAACACCGTAGTTCGACCCAAAGAGACTGAAAGATGAATTGACTTGTGAACAGCTTACTTGTCTATGCTCAAGTGTATGATCTGTCTGGCACAGATGCAAACTGTCTTGCATTAGACGGAAGAAGCAAGTTCTCGTTTGTGAGTGAAGATGATGAGAAAAGAATCCCGGAGGAGACGATTATTGTTTGTTTTTGAGTTTTCAGTCTTTTATTGCTTTTGAAAGTTTGTCATAAGTTAATGAGCTTAAGCCTAAACCAATGGATCTAGTAAACTCATCACATCTTCCCTCTGATTAGGGGTGATGAGAATTACCTTAAGTGTGAAGTCAGCTTCTCACACTTAATCACCTTAGATGTAGGATTAAGATCACTAACCTACTTGTGATTATTTAGATGTTTTTTTGGTATTTTTGTTTAGTGTTGAGTAATGAGGTTAAGCCGTAATCAAGGATTAAACAGACTCATTACACCATCCTAATAGAAGGATAATAGATGAGGGTGTTTGAGCTGAGGAAAACTCCTCAACTTAATCCATGATTAGGGATTAAACTCATGACAAAACAAACCTTTGATTAAGTGGATTTTATTTAATGATATGATAATGAAGTGATTTTTAGGGTTTGGAAGACAACTTGAGGGGGACTTGTCCATTAACACTAGGGTTAGTCCTTCTTAACCAATTAAGGAAGAATTAGAACCCTAATGCAAGGCCCAAGTTACAAGTGTGATGTCTTGATGATTATTAAGTGAATTGATTAAGAGATTTAAACACATTAAGGGTTTAACACTTAGGATTAAAGTTATACACTCCATCCTAATAGAAGGATGCAGGCATAAGCTTAATCACAAAGCCTTAAAGCCTTTAGGGTTTAGTCCCTGATTATGAGATGAGAAGAGAAGACTCAAAAGAGACACAAAGGTAAAACTAAGAGGGGAGACTAATCAAAACCCTAATCATTGTCATACTTGGTTGTTCCTAAGGTTTGTGAGGTTTGCAAGAACAATCTTCAATGGAACCACCAGGGAGCAGATGAAAGGATCAAGAGAAGCAAAGCAACTTGCTTCATTCAAGAAGTCAAGTCACTTGAGGAAAGAAAGTGGGAAGAAGAAGAATGAGCAAGTTCAAACTCAAACAGATATAAAAATGCAGCATGGATGCAAGAGAGATGAAAAGAAAAGTTGTGAGAAGTGAAGGCAGATTCACTTCTCAAAATCACTTACCACCTGAAAGGTTAGAAAAGAAATGTAATGCAATGCAAAATGGGATGAGATGACATGATGAGGAACAAAACCAGAAGCATACTTATGATGATAATGATGCTATGAGATGCTACAAACATGAGGCAGCACATGGAAATGATCATACAAGTTCATGAATGCACATGAAGCAAGTTAAGAACCAAGAACATACATGAAAAGTTATGAAGTGCACATGGCATACAACATGGCAAATACATGATGCAATGATCAAACATGCTTTAAATATGTCTTATGATGTCAAATGAATCAAATGGATGCTTGAAATGTCATAGCAAGTCATGTTATGCAAGAGAATGCAAGATGGATGCATATGGAAGCCCAAATTAGGGTTTATGAACAAAGCATCAAACACAAACCAAAATCAGAAGCAATCCCTAAGATAAAAAATTGAAAATGCCACTCAAAGGACCCCTAATCCTATGCTAACTCACTGCCCAAAGGAGAAGTTTCAACTCCTAACCAAACTCAAGTTATGGTTTTCTTAAGATTTCTAGGGTTTTAGGGTTCCTTAACAAGAAAATTACCAAACAAATTGAAAATGAAAGATCAAATCATGGCCATTTAATCTCACAAACTACATGCTAAACACAATGCAATGCAAAAAGAATCAATGTCCAACTCCTCATGGATAGGCAGAAATGTTTTTTGGAACTTTGGATCAAATTAATGCATAAAAATGATTTTAAATCAATGAAAAATTCTCAAAATGCATCAAGATCAAAAAATAAATTTGGTTTGAAGGTTGGACAATGTTTCTAAATGTCTTAGAACATTTCATGAATTTTTTGGTGATTTTTAAATACCTAAAAGTATTTTTAATAAATTAATCCTCATTAATCAATTAAAAATAAACTTTTAAATATTTTAAAATACTTTTTAAATGCTAAAAATGAAAATAAAAATATTTTTGAGTGTTAAAAATTAATGAAACTCTTGACAAAAAGTTTCATAATTTTTAAACAAATTTTGCTATTTTAAATAAATTATGGAAGTTAAATGACAAAAAATGAAATAAAAATAAAAATGAATGGAAGTAATCTGAAGGAGAGGCTGAGATTGATTCTGGGTTTCAAAAGGTTTGACTGGGAGCGCATCTGGACGGCCCAGGTTCAAACCAGCCTAATTCTAATTAATTAAATAAATAATGGTGATTAGGGTTTAATGACTGCATCTCAACCACTCACACGCGCGCGAAGTCAACAGAGTCAAAGGATCCAACGTACCAGATTCAAACCTCAATAATTACAGGGATTAAACCCTAATGATTTTCAGGTGGCCGGAGAAGACCTCCGGTCGTCTTCTCCGGTGGGAACCCCACCTGAAAATCCCTAAAATCCACAAAACGCAACTAAAATGAAATCTAAAAACATGGGAATGATCCCCACAACTTACTGAATCAAAACCCCAAGCTGAAACTCATTTATATTTCATCAATCTCATGAATCGAAACAAAGAAGATTTTAGGGCAAAACTTTCAGAAACAAATTAAACTCTCATCTCTCCACCATTTTCAAAACTAAAGATATCAGAGCAATCAGTGAAGCATGGAGAACAACTTTAGAACTTAAAAATTCATTTCTGGAAAAAAAGTTCTTGAGCTACCTGAGTTTCGAAGCTTTCACTCTTGCCACCTTCTGACTCCTCCCTTTGATTCAATCCACTCTACTTGGTCCCCTGATGATCCTTGAATGCTTAGAAGGAGTTTAGGTTGGCTGTTTTGAGAGATTGAACAAGTTCTGTTCAAGCTCAGGTGTGAATCGTGTTTATGATTCAAGCTGTTTCTGGCAATGGTGAAGGGTTCTTTGTGATCAGGATGATGAGTGGAGAAGATTTGTGGAGTTTGTTTGAGTGTTTATGGCCTGTGGAGTGAGTTTCGAATGCTTTTGCTATTGGGAGTGAAAATGGAGAAATGGTGTTCTTGTTGGTTTCAGGCTCTTATCTTGCTGGTTTAGGCTCAATGAAACATGGTGAAAAGGTTGGTGGAACTTGTTGGAATGTTTGTGAGTTGTGCAGAGAGATTCGAAGAGAAATGCTTGAGGGAGTGATTTTTGTGAATGTGTTGCTAGGGCTTGTTTCAGGCTGGCTCCCTTTGTGAAATGGCTAGCAAATGGATAGTATAAACAAATCCAATTGGTCAGATGATGTGACTTGGCCTGCTGTGATAGGTAAGTTCACTTTTGCAAAAAGTCCACTCTTGTGTAAGGAGGGCATGGGCTAAGTTCTAGCTTGGTACAAGTGTGTGGGCTGGCGCAGCATGGTGAGGGGAGAGGGCTAGGTTGGTTCAGCAGCCAAGGCAACAAGTTGGTGAAGTGTGATGAGTGGTTTTGCAACTTGGTTCCTTTTTGGTTCATATGGAAAGATCTTGCTATACAAGCCATGAAACATGAGAAACCTTTGATCCATTCTGAACTTTATGTCACATATGATGCTTGTGTAATGGTTTGATGTCAAATAGAAGTCACAATTGCCTTGGTACAAAGTTTTTGCAAGTTTCTCATTTGAGGCATGTCTTGAAAATTAGTGATTTTTGCCAACTTTGACACACCATAACTTTTGATCCAAAATGAATTAGGTCATGTTCTTGTACTTTTTGAAAAGGGAAAAATGTATTCTACAACTTTCATGACCAAAGTTTTTCCATTTGAAGCATTTTTGGATCAAAAAGTAAGGTTTGAAAAGTGACCTAAATTGACAAATTCCTTAAAAGTCAACCATGCCCTAAAAAGTCAACTTTGCAAAAACTTTAAATTCTTGAATTTTGTGAACTTAAACCTTCTTCCATGATCAAATAAAGATCATATACACTCAAAATGATGAAGATCACCCCTTGGTTGGGTCATTGGGGGCCTCAGATGCCCTGATTTTGCACTGACTTGTCCAGAAAGTCAAACCTTGATCAGATGACTTCCCCATGGAATTTCTTCATGAAAATTGATATGCATACTCCTTATACCATATAGAGACCAATGGAAACAAGAATGACCAAAAAATTGGAGTTATGGCCTCTGAAACCAAAACCCTAATTTTAGGTCATCTGTGCAGTTTAGCCTAGCTCTGCTTCCACACCAATCCCAGTTCTTATGATTCTTTTCCATCCTTGACTTTGGGAGGATGTAATATGCTATAAGAACACACTTAGACCTCTTTGAAGTGATTGTTGACCTTTGGAGTGGCTCAAGAAGCTCTTGGATTGCTCAGATCACAAACCCTAGATGCAGATGACTTAGAATCTATGCAGTGAATCAAAAATGGAATATGAGATGGTATGATTGTGTTTATGCATATGAAGTGATTACAAGCCATGGTGTGAATGGGTGAGGGCAAATTTGGGGTGTTTACAGCTGCCCCTATTCAAACATGAGTTAGCTGTGCAGGATGTAAGCGACGGCTTAACAGGCTAACAAGATAACTGGTGGTTGAATACCAAAGACAGTCCAAAATTTGCACTCACAGAATGAAGAAGAAAAGGGATATAGATTGTAAAAGGAAAATAAAGTATATTGTAAAGTATGGGCGACGGAAGACGACCGTCGAGCAGAGGACGACTGCTGGGTAAAGAGCAATGACGGGGACGGCCGACATGCTGGGGATAAAAGGTAGAGCCAAGACGGGGACGGCCGACTAGCTGGGAAAAAAGATATTATGATGGGGACGGCCATCAAGGTAAAGCTGTAAAATTCTCTGGGGATTAATGAAACATGACGGGGACGACCATCAAGTTCATAAAGTAAAGTAACCAACGATGGGGACGGCCATCGGGCTAAAAAGAAAAAGGGACCATGACGGGGACGGCCATCGGGTTAAAGAATAAATGAAATAAACAGATGATGAGGTACGGTCATCAAAGGTGAAGGACGATCACCTAGCAGGGGACGGCTGCTCTGTTGGGTTAAGATGAGGGACGGTCATCTAAGGTGGAGGACGACCACCTGGCAGGGTACGGCTGCTGAAAGTATCGCGACACAGGACGAATGCCGGATAAAAGGTCAACGATGGGGACGGCCATCGGACGAGCATGATGGAGGACGACCATCAAGAGGTGGAGGACGACCACCTAGCAGGGGACGGCTGCTCTCGAGGTTTCTCATGACATAAGACGAATGTCAGATAACCAAAATCAACAATGGGGACGGCCATTGGATAAAAATGATGAAGGACGATCATCAAAAGGTGGAGGACGACCACCTAGCAGGGGACGGCTGCTAAAAATCAACGATGGGGACGACCATCGGATGAGCATGATGGAGGACGACCATCAAGAAGTGGAGGACGACCACCTAGCAGGGTACGGCTGCTCTCAAGGTTTCATCATGACACAGGACGAGTGTCAGACAAAAAGGAAGATTTGCTTACTTGGCGTTCTACTGGGGAATAGTAAACACGGACGAGTGTTTATATCCAAGAAACAATAGGTATAAGTGTTTAGAATGTGTGTGTATAGATCAAAGATGCGGACGAGCATCCTTAAGACTACGATACGGACGAGTATCGGGTAGAAACAAAAACTGACACGTGTTCAGAGATGATGATACGGACGAGTATCAACTGGTTAGCAGAGACCACGGACGAGTGTCGAATCTGTGGGGATATATAAATGGTGTATACAAGATACGGACGAGTATCTGTACAAGAGTAACACGAGTAGTGTATAGATGAGTGTTTATCTGCCGGGGAGAGTGACACGGACGAGTGTCGAAAAGTATAATACGAACAAGTATATGGGTTGCAAAAGTGCAGGTGACTGCGCTGGGGATATGACACGGACGGGTGTCAAGGAAGTGTATATACAACAGTATCTGTGAGTGCAAAGAGAATGTCTTGGTTTTCTGCTGGGGATATGACACGGACGAGTGCCACAAGGAGTATCTGTAATATGAGTGGTCTTGTTTGTAAAGAGTGTTCAGGCGACTTTTACTGGGGAAAAATGACACGGACGGGTGCCAAAAGGAGTATATACTGGTGAATGTGAATTGTGAGGCAACTGTTTTGCTGGGGACCCTGGTGGGGATTTTGGGGAAAGTATTCTGTATATTGCTGATGGATTGTCAGTATTTACAAGTGCTTGATTCAGAACATGGCTTATGATTTATGCAATATGTTTGATTTTTGCCGTAATGCTCCGTATTAGACGGAATGCTACGCTCTGCGGGGAAAATATGATGCGAATGCTATGATTATGCAAAGGTAAAGATCCGGGATTCGGATCCCGTTGCTGTGAAGATCTCTGGTTGATCTGTTTGAGGTGAGTATCCCAGCTGGGGATGAGATCATTAGGAAATCTGATGAGACGCTATTGCTTGGGGATATAGGTCACTGATAGACATATCCTTATAGTAAGGGACCCAGCTGGGGTTTGTAGAAGCTTTCGTCGCTCTGTTGTGATTCCTTCAAGCATTGCTCTTCTGAATAGAGGCTGAAACTCTGTGGGGAGATGGTTCCCTGGCTTTTGTACTCAGCTGAGGAGGAATGATCGGCGACTCGGTTGGGAGAAGTAACAAGTGGTAACTCAGCTGGGGAGAGTACTAAGAGGCAACTCAGCTGGGGAAAGAGCACTTCAGGTGCTAAGATTGAGTGTTGATTTGCCAACTTGCTGGGGTGAAGCCTACATGCCCCAAGTTGTGTTTTGGATACCTGCAATCCTGCAAAGATAGAGAAACGTACAAATAATCCCGAGGTATCCCTTACTGGATTCCGTCATAGGAGTTAGATACTTCTGAGAGTAAGCACATTTCCTGCAAGCATGTGTTTTTATTTTTTAGAGAAAAGCATCTGTACTCATGCAATTAGTTTTTTAGAGACATCAGACATTCTTTGCAAATAAAAATGTACAAGACGAAACATGACTGAAAAATATGATTTTATTAATTCATGTGCCCTGAATTGGCAATATACAGTCAAAGAAACATATCTCCTGAAATGAGGAGATTGTTACAAATTGAGAAACAAAGTGCTGGCGATGTTGATGACGCTTTCAAAAGGGCTTCCTCTTTCGCTATGACTCGTATGACTTCCGACGTTCTTCTCGTCTTGCTTTCCGAAGAATGTTGATTCTGATTGAAGCTTGATCCTTTCGAAGCTTACCAAGTTGTAGGTGATACAGACGAATTCAGAATGCAGTTGTTCGCTTATTCCCTTATTTTGCATGGATCGCCCTTTCGGGTTTTCAATCCATCGGGATACCCATTTTTGCCTGAGCTGTCCAATGTGGCTTTTCAACTCAGCGGGTGTACATTTTTCATTTTTCCCTTATTTTTGCCCGAGTCTCTTATTCTGTTTTTGACTCGCCGGGATGCCCTATTTTTGCCTGGACTTACATTCTGTTTTTATGTCCAGCGGGTCATTTTATGCGAAGTATTTTTTAACTGCATCTGAATTCACAGGGGACGGGAAATCTTCGCCATCCATGGTGCTGAGCATCAGTGCTCCACCAGAGAAAACTTTCTTTACCACAAATGGTCCTTCATAATTCGGAGTCCATTTGCCCCTGTAGTCTGTATGAGGAGGGAGGATTCTTTTCAGCACAAGATCTCCTACTTGGTACTCTCGGTGCCTGACTTTCTGATCGAAGGCTTTCTTCATTCTTCTCTGATACAATTGCCCATGACAGATTGCAGCCAATCTTTTCTCTTCGACCAGACTCAGTTGTTCGTATCGGGACCTGACCCATTCTGCTTCGTTCAGCTTAACATCCATCAATACCCGCAGAGAGGGTAATTCAACTTCAACTGGTAGGACTGCTTCCATACCATACACAAGTTGATACGGTGTTTCCCCAGTGGACGTTCTGATTGACGTGCGGTACCCATGCAAGGCAAACGGTAGCATTTCATGCCAGTCTTTGTAAGTGACTACCATCTTCTGCACAATCTTCTTGATATTCTTATTAGCTGCCTCAACAGCGCCATTCATCTTTGGCCTGTAAGGAGAAGAATTGTGGTGTTGGATCTTGAAGTCCCGGCACAGCTCTGCCATCATTTTGTTGTTTAAATTGGAACCATTATCAGTAATGATTCGCTCGGGAACTCCATACCGACAGATGATATCTCTCTTCAGAAATCTGGCTACCACTTGTCTTGTAACATTGGCATATGAAGCTGCTTCGACCCATTTGGTAAAATAGTCAATGGCAACCAGGATGAATCTATGGCCATTCGAAGCAGTCGGTTCAATCTTTCCGATCATGTCAATGCCCCACATGGCAAAGGGCCAGGGTGAAGACATCACATTCAAAGGATTGGGAGGCACATGCACTTTATCCGCATAAATCTGGCATTTATGGCATTTTCTGGCATAGGCACAACAGTCGGCATCCATTGTGATCCAGTAATAGCCTGATCTTAGCAATTTCTTAGCCATGGCATGCCCTCCTGCATGGGTACCAAAGGATCCTTCGTGCACTTCATGCATTAGCAAGTCTGCTTCTGTTTTATCAACACATCTGAGGAGTACCATATCAAAGTTCCGTTTGTACAAGGAGCCATCAGTATTCAGGAAGAAACTACCAGCGAGCCTTCTTAAAGTCTTCTTATCATTGGAAGATGCCCCAGGTGGGTATGTTTGATCCTCCAAGAAGCACTTAATGTCATGTAACCAAGGCTTATCATCCTTGACAATGTCTGCTGCGAACACATATGCCGGTCTGTCGAGTCTGGACACTGAAATCTGAGGTACAAAGTTGGCAGCTTGAACCTTGATCATGGATGAAATGGTGGCAAGAGCATCTGTAAACTGATTCTCATCCCGAGGGATATACTCAAGCTTGACCGTTGTAAAGAAAGTCAGTAACCTCCTTGTATAATCCCTGTAAGGTATCAGATGATCTTGATGGGTGTACCATTTGTCGTTGGTTTGATTAACTACCAGAGCTGAATCTTCGAATACAGTCAATGTCTTGATCCTGAGGTCAATGGCTTCCTCAAGACCCATAATGCAAGCTTCGTATTCAGCTTCGTTGTTAGTGCAGTTGAAGGTGAGTTTTGCCGAGAAAGGCATGTGAACTCCCTTAGGTGTAATGAGTACTGCACCAACACCGCGACCATTCATGTTAACAGCCCCATCAAACATCATAGTCCATTCTTCTTCCGGGTCAGGCCCTTCAGTGTGAATAGGCTCTTCATGATCTTTTGCTTTAATGAACATGATGTCTTCATCAGGGAAGTCAAATCTCATAGGCTGGTAGTCATCAATGGGTTGCTCAGCAAGATATTCAGACAATACACTGCCCTTGATGGCCTTCTGAGAGGTGTACTGGATGTCGTATTCCGTGAGAATCATTTGCCATCTTGCAACCCGTCCGGTAATAGCTGGCTTCTCAAAAATGTACTTAACTGGATCCATCTTTGAGATCAACAAAGTAGTGTGGGTCAACATATACTGTCTCAGTCGGCGAGCAGCCCACGCTAAAGCACAACAAGTTTTCTCGAGCAGTGAATAGCGTTGTTCACAGTCGGTAAACTTTTTGCTCAGGTAGTATATTGCATACTCTTTTCGACCAGACTCGTCATGCTGGCCCAGCACACACCCCATTGACTCTTCTAATACTGTCAAGTACATTATCAGAGGTCTTCCTTCAACTGGAGGCATAAGGATTGGAGGTTCTTGCAGATATTCCTTGATTTTGTCAAAAGCCTTCTGGCAGTCTTCATTCCACCTGACCGTTTGCTCTTTTCTTAACAGCTTGAACAAGGGTTCACAAGTTGCCGTAAGGTGAGATATGAACCTTGAAATGTAATTCAATCTACCCAGAAACCCTCGAACTTCTTTCTCAGTTTTCGGTGCAGGCATCTCTTGGATAGCTTTGACTTTATCAGGGTCAACTTCAATCCCTTTCTCGCTTACAATAAAACCCAGCAGCTTACCGGATCGCACCCCGAATGTGCATTTGTTGGGGTTCAGCTTCAGTTGGTACTTCCTCAGACGTTTGAACAACTTCAGCAGATTTACCAAGTGATCTTCCTCTGTAAGGGACTTGGCAATCATGTCATCCACGTAACACTTTATTTCTTTATGGATCATATCGTGGAATAATGTTACCATAGCCCGTTGATACGTGGCACCAGCATTCTTCAGTCCGAATGGCATCACCTTGTAGCAGAACGTGCCCCAAGGTGTAATGAAGGTTGTCTTCTCCATGTCTTCAGGTGACATCTTGATCTGATTATATCCTGAAAATCCGTCCATGAAGGAGAATACCGAGAACTGAGCTGTGTTATCCACCAATACGTCAATGTGAGGTAATGGGAAGTCATCTTTTGGGCTTGCTCTGTTTAGGTCCCGGTAGTCAACACACATTCTTACTTTGCCGTCCTTCTTAGGCACAGGTACTATGTTAGCAACCCACGGTGGATAGCTAGTTACAGCAAGGAACCCGGCGTCCCATTGCTTTTGTACCTCTTCTTTGATTTCATAGCCATGTCTGGGCGAGTACGGCGCAGTTTCTGTTTAACCGGTGGGCATTCTTCTCTCAAAGGCAGCTTGTGCACAACAATGTCGGTGTCCAACCCTGGCATATCCTGATAAGACCAAGCAAACACGTCCACATATTCTTGAAGCAGATCAATCAGTTGTCTCTTCACTGAGTCTTGCAGACAGGCCCCGATTTTAACCTCTTTCACGTCTTCAACTGTACCAAGATTAATCACTTCAACCTCCTCCTGGTGAGGAGTAATAACCTTTTCCTCTTGTCTCAACAACCTGGCTAGCTCTTCAGGAAGCTCATATTCTTCTTCAACCCCTTCATCAGCTTGATTGATTGGATTGTCAAAGTCATACGAAGTCATAGCCGTGCTGTTGTCGGTGCTGTCTGGAAGGCACTCTCTGCAAGGGTTCAGTTTGTTCATTTTAGTGATTGATTTTAATCTTGCTTTAGAAAAAGTGAAATAAAGTTGTCATTTTGAAAACATCGCCATTTATTTTTTTGTACAAAAAGAAAAAATGGAAAAACAGTGAGCGGAAAAGAAAAAAGACTCGTTTTGCAAAAAGATGTCTGATATTTCATTGATTAATCTTGTTGCACAAAAAGTACAGATGGCCCGATTACAAAATGAGTCTTGTCATCTTGGGCAAGATGCAAGACTTTGATGCATGCTATAAAAATACAGGAAATAATAATTACTCTGCGTGAGTAACTCTTATAATTTCCTGGGAAGACCAGTTTGAGACACTGCTCCCCGGGATCTTTGGACGAATCCAATTCTCCAGATTGCGTTCTTCTTCCAACTCATCTTCCAGATTGTTGATAGCATCAGGGGTGAGCATCCCCCCGCTGACAAAACCGGGCTTCTTGGCAGCCTCTGCTTGATGTTGTTGAGTTGGTTTGTAACCCAACCCAAATTTGTCCTTCTTCTCCTCCACAGATAAAACCTTGCCCCAGCCTTGGGCAGTTCCTTCCTCAACAACCTTCCGGGCTTGTTGATAAGATGACATGGAGATTCCAGATACAGCAGATGCTTCATTAACATTCAAGGCCTCGAATCCTTGGCTCATCGTTTCATGGATTTCCCCATCCATCTCAATATACTTGTAGGTAGCCAGGTGGCTAACAAAAATATCCTCCTCCCCACAGATAGTAACGACTTGACCTTCCTACTCAAATTTTAACTTCTGGTGAAGGGTAGACGTTACTGCGCCAGCGGCATGAATCCATGGTCTACCCAACAAACAGCTGTAGGCAGGCTGAATGTCCATCACATAGAAGATCGTTTTAAAGGTTTGTGGGCCAATCGTTACAGGCAGCTCAATCTCTCCCAGAACCGATCTCTTAGAACCATCAAAGGCTCTTACTACTAGGTTGCTGGGACGCAACGCCAATCCTTCATATTCTAGCTTCACCAGGGCCTTCTTCGGTAAGACATTAAGGGATGACCCTGTGTCTACCAGCACATGGGAAAGGACTGCACCTTTACATTCCATGGTGATGTGCAAGGCCTTGTTATGGTTGCGGCCTTCCGTTGTCAAGTCAGTATTGGTGAACCCTAGCCCATTGCTAGCAGTAACATTTCCAACCACGGTTTCCAACTGATTAACAGTGATCTCTTCAGGCACGTAAGCTGCGTGCAAGACTTTGAGTAGTGCGTTCCGATAGGCTTCGGAGCACATAAGCAATGATAGTATAGAGATCTTGGATGGCGTCTGGTGAAGCTGATCCACTATTTTGTAATCACTCTTTTTGATGATTCTCATAAACTCATCAACTTCTTGATCAAATGGTGTTTTCAAAGCTTCCTTAGCAGCTTGATCTTCCTGTACCGGGCTCTTTCCTTTTGCCTTGGCAGCAGCTTCTGCTTCGGCAGTGGGTCTTTGAATTTGTGGTGCAAAGAGACGTCCGCTTCGAGTGAAGCCTCCGCCTCCTCCCACATTGTCTATTTGTGGTGCAGGTGTTGATGGTTCAAGGGTGATTTTCTTTCCTTCGCAGTATACGTCAGAGCCGTAGTGCCAAGGGATGGCTCTATTGCTTTCATAAGGTACTGGTCCAGGCACTGTGACAGTGACTGGACTGATGACAGCTGCAGAAGGGACTGTGATAGTTTGTGGATCATAATAAATCGTGACTGGTGCCCTGATGGGAGCAGCACCTTCTGAGTTGTAGGCAGAGTTGTTTTCAGGATCATAAAATATTGTGACAGTTGAGACATCTTCATGATTTGTTGCTGATGTTGTAGGAGATATTGTCGGAAGGACGGGCGTTGTTGTTGTAGGAGATTCAAACTGGAGTGATGCTGAAGTTGTAGAAGGAAAATTTGTTGATAGCTGATCAGTTGAGATGATAGATGAAGTACTTGTTGATGAAGCTGAAGAATGGTCGGGAACAATGGTTGTTGCATTTGTAGAAGACATGGGAACCGTTGCTGATGGGATTGCTGGATTTGTAGGAAATGATGTTGTAATCTGAAGCAGACCACTCCTGATGAGGCCATCTATGCCCTCCCTCAAATTATCACAGCCATTCACTGAAATGTTGCAGTAAGCACACCCTAGTTCACACCCTGGGAATATTTGGCATTCGCGGAGTTGAGCTTTGATTTCCACCAACGGTGTCCGAATCTGATCCACACTAGTTATCAAATAAGACGGCTTGTCTTCTTCAATAGCGTTGATTCTGGGACCCCCGTGGTTTGGCATGGGGTTTTTGTTGACATTAGGTGGTGGTGCGAAATTCAGGGCCTTAGAGTCTACCAGGTCTTGTACCTTCATGTGCAAGGCTCTGCACTTTTCCGTACTATGGCCAGGTGCATTTGAATGAAAAGCACATCTGGCGTTGGAGTCATAATTCCTGGGTAGACTGTTGGGATCTGGAGGTGCCAATGTCCTTAGCTCAACTAGGTTGAGTTTCAGGAGTTGTGGCAGCAATGTAGCATATGGCATAGGGATCGGATCGATCACCCTGTTGGCTTGAGATGGCCTCTGCTGGAATGGCCTTTGCTGGTTATTGTTGTTGGTGTTGCTGTTGTTGTAATTTCTCGGAGGATACTGATTTTGTTGATGGTACTGGGGTTGTTGCTGATAATTTTGCTGCGGAGGTTGATAGACTGGTTGAGGATGAGCTGGAGCGGGAATTGTGACTGCTGCCACAGACCTCTAAACATATTGGGGCCTACCCCTGTTGGTGTGGATAGCATTGGTCTCGCCAGTTCTTCTTGGGCCTGCAAAAGGCTTCCTTGCATTACTGGACGAACTCGCACCGTTGTCTGAGATCTTCCCCATTTTCAATAGACTTTCAATTCTCTCCCCGGCTATGACTACATCTGCAAAGCTGGTAGATGAGAAGGCGGCTAGCCTATCAATGTAAGTCCCCTGAAGGGTGTTCATGAACATATCTGCCATTTCCCTTTCAGACATAGGTGGCTGAACAGCAGCAGCCAATTGCCTCCATCTCTGGGCATATTCTCGGAAACTTTCCCTTGACGACTGTGACATCCCCATTAGGAGGGTCCTGTTGGGTGCCATATCCAGATTATACTGATACTGTCTGATGAAGGCCTCTGCCAGGTCCTTCCAGCATCTAATGGTTGCTCTTGTCAGATGGGAATACCATTCCCTCGAAGCTCCAGTCAAGCTATCCTCAAAATAGAACATCCAAAGCTTCTCGTCCATGGTATAAGCTTTCAACCGCCCCAGAAAGGATTGTAAGTGGGTCCGTGGGCAGGAAGTCCCGTTATACTTTTCAAAACAAGGAGGCTTAAACTTATGGGGAATCCTGACCCCGTCTACCAAACCCATATCCATAACATCAAAACCCAAAGAGTTTTGAGACTCTAAGGATCTTAATTTCTCAGCTATCTCATCCAACCTTCTATCATAAGCTTCTTCCCCAGCACCCATTACTGTAAATTGATCCTCCTGAGGGTCTTCTTGCAGTACCCTGGCTGCAGTGGCAGTTCCTTGAACATTCGCAGGAATATTGACTTCTGGATGAAGATGGGGGCCAAATACCGGGGGGTTAACATGAGGTTGGACCCTCTCATTGTTGCTTGTGCCAGCAGTCCCTACATGTGGATCCTCTTGACTTTGCCTTTCCACCATGGCTCTCAATATTTCCTGGCTCTGAGCCATGTTGTTCATCACTTCCATGAACTGCGTCATCTGTGTTCTCATTTCTAATCTTTCGTTTGCCATTTGGTTCCTGACCTCAGCAAGGTCCTGCTGTACCTGATCCATTTGTATGCCCGGAAGGTTGTTACGGGTTGGATAACGGTGCGGACGGTTGAGGGGAAATACCCGGCGCCGAGCAATAGTTCCTGAACATCACAACAGAGTTAGCAATAATAAAACAAAAACCTACAAAACAAACAAAGGGTTAGCATGCAATGCAGTATGCTTATTTGTTTTCAAGGTATCCGGCTTGGCATTCAGTTTTGACCCTTCCAGACCCTTAAAGATGCTGCTGTTGATGTTGCTTTGAAGAATTTGGATGAAACAAACTGATACATATATTACAAAAGGCCAATGGTACATAGTTTGTTTACAAATACAAGCCCTCTGAGGGGTCAAAATACATTACAAGAAAATAAGGAATCAAAATACATGAAATGAAAACAACAACAAGCAAATGGTCAAACACCAAGACCAAACTCATCCTCCCGAACTTCCTTGAGAAGTGCTTCGGTCACAGGATCAGCTGGACGCTCCGTGAGATTCCTGATAAGGAGGTTCCGGGTAGTAACAACTGTAGTTAGCTTCTTGTGCTGACCTTGGTCCTTTGACCTCTTCACTCCAGCTCTGATCTTCAGCTCTGATATCTCTCTCTGGGCTGTTGCCAGGGCTTCCTGCTGCTCTTTTGCACTAGCTTCCATCTGCTCTATCTTGTCTTGGACCCTCTTGTCCTCCAGAGTACGAGCCTCGGTGATCCTGACCCACCTAGCCTGACTCTCTTTCAAATACAAGTCTGTCCTTGCTCTCTGGAACTGGGCTTCCTTGCAAGCATTCTTCTGAATTGTTTCTCCAGCCCTAGACTTCTTGATATAATCCTCAGACTTCTCAATTCTAGCCAGATGCTCCACCTTTAACTTCTCTAGCTTCTCAACATCCCTCCTACTATCACTCCTCTCCCGGAGGGTCTTCTGCAAAGCCTGAGTCAATTTCTCATTTCTTTCTTTCAAGCCCTCAAACTCCTCTAAGCTTACAGTTGCTGGAGGTGGTATTGTGGAAGGCCCAGGCATATCTTCAATAGTAAAGGGCATCCCAGAGAACTGAGCCCTGGCATGGGACCAATCATAGTATTGTGCTGATGCTACATTGTTGCACTTCCCCAGGATGGTTACTCCTTTAGCCTGCACATTATCCCAGGCCCAGGCTGCCTGCCTAACAATAGCCAGATTAGGCTTGTTTTCACAATAAAGAGTCTCAACCAAGTCTTGTGCCCTAGGAGTGTGGACCAGTGCATAGCCTAGTTGTCTTTTGAACAGCAGGGGGTTGTAATTAATACTACCCTTAACTCCTATTAGAGGCACATTGGGAAAATGCCCACAACTGGTGATGATATCCCTGCCTTTTGTGCTTTGAGTGCACCACCTAATATCAGCTGAAGTTAGAGTAGTAAGTCTTCCAGCCCAGTTTTTCTGCTGATGAGGATTCAAAAATGCATCTGTCCTGGGTAGATGCCTGAGAAGCCAAGTATGGAACAGAGGAGCACAGCACCTCACTAACCTTCCCCTTTGTTTTTCATTCCTCTGGTGCACTGAATAGTAGAGATCCCCTAATAAAGTGGGCACTGGGTTCTTCAGGAGGAAAAGGTGGATTGCATTCTTACTAATGAATCGAGGCTCATCTGCAAATAATATGGTCCCATATATGCTCAAGGCCAATAAAGCACAGACTGCTTTCCACTCTCCTAAAGAAGCTTTTAGGGTAGCTTGAGAGATCAAGAAATCTAGATGCAGGCCAGGGACTCCAGCCTTAGAAGTCATATGCTGCCCAATCAGGACTGGTTCCAGATGCAATGCCTTTGCTACCTCTTCATTACCAGGAAAGACCATCTCAGGGTTGAAAGGGACTCCACCCCTGATAGGTATACCAACCAATGATGAGTATTCTTCCAATAAGGGGCCCAGCTGAAAGTCCTGAAAAGTGAAACATCTCAGTGGGGGATCATAAAACTGAAGGCAAGTGTGGATCAGGCTTCTCTGTGAGGGGTCCAGATCCATAACCATATCAAGTATATCTCCATGGTGTTCCCTGAACAGTGGTATATGGTCTGGAGTGATCAGGGTCTGAATCCTCCTGATGTCAGATAGCTCTGGCTGGAAGAAGTGGTAAGTGATGTTACTCTTTTTAGGTGCCATGATGTTGAGACTTGAGTAGAGACAAGTGCTGATGATGGTACTGAAGAAAAGGGGCCACTGATTGGCTGGTGCAGGTGACTGAAGCAGATAGCTGATAGCTGAAGCAAGTGCTGATGAAGATAGGTCAATACTGAAGATGGGGTCAAAACCAAAACCAAATGAAGATGGACACCCTGAAACACAAATAAGCAAATGTCAATATGATGCAATGATTATGTATGCAAATGATATGCAAGGGTTTGTGACTGAGCTGGATCTGATCAAATGCTCTGATATAAGCCCATGTGTGTAAGAAATCCAGATGGAGGTCTATAAGTCCAGTAACCACGGTGGGGGGCTCAAATAAAGAGCCACATGTCCAGGGTTTAGAATCACAAGAACTGTTCCAACATGGAGTATTCTTAATCAAATCAAAGTAACCGGGTATTCTGAGGTCAAGGTACCTGCAAACCTGTAAACAGCCCAACCCCCTCACAGGTGGTGTTCTAAAACAAGGATCCTCAGACTTGGATCAGTTATGAGAAGTGTAAACACTTCTAACCCGGAGGTACAGTGTTTACAATAACCATAAAAGTTCCTCCTCTAATTCACCTCAGTTTCTGAAGGTCAATACTAAAAGGTCATCCAGACTTAGCAGGCTTCCCAGATAGCCCTAGCATTGCAGGAAATCTGCAACACAGAGTTCTCAAGAAGAAACCCATATCTGAACCGTGTTTCATATTCCCGCACCAGACCGAGATGGAATGGGAAAGAATATGATTCACTCTAGCCTAGGTGTCACTCAGGTCCCAGGTATAGGACCTTAACTCTCAATGAATCACCCACCCACCAAAACAAAAACCAGATCCAGCCAGCAGTACAGTATGACAATATGATAATATGCAAAGCTATAAAGAAAGCAGTAAAGCAATTGTACATAAAGCAAAAATAAAACATACACAAACATAGATAGCACATAACACCCCAGTAAACACAAATCAATCAAGCGCTAGGAGGAACCCACAAAAAGAACCAGAAGCCCTGGTTGCAATATAAGGGTCCCCAGCAGAGTCGCCAAGCTGTCGCTCCCGATAAATGGGACTGGCCCAGATAAAGGTACAGACGCGAACGGTCGGCAAAGGGAACAATGAGAACACACAGCCGTGAACTCACTGGAGATGAATAGAGTTGCCAGCTAGGCATTTTTATCCTGGAGGAAAGGCAATGCTGCATAGACCTAGAAAGACATGGATAAGACGGTTGCGAACCAGAGAGACTGAGAAAGGGGGTTGGTTACAACCTGGGAAGGTATTAGCACCCAGATTGTCCGTCGTACTCGACGGGATCCACGCTTAAAAGATTTGTGTTTTTAAGGGGTAGTGTCAGTGCAGTTTGTGTGTAAAATAGCTGGAAAAGGATGTACAGGTGTCAGTGCAAAAGAAGTGCAAAGTGTACGAGTGAAGTGTCAGTGTGAGAACAGGAGTGAAATGCTCAATACTATGAGGCTAAAAGAATAGAGCTGGAAAGAGGGGGAATAGACAGAGACTTTTGTTCGATAACTGTTAAGTTATGCCTACGTATCCTCTCGTGCAATGAGGAAGTCAGAACACCGTAGTTCGACCCAAAGAGACTGAAAGATGAATTGACTTGTGAACAGCTTACTTGTCTATGCTCAAGTGTATGATCTGTCTGGCACAGATGCAAACTGTCTTGCATTAGACGGAAGAAGCAAGTTCTCGTTTGTGAGTGAAGATGATGAGAAAAGAATCCCGGAGGAGACGATTATTGTTTGTTTTTGAGTTTTCAGTCTTTTATTGCTTTTGAAAGTTTGTCATAAGTTAATGAGCTTAAGCCTAAACCAATGGATCTAGTAAACTCATCACATCTTCCCTCTGATTAGGGGTGATGAGAATTACCTTAAGTGTGAAGTCAACTTCTCACACTTAATCACCTTAGATGTAGGATTAAGATCATTAACCTACTTGTGATTATTTAGATGTTTTTTTGGTATTTTTGTTTAGTGTTAGGTAATGAGGTTAAGCCGTAATCAAGGATTAAACAGACTCATTACACCATCCTAATAGAAGGATAATAGATGAGGGTGTTTGAGCTGAGGAAAACTCCTCAACTTAATCCATGATTAGGGATTAAACTCATGACAAAACAAACCTTTGATTAAGTGGATTTTATTTAATGATATGATGATGAAGTGATTTTTAGGGTTTGGAAGACAACTTGAGGGGGACTTGTCCATTAACACTAGGGTTAGTCCTTCTTAACCAATTAAGGAAGAATTAGAACCCTAATGCAATGCCCAAGTTACAAGTGTGATGTCTTGATGATTATTAAGTGAATTGATTAAGAGATTTAAACACATTAAGGGTTTAACACTTAGGATTAAAGTTATACACTCCATCCTAATAGAAGGATGCAGGCATAAGCTTAATCACAAAGCCTTAAAGCCTTTAGGGTTTAGTCCCTGATTATGAGATGAGAAGAGAAGACTCAAAAGAGACACAAAGGTAAAACTAAGAGGGGAGACTAATCAAAACCCTAATCATTGTCATGCTTTGTTGTTCCTAAGGTTTGTGAGGTTTGCAAGAACAATCTTCAATGGAACCACCAGGGAGCAGATGAAAGGATCAAGAGAAGCAAAGCAACTTGCTTCATTCAAGAAGTCAAGTCACTTGAGGAAAGAAAGTGGGAAGAAGAAGAATGAGCAAGCTCAAACTCAAACACATATAAAAATGCAGCATGGATGCAAGAGAGATGAAAAGAAAAGTTGTGAGAAGTGAAGGCAGATTCACTTCTCAAAATCACTTACCACCTGAAAGGTTAGAAAAGAAATGTAATGCAATGCAAAATGGGATGAGATGACATGATGAGGAACAAAACCAGAAGCATACTTATGATGATAATGATGCTATGAGATTCTACAAACATGAGGCAGCACATGGAAATGATCATACAAGTTCATGAATGCACATGAAGCAAGTTAAGAACCAAGAACATACATGAAAAGTTATGAAGTGCACATGGCATACAACATGGAAAATACATGATGCAATGATCAAACATGCTTTCAATATGTCTTATGATGTCAAATGAATCAAATGGATGCTTGAAATGTCATAGCAAGTCATGTTATGCAAGAGAATGCAAGATGGATGCATATGGAAGCCCAAATTAGGGTTTATGAACAAAGCATCAAACACAAACCAAAATCAGAAGCAATCCCTAAGAAAAAAAATTGAAAATGCCACTCAAAGGACCCCTAATCCTATGCTAACTCACTGCCCAAAGGAGAAGTTTCAACTCCTAACCAAACTCAAGTTATGGTTTTCTTAAGATTTCTAGGGTTTTAGGGTTCCTTAACAAGAAAATTACCAAACAAATTGAAAATGAAAGATCAAATCATGGCCATTTAATCTCACAAACTACATGCTAAACACAATGCAATGCAAAAAGAATCAATGTCCAACTCCTCATGGATAGGCAGAAATGTTTTTTGGAACTTTGGATCAAATTAATGCATAAAAATGATTTTAAATCAATGAAAAATTCTCAAAATGCATCAAGATCAAAAAATAAATTTGGTTTGAAGGTTGGACAATGTTTCTAAATGTCTTAGAACATTTCATGAATTTTTTGGTGATTTTTAAATACCTAAAAGTATTTTTAATAAATTAATCCTCATTAATCAATTAAAAATAAACTTTTAAATATTTTAAAATACTTTTTAAATGCTAAAAATGAAAATAAAAATATTTTTGAGTGTTAAAAATTAATGAAACTCTTGACAAAAAGTTTCATAATTTTTAAACAAATTTTGCTATTTTAAATAAATTATGGAAGTTAAATGACAAAAAATGAAATAAAAATAAAAATGAATGGAAGTAAGCTGAAGGAGAGGCTGAGATTGATTCTGGGTTTCAAAAGGTTTGACTGGGCGCGCATCTGGACGGCCCAGGTTCAAACCAGCCTAATTCTAATTAATTAAATAAATAATGGTGATTAGGGTTTAATGACTGCATCTCAACCACTCACACGCGCGCGTGTAACCCGGTGAACTGACTTTTAAACAATGTTGCGGATAGCAAGAGTCGCCACCGACTTTTATTTTATCCATAAGGAAAGGTTATAAAAGAACAGGAAAGACCTTAGAGAATTATTTTGGGTCCGGGGGGTAGGTTATGAAAAGGGAAGGTGTTAGCACCCTTTTCATCCATGGTTATCCATGGGCTCTTAGGTACTTAAGCTCACTTTTGAATTGTTTTGAAAGTGTAGTGTGTGAATAAGAATTTTCAGAATAGTTAGTAAATAATCCATGTAAGGATGTGTTAAAAACATGTTTGAAAATTTGTTTGAGAATTGTTTAAGTGTGAAAAAGTTTTGAAATGAGCTTAAGTACTTAAAAGTAACTTTCCCTAATGTTTAAAGGTCTTTCTTGTTTTTTTATTCTTTCCTTAGTAAGACTATCCCTACTATAATGGAGTAGGTAGTCCTTACTTTGGATGTTTAAGGGACATATGAGGGACAATTTGATTTTTAAGGCAATGGTGGGGTGTAATAAGCATTTATAAGGGACTATCATCATTTTTCCGAAGGGACTCGATTCGTATAGGCAACCATAAAGGGACTTTGATGATTTTTATTCGAGGGACATTGCTTTCTACACCCCACTTAACCATTATTCGTAGGCAACTGGAGGGGTATCCTTAAGGAAGTGAGACGGCGATTAAAATCGACTTACGTGTGTGAAGTGTTCAAATTAATTATCTTTCATTAAAAATTAGCTAAATTTATTTTAAATGACAAACATATTAACACTCCCTAATTACTAACCATGGTAATAATGATTAAAATAATTACAAGAAATTACAACCGAGAAACAATTACAAATTAATAATAATGAATAAAAATAGCAAATTAAATAATAAGCAATAAATAATAAGATATAAATAATAAAAGGGGTTAGTAATAATAATAAATAATAATATAAAATTAATAAAGCAAAATAATATGGTTAGCAAGATAATAATAAGAATAATTAGAGATAATAAATAAGGTTAGAAATAACAATAATAATAATTAAAGATAAATAATGATTAATAATAAAAATTAATTACAAGGTTAATTATAATAAGCAAAAACTAATTAATAATGATAATAGAAATCAAAAATAATATAGGAAGAAATTAACATACATAACTATATAATTTTTTAAATTCATATACTAATTACTAAATTATTTTTAAATGTATTACAAAATTTTAATTATTATTAACACATATTCATATTATAAGAAAAAGATAGATTTTAAATATCATATAAAAAAAAAAATTAACTCCATTAATTATCATATTTACAAATTATTTTAACTATATACAAAAATATAATTAAACTATTTCTAAATATTTAAAAGAAAATTAATTTAAATTACAAATACAAAACTTTATGAGAAAAATTATGATTATATTAGGAATTAATAATAAAAAAGATTTAAATTTTATTTAGAGAAATATATTAGGATTTAGAAAGTTAGGGTTTATATTTTTTAGGGTTTGTATACAAAATTTTATTTTTTCAATAATCATGGAAAATTATCTTAATTACTATAAACTATAAATAAAATTTTTAAATGAAAAAACAAGAGTTTATATTTTTCCTAGAAATCTATTTAAGATTTAATCATATTAGATAATATATATACATATTTCATAATATTAATTATTTTAAATTAATTTAATTAAAATAGAAAATAAAAGAAAACAAAGAAAAAGAGGAAAGGAACCTGATGGGATTTGATCCCAAGACCTCTTGGTTCACAAGCAATAACAAGGCCACTGGGCCATTCAGGCGTAGGTGAAAGAGGAAGGAAGCCAATTCGTTTTGTGCCTTGATTTTGCAAATTCTGGAAAAAAAATAAAAAGAACAAAAGGCCTGGGGTGGTTTCGTACCCAGGACCTTATGGATGTGCATACGCGCGTCTTACCGCCTGGCTGGGAGAGCCTACCTGCTAATCCAACAACCACAAAGAATAATATATGAAGAATGCAGTTTAATTGGGAAAATGTCCAAAAAATATGCTGGAGGCAGGATTCGATCCCCTCCCCTTTTGTTCCTCACGCATATACACACACCAACTGAGCTGCATGACAAGCTGTGACATAAAACCAATATCATTACATAAAATATAATATAATATTTTTGAATTTAAAAATTCACGCGCCAACACACTTCGTCTTCAACCTCTGATCATTGGACTTTGCTGCGAAATTTGCTGCAAAAATACCTGCGATTTTTCTTACGCATATATCCTATGTTTTTTCAAACTATCATCAAATAACATCCATTTATCAAATTAATGACACCTTTGAGCTCCTTACAACCTGCACAATTCAACCATGTCCAGAAAATACATTTATAATACATGAATCGAATAACCCCATTTTTGAACCCTAAACCCTAACTATGGCCGTTTGTCCCTTAGGTCATGAAACTTCACGTTTCTTGTCCAGAATCGATCCTTGGAACCTCTCAAACACAAAAACTCAAATAAAATTCATTAATAACGCATGAAAGATTATAATCGAAAAATTGAAATATCATGAACAATTGGATTCGGATTATGCTAATGGGAGAGTTCTGGATGCGAATGAGTATTGGTTTAGCTTCAGTGATGATCAAGGAAACTCTCTGTGTTCTTAGTTTACCTTCTAGAGTCCTGGATTTCAAAATCCGAATCACACTTTTTGCTTGAAGTTTTGAACTTTGGTCTTACCTTTTGGCTGCTGCAAATCCGTGGCTAGGGTTATACTTATGTTCTATATTTATATGGGAGTCAATTAGGTCAGAAACATGGACTTGTTACATGTAAATTTGATCCAAACAAATATTGAAAAAGATCATGTGTTAAAAGCCAAATATTTGATCATGAAGCCTTACTATTTTGGGATAGTTCTCATGATTTCTTTCTCATTCTAATGCAATCAACAATTATGAATTTCTAGAAGTGATATTTCCATCCAAAAATAGATTTTCACATTTTTTATTTATTTAAAATGATTTTTATGAATTAAATCAATAATAAATAAATAAAAAATAATAAAAATGATGAATTTTATTCCATTGGGTCGTGCATAGTGTTTGTGTATGGATTGGGTCATGAATTAGACAGCCCATTTGGAAAGAAATACTTTTAAGCCTCCATTTTCAAGATAAACCATCACAAAATTGTCCAACTTTGCAAGGGCACATCTCCCTCAATTTTAAAGGTATGAGAGTGTTCTTGGACATTTTGGAAAACTTGAAGAGTCCTCTAAACAACCCCATTGGTTTCAGGTCCATATCACTTACCAATCTCAAGTTATGCCCTTTTGAAGCTGTTGACTTTTTATTGACTTTTGAAATGACCTATAATGTTTTAGATCATGTCTTTCAAATGAAGCATTTTTGGGCTTAACCTTAAACATCAAAGTTGTAGAGAATTCAATTTCCTTTAAAATGAGCTTTGGATGGAGACTTGGTGATGAAGTATGTGAAAGTTATGCCTGGTCAAAGTTCAGTTGACTTTTACTGAGGAAACCCTAATTTAGAAACTCCTGATTATTGATGATCTGGAATCTCCTTGATGAATCATGATCAACCCTTGATCAAATGATGAATTTTACTTCATTTACTTGATGTTGGCAAAAAATCATGAAGTTTGACTTTGGTTTGACCACAGTTGACCTCAGTTTGACTTTTTAACTGTATTGACTGACTTTGACTTATCTGATCATCTGACTGAGCAAACTTTTGAGAAAAGTCTTGAAACTTGTCATGGGGGTTCTTACACACATATAAGATGTCATGAAACTCACTTGAGGCATTGGAAGTCCATTTAGCCTGATTAAAGTCAAAACCCTAGTTTTGGATGCACTGCTTAGGAGGTGCATTGTCTGAGGGAATTGTCAACTTCTTTGACCAATTGTGAACTTTGTGAACCTTGTGAATCTTCATAAGATGTCTTGTGATACTCATGGGAGGTATGGTAAGGCTTGTGAACCTTGTTAACCTCAATAAGTGGCTTTGTAGACCTCATGAACCTCAGGAAAGCTTTATATTCATTGTGAATCTTGTGAACCTTGTGAACTTTCAAGAAGTGACTTGTGGACTTCATGAACTTCATGAAGGGTATTGTAAATGTTGAGAAGCTTGTGAACCTTGTGAACCTCATGAAGTGGCTTTGTAGACTTCCTGAACCTCATGAAAGGTTATGCAAGTGTTGGGGAACTTGTGAACCTTGTGAACCTTCTTAGAACACAAAGTCCTGTGCTGTGAGGGCAAATTTTGGGGTGCAACAGCTGCCCCTGTTCAATTTTCTGAAACCTGAGGGGTTAGATTGGTATATTTGCCAGTCGTAACCTGGAAGGTTGAAGGGGATTGAACACAAAAGCCCAAAAATTTGCACTCACCAGTGTATAGAGTGATATTGATGGTTGGTTGAACATGATTGAGTGGGCTTAAAAATGCCACTAGGGGAAAGTTCTTTAGTAGTATAATGAAAGCTGTCAGGAGTCTGGAGTAACACTGAGGATAGAGCAATGGAAAGCTCTAAAGCAGTCTTGAAGTAATGATTTCAGGAGGATGGAGACATCAATAATGACAACTCCAATGCAGTCTTGAAATAATAGTGTGATATGTCTTCAGGAGGATAGAGCAATCAATAATGATAACTCCAATGCAGTCTTGAAGTACTGATTTCAGGAGGATGGAGACACCAATAATGACAACTCCAATGCAGTCTTGAAATAATAATGTGATATGTCTTCAGGAGGATAGAGCAATCAATAAGGATAACTCTAATGCAGTCTTGAAGTACTGATTTCAGGAGGATGGAGACATCAATAATGACAACTCCAATGCAGTCTTGAAATAATAATGTGATATGTCTTCAGGAGGATAGAGCAATCAATAAGGATAACTCTAATGCAGTCTTGAAGTACTGATTTCAGGAGGATGGAGACATCAATAATGACAACTCCAATGCAGTCTTGAAATAATGATGTGATATGTCTTCAGGAGGATAGAGCAATCAATAATGATAACTCTAATGCAGTCTTGAAGTACTGATTTCAGGAGGATGGAGACACCAATAATGACAACTCCAATGCAGTCTTGAAATAATGATGTGATATGTCTTCAGGAGGATAGAGCAATCAATAATGATAACTCCAATGCAGTCTTGAAGTACTGATTTCAGGAGGATGGAGACATCAATAATGACAACTCCAATGCAGTCTTGAAATAATGATGTGATATGTCTTCAGGAGGATAGAGCAATCAATAATGATAACTCTAATGCAGTCTTGAAGTACTGATTTCAGGAGGATGGAGACATCAATAATGACAACTCCAATGCAGTCTTGAAATAATGATGTGATATGTCTTCAGGAGGATAGAGCAATCAATAATGATAACTCTAATGCAGTCTTGAAGTACTGATTTCAGGAGGATGGAGACATCAATAATGACAACTCCAATGCAGTCTTGAAATAATGATGTGATATGTCTTCAGGAGGATAGAGCAATCAATAATGATAACTCTAATGCAGTCTTGAAGTACTGATTTCAGGAGGATGGAGACATCAATAATGACAACTCCAATGCAGTCTTGAAATAATGATGTGATATGTCTTCAGGAGGATAGAGCAATCAATAATGATAACTCCAATGCAGTCTTGAAGTACTGATTTCAGGAGGATGGAGACATCAATAATGACAACTCCAATGCAGTCTTGAAATAATGATGTGATATGTCTTCAGGAGGATAGAGCAATCAATAATGATAACTCTAATGCAGTCTTGAAGTACTGATTTCAGGAGGATGGAGACATCAATAATGACAACTCCAATGCAGTCTTGAAATAATGATGTGATATGTCTTCAGGAGGATAGAGCAATCAATAATGATAACTCTAATGCAGTCTTGAAGTACTGATTTCAGGAGGATGGAGACATCAATAATGACAACTCCAATGCAGTCTTGAAATAATGATGTGATATGTCTTCAGGAGGATAGAGCAATCAATAATGATAACTCTAATGCAGTCTTGAAGTACTGATTTCAGGAGGATGGAGACATCAATAATGACAACTCCAATGCAGTCTTGAAATAATGATGTGATATGTCTTCAGGAGGATAGAGCAATCAATAATGATAACTCTAATGCAGTCTTGAAGTACTGATTTCAGGAGGATGGAGACATCAATAATGACAACTCCAATGCAGTCTTGAAATAATGATGTGATATGTCTTCAGGAGGATAGAGCAATCAATAATGATAACTCTAATGCAGTCTTGAAGTACTGATTTCAGGAGGATGGAGACATCAATAATGACAACTCCAATGCAGTCTTGAAATAATGATGTGATATGTCTTCAGGAGGATAGAGCAATCAATAATGATAACTCTAATGCAGTCTTGAAGTACTGATTTCAGGAGGATGGAGACATCAATAATGACAACTCCAATGCAGTCTTGAAATAATGATGTGATATGTCTTCAGGAGGATAGAGCAATCAATAATGATAACTCTAATGCAGTCTTGAAGTACTGATTTCAGGAGGATGGAGACATCAATAATGACAACTCCAATGCAGTCTTGAAATAATGATGTGATATGTCTTCAGGAGGATAGAGTAATCAATAATGATAACTCTAATGCAGTCTTGAAGTACTGATTTCAGGAGGATGGAGACATCAATAATGACAACTCCAATGCAGTCTTGAAATAATGATGAGCTCATCAGGAGGATAAAATAACCCTGAGGTTATAATAAAGCAGTCCCAAAGATCATAGGTTTGCTTGTTGGATAATTAACCTGAAAACAAAGTAGCATTCTGTATAACAATATTAGTTTATGCTTTATGTATGCATGTATGATATGATGTACTTAGGTAATGTATTATGTATATGGATATATATGCTATGGTATGATGTAGATGATGTATGTATGATATGATAACTGCCGGAAACGTCTGGATATCTTCGTATAATCACTGCTGGCCAGGGAAAATAAATCCCGATTCGTTGCTGAAGAATATGTAACCCTCCGTCTGCTGGGGATAACAGGGTATAGATAACCTCTCGTATGCTGGGGATGGTAAGGTATATATAACCTTCGTCTTCGTTTGATAGTAGGATAAGTATAACATCCCGTCTTCGTTCGTCGTACCCTTATTGGAAAGTAATTTCCCGAATATCCGTATGAGGATAAAAGAGATGGGTATAAATTCCAGGGGAGATGAGACCTTATGAAGATGGGTTTGCCCTACTGAGGGTTCGTAACTGTCTTGTAAAGATGAACCGGCGAAACTTTGTTGAAATCCTTCCTTCGTTCGTCCTTAGTAAATACTATTACTGCATTTTCATGCGTTTCTGGTAAACATTAATCATATTCAAAAGCATACATGTATTTCTGGTAAACATCAATCATATTCAAAAGCATGATACATTCAAACATAACCAATGGACGTTTCGCTTAGGGTAAAAGTAAATCTGGATTCAGAGGGAAAAGTAAAGCTGAACTTGAAAACAGATTCGTCTTAATTTCGAGAGTGTATCACTAATTGGATTTAGAGCTCCTGAAACCCATAACTTTCCTGGATACCTTCCCAGAGATCCTCATAGCTGGATCTGAAGACATGATACTGACGCCATCTGATGCTACTGGCGTAGACAATTAATTTCCACCATAGCCTCTGCTGAGAATCCCAAATCAAGGTAGAGGACTGGGTCTTCAAGTTGTAATAGACCATGTGCTCTCCGGATACTATATTTGAAAAGAAAGTATTGCCCCTTGGTTGAGGATGAATTGTCCCATAATGGAAGTATCTGTAATGAGTCATCTCAAAAGAAACAAGTAGAACGCCCCATAAGCATATGCCCCTGGCATTGTGAACTTTGTAATGTCACACTTGGTAATTCAAATATATGAGAAAAACTGCCCCTGGCCATTAAGTACTGTTGGATCTGGAACTGATTGCCCTGAATGATCTGAACAGTAACTTAGAATGCCCCCTTGATTAGGAAACAACGACCATGCCCCTGGCATTATGAATTCTGTAATGTTACCCTTGGCACTTCAAAGATATGAGAATAACTGTCCCTGGTCATTAAGTACTGTTGGATCTGGAACTGATTGCCCTGAATGATCTGAACAGTAACTTGGAATGCCCATGAATTGGGAAACAGTGGCTATGCCCCTTTATATACATGGACTTTGATCCAGGAAGCAACTTTGCTTATCGGAAGGACCTTAGTTCATTTGAACATTCATCCTGTAAGCTTCTCCATTTGTCAAACATTCAGGTATATGCAAACAATATATATTCAAAAATGCAATGTTTATATCTGTCTTGAAAACAAATTTTTTTTTTTGAAAAACTGTTTATTATTATTTTTTTATTGAAAACTGCGATATTAACTCAAGTTTTATGACAAGCCCTAAAGGAGTCAGGATACCTTTTTGTAGCAGTACGCTTTCGAACTAACCATGCTTCAGTTAGGACTTTTAAAGGGTTATAACGTGGCCTGGTTCATGGTTTAAGAAACAAAGGATAAAGGCTCAAATTTTATTTGTACCCAACCCAATCTCCATGATGTTCTTCAGTCCTATGCTCAGTTCACTTATGCATTGAGATTCCACAGAAGTGTGGTATTGTAACATTGATATTTTGTGATGGTTTGGCAACCAAAAGTTTATTTGAACCTTCAGTCATCTTTCTTTGTTGAGGATTCATAGTGACCTCTTTTTTTTTCTTTTTGACTTTATTATCCCTTCTTTTTGCCTGAACTGCTTATTTCAAGATTACAGTCAGTGGGATGTCTTAATGTTTTACTAAGTCTCCTTCATAGGTTTTGACTTAGCAAGCTCTTTTTTTTTTTTTAGAAATTGACTGTCAGGATTAATGATTACAGAGAACCATCATTAGTTGTGTACAACACACATAACTGGCATATTTTGAGTTAACTGAGCAACTACCCTGCCCCAGGTTATGAATAAGGGTTTTAATTTGTGCGAGAATAAAAACTCCTACTTCATAGGCTCAAAAGGGTTGACTAGGGATTAACTTCCTTATATCTCCACTGTTTAGGAATTGAAACAATGCCTGTACATCGTCAGCATAGTCTGTTCAAAAGCATACTGCATAAGATTATGGTATTGTTTTCGTCATCCTCCCTCTACAGGCTTATAGCTTTATCAGGAGTTAAATATCACAGGATAGAAATAAGAAGCATAATTCAAAATATAGTGGAACGAATGGATTAATTCAAGACAAACATACGCAATGCATTAATGAAAACAAAAGTTTTAACATGATAGTAAATGTTCAAACAAATAAAAGAAGTTACAAATGAAAATTCAAATGCTATCCCATCCAGTTGGCTGAATGTCCTCAATTGCAATCTGTGAACTTTGAGGAGCAGTATACTTCACCATGAAATCAAATTTTCCACTTGGATGTCCCAAGGTGCCCCATATCTCAACAGGAATAGGTAGACTTCCTTTCTTGTTACTTTGGGTAACTTGTCTTGCAGCTTCGGTGTTTGATGGACGATAGTAGAACTCAACTTGACCTTCTGGAGTAACCTCTAGGATTCCTTCATCAATCAGGTCTTGAATCTTTTCCTTCAATGCCCAACAGTTATTTGTATCATGTCCAGGACTATTGGAGTGGTACTCACACCTTGCCCTGGGATTATAGCGAGGAGAGGAAGTTTTAGGATTTTTAGGAGATTTTTCCAAGGAAACCAGCTTCATCTCCAACAGGCATTGCAGAACTTGTGACATTGGAGTGCTGAACTTGATAAACTGCCTTCTACCTTTCTGGTGTTGAGGTGGATTAACCTTATCAGGTCTTTCTTCTTCAACTAAAGAACAATCAATGGCAACCGGTTTCTTACCTTCTTTTATCCTCATCTTCCTTTCAACCAAATCAGCTTGTTTTAATGGAGGTTGACTGACAATTAGATCCTTGACTCCATTACTTTGAAGTTTGTGGATAAAGGTTCTTAGCTCTTCTTGCCTCTGAGCTAAACTTTGAATAAGAGCCCCCTGGTCATTCATCTGGATCCTCATTCTTGTTACCTCAGCTTGCATTTGTTCCAACCGACCATCCTTGTCGTCCTCAAGACTCTTCTTCTTAGCCAGCAGTGTCTTCAATTCATCCTGCCCCTTGGATAAGTTCAGGATCAGCTCTTGGAACTGTGCATTTTGTGCTTGAAGATCCTTAACTGATTGTTCAAGTGCCATTGCTGAAATAAACAGCGAGAAGATGAGAAACCTGTGCGCAATTATAAACCTGTGATGCAATGAAATGATATGGGAATGCATATGCAATGTTTTCAAGGACCGCAAGATTTAAATTTGCTTAAACAAACAAGAAAGTAACTTTTATTAGTAATAACTTGTTTTGCCTTCTAGGCTTACAAAAGATTAAAGTGAAATGAGTACAAAAGATGGGGTTTTAAGTCTCCCATGGACGTTTCCTCTTTGTGTTGAGGTATGAATTGAGGTTTCGTTCCTCGTGAAGTTGCTTTGTTAGCTCTAGGATTCTTGTTTGGCTTGCTTTGTAATGAGCCTCGAAAGTATCCCTTTGCTCCTTCAGTTGGATCCATGATCTCTGCAAGTCTTCCATATCAGTAGGCATGTCTGGGTGAAGGATAGTATAAGTTGTGTCTCCTTCAGCAACAGGTTCCATGGTAACTGATAGGATGGCAGGATATGGCATCATGAGTGTCTGAGCACGAGATCGTACCCATCTGAGATAAGCTTCCATAGGAATAGTGTACTTAGGCTCCAGTGTCTTGCTGTCAATCCTGTTTACCTTTCCCCAAGCTCGTATGAATCTCTGACGGTAACCCTGAAGATCGTTGTCGTAATCAAACACAATGCCCTGAATCAACATGTCATGTGGACCATCACTCCGAGCATAACCAAACTGTCGTAAAGCTAAAGATGGGTTGTAGGTGATGCCTCCTCTTATGCCTAGAAGTGGCACATTAGGAAACTCCCCACAACGGTCAATGATGGTGACATTCTCCATAGATCTGGAGCACCAATGGATGTCTGAGTGAGAAAGTGACATGATCCTCTTGGACCATCTGAACCCTTGCTCATTCTTCATTACTGAGCGAGGAAGGTGAGAAATAAACCACCTAGAAAGCAAAGGTATGCAACACATCAAAGTTCCTCTTGCCCTTGTAGTACGGGTGTGAAGAGAATGTAGGATGTCTCCAAGCAATGTAGGCACTGGATTGTGACTCAGGAAAATGTTGATGGCATGAACATCTATGAACTGATCTTGATTGGGGAACAATACTAAACCGTATATCAGCAAGGCTAAGATCTCCTCAAAAGCATCGTGATTCATGGCCTTCAAGAACATTTGAGCTTTATCCACTAATACCTTGGCAAGGATACCCTTAACTCCACTTCTCGTCTCTAGAACAATGTCAGACTTCTTCAGATGTAGGGCTGCAGCAATAACCTCTGGTTTAAGTTCTTTCTCCAAACCTGTGAAGGGTCTTTGATCAAGAACAGGTATACCCAGAAGTTTGGAGAACTCCTCCATGGTTGGAACTAACTGATAGTCAGGGAATGTAAAGCAATGGTGCTTAGGGTCAAAGAACTGAAACAGGACACTCATCATGTCTTCACTGAACCCTGAAGTGACTAGGTCCAATAGGTGACCATGTCTTTTGATGAACTGGGAATGATCAGACACTTGAGAAACCAATTCTTTAAGCTTGGGAGGTATCCCTACAAAGTTGATCCTGGTGGTGTTTCTATGAGCAGAAGCCATGACCTGCAACAAAGAACAAAGATAAATCCTTTGGTCCTTGAAATGGTTAGTGAAAATGCTATGCTTATGATGCATGATGATGTCATGATGTTATGCTCAATCACAAACATGTGGCACACACAAACAAGTCACACAATAGCCCTAGGTTTAAAGGCTTGCATGAGGTTTAAGGTAAGTACCCCTCCCTGAAGTTAGATGGTTCATCCTGTCCTACAAAAGTAACCAGGTTCTAAGGGATCTCAATATCATTGATCCTTCACAAGGGTGGTTGTTCAGAAGGCAACTTACTTGCCAACCAAAACCCTCCAAGTTTAAGATCTCAATGAGTGTAGTATCGAGTGTCAACCAACTTCAGTCTGCACTAAAGCCGGCTACCTCACTACTTTTCTAAAGGCCAAGATGGGATAACTAGGGTTCTAAAAGTTAGTTAGTGCATTGACAACATATGGCAGCCTCATATTATCCTCAACTTGACTTAAGGAACATAAGCACCAACCAAGAAGTCACACTAACTATGGCCACCAGATCAACCATATCGGTATACGCCGTACAGTTTCCTTGGTCTATTGCCATTTACCTAAGGTACAATAGATCCGGGTTAGGATCTTTCACACATAAGAGCATCCCAACAACGTAAAGTAAAGCAAACAAGGCACATAATATTAAAGTGATCTAATTCCTAAGGGTACCCCTCTTTAATTTAAATCCCCAGCAGAGTCGCCAGTTCTGTAACCCGGTGAACTGACTTTTAAACAATGTTGCGGATAGCAAGAGTCGCCACCGACTTTTATTTTATCCATAAGGAAAGGTTATAAAAGAACAGGAAAGACCTTAGAGAATTATTTTGGGTCCGGGGGGTAGGTTATGAAAAGGGAAGGTGTTAGCACCCTTTTCATCCATGGTTATCCATGGGCTCTTAGGTACTTAAGCTCACTTTTGAATTGTTTTGAAAGTGTAGTGTGTGAATAAGAATTTTCAGAATAGTTAGTAAATAATCCATGTAAGGATGTGTTAAAAACATGTTTGAAAATTTGTTTGAGAATTGTTTAAGTGTGAAAAAGTTTTGAAATGAGCTTAAGTACTTAAAAGTAACTTTCCCTAATGTTTAAAGGTCTTTCTTGTTTTTTTATTCTTTCCTTAGTAAGACTATCCCTACTATAATGGAGTAGGTAGTCCTTACTTTGGATGTTTAAGGGACATATGAGGGACAATTTGATTTTTAAGGCAATGGTGGGGTGTAATAAGCATTTATAAGGGACTATCATCATTTTTCCGAAGGGACTCGATTCGTATAGGCAACCATAAAGGGACTTTGATGATTTTTATTCGAGGGACATTGCTTTCTACACCCCACTTAACCATTATTCGTAGGCAACTGGAGGGGTATCCTTAAGGAAGTGAGACGGCGATTAAAATCGACTTACGTGTGTGAAGTGTTCAAATTAATTATCTTTCATTAAAAATTAGCTAAATTTATTTTAAATGACAAACATATTAACACTCCCTAATTACTAACCATGGTAATAATGATTAAAATAATTACAAGAAATTACAACCGAGAAACAATTACAAATTAATAATAATGAATAAAAATAGCAAATTAAATAATAAGCAATAAATAATAAGATATAAATAATAAAAGGGGTTAGTAATAATAATAAATAATAATATAAAATTAATAAAGCAAAATAATATGGTTAGCAAGATAATAATAAGAATAATTAGAGATAATAAATAAGGTTAGAAATAACAATAATAATAATTAAAGATAAATAATGATTAATAATAAAAATTAATTACAAGGTTAATTATAATAAGCAAAAACTAATTAATAATGATAATAGAAATCAAAAATAATATAGGAAGAAATTAACATACATAACTATATAATTTTTTAAATTCATATACTAATTACTAAATTATTTTTAAATGTATTACAAAATTTTAATTATTATTAACACATATTCATATTATAAGAAAAAGATAGATTTTAAATATCATATAAAAAAAAAAATTAACTCCATTAATTATCATATTTACAAATTATTTTAACTATATACAAAAATATAATTAAACTATTTCTAAATATTTAAAAGAAAATTAATTTAAATTACAAATACAAAACTTTATGAGAAAAATTATGATTATATTAGGAATTAATAATAAAAAAGATTTAAATTTTATTTAGAGAAATATATTAGGATTTAGAAAGTTAGGGTTTATATTTTTTAGGGTTTGTATACAAAATTTTATTTTTTCAATAATCATGGAAAATTATCTTAATTACTATAAACTATAAATAAAATTTTTAAATGAAAAAACAAGAGTTTATATTTTTCCTAGAAATCTATTTAAGATTTAATCATATTAGATAATATATATACATATTTCATAATATTAATTATTTTAAATTAATTTAATTAAAATAGAAAATAAAAGAAAACAAAGAAAAAGAGGAAAGGAACCTGATGGGATTTGATCCCAAGACCTCTTGGTTCACAAGCAATAACAAGGCCACTGGGCCATTCAGGCGTAGGTGAAAGAGGAAGGAAGCCAATTCGTTTTGTGCCTTGATTTTGCAAATTCTGGAAAAAAAATAAAAAGAACAAAAGGCCTGGGGTGGTTTCGTACCCAGGACCTTATGGATGTGCATACGCGCGTCTTACCGCCTGGCTGGGAGAGCCTACCTGCTAATCCAACAACCACAAAGAATAATATATGAAGAATGCAGTTTAATTGGGAAAATGTCCAAAAAATATGCTGGAGGCAGGATTCGATCCCCTCCCCTTTTGTTCCTCACGCATATACACACACCAACTGAGCTGCATGACAAGCTGTGACATAAAACCAATATCATTACATAAAATATAATATAATATTTTTGAATTTAAAAATTCACGCGCCAACACACTTCGTCTTCAACCTCTGATCATTGGACTTTGCTGCGAAATTTGCTGCAAAAATACCTGCGATTTTTCTTACGCATATATCCTATGTTTTTTCAAACTATCATCAAATAACATCCATTTATCAAATTAATGACACCTTTGAGCTCCTTACAACCTGCACAATTCAACCATGTCCAGAAAATACATTTATAATACATGAATCGAATAACCCCATTTTTGAACCCTAAACCCTAACTATGGCCGTTTGTCCCTTAGGTCATGAAACTTCACGTTTCTTGTCCAGAATCGATCCTTGGAACCTCTCAAACACAAAAACTCAAATAAAATTCATTAATAACGCATGAAAGATTATAATCGAAAAATTGAAATATCATGAACAATTGGATTCGGATTATGCTAATGGGAGAGTTCTGGATGCGAATGAGTATTGGTTTAGCTTCAGTGATGATCAAGGAAACTCTCTGTGTTCTTAGTTTACCTTCTAGAGTCCTGGATTTCAAAATCCGAATCACACTTTTTGCTTGAAGTTTTGAACTTTGGTCTTACCTTTTGGCTGCTGCAAATCCGTGGCTAGGGTTATACTTATGTTCTATATTTATATGGGAGTCAATTAGGTCAGAAACATGGACTTGTTACATGTAAATTTGATCCAAACAAATATTGAAAAAGATCATGTGTTAAAAGCCAAATATTTGATCATGAAGCCTTACTATTTTGGGATAGTTCTCATGATTTCTTTCTCATTCTAATGCAATCAACAATTATGAATTTCTAGAAGTGATATTTCCATCCAAAAATAGATTTTCACATTTTTTATTTATTTAAAATGATTTTTATGAATTAAATCAATAATAAATAAATAAAAAATAATAAAAATGATGAATTTTATTCCATTGGGTCGTGCATAGTGTTTGTGTATGGATTGGGTCATGAATTAGACAGCCCATTTGGAAAGAAATACTTTTAAGCCTCCATTTTCAAGATAAACCATCACAAAATTGTCCAACTTTGCAAGGGCACATCTCCCTCAATTTTAAAGGTATGAGAGTGTTCTTGGACATTTTGGAAAACTTGAAGAGTCCTCTAAACAACCCCATTGGTTTCAGGTCCATATCACTTACCAATCTCAAGTTATGCCCTTTTGAAGCTGTTGACTTTTTATTGACTTTTGAAATGACCTATAATGTTTTAGATCATGTCTTTCAAATGAAGCATTTTTGGGCTTAACCTTCAACATCAAAGTTGTAGAGAATTCAATTTCCTTTAAAATGAGCTTTGGATGGAGACTTGGTGATGAAGTATGTGAAAGTTATGCCTGGTCAAAGTTCAGTTGACTTTTACTGAGGAAACCCTAATTTAGAAACTCCTGATTATTGATGATCTGGAATCTCCTTGATGAATCATGATCAACCCTTGATCAAATGATGAATTTTACTTCATTTACTTGATGTTGGCAAAAAATCATGAAGTTTGACTTTGGTTTGACCACAGTTGACCTCAGTTTGACTTTTTAACTGTATTGACTGACTTTGACTTATCTGATCATCTGACTGAGCAAACTTTTGAGAAAAGTCTTGAAACTTGTCATGGGGGTTCTTACACACATATAAGATGTCATGAAACTCACTTGAGGCATTGGAAGTCCATTTAGCCTGATTAAAGTCAAAACCCTAGTTTTGGATGCACTGCTTAGGAGGTGCATTGTCTGAGGGAATTGTCAACTTCTTTGACCAATTGTGAACTTTGTGAACCTTGTGAATCTTCATAAGATGTCTTGTGATACTCATGGGAGGTATGGTAAGGCTTGTGAACCTTGTTAACCTCAATAAGTGGCTTTGTAGACCTCATGAACCTCAGGAAAGCTTTATATTCATTGTGAATCTTGTGAACCTTGTGAACTTTCAAGAAGTGACTTGTGGACTTCATGAACTTCATGAAGGGTATTGTAAATGTTGAGAAGCTTGTGAACCTTGTGAACCTCATGAAGTGGCTTTGTAGACTTCCTGAACCTCATGAAAGGTTATGCAAGTGTTGGGGAACTTGTGAACCTTGTGAACCTTCTTAGAACACAAAGTCCTGTGCTGTGAGGGCAAATTTTGGGGTGCAACAGCGCGAAGTCAACAGAGTCAAAGGATCCAACGTACCAGATTCAAACCTCAATAATTACAGGGATTAAACCCTAATGATTTTCAGGTGGCCGGAGAAGACCTCCGGTCGTCTTCTCCGGTGGGAACCCCACCTGAAAATCCCTAAAATCCACAAAACGCAACTAAAATGAAATCTAAAAACATGGGAATGATCCCCACAACTTACTGAATCAAAACCCCAAGCTGAAACTCATTTATATTTCATCAATCTCATGAATCGAAACAAAGAAGATTTTAGGGAAAAACTTTCAGAAACAAATTAAACTCTCATCTCTCCACCATTTTCAAAACTAAAGATATCAGAGCAATCAGTGAAGCATGGAGAACAACTTTAGAACTTAAAAATTCATTTCTGGAAAAAAACTTCTTGAGCTACCTGAGTTTCGAAGCTTTCACTCTTGCCACCTTCTGACTCCTCCCTTTGCTATTGGGAGTGAAAATGGAGAAATGGTGTTCTTGTTGGTTTCAGGCTCTTGTCTTGCTGGTTTAGGCTCAATGAAACATGGTGAAAAGGTTGGTGGAACTTGTTGGAATGTTTGTGAGTTGTGCAGAGAGATTCGAAGAGAAATGCTTGAGGGAGTGATTTTTGTGAATGTGTTGCTAGGGCTTGTTTCAGGCTGGCTCCCTTTGTGAAATGGCTAGCAAATGGATAGTATAAACAAATCCAATTGGTCAGATGATGTGACTTGGCCTACTGTGATAGGTAAGTTCACTTTTGCAAAAAGTCCACTCTTGTGTAAGGAGGGCATGGGCTAAGTTCTAGCTTGGTACAAGTGTGTGGGCTGGCGCAGCATGGTGAGGGGAGAGGGCTAGGTTGGTTCAGCAGCCAAGGCAACAAGTTGGTGAAGTGTGATGAGTGGTTTTGCAACTTGGTTCCTTTTTGGTTCATATGGAAAGATCTTGCTATACAAGCCATGAAACATGAGAAACCTTTGATCCATTCTGAACTTTATGTCACATATGATGCTTGTGTAATGGTTTGATGTCAAATAGAAGTCACAATTGCCTTGGTACAAAGTTTTTGCAAGTTTCTCATTTGAGGCATGTCTTGAAAATTAGTGATTTTTGCCAACTTTGACACACCATAACTTTTGATCCAAAATGAATTAGGTCATGTTCTTGTACTTTTTGAAAAGGGAAAAATGTATTCTACAACTTTCATGACCAAAGTTTTTCCATTTGAAGCATTTTTGGATCAAAAAGTAAGGTTTGAAAAGTGACCTAAATTGACAAATTCCTTAAAAGTCAACCATGCCCTAAAAAGTCAACTTTGCAAAAACTTTAAATTCTTGAATTTTGTGAACTTCAACCTTCTTCCATGATCAAATAAAGATCATATACACTCAAAATGATGAAGATCACCCCTTGGTTGGGTCATTGGGGGCCTCAGATGCCCTGATTTTGCACTGACTTGTCCAGAAAGTCAAACCTTGATCAAATGACTTCCCCATGGAATTTCTTCATGAAAATTGATATGCATACTCCTTATACCATATAGAGACCAATGGAAACAAGAATGACCAAAAAAATTGGAGTTATGGCCTCTGAAACCAAAACCCTAATTTTAGGTCATCTGTGCAGTTTAGCCTAGCTCTGCTTCCACACCAATCCCAGTTCTTATGATTCTTTGCCATCCTTGACTTTGGGAGGATGTAATATGCTATAAGAACACACTTAGACCTCTTTGAAGTGATTGTTGACCTTTGGAGTGGCTCAAGAAGCTCTTGGATTGCTCAGATCACAAACCCTAGATGCAGATGACTTAGAATCTATGCAGTGAATCAAAAATGGAATATGAGATGGTATGATTGTGTTTATGCATATGAAGTGATTACAAGCCATGGTGTGAATGGGTGAGGGCAAATTTGGGGTGTTTACAGAAGGTTTGGATGTAATCTTGGGTATGAACTGGTTACAGTTTAATCGAGTTCATATAGATTGATATCATAAGTTAGTAAGGTTTCCTTCTTTGGATGATGAAGAAGAGAGTTTCTTATCCACGAAAGAGTTGAAGAAAATTTTAGTGGACGAAGCTCAGTTGTTTGGTTTGTTTGCGTCATTGTCTATGGAGAATGAAGTGGAGCTTAGTAGGTTCCCAGTGGTGTGTGATTTTCTAGAAGTGTTTCCTGATGATATTATGGATGTACCGCCGGAAAGGGAAGTTGAGTTTTCTATTAATCTAATTCCGGGTACTAGACCGATTTTGATAGCACCGTATCGTATGTCAGCTTCAGAGTTGGTAGAATTGAAAAAGCAATTGAATGATTTATTGGACAAGAGGTTTGTTAGGCCGAGTGTTTCTCCTTGGGGTGCACCGGTATTGTTAGTAAAGAAGAAGGACGGAAGCATGCAGTTATGTATTGATTATCGACAGTTGAATAAGGTGACAATTAAGAACAAGTATCCACTTACGAGGATCGATGATTTGATGGATCAATTGGTTGGTGCGCGTTTGTTTAGTAAGATTGATTTGAGATCAGGATATCACCAGATTCGTGTGAAAGAAGAGGATATTCAAAAGACGGCTTTTAGGACACGGTATGGTCCTTACGAGTATTCCGTGAGAGAGGATATTCTAAGTCTCAAGAAGAGCATGAAGAACATTTAAGGATTATGTTACAGATTTTGAGAGAGAAGCAGTTGTATGCTAAGTTATCCAAGTGTGAGTTTTGGTTGACGAAGGTGAGTTTTCTTGGTCATATTATTTATGATGGTGGTATTAGTGTGGATCCATCCAAGATTGATGCGGTAATGCAATGGGAAGTTCCTAGATCGGTTACGGAGATTCGAAGCTTTTTAGGCTTGGCGGGTTATTATCGGAGGTTTATTGAAGGATTTTCAAAGTTGGCACTTCCGTTAACGCAGTTGACGTGTAAAGGAAAGGATTTCATTTGGGATATTCATTGTGAAGAGAGTTTTATGGAGCTTAAGAGAAGGTTGACTACGGCTCCGATTTTGGTTTTGTCGAATCCTACAGAACCATTTGTGGTGTTTTGTGATGCTTCTTTGTTTGGACTAGGTGGTGTTTTGATGCAAGATGGTAAAGTTGTGGCTTATGCTTCGAGACAGTTGAGAGTGCATGAAAAGAATTATCCTACGCACGATTTGGAATTAGCGGTTGTGGTTTTTGCTCTAAATATTTGGAGGCATTATTTGTTTGGTGCGAGATTTGAAGTTTTTAGTGATCACAAGAGTTTGAGGTATTTGTTTGATCATAAAGAGTTGAATATGAGGCAACGAAGATGGTTAGAACTTTTGAAGGATTATGACTTTGGTTTGAATTACCATCTGGGTAAGGCGAATGTGGTAGCCGATGTGTTAAGTCGTAAGTTGTTACATATGTCCGCTTTGATGGTGAAAGAATGGGAGCTTTTGGAAGATTTTAGAGACTTGAGTTTGGTTTGGGAGATGACGCCGAGAAGTGTGAGACTTGGTATGCTTCATGTTACGAATGATTTTCTTGCAACCGTTTGTGAGAAGCAAAAGTTGGATTTGAAATTTGTTGATTTGATGATGAATGAGGATGAGGACTTTAAGGTTGATAATTTTGAAGTTTTGAGATTTCGTGGACATATTTGCATTCCCGATGATGTAGAGTTGAAGAAGATGATTTTAGAGGAAGGACACCAGAGTAATTTGAGTATTCATCCGGGAGAGAATAAGATGTATCAAGATTTGAAGAAGATCTTTTGGTGGTTTGGATTGAAAAGAGATGTGGCTCATTTTGTGTATGCGTGTTTGACTTGTCAGAAGTCTAAGGTGGAACATCAAAATCCTAGTGGTTTGATGCAACCGTTAGATATTCCGGAATGGAAATGGGATAGTATATCGATGGACTTTGTTACGGGTTTACCGAATACGCAAAGAGGTCATAATGCTATTTGGGTGATTGTGGATAGGCTTACTAAATCTTCTAACTTTATTCCGATGGATATTAGTTATTCTTTGGAGAAGCTAGCCGAGATTTATGTTTCCGTGATTGTGAAATTACATGGAGTCCCTAAGAGTATTATATCGGATAGAGATCCTAGATTTACATCAAGGTTTTGGGAAAGTTTGCAAAAGGCTTTGGGTTCTAAGCTAAGATTAAGTTCGGCTTACCATCCGCAAACGGACGGTCAAACCGAGAGGACGATTCAATCGTTAGAGGATTTGTTGCGTGCTTGTGTGCTAGAACAAAGTGGTATTTGGGATAGTTATTTAGCGTTGATTGAGTTCACCTATAATAACAGTTTTCATTCGAGTATTGGTATGGCACCATTTGAGGCTTTATATGGTCGGAGATGTCGAACACCTTTGTGTTGGCATGAAACCGGAGAGAGAATGGTAGTTGTACCGGAGATGGTGCAACAAACTACGGAAAAGGTTAAGTTTATTCGGGAGAAAATGAGAGCTTCTCAGAGTAGGCAAAAGAGTTATCATGATAAGAGATGGAAGGATCTTGAGTTTCAAGAAGGAGACCATGTATTTTTGAGAGTTACACTGGTTACGGGTGTGGGTCGTGCTTTGAAGTCGAAGAAGTTGACTTCTCGTTTTATTGGGCCGTATCAGATTACTGCAAGAGTTGGTGTTGTGGCTTATCGTGTGGCGTTGCCCCCGAACCTTTCGAATTTGCATGATGTGTTCCATGTTTCGCAACTTCGGAAGTATGTTCCGGATCCGTCACATGTTATTCCTATGGACGAGGTTGAGGTAAGAGATAACCTTATGATGGAAGCTTTGTCGGTTAGGATTTTGGATCGTGAGATCAAGAAGTTAAGAGGCAAGGATATTGCGCTTGTGAAAGTAGCGTGGGGAGGCACTGCGGAAGGCAACATGACTTGGGAATTGGAAAGTGGGATGCGCGAGTCGTATCCGGAGTTGTTTGGATCAGGTAATATTTTCGAGGACGAAAATTTCAAAAGTGGGGGAGAGTTGTAACGCCCCGATTCGATAATTCCCATTGTGTTGGAGTCTTTTATTTTAATTGAATAATTATTATTTTGTTTGTGAAATTAATATGATGATATTTGATGTGGAGGAATTAATGTGATATATTGCGTTGTGAAATTTTACCGTTTTGAGAGTTTCCGGGTAAAATTGATTAAGAGGGTATTTTAGACCTTTACTTTTAGTAATAAGTTAGAATTGTTTAGAATTGGTATTTTGAGAGAAAATAATATTTTGGTTGGAAAAGAGATAAAATGAGTTAAGTGTAGAAAATAGAATTAGTTAGTAGTAGAAATATAAATAGAATTGAAAGAGAGTTATAAAACAAAGTTGGTAAGAGAGAAAGAGAAAAGAAAGAAAAGAAGAGAAAGAAAGAGGAGAGAAGAGAAAGAGAAGGAAAAGAGAGAATTTCTTCAAGATTGGTCTGCGGAGAAGAATCGAACGGGTAAGGGTGATAAGCATTGTTATCTTAATCTTGTGTATGATTATGTATGTGTTTGATTGGTTGAGTTTTGGTTTTGATGAGAGTTATAGAAGATGAATAGTTAGGGTTTGAGAGAAAATGTGAGAAATTAGTGGATTAATCGGTTAGAACTTGGTATACTCGAAGTATGATGTTAGATACATGCTATTGATCATGTTTGTATGAGTTTAGAGAAGTTTTGGGGTGATTTTGTTAGACTGTTCGCAGCTGGTAATTTGCTGAAATCGCAGTGGTCGCTCAACGAGCTACCCCTCACTCAGCGAAATTTCCAGGGCGATTTTCGCTCAGCGAGCAAGAGGGCGCTCAGCGAGCCTGTAGGTTTTTGAGGGATTATGTGTTTTAATCCGGAGCTTGAGTTTCGGGTATTCATTTTTAGCGATCCTTATATCGATTCGAAGCTAAAAACATGTAGAATCTAGTGATGCTAAAATATGTAAATTTTAGCCGACTTTTTCCTGACTTTTCTGATAAAACGTAAATGAGTTAATTATAGAAATGTGGGTTTGTTATAATGTTGTGGCCATTGAGCAAGTGATTACTATGCTTAAATTGTATGCATATGTATGTTAATGGTATGTGTTGAATGCATAACTATATTGTGAATATGTATGCATTTTCAAGAATGTTGTGTGTCATTTTGCATGTAAGCATAATGTATGCATTTTTGTGCTGTGGGATTCTTTGTGAATCTGTTATAGCATCGTGTGCTCATGTGGAGTGTGAGCGATGACTACAACAAGATCGTGTGCCCATGTGGGGTGTGAGCGATCAGATTGTGCCCATGTGGGGTATGAGCAATCCAGAAACATCGTGTGCCCGTGTGGGGTGTGAGCGATGGGTGATATATTCACATTGATTGTGTGCCCGTATGGGGTGTGAGCAATTGGATTGTGTGCCCGTGTGGGGTGTGAGCAATCCTGAAACATTGTGTGCCCATGTGGGGTGTGAGCAATGGGGAACATCGTGTGCCCGACGGGGTGTTACTTTAGGTAACAAGCGATGATTCTATTTGGTTCCTGAGTGAACTTGCTGAATGTTGAGTTGGTACTGCATTGCATCTGCATAGAGTCGTATGTCGGTCTCTATGAGTTGCATTTTATACATTGTATGTATATGCTGAAATAAACATGATTGTGCATATGTTTATTTGGAATGATGTGAAATGATGGGTATGTGTGAATGACATACTTACAGATATATATATATATATATATATATATATATATATATATATATATATATATATATATATATATATATATATATATATATATATATATATGCATGTTGATATGTATATATATATATATATATATATATATATATATATATATATATATATATATATATATATATATATATATATATATATATATATATATATATATATATATATATATATATATATATATATATATATATATATATATATATGTGTGTGTGTGTGTGATTTTATACATTGTATGTATATGCTGAAATAAACATGATTGTGCATATGTTTATTTGGAATGTTGTGAAAAGATTGGTATGTGAAGGACATACTTGCGGATATATATGCATGTTTGATATGTATTTATGTATGTGATTTATAAATTGAATGTATATGTGTGATTTAAACATAGCTTGTCGTATGTTTATGCAGAATGAATGTAAATGAAGAATAAACATAAATAATATAAGATTTATGTGTATTGATAAAAGAAGATACATTGTGATGTATGTGAGTTATGTTATCATGGTTGAATATGATCTGTGTTATGTGAATGAAATGGTGATAAGTATGCATATAAGTATGCTTTATGTTGTGTATGAATGATATGTTGTGGTGAGAATATGTTGATGTATATGTTATATGTTGAGATATATAATTATATGCAATATTATTATGATAATGTTTCTCACCCTTATGCTATTTTATGATGCTCTACGAGGCATTGCAGATTAAGTGTGCTGGAGTCGTTTTTGTGAAGCTTGTCTTCATATCTTTTGGTCGGTCGACTCTGATATGTAGCACCGGGTAGTTAGGCGACCTTGTGCCTTTTTGGGGATACATTTGTATATGTATTCGTTGTGGACATGTTTTGTATAACATGATATATTTGTACGCTTCTAACTTGTAGATATATTTTGATAAATATATAAGTTGAAGTTGTTGATGATTTAAGTTTTCCGCTGTGCAATTTATAATTGAGATATGGGTGTAAGGATTGAAATTCCTTTGTGGATAGCTACCCCATTGTTGCATATCTATTTGAGCAGGTGTTATATGTTTTAATTTCACGTAATGTGGCATGCTCCTTTTTATGATTGATTTAAATTATACTCTGACGAAATTTTATCTATGCCTAAATGATTTAATGTATTATTTAGGGGTATAGAAAGGGGGTGTTACACCAGTCATCTGATCAAAGAAAGGAAAGATGGCAGGCACAACCTGGTCGTAAACGGGAAAATCATCAGAAGCATCATCCTGCCCTGTCATACCAGGACGGATGTGAGAGTCCGGGCCAACTGACACTTTGACCTCCGAGCTCATTCACCAGGTGCGGCTGAACAAGAAGCTCAACAAGACTCCGGAGTAGATGAAGTCTAATAGGTTTTATATGATAAGGAGAGAGTTGAACATGGAGTCGTTGAGTTGGCAATCACCAACACATCCACTAGATGCCAGAGAAGGAATCAACAACCCACGTCTATGGATAACATTATGGCGGCCATAATGCTGAACCAGGAGGTGAAACAGAAGCGATACGAAGATTTATCCGCAAGAATGGGAAGAGTGGAAGTCACTCAAGAAGCTCATAGAAGACAAATAGCTGCCAACACTGAAGTACTGAGTGACCTAACTAGAGAAGTGCATGGTATGCATGATTTCATTTATCATGTAGGTGTACCAGAACACTTAGCCAGAGGCAGAGGCCAAAAACCACCACCACCGTAGGAGTAGTTTCTTTTTAGTTATTAGTTTTATTAGTTTTAAGTTTTGTTATGTTTTTATTGTAATTCTTAGAAGTGTACCTATATCTCACAACATTGAGGACAATGTCCGAGATAATGTGGGAAAAGGTATTAAATTTCCCAATTCAATTGTAAGAAACCAAATTAAATGAATCAAAGTATTCAGTTTCAAAAATCTCTCCAGTATTTTTAGCATTACCAAATTTTTTAATTCCTTTACAATGTTTTCATTTAACATACCTTTCAAGTATATAGGTTAATAGACACTGTTAAAGAAACTGAGAAAGACTTAACAAAACTTATACGGTCTTGACACCTTGAACCCTTAAAAGCGATATCGATTTGGATACCTATTATACCAAAGTCTAAGCTTTAAGTCTAAATTAGCCCCAAAGTAGTTTATATTAGCAGTCTGCACCGCCTGAAGTACAAGCTACGTGGAAAACCGATGCAAATAAGTGATTGATTGCAAAAATGCCAAAAAGGAAGAAAAATAAAAATATCGAGATTATGCAAGCCATTGGTAAAACAATCAAGCTGCACAAAAAAGGCAAAGTAAAAAGACTGATGTCAATCGGTTCAGAGGAATCTGGTTCTAATCTCGGTAGGGCGAACTACTGTTCGATCCCCCACGACTTACATTCAATTTGATAAAGGGTTACCGCACTTATATAGCAGACCCCGTTTGAAAAGAAGGATCAAATTTACTAACAGGCTATTTCACTATGCGCGTGCAAAGGTAAATGGTTTAATGTAATTGCGTCGGAATGAAACCGGGTGAAATAGATATAAGAGCATCAGGATGAGTTATAACAACATGATTTAGATTGGTTTGTAAGGGGGGTTTAAGAACTTTATTCGTTTTTAGTGTCATTAGTGTATTTTTAGTGTTCGAGTTAAGATCAGTTATTTTAACATAAAGTCGCACGACCACGTACGAATAGGTGTTATGTTTCGTGTATGCATGTAGAGGTATTCTATTTAAATCCATGATTGATTGTTTGCTTGAGGACAAACAAAGATTCAAGTCTGGGGGAATTTGATAACTCGAATTTATATAGATTATTTAATGCAATTTCCGATCATTTAACATGTTTTATTTTGGACGATATTATGCATAAATTGTGTTTGTTTTGCAGACATTCGATCGAACACGTCATTTGGAGCAAGAATACAAAAAGGAAACATCTAAGACAAGAAACAAGGGAAAACATAAGGAAAATGACAGAAAAATGCATTTTTGCACTCTTGCTGTCATACGACCGTCTCATCATCCAGACGATCGTCTCATTGCCAGATGCCCAACTTGGAGTTGAGTTGGTCGTCTCATCCTTAAGTTGCTCGTTTCAAATGCAAGACGTTCATTTTAACTTAATACTTCAGAAACGCAAAAGCCGTAACAGCAAGTAACAAAAGTCAAAATTCAAAGAGATTTTTCCGGTCATGAAGAGAACTTCCCTCACCATAGTTCACTCAGTCCATGAAACCCAGTCACAAGCCTGATCGGAGTCCAAGCCTATTATTCCTCAACAAACCCTAACTCAGTGCCTATAAATAGAGCTCTCTGCCATTTGAGCAGGAGAGATTCGTTCGACGTCCAATTTCTTCCGTTTTTATTCTACGAAGTTCGCCTTTATTTTTGAGTATTACATTCGTTTTTATTTCCTTTACCGAACTTAAGCGATAGTTTCCGCCATTAGGAAACTATCACCATTTTTTATTGTTTCTAGCCATTGCATTTTCGTTTTTGTTTCAAGTTTTGAAGTTTGGTTGATCAAGGATATTGCGACCAGGTTTCTGATTTTAATGTTATTTCATTTATTTATTATCGCGTTTATTTATATTATGCACTTTTTCTCCTTCTACCTATCCTTATTTAATATGTCAGCCTAAACCGTTAATCGGCATGTAATTGTATAAACCGGAACAAATTCGATAGAATTAGGCTAAAACCTTAAATTAAGTTATAATTAGGTTTTGATTTCTTGTTTTAATCAACTTTCGTTACGAGAGTAACATAGTACATAAGATTAGGATTAAGACCACAGGAGTGTGAGATCATAATCGAATAGCTGAAATCGGGAATTAGTTTTAAACACAGCGAGAGTGCTTTAAAACCACTTAGAACCTTTAGGTTTCCAAAAAGTATTTCTAACTTGAATTAACACAGCGAGAGCACTCAATTGAACTTAGGAGTATAATATTAGGCAAGACCACGAGAGTGTGAGTCGAGGACTTTTAAACCGAGAGTTTCTACGAAGAGATAACTTAATAAACCTTAACAAACTGACCCTCTATTGAATTCGCAAAGGTGAAATCAATTACATACCGATAATTTATATCATTAATTTTAATTTAGTTAATTCTTAACCCTTTAAAACCCAAAATATCGTTCGCCTTAGCTAAACATAGCAACACCCGACTACACTAGGTTGATTATCAAGTCTCTTTGGGATCGATATCTTTTATTACTACGCGATAGACTGTGCACTTGCAGTTAGTAACCATTAGACTCAGAAAGTCGCAACCAACTGACGATTCTCATCAACTACTCACAAGGCTCTTTCAGCATAAATTGTTCCATGACTTACACTTAATCCGTAATAAGTCTTGGCTTTCTTCTCGTTGTTTTACCACAATCTCACTTATTAAAATACCATACTTACTACTCATCAAGGTACATCACTCAACATCCATCTCAAGACTAAGAATCCATCACTTACACCTGTGATCACGGTGCTACTACTATACATTTCTAAACACCAAGATGTAACTTCTCCCATTCCACATCGTACTACTAGAATCTCCCATAGATGAACCATCATGGATTAAACTTCCTTAATTTAATTACAACAACACTACAATAAATCTATTACACACTCGCCATAATACATCCTATTATTATTTCTTCATATCGCAATGTTAACATTGTTTTCCATACCATGTTCACCCCGCTTTCTGCAGTAATCCTCTTAGATTCGAACATAACTTCATCTTACTGGAGTTCTCTTGAATTTAAAGTACTTACTCAATCTCTTAACACAACATCTTCCAGTCTATATCACAACACTTTCTGTTACTAAATAGAGTTCTTTCATCCTTCGACACAACACCTTATATTGTTCCTTGGGTGATTTAACATTTCTGAATATACTCTTACTGAATACAACATCCTGATGTATTATACTAAACCTGGTCCCCTCATTCATAACTGAATATACAACATTAATTTTCTACTCTTCGTCAGGGGTATACTTGTATTCTTTGAAACGTGTAATCACATCCATGTGTTTCTCTTCACACTTCTCCACAACTTTAGGTTCTAAAAAAGACGAACTTCCTTAACTTTAAACTTCTATCCACCTGGAAGGTAGAACGCATTCCTTGAGGTACTCCCATCCATCTAATATGCCATAGTGACCTTAGAAACTGAAACATTTATAACTATCTCACTCCTAGACTTTACGTCACACATGCCACATAATATATTTTCATTTCATGGAAGGAGATTACTTGAACTCCTTCTCCATATCAATGGTCAATCCAAATTTACCAGTGAATTCATATATCCTTCGATACCTTGACCACTCATCCGATAGAGATCCTTAACTTTCAGACTCAATCCATTCCAAAGGATTGCTTGAACAACACACTACTCAACAACTCCATGTTACAGGAAGTATAACTTCTATGAAGATCTCAACTGAGATGACCAAAACTCCTCACTGCTAACTCTTGGCTTGAGCCTACCCTCACAACAAAAGTCCTCATAACACTTCAGAGTCCTCGTGGTCGCTCAACCATGACTCTACCTATCAAATACATAACATTAGGTTGATCATACCCAACACTAAATAACATAACATTAAAAGTCATGCTAGAAAGACATACTTAAGAGGCAGGAATATATTTACTTATGATGTTTCAAGGCTAGGTCGAGGATACGATCTGCTCTGATACTAACTGAAACACCCTGTATAATATATATACCTAGAATAATATCATACAAGTATTTGTTTGGTACTGACACCATCATAAGTGCTTAATGGCATAATTCACATACTTGACCAATTCTAAAACAAAATACAATCTATGATACAAGACATGGAAATTATACCGAAAATCAAATAAAACTAAGATCAAAGTACAATAATCCTCATTGTACAAAAGATAATACACAACGAAAAGTTATGGAAAAAAGTGTGCAAGTACCCAACTTTCAAAGGTCATAACTTGTGATCCAAGCAACCAAAAGTTTTCTTCCAATGCTCAAATGATAGGTCTTAATACATACTACAAAATTGTCAACTATGGCATATTTAAAAAAACTTCATAGATTTTAAGTTATGAATTGATAAAAAAAACTTTGACACTTAGTGAAAAATTTGCCAAGTTTTCCAGCATGAAACACCAATATTGAAGGACATGTTTCACTATAATCCAAGTAGAATCAATGCAATATGCAAATATCAATGTTATAGTACATCCTCTCAGCTTTCCAAAGAGTATAAGAACACATCATAATTCAACTTGAGCAAAAAGTTATAAGCTTTGGAATATGGCACCCATAACTTGTTTTTGTTGTTGTGTTTGATGTTGTTACTGTTGTTGTTGTTTTTTCTGTGTTTGTTGTTGTTGTTGTTATTATTATTGTTTTTGTTGCTACTTTTGTTGTTGTTGTTGTTGTTGTTGTTGTTGCAGCAGTTGTTGTTGTTGTTGTTGTTGTTGTTGTTCTTGTTGTATATATTAGAAATATTTAATATTCTATATTGTGATGGAAGTTCTAAATGTGGTCGGCCAAAGCATGATGCAAAAATGAAAAAATGGGCTGACACTACTACAAAAATTACCTTTTGTTATGCCACCAAATTTTATTTCACCACGATCAAAGGATATACAGTAGTAAAATCAATTCAATTAGACGTTTTTCCTTTATTTTTCCTTTTAAGCCCACTTTTCACCACGATTGGAACTTCCAACTGTGGTGAAAAATGACACCTGGTCATGAGTTCGAATCCTAACACATACAATTTTTATTTTTATTTTTTTAAGCCATTTTTACCACAGTTGGAACTTTAACCATGGTTAAAAGTGGAACATGGTCATGAGTTCGAATCTTGTTGTTGTTGTTCTGCTGCAACATTTTATTTTATTTTATTAAAAAGACATACAACAATGGTTATTTAATACAACCATTACTGTATACAATGCGTTTAACATTGTTTTGTTTATATATATATATATATATATATATATATATATATATATATATATATATATATATATATATATATATATATATATATATATATATTGTCACAAACCTAATGTCATCTTCTTCTTTCTCGTTTTCACTACTACCATTTCTCCATCTTCTACCCGAACATAACTTCATAATTCCTAACCTAAATTGTACGAAAGAAAATCCCAACTCTAACCCTAAAAAAAAACTCGAACACAACAAGAACAATCGTTATGGCGTGAGGATTAACATACCTTATTAGCTGACAGAACACGGCGGCGCTGGGCGGTTTTCGAAGATGCTGACGAAACTTGAAGCTATCCGCGGCGGCGTGAGATCGATGAGCTAAGTATCTGTCACTCTGCGACTTTTACCTTTGCTCGATTCTACTCGTCTCCTGTTTTGCTCCTAAACGATTGTTGCTTATTCAAAACTCCTTTTCTTGCAGGTTTCGATTACCCCGTTTCTCTTTGACTCAGAGTCTGCGCTGAGATCCTTCAACCATAGAGACGTGTTGCTTCCATTTGTTGCGAAATCGATGCTAACTCAAATTGTTTTCAAAGAAACAACTCAACAATGGACGTATCAATATTGAGGAGAGGACAGTTCAAAATTCCGTTCAGGTACGATTGTCGATTTACACCTTTTCCTCCTTCGATCCCGTTTGTCGTTTTGGTAATTTCGTCACTTCTTGATGCCACTGGCAAGTCACAGCTTGAACTCTATTGCCTCAGGTGGTGTAAAGAAGTGGCGAAGAAACATTTATGGCATCGAAGAACGATAAACCAGGTTGATGAATGCTGCAGGTTATGAATGGTGAGCATCAACTGAAGATCTTTGGACATTGAACAAGAACAGAATTGGCAATGAGAGGGATAGGGAAAAGCTTCAGAAAAATGGAAGCTGAGGAAGAGGATCCAAGTTCAGAATCATTGTGAATAGAGCTGATTCAAGGTGAAAAAGAGGATAGGTGAAAAGGTTAAAAGGAGGAAAAATGGTGGAAGAAACAGCCAATGTGAAGGGTGATGCTGTTTTATAGAAGATTCTCACAAAAAAAAGGGTCTAGAAACTTCAGGTAACTTCACCTACTGAAATCAGTTATGATTGTTAAGAATTAGTTATTTTCGGTTATGAATTTTTTTGTGGTTCTGTTATGCAACCTTAGTGAACTCATTGATTCTCCTCAATTGCCATCCCTGTTTTCACCTAGATATCTCTTGTTAATGCAGATGGATTGATGAAAAATGGCCTCCACTGCCTTGGGCCTGAATCAACCTGGGCCTAGACTTCACTAGAAGAGTGTTGGAATAAGCATCCTGCAAGGCAGCCCATGACCCGTACATTGGTGGCTTCTTAGATGATTTTCTGAGTTTCAATTAAGCTTATGGTTCGACAATTTCCTGCTATATTCTTTTCTTTTCGCAGTTTCTGTTATTTCACATTATTATTTCTTTTGAACTGTAACTGACGGTTGCTTGCCATTGCCTTCAATTTTCAGATAATTACTGTCAAAACATTAATGAACATTGGAGCTGGAATGCAAAACACAATAGATTAATGGTTCTGTTATGTTTTGTATAATGTGAGAGTGTGTGTGGTTGTTAGGCACCACTGGAGGTTCTGATGCTGCACCTTCATGAAGCTGAGATGTTAACATGGTTGCCAGTACAAGGGTAGCATCAAAATTTGAATGGGACCCATCTTCCAAACCAAATTTAGGTGCCATGAGAATTAATTCGCCAGTTTTTTCCTCAAAATGTAAATGGATATCAATTTCACAGCCCTTGCAAAAATGAAAGAAATGCCTTCCAGAGTTGGGTGTGTAGCAATGAATCATTATCTTGGTTGGGTCAATGTAACTGTAACTGAAAATTTTATTGTAACTGACTTTATCAGTTTTTTTTATTTATAAAATACTTGTCCTTATGCTCTTCTGTTTCTTTTTTTATGCCGAATCATGTAGCTGTTCTTTCTCTTTGTAGTTAATTCCCCCCTTTTTTGTAATTTTTCAATTGATATAAAAAATTGACAACTTTGGTTAGAACCAAACAAAATGGAATTAGATGAAAGAAAAGGTTTAAATAGAATGGGACCAATGGGCTTGATATGCCAAAAAGATATTATTTGATGTAGGTAAGACCAATCTAACTAACACGAGGATCATTAATTTGTCTATTTTTATCATGGATTACAATGAGTTTGAAATTGGAATAAAATAATGGATGTAGTTTGGGAAATCTAAATGGACTTAGGATTAGAATGGTTTTCAAATATAGGATTTGGTCAATGAATTTGAACGCGAGCATGAACAATTGGGCTAAGAGCCAATTAGAACGAAACGTCACATGGGCTCGAATGGCCCAACAAAGTAGAATTAGGTTTTATCCTTTGAAATGGACATGAAATTGGCATAAGTGAGAAATAAGAAAGGTGACAACAAGAACTTAGAACAAATTCTATTCAAACTTTGACAATTAGCCTATGGTTGTAAAAATGAAAAAAAAAATGATTGGCGATTATGCCTATTGAAAAGAATAGAGATTATTAAAGGAGGAGTATATGATGGCAAAATGGATATGGACACCAATAAGTGGAGAGATGAATAAACGAAGAATGGAAATAAAAATGAAACGAAATAATCGGGAATGGTTTATGAAAATGAGAACAAAGCAATGAATGGGTATGACATCTCCATCTTAGCCCAATGTCTATTTGAGTTCTTTCCACAGGCCCACGAACACGACCACCTCTGAACCATCGAATAAATTTCCAGATAAGTTACACCCCCTTTGAATCGTCTGAACCATGCCCTGATCATTTGAATCCGGATGCGTCACTTTGAATATGCACTGTCCAAGAAATAGACCAATGACCCAAATAACCTGGTAGTTGCAACCATCCTTTGATAGTTTGGCCCTAACTAGGTCAAACTCCCATCTGAATCGAAACGCAACTGAACAGCCGCATTTGAAGTGGAATCATCGTCCAATGAATATCCTCTATCATTTCACTCTCTGACAGATACAGAGAAGGAGCGAAACCCTAGATTTAAGGGGCCTGAATCACATGCCTCAGAAATCCATGAAATGCACTAATATGATATTAAATGCAGATGAATGCGACATGATACGCCAGTAGAGAGAATAAATATAAGGGCAAATTTTGAGGTATTACAGCTGCCCCTATTCAATCATCTGCAGACTTGAATGGATAATTGCAACAGCTTTTAGGCGTTCAAGTTATGGAGTGATTGGATATTCGAATAAGACCTGAAAATTTGCCCACTGAGGGTAATGGAAATACCATCTGCCCATTTATTTATTTATGTATTTTTTGATTTTGACCTCTGAATAGGTAGCGAAAATAAGACCAGGTGGAGATTTACTGGGAAGAATGCCATCCTCGAATGACAACTCAAAAGAAGATAGGATGGGATGAAACGGGATCATTGTACTGAAACGGAGATACGAGGAAATGAGATTGTTGTATGGAAACAATACTCAAAGACGAGACCATTGTACTTAAATGGAGACTCGGAAAGAATAGGATCGTTGTACTTAAACGAGAGCCCAAGCAAACAGGATCATTGTACTTAAATGATAACCTGAGACGCGACCGTTGTACTGAAACGGAGACGCGAAAAGAAATGAGACTGTTGTACTGAAACAAGACTCAAATACGAGACCATTGTACTTAAATGGAGACTCGAATGAAATGAGATCGTTGTACTTAAACGAGAGCCCAAGACGCGACCGTTGTACTGAAACGGAGACGCGAAAAAAATGAGACTGTTGTACTGAAACAAGACTCAAAGACGAGACCATTGTACTTAAATGGAGACTCGAAAGGAACGGGATCGTTGTACTTAAACGAGAGCCCATGAAGCGACCGTTGTACTGAAACGGAGATGCGAAAAAATGAGACTGTTGTACTGAAACAAGACTAAAAAACGAGACCATTGTACTTAAATGGAGACTCGAAAGGAACGAGATCGTTGTACTTAAACGAGAGCCCAAGACGCGACCGTTGTACTGAAACGGAGACGCGAAAAAAATGAGACTGTTGTACTGAAACAAGACTCAAAGACGAGACCATTGTACTTAAATGGAGACTCGAAAGGAACGAGATCGTTGTACTTAAACGAGAGCCCAAGACGCGACCGTTGTACTGAAACGGAGACGCGAAAAAATGAGACTGTTGTACTAAAACAAGACTCAACTGGGGATAACAACAAGACTTGGCAGAAGTAGCCACCCTGGGAAACGAAGTTGCATTCTGTGGGGAACACTTCAATCTGATGGGAGATGCAGCGGGTCTTACGTAATATACCTCAAAACTGGCCCATGCTGGTATGCATATGTTTGGATTTATGGCGTAATGCTCCATAACAATGGAAATGCTACGCTTTGGAGGATGCAGACACAATGATGACTATGCAAATGACAATGCAAAGGAGATCTCCTGATAAGGAGACTGCAGGTAATTCCAGATAACTCGGCCGGGGAGAAACGATGATCACTGCATTGATTTGGTTCATCCTGATGAGGAGGAAAGAACTCTGCGGGGAAAGCTGTTAATAATTCACTGGCTCTGAATAGCCGCCACTGCCAAAAATAAATTGGACTTTGAGATTGGAGCGCCAAGACCCTGCTGGAAGCGAACCCTTCTTGAACTCTGACGGGGAAGTAAGGACTTCCTGGGAACCAAAGGCATGACACTGCTGAGGAAACAACTGCTGGGGAGGCAAAACACTCCTTATACTGTTGAGAATTGCCCCTGTCTGAAAGGAGACTTCTGCTTGGGGATTGCACCCACTCTTTGCTACCTCGATGGGTGAAATTTCAACTGGCACGTGGATAGGGATGATTGGAAACACCCTGGGAAACATTTGTTTCTGCTCAAACAAAAAGGAATGCCCACCCTGGATAACAGTTATTAGCTCTGTTAGAAACACCAGTACCTGTACCTGCATGAACACAATCGATAGTACCTGCAACATAGAGAATTAGTTTGGGATCTGCTTGTCCCAGGCTCACAGCATGAATCATTGTCTAGGCACCTCTACACCATTTCTGAGTTATATTAAATGTTTCTATTCTCCTGCACGAGTTGGAAAAGCATTCAAATGTTCATAACACAATGCGAATTACCATTTGCTAAACGTTTTCACAATCAATCAATGCTAGATGAAAAAGTAAAAACAAAGAAGTAAAATAGTCAATTGACTGAAGTTGAACTTTTTATTGATTTGGAAAGGTGGCCCTGAATAGGCAATACAAAGGAAGCAGTTCCCTGGAATGAGGGAACAACTAAAATAAAAACAAACTACCCTATTGGCAACGTGAGAAGTGAATTTCATCAATTTTCAACCCAGTTATGACTCGTATGTCTTCAAGACGCTCCGCTCGCTCTGCCTCTTGAGAAAAAATAAATGAACTGATCTTCAACCCTTTGGATAGCCTCAACTGTGGGTAGGTCATGGATCTCGCAGATCGCAGTCGTTCGTGTTAATCCCTCTTTTGCGTGGATCGCCCTTTCGGGTTTTCAATCCACCGGGATACCCTTTTTTGCCTGAGTTGTCCGATGTGGCTTTTCAACTCAGCGGGTGTACATTTTTTTTTTCAAAATTTCCCTAACTTTTGCCCGAGCCTTTTATTCTGTTTTTGGCTCGCCGGGATGCCCATATTTGCCTGGATCTTTATTCTGTTTTTATCCAGCGGGTCCTTTTTACACGAAGTATTTTCTTACTGCGTCTGCGTTAACAGGGGATGGGAAGTCTTCTCCGTCCATGGTTGTCAGCATTAAGGCTCCGCCTGAGAAAACCTTTTTAACCACGAACGGTCCTTCATAGTTGGGTGTCCACTTGCCCCTGTGATCGTTGAGAGGAGGAAGACTCCTTTTCAGCACTAAATCTCCTGGCATGTACCTCTGTGGTCGCACCTTCTTGTCAAAAGCTTGCTTCATTCGTCGCTGATACAACTGTCCATGGCATACAGCTGCTAGACGCTTCTCTTCAATGATGCTCAATTGATTATATCTGGATCGGAGCCACTCAGCTTCATCTAGCTTGATGTCCATCATCAACCTCAACGAGGGAATTTCTACTTCGATTGGTAAGACTGCCTCCATACCATACACCAATGAGAATGGAGTTGCCCCAGTTGAAGTGCGTACCGATGTTCTATACCCATGCAATGCAAATGGTAACATCTCGTGCCAATCTTTGTACGTCACAACCATCTTCTGAACGATCTTCTTGATATTTTTATTAGCCGCCTCGACGGTGCCATTCATCTTCGGACGATATGGAGAAGAGTTATGATGTTCTATTTTGAAGTCTCGACACAAGTCAGCCATCATCTTGTTGTTGGGGTTAGAACCATTATCAGTAATGATCCTTTCAGGGACTCCATATCGGCATACGGTGTCCCGCTTAATAAATCGAGCGACCACTTGTTTAGTGACATTGGTGTAGGAAGCTGCTTCAACCCACTTCGTGAAATAATCAATAGCAACTAGGATGAAGCGATGCCCATTAGAAGCTGTTGGCTCAATCTTTCCAATCATATCAATGCCCCACATAGCGAATGGCCACGGTGAAGACATGACACTCAACGGATTCGGAGGCACATGGACCTTGTCGGCATAAATTTGACACTTATGGCATTTGCGGGAGTATTTGCAACAATCGGATTCCATGGTAATCCAATAGTATCCCGATCTCAATAATTTCTTGGCCATGGCATGTCCTCCAGCATGGGTACCAAAGGAGCCCTCGTGAACCTCCTGCATTAACATGTCTGCCTCGTGTCTGTCCACACATCTGAGCAGCACCATGTCAAAGTTCCGTTTGTACAACACACCATCCTGATTCAAGAAGAAACCTCCCGCCAGTCTTCTAAGAGTTTTCTTATCTTTACTGGATGCCCCAGCCGGATATTCTTGAACCTTCAGGAATTGTTTGATGTCGTGGTACCAAGGCTTGTTATCTTCATCATCACCAACGGCAAAGACATAAGCAGGTCTTTCAAGCCTGGAGACCGAAATTCGAGGCACGAAATTTTCTCGACAAACTTTGATCATGGACGATAACGTTGCGAGAGCATCGGCGAACTGGTTTTCGTCTCTAGGAACATAGCTCAGCTTTACTTTGGTAAAGAAGGTTAACAGCCTCCTGACGTAATCTCGGTAAGGAGTTAAACGAGCTTGATGAACTAGCCATTTGCCATTGACTTGATTTACCACCAAAGCAGAATCTCCGAAGATCTCAAGGTTCTTGACTCGCAAGTCTATTGCCTCTTCGATCCCCATGATGCAAGCTTCATACTCTGCCTCGTTGTTAGTGCACTCGAAGGTCAACCGAGCGGCGAGAGGTGTGTGGACTCCTTCTGGCGAGATAATAACAGCACCCACTCCACTCCCATTCATGTTTACAGCCCCGTCGAACATCAACTTCCATCTGGATTCAGGGTCAGGCCCCTCCTCCGGAAGTGGTTCTTCATGGTCTTTCGACTTGAGGAACATGATGTCCTCATCCGGAAACTCAAACCTCATGGGTTGATAATCGTCAATCGGCTGCTGGGCCAAGTATTCCGACAACACACTCCCCTTGATAGCTTTTTGCGAAGTGTATTGTATGTCATACTCCGTGAGTATCATCTGCCAACGGGCCACTCTTCCTGTCAAAGCCGGCTTCTCGAAGATGTATTTTACAGGATCCATCTTGGAAATTAGGAGAGTAGTGTGTGTCAGCATGTACTGTCTTAGTCGGCGAGCAGCCCATGCCAAAGCGCAGCAAGTTTTCTCGAGTAGTGAGTATCGTGTCTCACAATCGGTAAACTTTTTGCTAAGGTAATAAATGGCGTGCTCTTTTCGACCAGACTCGTCCTGCTGACCTAGCACACATCCCATCGATCCTTCGAGCACAGTAAGATACATGATCAGAGGTCTCCCTGGCACTAGAGGCATAAGAATTGGTGGTTCTAACAAGTATTTTTTGATGCGGTCGAAGGCTTGCTGACATTCTTCGTTCCATTTAATGGCCTGGTTCTTCCTCAGAAGCTTAAAGATAGGCTCGCACGTAGCCGTCAGGTGAGAAATAAACCGTGCAATGTAGTTTAATCTCCCCAAGAAGCCACGCACTTGCTTTTCAGTCTTCGGCTCAGGCATTTCTTGGATAGCTTTAACCTTAGCCGGATCAACTTCAATTCCTTGTTCACTAACAATGAAGCCGAGTAGCTTGCCAGAACGAACCCCGAAAGTACACTTATTCGGATTTAACCTCAGTCTGAACTTTCGAAGCCTATCAAACAATTTTGCTAAGTTGACCAAATGCTCCTCCTCTGTCTGGGATTTGGCTATCATGTCATCAACATAAACCTCAATTTCATGATGGATCATGTCGTGAAACAACGTCACCATTGCCCGTTGGTAGGTAGCTCCTGCATTCTTTAAACCAAACGGCATGACCTTCTAACAAAAGGTGCCCCAAGGGGTGATGAAAGTTGTCTTTTCCATATCCTCGGGAGCCATCTTGATTTGATTATAGCCTGAGAATCCGTCCATGAAAGAGAACACGGAAAACTGAGCCGTATTATCGACAAGTACATCTATGTGAGGTAGAGGGAAATCATCTTTGGGGCTGGCCCTATTCAAATCCCTGTAATCCACACACATTCTGACTTTGCCATCTTTCTTGGGAACTGGCACGATGTTAGCAACCCACGGAGGATAACTGGACACGGCCAAGAAGCCAGCATCGAACTGTTTTTGCACTTCTTCTTTTATCTTAATTGCCATGTCTGGACGCGTGCGCCTCAACTTCTGCTTTACCGGAGGACAATCTGCTCTGAGAGGTAGCTTGTGTACCACAGTGTCAGTGTCTAAACCAGGCATATCTTGGTAGGACCAAGCGAAGACGTCAACGTATTCTCGAAGCATAGCCATCAAACGAGTCTTGACAGATTCTTCTAATACAGCTCCGATCTTGACTTCTTTCTTGTCCTCTTCAGTACCCAGGTTTATCACTTCAACATCTTCCTCGTGCGGCTGAATCATCCTCTCCTCCTGTTTGAGCAGTCTGGCCAATTCTTCGGGTAAATCACAATCCTCTTCACCTTCCTCATCGGCTTGATAAATTGGATTGTCGAAGTCATACTTAGCCATAACAGGGTCGTCATTGATAAGATCCGGTGACGAGCACCTGCATGAATGATGATTCATGCAAGGCTTTAGCAACAACTTGATAAAATGAGAAACATTGCCATTTTAAAACTTTTCTTTCTTTTTGAAAAACAAAAGTAAAAAACGAAAGACAAAGAACAACATGAAATGAATGTGAAGCGTCAATTTTATTTATGATTGTGTTAATGAACAAATGAACCCTTACAAAGAGCCACTATGCCCCGGGCAAGACATAGTGCTTTAATACAGGAAAACAGAAACAAAAATCATTACTCTTCAAAAGATGTTACTGAAATGAGCCTTTCTGACGTCCAGTTGCTAAGCTGAGCTCCTGGGACGGCAGGCCTAATCCATTCATCTAAGTCACAGTCACTATCAACAGCTTCATCCTGCACTGCGCTGATATTTCCGTAGTCTACCATTCCTGCGCTTGTGAAAGTGACCGGGCTTTGACATCCTTTTGCACTTGTTTCAGACGAGGATCCTCCAGGGTGATAGCCAATGCCGAACATGTCCTTCTTCTCTGGCAATTCGATTGGGCTGCCCCAGCCTTCTCGCACTCCAGATTCTACTAATTCACGCGCTTGCTTATAAGAAGCTATGGAAACCCCTTTCTTCGGCACTTCAGGAGATGTTGCTACGGCGGACGCTTGCTCAGACTTCAAAGGCTCAAAAGCCTGACATGGGGTCTCGACTATTTCGCCATCCATCTCCACATATTTGAATGAGGCTAGATGACTGACGAAGATATCTTCTTCCCCACTGACCGTCACGACTTGACCTTCCCAGACGAACTTTAATTTCTGATGAAGTGTAGAAGAAACCGCTCCTGCCGAGTGTATCCAGGGTCTTCCAAGTAAACAACTATATGCCGGCTGGATATCCATCACGTAAAACGTGGTATTGAAGACTTGTGGACCTACCTTGATGGGTAATTCCACCTCTCCAAATACCGATCTTCTTGATCCATCGAATGCTCGAACTATTAGATCACTGGGCTTTAGCACCACTCCATCATAGTCCAGCTTCATCAACGCCTTCTTGGGCAGGACATTCAGAGATGATCCAGTATCCACCAGCACATGGGAGAGTACTGCACCCTTGCATTCCAGAGAAATATGCAATGCCCGATTGTGAGCACGCCCATCAGCAGTTAAATCCAAGTCCGTGAAACCCAATCCATGACTGGCGTTGACGCTGGACACAACCGTTTCTAACTGGTTTATAGAAATATCCTGAGGCACGTATGCCTTGTTCAGAATATTTAAAAGGGCCTTCCTGTGAGATTCCGAACACATGAGTAATGATAAGATGGAGATCTTTGACGGCGTCTGCTGCAAATGGTCTACAATCTTATAGTCACTCTTCTTGATGATCCTCAGGAATTCTTCGGCTTCTTTATCAAAGGTGAGATCTGGATCAGTTGATGGAGTTGGATCATTGGCAACTACTGGTTGCTTTCCCCTGGCTCTAGCTTGGGCTTCGGCAGTATCCCTGGGTGGTATCACATTGCTTCTCAGTGCTTCCGGCGCAAATAGTCTTCCGCTTCTAGTAAAACCCCCTACTCCAACATTCTCTACTTGAGCCGGAGTTATACTAGTCGTGGCTAACTCTTGCTTCTGGCCGTTGCAATACACTTCGCCACCATAATTCCAAGGAACTGCTCTGTCGCTTTGGTACATTATGGGTCCAGCAGTGGTAATAGTTATTGGCGCCGCCCTGGCACGCGAAGGAACTTGGGACAGATCATAAAAGATAGTTACCGTAGATACTTCACTTTCTTTTACAATCTTGTCAAATTGCAACACTCCTTCATCAATCATACCTTGAATTCCGGCCTTCAATCGTTTACAACCGTTGGTAGCTTCTGTACATTCTGAACAATCATCCTCGCATCCGGGGAAAATGCCCTTCTTCAACAGGCAAACCTTGATAGCAACCCATGAAGTCTGCAAGTCATCTACATCATCCACCAAATTCAATTTCTCCCCTTCACCAATTGCACCAACCGTGCCCCTGTGAAGAGGCATGGGATTTTCCAGCACATTAGGAGAGGGAGCGAAATTGATCGCTTTAGAATCCAACAAGTCCTGAACAACATGCTTCAATGCTTTACAATTTTCAGTACTATGGCCGGGAGCTCCAGAATGAAACTCGCATCTAGCATTCGAGTCATAACCTTCAGGAATTTGGCCTGGCCTCGGAGGTTGCAAGGTCCGGAGCTGAACCATTTGAAGCTGCAGGAGATTCTTCAACAGTTGGGAGTAAGACATTGGTGGAGCTTCAATATGTCTATCCTTCACCCTCTGGGAGTAGTACGGACGAGGGGGTCTTGGCTGATACCCCTGTGAGCGTTGAGGTTGTGGAGGCTGGACCCGCTGTTGCACTGGAGGAGTTGAAATAGTGACGGCGGCCACTTGCTGATAATATCCTTGGTGCATCATTCCTCTCTGTGCGTATACTGCTCCTGTTTCTCCTTCCCTCCTTTTCACAAAGGGTTTCTTGATACCAGACACCAAAGCGCTTCCATTCTGAATTTTCCCCTGTTTGAGCCAGCTTTCAATTCTTTCTCCAGTCAGGATAATGTCCGAGAAACCACTTGAGGAACAACCAGCCAACCTTTCCATGAAATGCCCTGGGAGGGTATTCAGGAAAAGATCGACCATCTCTCTTTCCAATAAAGGTGGTTGCACTCGGGTGGCCACCTCACGCCACCTCTGTGCATAGTCTTTGAAGCTCTCCGAGCTTCTCTGTGTCAAGCTTTGAAGCTGAGTACGGCTAGGTGCCATGTCAATGTTGTATTGATATTGTCTGAGGAAGGCCTCTCCCAAATCCTTCCAACTTCTAATAGAGCTCCTTTCCAACTTCATGTACCACTCCAAGGACCCTCCAGAAAGGCTATCCTGGAAATAGTACATCCATAGTTTCTCGTCTCGCGTGTGGGCCGCAATCTTCCTGTAGAAAGCCTGTAGGTGAGTTTTCGGGCAAGAGTTGCCGTTGTATTTATCAAATGCTGGTGGCCTGAAATTGTGTGGAATGACCACCCCAGGTACTAAACCCATATCTGACACGTCAATCCCCAAAGTATCTTTGCACTCTAAGGCCTTGACCTTCTCTGCAAGCACCAAGAAGTCGTTGAGATTTCCATCACCACCAAAACCCATATCGTTGTTGAAGTACTGGAATTGGTCTTCCTGCCTGTCCAGCACAGGAACATACGTAGCCATAGCTGGATCTGGAACATGAGGTCCACCTGTACTGTTGTTAGTGTTGGGAGGACCCCCTTGTCCGCCGGAAGTGGTTGCCTGAGCATTTGTATTAGGAGGAGTAAACCCTTGAATTGCATTTCTCAGCTCCTGCTGCCCCTGGGCCATCCCCTGCATCAGAGTCATAAATTCTGCCATCTTGGTACGGACATCGTTGAGTTCTGTCTGCATGGCGTCCATTGCTGATCTTTGATTGTTGCGGGTCGCGTACCGATGAGGGATATTTTGTCGAATGTACCGGGTCTTGGCGGCCCTCGCAATCTTTGCCTGGTGAACACAGATAAATTAGACATCTCGAAGAAAAACCTGCAAAGACAAAGACAAAATGCAAATGATGTGTATGCAATGCAATGTGTTCCTTTTATTCCCGAGTATTTTCCTGTATCCGGTCCTGGCATTAAGAAGATAAGAATTGGGAAGAAGACCCAAGTAATATCCCGACATAATGACGGCTGTGGAGAATTGGTGCTCATTACCCCGTGTCAGTGCAAATAACGAACAAGAAATCCAGAACAAATCAATCACATAAACTGGAATTTTGAAAATACAACGTCCCTGAAGGGTACCAATCAAAATAACAAAAGTACATCACATATAAGGAATCCCACAACAAGCCTGTGGGTAATCCGAGTACATCAACATGAAATTAAACCCTAGGGAACTCTATATCTTTCAATCTCCAGCTAAGGCATTTGACGCTCTGGAACAGCTGAACCACATCTGGATGACCGGGCTCCTGGATGAGCTTCTGAATGAGGAGGTCCCTCGTATCAGAAGAAGCATGTAACTCCTCGATCTGCTGTAGAAATGCTGCTTCATTCTCCTTGCTTTGACTTGATTCGGCTTTCGACCTTTTCACATCAGCTTTCAACTTCAAGTCCTCAATCTCCTTTTGAGCTTCCTTCAGTGCCTGCTGGCTTTCTGCTACGCGCTGGAGACGGTCTTTCTCTTGATAATAAGCTTTCCTGAGAAGTTCTTTTTGCCCATCTAAAGAATCCTGAAGACTTTTGACTTCCTGCTTGTGCTTGGCGTCTAACTCCTTTTGTTTCTTCAGATTTTCGTCCCATTTCTCCTGCCATAAAGTAACAGCTTCATTGGCTTCACTAAGATCTTTCTTCTCTCTTCGGCGCTGGGCCGTCTTATGAGTCTCAGCTAAACCTTTCTTTCGGAAATAAAGCTCTCTATCCTCAAAGTCCTTCTGCTTGAGACGGACTATCTCCTCGGCTTGCACAACTCTATCTTTCAATTGACGGTTCTGGATCATCAACGCTTGACAAGAATTAAGAGCCTCTTGATTTTCAACCCTCAGTTGCTTAACCAAAGCTTCTAACTTCTGATATTCCTCCAAAGGCACCGTAGTGGGTGATGGTAATGGTGCAGAAAAAGGAATTAGAGTCACTTGGGCCTTTTCTCTTACCCATGCTTCGAACTCGGGAAACATTTGGTTGTTGCTCCTGCCCAAACGATCTATACCCTTCTTAATAACCGTTTTCCAAGCACCAGCAGCCTCCCGCACTAATGGGAGATTATCCTTCATAGGAAAATAGAAAGTCTGATCCAACTCTGAATCCTTGGGAACATTCTTCAAAGCGTACCCTAATTGTCTTCTCAAGAGTATGGGGTTGTAGTTAATGCAACCTGCTACTCCTAAGAGGGGAACATTAGGATATTTTCCGCAACTGGAGATGAGCTCTTTCCCTTTTAACCTCAAAGTGAACCATCTGATGTCTTTGGCAGTCAACGTGTTGAGCTTCTGCGACCATATTACATTGGGATCCTTAAACACTCCAGCAATAGGGATATGCCTCATAAACCAAGTGTAGAACAACTGAGCACAACATCTAACCAAGCCACCTCGTCTCTTCTCATTCCTATAATGCACTGAATAATACAAGTCACCTAGGAGAGTAGGTATCGGATTTTTCAACACAAACACATGAATTGCATTTATGTCTACAAACTTGTCCATATCAGCAAACAAAACTATCCCATATACAGACAATGCCAAGATGGCGCAAACTGCATCCCACTTCTTTTCCACGGCACATTCTTCAGCTTTTCTGACCAGAAACTCTAAGGGAAAACCAAGCACCCCGGCCTTGGTGGAAACCAGATTAGCAGATACTTCTGATGGGCTCAAATAAAGAGCCTTAGCAATATCGGCGTGAGTTGGTCTTGTCATTTCTGAATTGAATGGAATCTGATCTTGAATCGGTAGTCTTAGAATCTCAACATACTCTTCTAGCAACAGACCTATCTGGAAATCCGGAAATGTGAAACATCGGAGCCTGGGATCATAGTACTGTAGCAAAGTATGAATGGCACTCTTCTGCGAACTATCCAAGCTGAAAACCATATCCAAAATATCACCGTACTGCTGTTTGAAGAAATCCAAGTGACCCGGGGTAATGAGAGACACCATCTGCTTGAGCAAATCCACTTTGGTATCAAAAAACTTGTAGAAAATATTCTTCTTTCTGACGTCTTCCATTCTGAAGCAAAGATATGACCAGGAACCGGGAATAATGCAAACCCTGAGAATAAAAGAAACACAAATGATTAATGATGATATGATGTTTATGCAAGGAAAGGCATGTGATCAGTGAAGTGTCTGTGATGTGCCAATCATATAATCAGGTGTCGGTGCAAGGTCTCAAAATCCAGATATCACAATAATCATCCATCTGATCCGGGGTCCATAACTTAAGAACAGAAATCCAGATCACAAAACTGAACCAAAGGTAAAGTGGGTATGATGAAGGTACCAGGGTTCCTGCAAACCTGTAAACCCCTCTCAATCTCACGGGTGTGCTACCCGGGTCAACATCACGGACTCTCAAAGCCGAATAGCAATAATACGTTCACCATCTCCGAGAAATGGCTCATGACCAAATCAGGGAATCGGTTTGGTATTATATACTACGCAGGGAGGTCTCAGTTGAGTCCGGAAAAAACAAGCATCCCTCACAAGTCTCCAGCTTCAAGCACTGAATCGAGAAACAATAGTACATTCATCCCGAAGGGTACAATACTATCGTCATACGAACAATTTGCTTTAACTGAATTCCTATGAGAGAACCAGGCCATCCTATGCGAGTTCCCAATGGACCCTCGGATGCGAGTGGGTTTGCCAACAAATGTGGTCTGCCACTGTCATCACTGGAGAGGGGTGTTTCCATTAAGGTCCTCGAAGATCGGTCACCAGATGCACATAACTATCAAGGTCGTACCCTGAAGTGAGGTAATCCCCACACAGAATAGTTCCAAGACGGTCGCAATCTGGGTTTGGAGCACATCGCCACCCATCATGGTGAGATACCATAAGAGTACAATGTCTGTCCACGCTAATCCTATGGTGCACTCAAGCCAGGTATTTGGCTTATCTCACAGTAACTCCCACCCACAGAAAAAATGAAAACCAGCACAGCCAGACAGTCCAGTATAATATGATGCATGGAAAATAAAATACTGAAAGCGATAAATAAATGCGATAAAGTAAAGCTGTAAATAAAAAACTGTAAATAAACAGTAAAGCTTAAACTAAAGCACTCAGCATCAAACAAATATACACCCAAAGAAACAAAACCAAACAGGCGCTAGGATTGACTCTACAAGGGAAACCGGAAGAATCAGGTTTATCCCCAGCAGAGTCGCCAGCTGACGCTCCCGGGATTTTCATCCTAGTACAAACGCGAAAGTGGCGCGGAAAGGTTAGAGTCGCCATCCAGACATTTTTATCCCGAATGAATGGGAAAGGTAATGTTGCACAAACCTGAGGAAGAAGGAAAGGACAAGGTCCTGCGAACCAAAGATCTGAGTTCGGGAGTCGGTTACGACCTGGGAAGGTATTAGCACCCCAGATCGTCCGTCGTACCCGACGGGATCCACGCTTGCTTGTTTGTTTCAAAGGGTGAGAAAAAATATGCTGCTGAATAAAACCGCTAACTGGAAATGGAATGGAAATGAGAAAGGAACTGAAATAAGAAAATGGAAAGAAAGGGGGAAATGTAGGGAAAATAAAGAATGTGCTCGAACGGGCCCTACCCCGCTGCCTACGTACCTCACTGGGATAATGAGGATCAGAGTCGACGTAGTTCGTCTAACCTAGGCGGGAACTATTTGTTTGTGTTTTTTATGCTGGAACTGCGTATGTCTATGCTCAGGTGTTGCAGGCTCGTCTGGTACGAGTGCGTTTACCGTCTTGCATGTGTGACAAGTCGTCGCGAGTTCGCGTTGTGAGTGAATGAGATGAGAAGAGAAGTTCCCGCAGGATAGTCGCTTATTGTTTGTTTTTGTCTTTTAAAAGAAGTGTTTTGAATTTGTTTGTGAACGGCCTTGTACTAAGACCTATCCATCGCGGGAAGTATTTACACCTCGCCCCGAAACAGGACGCGTATAAACACTCCGCAACAAAGTCTCGTGTCGTACAAGATTGTTCGGTTTTTATTAAGTATTTTATTGCTTTTCTTTTGAAGGGAGAAAGAATGACTCAAGTTGAAAAAGGTAAAATCTAAGGGACTAAGACTCAATCCTATTTTTGTTTATTTATTTACAAAGTGGTCCTAATGGTTAGTGAGGTTTTCTATTCCTAATGGAAACTTAAAACTATGAGAATTCAACTTACTTCTTAATGAAGTTAAGTTGATTCTAAGAACACATGGGGGAATCCTATACAAGTTGTAAAAACCAAATGAAACAAAAATAATGAAATTAACCATAAGGAATAGAATTCTACAAAATGCATTAAAGGCATAACCTAAGAATAGTCTATTTATTTATTCTACTTCTAAGTGAAAATGAAACTTCAAGCTTAAGTTCTAAACTAAGCTAAACCTAATATTCATTCCAAAAATTTAATTGAACTAACCTAAGTCTAATATTAAATTCTATGACTAAATTTAATCTAGACTATTATTTTTTATTGAATACTATTTACATGACTTACAATAATGGGAACTATGTCTAATTAGGCCTAAAACTAATCATTCTTAAAAAAATATTAAATCTCCTAGAAAAATTATGAAACTTAAACCATAGGGTCCTAACACTATCTAAAATATTGTATTAAGAGGGATCCTAAAAAATCTTATTTTTTCTATGCCTAACAATTAATTATTTCCAGCTAAGAATTAACTACTAATTAAGGATTATATCACTAAAAACTAAGATAAAAGTTCCTAAAAATTCCATAAAAAATATCCTAAGAACTATTATGAGTCCTCTAATTACAGAAAAAAGAATGGCTCAAAAAAGTTGCTGGAAGCTACTTAAATAAAATGAACAAAATCCAGCATAAATAATAGAAATTCAATAGAGCTAATTAAAAGAAAAATTCATAATTAACTCAAAAATAAACAAATTTCAGAAAATAAAAATGTCATAAATTCCTAAATTGACATATTAAGCTACTTTAATTTTTTGGGAATTTTCTTAAGCATTTTCCTATTTTCTATGGATTTATTTCTAACCTATACCAACAAGAAATTAAAAGGAAAAGGGTGCATTAAAGTGGCGAATCGAGATTACTTACTTGAATGACGTGTCGATTCTTCACATAAAAGAGATCCGAATAAACCTTAAGCAAAGTCTTGTAATCTCCATAAGCAAAATAAATGCTTATCTTCCATAATTACTTCATGAAGCTTTTCCATAATCGAAATCGATCCAATATCGATAAAACCACATTATAAACATTTACATCCAAAATTGGTCTTAAACCATGATTAAAATTCTCAACAAAGTTCAATGTCAATAACTAAGAATTAATATCTAATGCCAAAGACCTAATTAAGAAATGATCGAATTCTAATTCAAAATCTAATGATCCCTTAACATTCTAAAAAAATTTATTACCAACATGCCTAACAATTATAGTTTAATAAAAAATTGAAAATTGGTGAAACTCCTAAAAAATAATGACCATTGTTAAGCCAAACTAATCAATCTTAGTGCAAACACTAATTACCATCTCCAAATTTGACCATCAAGTTTTCAAGAAATTAAATCAAAATAACAACCAAATCAAATTAATAAAAAAAAGGACGGTAGGGGGAGGGGTAAATGGAACCGAGAGTGCCAATAATGTTTTAATGGTGCTCAGGCCCAAATCCCTGCTAGCTGGCGTTGAGAGGGGTGTATGAGGGAAGTTGAGCTGATGATTAGAAATTCAGTGGAGGAGGAGGCCCAATCCAAAATCTATACCACTTTATCCTAACAAAACAACCCAAAATTGGTCAAGCAAAGGGGTAATGAAACCCTAAGATCTTCTTCTTCAAAGATACTCCACCGTCACCATCCAAATCAGCCAAACAAACCCGCCGGAAAATCACGCAAACTCACCGGTGTGAAATCGTTTCTCGCGATTCTGACGAAAGCTTCTTCACGCGATTTCCCACAAACACGGCTTTAATGATTCTTCCTCCGTCAATCTCCCGCTCGATCATCTTCTTCATGCCGAAAACGAGTCGCTGGTTACTGTTCTCTCACAACTCATCGCCGGTAGCACAGTTAATTGCACTGTCGCGGCCTTCCCCAACTTCGCTCTCCCTGATCCGTGTCGTACGATCTTCTACCTTGAAGCCTCAACAAATACGCTTTCCCTCCCTGCGGCGATCACACAGCTAACGTCAACGGCCTTCTTCCTCAATGAAAATATCACCGTCTTCACCCTCGATCTGTTCGAGTTCTTTAGTCTCAATCTCAGTTGTCTCGTTCCGCCTCGTCGCCAATTGAAATCTCACAGTGATGGCCTTTATTGATCTGATACGATGAAGACACGATGATGATAATGAGGCAAAGATGACGATGGTGCAAAGATGATGACAGTGCGAAGAAAGGATTGTGTCGCGATGGTAGAGAAGCCGAAGGCATGATGGAGAGTGGCGAGAAGTTTTATTCTGACTGAATGGAGAGTTCTGGTTGTTGTGGCTTTGAATCCGCGAGATCGAAAATTATTCAGGTGAGAGAATTTCTTGTCAATCTTCCTCTTCTCTGATGCTACGATCTTTAAACCTTGTGTGTAATCGAACCGTGTTGATATTGATTGTTGCTGAATCGCCTTTGTGCGATCTTCTTCAACTCTTGATTGAACTGGTGTTGCGCCCTTTGTTGTCGTTGATGCTGAGTGTTTGCAGGGAAAGATTGAAGAACTTGTGAGGCTCTGTTGCAAAGAGTTCTTGCTGTTGTTCTTGTAGATTGACCTGATCACTAATGAAGATAAAGACGACGTCGAAACCGCGGAATCACACTTGCTTAGGTAAGGTTCGAACTTGATTTCATCCTTTCCGCATCTTCTCTCTTTTCTCACGAATTTCCCCTTCTTATTCTGAGTATGTCAAATTTCTGGGTTTGTGCAGATCGCACTGCGGCTCATTGCTATGCCGATTTGGTGAATCAAACCATTGGTACTGCTGTTGTCGCAGATCGATGAAGACTGAAGTTCGGGCTTGAGGATGATTGAAGACAATTATTATTATCATAACGGATTCATCGAGTCTTCGTATTGCAGAAACTGAATCATGCCGTGAATTGTTGTAAACCGCGTTCTTGCAGGTTGTTTGGCATTGATGAAGAAGAGTTGAGTTGCTTTGTAGATAGAGAATGAATAATCGAAGAGGAGTTTCTGAGTTTTATGAGGCAAGTAGAGCTTGAAAACTTAGAGGGATGAAGATATTGATAAAAAAAAAATCCCTCTTTTTCCCTTCTGAACTATATATATCTATATCAGTTATCCCTAACTGATTTTAGTTTTCTCTATAACTGTTTCTGTTTTTCTGTTATCAGTTATGGAAACTGACATTTTTTTCCCCTTTTTTTGTAACTATTTGTAACTGTTTCTGTTACGTATCAGTTAGAGAAAAATAACCGATTATTTTCCTTTTTTTTTTGTTATCCATTTCTCTTTTTGCTGATTTTTTGTATTAATATTTTAGCATAAGAACCTAATGAATTAATGAGATTTACAAAAAACTTCTCTCTTTTTTTTTAGAGTGAAATTGGGTAATAGACACTTAAGAAATATGATTTAGGTAATGAAGTGGTTTGGCAATTTTATGGGCTTGAAATTAGGTCTAAAAAAGAATGGTTTAAAAAATATAAAAATCTAAACTTTGGATAGAAACAAAAAAGAATATTCCTATTGGACTTATTTGGACAAATGAATTTAATTTTAAAATGGAAAATGAATGTTAAAAAGAATGGGCTTAAAATAACAATTGGTTTATGGAATGATGTTAACAAATATGGTTTAGCAATTTTGACAAAAATGGACTTGGGCTCGAAAATGGACTAGGATTTTGAAACTCGGATAACAATGGGCGATTGAGTTTGAATATGACACTCGGATAATGACTTGCATTGGAAATAGCTATTGACAACTGGAGTTGGCAATTGAATGAGATCTTCCAAATAAATTGAATCCACGCACTTTCCATCCCCCAACTTGAAACAAATTCTTGCCCCAAGAATACTAATACGCCTCCAGAATCCGATCTCTTACACCAAGAACCTCAATATACCTTTCTCATGAGACCTTTTAATTCACGCCAATTACCTCCTGATATGACACCTTCGAATAATCCTCTAAATAAGAAAACCTTGAAGTTTGATGACCCTCTGAATAGGAAAATGCTTTTGATGATGTGAACTCAACATTTGCCTCATCTTGAGCTTAATAGCCAGATAGATCATTTATGAATATAAGAATTCAAGTTACAAGGAACATTCTTTGATCACATGCCTTAAGGATCCGTGAAATGTATGATTATGATGTTATGAAAAAAATGGAGAAATGCAGATGAATGCGAAGCGAGCCAGCTAGGGCAAAAAGAATGAGGGCAAATTTTGAGGTGTTACAGCTGCCCCTATTCAATCAACTGTAGACTTGAATGGATAATTGCAACAGCTTTTAGACGTTCAAGGTATGGAGTGATTGAATACTCGAATAAGACCTGAAAATTTGCACACTGAGGGTAATGGAAATGCCATCTGCCCATTTATTTATTTATAATTTTTTTGATTTTGACCTCTGAATAGGTAACGGGGATAGAACCAGGTGGAATAGAATCACAATGGTATACTGGCCGCAGGCGATAACCATCAACGACAAAGACTGACCTCGGACAGACTTTGCAAAAGAGACAAACTGACCTCGATCAATAAGCTCGAAGAGTGAACTACTATCCTCGAATAATAGCCACAACAACAAGACCAACCGCAGAAGGACTTGAAGAAAAGAAATGCCATCCTCGAATGACAAATCCAAAAGATCCTCGGATCTAACACAAAACCATCCTCGAATGGAGACGCGGAGGTATACCGGCCGCAGGCGGTAACCAGAAACAAAGAAAATAGGGCAAGATGGAACGGGATCGTTGTACATAAACGAGAGCCCAAGCAAACAGGACCATTGTACAAAACGGGAACCTGCAACGCGACTGTTGGGTAGGACCAAGTCACAGAAGATGCCTGTTATCGAAACAGGACTTAACGCAACATCAACCGATTTGCGACTCAGATAAGATCAACCGATCTAACACGGAGATGGTATCAACCGATCCACCCCGAAAAGCGAGAATGTAATATCATTCGATTTACAGCTCGAAGAGAAATGATATCAACCGACTCATAACTCAAATATGATCAACCGATCTAACACGGAAATGGTATCAACCGATCCACCCCGGAAAGCGAGAATGCAATATCATCCGATTTACAACTCGAAGAGAAATGATATCAACCGATTCATAACTCAAATAAGATCAACCGATCTAACGTGGAGATGGTATCAACCGATCCATAACCAAGAAACGAGAATGTAATATCATCCGATTCACAACTCGAAGAGAAATGACATCAACCGATTCATGACTCAAATAAGATCAACCGATCTAACATGGAGATGGTATCAACCGATCCATAACCAAGAAAAGAAAACGAGAATGTAATATCATCCGATTTACAACTCGAAGAGAAATGATATCAACCGATTCATGACTCAAATAAGATCAACCGATCTAACACGGAAATGGTATCAACCGATCCATAACCAAGAAACGAGAATGTAATATCATCCGATTTACAACTCAAAGAGAAATGATATCAACCGATTCATAACTCAAATAAGATCAACCGATCTAACACGGAAATGGTATCAACCGATCCATAACCAAGAAACGAGAATGTAATATCATCCGATTTACAACTCAAAGAGAAATGATATCAACCGATTCATAACTCAAATAAGATCAACCGATCTAACACGGAAATGGTATCAACCGATCCACCCCGGAAAGCGAGAATGCAATATCATCCGATTTACAACTCGATGAGAAATGATATCAACCGACTCATAACTCAAATAAGATCAACCGATCTAACACGGAGATGGTATCAACCGATCCATCCCGGAAAGCGAGAATGCAATATCATCCGATTTACAACTCGATGAGAAATGATATCAACCGATTCATGACTCAAATAAGATCAACCGATCTAACATGGAGATGGTATCAACCGATCCATAACCAAGAAAAACAGGATCATTGTACTTAAATGATAACCCGAGACGCGACCGTTGTACTTAAACGGAGACGCGAAAAAATGAGACTGTTGTACTGAAACAAGACTCAAAGACGAGACCATTGTACTTAAATGGAGACTCGAAAGGAACGGGATCGTTGTACTTAAACGAGAGCCCAAGACGCGACCATTGTACTGAAACGGAGACGCGAACAAATGAGACTGTTGTACTGAAACAAGACTCAAAGACGAGACCATTGTACTTAAATGGAGACTCGAAAGGAACGGGATCGTTGTACTTAAACGAGAGCCCAAGACGCGACCATTGTACTGAAATGGAGAGGCGAACAAATGAGACTGTTGTACGGAAACAAGAATCAATTGGGGATAACAACAAGACTTGGTGGAAGCATCCATCCTGGGAGATGAAGTTGCATTCTATGGGTAACAATTCAATCTGATTGGAGATGTGACTGGTCTTATGTAATACACCTCAAAACTGGCCCATGCTGGTATGCATATGTGTGGATTTATGGCGTAATGCTCCATGATGATGGAAATGCTACGCTTTGGAGGATGCAAATGTGATGATGATTACTGGATGCAAATGCAAATGCAAAGGGGTCTCCTGATGGGGAGATAACAGATATCCCAAAAGGCTTGACTGGGTAGGAACTGCTGATCACTGCATTGATCTGATTGATCTTTGTGAGAAGAAAACAACTCTGCGGGGAAGGCTGTCAATGATATACCGGCTCTGAACAACCGCCATTGCCAAAAATAAATTGGACTTTGAGATTGGAGTGTCAAGACCCTGCTGGAGATGGACCCTTCTTGAACTTTGGTGGGGAAGTGAGGACCCCCTGGCTTGGCTGGAAACCAAAGGCATGACACTGCTGAGGAAACAACTTGCTGGGGAGGAAAGACACTCCTTATATTGCTGAGGATTGCCCCTGTCTGAAGGGAAACTCCTGCTTGGGGATGACACCCACTCTCTGCTACCTTGCTGGGTGAAATTTCAACTTCCACATTACTAGGGATGATGGAGGATGTCAGTGATGAAGCTTCCCGCTGAAGATAAGAGCTCAAGCTGCCACTTACTGGGGATAAGAGATAAATCCTCTCATGTTAGGAACGAGAGATGTAAGGCGTCTCATGTCGGGGATGAGAGATGATGATATCCTTCTACTCAAGAAGTAATCTTCCATTTGCCGCACTACTGGAGAAGGAATTGTCTAATGAGACTTGCTAAGGGATTTTTATCAATGAAGCTTGCTGATGAAATAACTCTTGAAGTACTGTGCTGACAATGGCTTTGCTTCCAGCCTCTGGGTTGATAGGTTGCCAACTAATCATGATTGAACAATGGTTCTCTGAAATTTTCAACTCACCTCAGGTTAAAGTTCATCAGAAGTAAATGTCTCAAGAGGATTTTACAGAAAACATGGCATATGAAATGCCTCAGTGTCTTCAAACTCTTGGAGAGATTCGTTGGATCTCGAAATAACTGCCCCAGATTGCATAGCCTGTGAAAGAATTTGTCTCGCGAGGATTCATGAAGAACTCCATATCACTGTGAAATATTCTGCCCCAGTATTTTGAACCTTGGGTAGGTGCCTTTGATTAACAGTCTTCAGGAGAAAGTAACTTCTAGTGCTCTTGGGGTGGCCTGCCCCAGTACAAGCCTTGAGGTGATCACCTCTAAATGACTGCTTTGAAGAAAACACCCAGATCAACTGTTCTTTGAGAGATTGAATCTCGAAGTAATTGCCCCAGTTTGGCTGAAATTTGAATGAATGCCTCTGACTGATGGCTCTTTGAGAGATTTGATCTCGAATTGATTGCCCCAGTTTGGCTGAATTCTGAAGAGATTGCTCGACGTGATTGCCCCAAATTAGTTAGCTCTTATCACAACTAGTTGGTAAAGTCCCCACTCAATGGAGTTTTCTTGAAAAGTGCCCCTCGACGGATTGTCCTTCGGGAGTTTCAGACTTCTCAACTTGGCAAGATTAAGCTTCTGAACTGAGATTCCATACATGGACTTTTATGATGCCAAACAAATGTATGCGAGCAGAAAATATTTATTTTAAGAATGAAAATTCTAAGGCAACACACATCTTAATCTTGAAGTTTTACTGTAAAAAGATGTCGCAAACCTTTGTGAGCGGATCACTGGTTGAGATACGACATTAATTTTTTTTAAATAATAGAAAGCATGCACATGCAACACCAACAAAGATTTTTCAACACCACTCATAGGAGTCAGGAACGCGGTCTCGTGGTAGTACGCTCTCAAAAATAACCCTGTTTCAGTTAGGACTTTTGAGGGTTGTATCGTGGCCTGGTTCACGGTTATAGAAACAAAGGATATAGGCTCGAAATTTATTTGTGCCCACCCATCTTCGTGATGTTCTCCATTCCTATGTTCAGCTAGCTTTCACAAGCGCTCACTGCTCAAAAAGGGTTTTGTGATGGTTGAGGAACCAATTACACTAACAGTTTAAGCACCACTCAGGTTGTTGTTGGGAGCCAGTCACCCCTATTGTCTTTTGTGTCTGTATCACACGACTTTCTTCTTATTCAAGGATCTTACTTGTGTAATCCTTTTCGTCTTTCATTTTTGCATTATTTTGCTTATCCCTAACTTTTGCCTGGACTAATTCTTGTGAATCTTTGATTTTGAAGTCCAGCGGGATGCCCTAATTTTTGCCTAAGTCACTTGTTTTCAAGTTTCGACTTAGCGGGCTTTCTTATTCATTTTTTTTTTCAATTCTTCCTTTTTTTTTGAACAAATCGTGTGACACTGTTTGTCTTGATTGCTTTGAAAGGGTCGTGACTGTCCCACTCCTTGGTTGAGGAAGGATAACCTTTGTGGTTTCCGGTCTCTGGACTCTTGATTGGGATAACCATTGTGGTTTTTGGTCTTTGGACCTCTTGATTTGGTACAACGAAAGGTAATGGATCCTCAGATGTACACTCCTTTTTGAAATTTGAACGCTCGGTCAAACTAACTGACGCCTACCCTGCCCCTGGGTTAAATGCAAGGGTTTTTCCATGCGAAAAGAAACTCCTACTTCAAGGCTCAAATGGGTTGGCGAGGGTCTATCTCCCTTATATCTCCGGTGTTTAGGATTTGAAACAATGCCTGTACATCGTCAACAGGGTCTTTCTCAAAAGCACACAATTAAAGATTTTTGCGTTTTCAGTTCGTCAACCTCCCTGATAGAGTTTAAGCACAACAGTTGGTATTGCAATGCGCATACATAAAATCATGAGTGAATACGAATGGATTACTTCAAGAAAAACATGTGCATTTTATTATGGTTAACATTCAAAAATAAATAAGTTTCATGCATGCATACAAATGTTTAAACAAACAATATAAACTACAAATGAAAATGCAGTAAAGAAGCTGAACATTGCCATCATTAAGGAGAATTGACTCCGTCTGGACTTATTGCTTCTGAAGATGCCTTTGCAAATTGGGAGACCCATTTGATGAGGAGACTTCAATATGTGAGCAGACTTTCTGGCATGATGACCTTTGAGTGGATCAAATTCGGGACCTTGTCTTCACCTTTACCTCTGAAAGACTTGCAATCTTCAATTAAAAGGCCAGGTGCCCCAGAATGGTAATCATACTTGGCATTGAAACCCCAAAGGAAGCTTTGTCGGAGATGATCCTGATGCAATTAGCTCAACCACTCCGAATTTGCATAAATGAGGAAACTTGTTGCACGTACGACATCAGAATATGATCAAACTTCTTCTCAAGTTGTTTTGGACCTTACCCGTATTCTCTGCCCCTAGGATTCTCTTGGGAAGCTCAGGTTGGATGCTGACAAACGACATCTGGAGGGAAGAGGTTGATAAAGTTAATAGATAAGGTTGCTCGGAAAGATCTCATGTGATCTCCTGCCTACGTATCTCCATTGACCAATGGAGAATCAGAGCAACGTAGTTCCCCTCAATAGGGATGAAAATAGCTTCATTTCCTTGACACCACATTCAGGATTTCCATAATTGGCTTATATGAGTCTTCATCTGGTTGACTTCCTGTTTCAGCAGTTTCTGATTCTGAAATAAAGCTTATACTTCTGCCCTGAATGGCCTCAGCTGGGTCTTCCTTCGATTACCTCCGCCCGGAGTTGCTTCAAATATATACCTTGATGACTATGATTCAAGTTGTCCATTCTGATGAGAAATCAAGTCAGGAAAAGAATTTGTCTCTGAACACCTGTCAAGAATGCAAGGATGTATGCAAGTGCCATGTTCAATTATTTCTGAGGAATCTATCTGCTTTGATTCAAGTTTTGATACAGAAAAATCCAACAACATGATTCATATATGTGATCCTCGGAAATAACTGAACATGTGTGCAGAAATGCTATGATGTCATGTATGCAACAGGCATGTGATCAATGATCTGATGCTGATGTTGAGCAGTGAACCAACTGTTTGTATAGAACCACCATAACGGCACCATCTCTGTATAGAACCCCATAACTGAGAACCCAATAACTGTAGAACTGGATCACATAATAGAATAGTCACTGATGGTGTTGAAGTTGAACAACGAGCCAAGTATCTGTGGAGAGTCACAATATCAAGGTCATAATGGTAATCACAGTAACAATTTCTCTGAATAGAAATCCCAGATCTCAGAATCAAAGAACCATAGAACACTGAACAATACTGGCAAAGTGGGTATGTTGAAGTTTAGGGTTCTTGCAAACCTGTAAACCCCTCCCAATCTCACGGGTGTGCTACTCGGGTCAACATCACAGACTCTCGAGGCCGAATAGAAATAATACGTTCACCATTTCCGAGAAATGGCTCATTACCAAATCAGGGAATCGGTTTAGCATTATGTACTACTCGGGGAGGTCTCAGTTGAGTCCGGAAAAACAAGCATCCCTCACAAGTCTCCAGCTTCAAGCACTGAATCGAGAAACAATAGTACATTCATCCCGAATGGTACAATACTATCGTCATACGAACAGTTTGCTTTAACTGAATTCCTATGAGAGAACCAAGCCATCCTATGCGAGTTCCCAATGGACCCTCGAATGCGAGTGGGTTTGCCAACAAATGTGGTCTGCCACTGTCATCACTGGAGAGGGTTGTTTCCATTAAGGTTCTCAATGATCGGTCCCCAGCTGCACATAACCATCAAGGTTGTACCCTGAAGTGGGGAAGAACCCCCACACAGAATAGTCCCAAAACAGTCGCAACCTGGGTGTGGAACACATCACCACTCATCATGTAACCATGCGAGCACAACGTGTCCACGCCAATCCTATGGTGCACTCAAGCCGGGTAGTTGGCTTATCTCACAGTAACTCCCAACCCACAGAAAAAATGAAAACCAGCACAGCCAGACAGTCCAGTATAATATGATGCATGGAAAATAAAATACTGAAAGCGGTAAATAAATGCGGTAAAGTAAAGCTGTAAAATAAAAACTGTAAATAAACATTAAAGCTAAACTAAATCACACAACAACAAACATATAAACACCCAAAGAAACAAAACCAAACAGGCGCTAGGATTGACTCTACAAGGGAAACCGGAAGAATCAGGTTAAGTCCCCAGCAGAGTCACCAGCTGTCACAAACCTAATGTCATCTTCTTCTTTCTCGTTTTCACTACTACCATTTCTCCATCTTCTACCCGAACATAACTTCATAATTCCTAACCTAAATTGTACGAAAGAAAATCCCAACTCTAACCCTAAAAAAAAAACTCGAACACAACAAGAACAATCGTTACGGCGTGAGGATTAACATACCTTATTAGCTGACAGAACACGGCGGCGCTGGGCGGTTTTCGAAGATGCTGACGAAACTTGAAGCTATCCGCGGCGGCGTGAGATCGATGAGCTAAGTATCTGTCACTCTGCGACTTTTACCTTTGCTCGATTCTACTCGTCTCCTGTTTTGCTCTTAAACGATTGTTGCTTATTCAAAACTCCTTTTCTTGCAGGTTTCGATTACCCCGTTTCTCTTTGACTCAGAGTCTGCGCTGAGATCCTTCAACCATAGAGACGTGTTGCTTCCATTTGTTGCGAAATCGATGCTAACTCAAATTGTTTTCAAAGAAACAACTCAACAATGGACGTATCAATATTGAGGAGAGGACAGTTCAAAATTCCGTTCAGGTACGATTGTCGATTTACACCTTTTCCTCCTTCGATCCTGTTTGTCGTTTTGGTAATTTCGTCACTTCTTGATGCCACTGGCAAGTCACAGCTTGAACTCTATTGCCTCAGGTGGTGTAAAGAAGTGGCGAAGAAACATTTATGGCATCGAAGAACGATAAACCAGGTTGATGAATGCTGCAGGTTATGAATGGTGAGCATCAACTGAAGATCTTTGGACATTGAACAAGAACAGAATTGGCAATGAGAGGGATAGGGAAAAGCTTCAGAAAAATGGAAGCTGAGGAAGAGGATCCAAGTTCAGAATCATTGTGAATAGAGCTGATTCAAGGTGAAAAAGAGGATAGGTGAAAAGGTTAAAAGGAGGAAAAATGGTGGAAGAAACAGCCAATGTGAAGGGTGATGCTGTTTTATAGAAGATTCTCACAAAAAAAAGGGTCTAGAAACTTCAGGTAACTTCACCTACTGAAATCAGTTATGATTGTTAAGAATTAGTTATTTTCGGTTATGAATTTTTTTGTGGTTCTGTTATGCAACCTTAGTGAACTCATTGATTCTCCTCAATTGCCATCCCTGTTTTCACCTAGATATCTCTTGTTAATGCAGATGGATTGATGAAAAATGGCCTCCACTGCCTTGGGCCTGAATCAACCTGGGCCTAGACTTCACTAGAAGAGTGTTGGAATAAGCATCCTGCAAGGCAGCCCATGACCCATACATTGGTGGCTTCTTAGATGATTTTCTGAGTTTCAATTAAGCTTATGGTTCGACACTTTCCTGCTATATTCTTTTCTTTTCGCAGTTTCTGTTATTTCACATTATTATTTCTTTTGAACTGTAACTGACGGTTGCTTGCCATTGCCTTCAATTTTCAGATAATTACTGTCAAAACATTAATGAACATTGGAGCTGGAATGCAAAACACAATAGATTAATGGTTCTGTTATGTTTTGTATAATGTGAGAGTGTGTGTGGTTGTTAGGCACCACTGGAGGTTCTGATGCTGCACCTTCATGAAGCTGAGATGTTAACATGGTTGCCAGTACAAGGGTAGCATCAAAACTTGAATGGGACCCATCTTCCAAACCAAATTTAGGTGCCATGAGAATTAATTCGCCAGTTTTTTCCTCAAAATGTAAATGGATATCAATTTCACAGCCCTTGCAAAAATGAAAGAAATGCCTTCCAGAGTTGGGTGTGTAGCAATGAATCATTATCTTGGTTGGGTCAATGTAACTGTAACTGAAAATTTTATTGTAACTGACTTTATCAGTTTTTTTTTTATTTATAAAATACTTGTCCTTATGCTCTTCTGTTTCTTTTTTTATGCCGAATCATGTAGCTGTTCTTTCTCTTTGTAGTTAATTCCCCCCTTTTTTGTAATTTTTCAATTGATATAAAAAATTGACAACTTTGGTTAGAACCAAACAAAATGGAATTAGATGAAAGAAAAGGTTTAAATAGAATGGGACCAATGGGCTTGATATGCCAAAAAGATATTATTTGATGTAGGTAAGACCAATCTAACTAACACGAGGATCATTAATTTGTCTATTTTTATCATGGATTACAATGAGTTTGAAATTGGAATAAAATAATGGATGTAGTTTGGGAAATCTAAATGGACTTAGGATTAGAATGGTTTTCAAATATAGGATTTGGTCAATGAATTTGAACGCGAGCATGAACAATTGGGCTAAGAGCCAATTAGAACGAAACGTCACATGGGCTCGAATGGCCCAACAAAGTAGAATTAGGTTTTATCCTTTGAAATGGACATGAAATTGGCATAAGTGAGAAATAAGAAAGGTGACAACAAGAACTTAGAACAAATTCTATTCAAACTTTGACAATTAGCCTATGGTTGTAAAAATGAAAAAAAAAATGATTGGCGATTATGCCTATTGAAAAGAATAGAGATTATTAAAGGAGGAGTATATGATGGCAAAATGGATATGGACACCAATAAGTGGAGAGATGAATAAACGAAGAATGGAAATAAAAATGAAACGAAATAATCGGGAATGGTTTATGAAAATGAGAACAAAGCAATGAATGGGTATGACATCTCCATCTTAGCCCAATGTCTATTTGAGTTCTTTCCACAGGCCCACGAACACGACCACCTCTGAACCATCGAATAAATTTCCAGATAAGTTACACCCCCTTTGAATCGTCTGAACCATGCCCTGATCATTTGAATCCGGATGCGTCACTTTGAATATGCACTGTCCAAGAAATAGACCAATGACCCAAATAACCTGGTAGTTGCAACCATCCTTTGATAGTTTGGCCCTAACTAGGTCAAACTCCCATCTGAATCGAAACGCAACTGAACAGCCGCATTTGAAGTGGAATCATCGTCCAATGAATATCCTCTATCATTTCACTCTCTGACAGATACAGAGAAGGAGCGAAACCCTAGATTCAAGGGGCCTGAATCACATGCCTCAGAAATCCATGAAATGCACTAATATGATATTAAATGCAGATGAATGCGACATGATACGCCAGTAGAGAGAATAAATATAAGGGCAAATTTTGAGGTATTATATATATATATATATATATATATATATATATATATATATATATATATATATATATATATTTCAACAACTCGGACAATTCACGGTCTTTCCTTTTCTTTTCATCTCCAAATATAATGCAATATATATTTGGCATTTCTTGTCCATAAACAAATCTTTCCCGTCTATTTAGTGATTATCAATGCTCAAAACACTATCATGCGTGAAACCTAAAATTTAGCCGAACTTCCAACTTATACGAACTTTATCTTCTACCTCCAAACATAATCTTTCATTTACGACACTCTATTTCTCCACTAAACCAAACTCAAAAATATTATTTCTTCCATAAATAAAATTCGAAAATATCATTTCTTTCATTAACAAATTTCAGAACTCCATTATCTCTTCTTCAACTTGAATGAGACAAATAAAGTATGGATTCAAGTTAGCAATGTTAGTTGTTCTTGTTGTTGTTCTTGTTGATGTTGTTGTTCTACTGCTACATTTTTTTCTAATTTTATTAAAAGACATACAACAACGGTTGTTTAATACAATCGTGATTGTATGTAGTGCATTATCCAATTTTTCACCACAAACCTTAGTCCGTGGTGGAAAATAGCGCACTTACTATCAAGTCCTTCATTACCATAGGCCACCATGTGTGAGTGAATCCTTCTCCCAACCATGATAATGGATAATTTTTGTAGCAGTGAATCCACTTTAAAGATGAGACAATTTTTTTTACTCTTGTAAGCAAGGTCCGCCAACTCATTATTAGCAACCAACATATCAAATAGCAGTCTACCTTTCCAAATGGTCTCAATCTCATTGAGTACACGTCATTTCCACTTACTCAATAAGGCTATATTGAACCAACCACTATGGTTCACTCCAAACCCTTCATCCTCTTTTGCCTTTTCACTTATGATATTAGCTTACTTATTTTAATCCTTACTAATTTTTGAGGACGCTTTATATATTTTAAATTTTTATTTTAATTAATTAGGATACATAATTGTTGATAAATTTTCAGAAAAATTTAGATAAACTTGTATGCTTTTATATATTGGAAAGATAAAATTTTAATCAATTAGTATACTCAATTGTTGATTATGTTTAAAAAATAGATCTTAAAAATTTTATAATTAAATATCTATCCATAACCGGTTAATTTTAATTACAAATATATTTTTCATTTTTTAAATATTTAATTCTAATATATTCCTCTTATTATTTTATTATTGAATTAATTAAATAATAATAATTAAAGACTGATAGATATTGATATAAATAGGGATTTGAATTATACAAGTCCATAATATGTATTCCATATAGTTTCAAATATTAGAATTTTTTTTTATCTCAAATATAAATAAATGTTTTTTATATTTATTACATTCAATTCAATGCCATTATTTCAAATATAACTTTACTTTACTCATATTTTCATTAATATTTTTATATATTTAAAGTGTAAAACTTAAATATATTTAAATATTATTTACAAAGGTTTAACATTTTTATAAAATTATTTAGATTTTATATAGTATTTTCGTTCATGTAAGTTAGTGAGTTTTTGATTTTTATTCATGTAAATTTTTTTTCCAGTTTCGTTCGTATATCTTATTTTTTGTTTACGGTTTAGCTAAAACCAAACTCTGCAGGTTTCCATCAGATTTTGATTTTAGAGACTAAAACAAACGCGGATGTGGAATATAGATACGAAAAAAATTACAGGAACTAAAATAATATTTAAGTCAATTATATATATAGGAAATGCTAATACACATCCAAAATTGGTGGATCCCTGTTATGAAGAAAGAAATGCCCATTAGAAAGAAGAAAGAAACTACTTGGCTAAAAGACTATTCCCATTAATGAGGGTGTCGTCATCAATTTTATTTAAAGTCTTTTAGTTATAATTTTATTTGTATGGGCCCAACCCAATTAGTCTCTAGAAACCCTAGATATATATTGTAAGGGATCACTCCTCCATGGAAGAGATTTGAAAAGTTATCTTATTTTGTTATCATCTTTAGTTACTAAATTTTTGGTGAATTATTTGAGCTACTATCTATCATAGGTGCTTTTATCTCACACTCATGGCCCCCCAAAACCACCTAATCCTTATCCTAGAGAGATTATAGAGAAGGTTGTTCACACCACTCAAGTCCTCATTGGCAATTCTATGCAAGAAACCCACTCACAAATGAATGAGAAGCTTGACAAAGTTACTGCTGAGTTTGGCCAGCAGATGAGTGAGCTTCACAATCGCATGAACAACGACAAGGAGCTGGAAACCTCTCGGTTTGAAGCTCTCGTGAGCTTGCTGAAAAACGCTAATATTCAGCAAGAACAGCAGCAGCAGTGCATTCCTAACCCCAATTCTGCGAGTTCTTCAGGTATACATCAGCATCCTCATTCCATTCCTATGACTACTTCTCAATTAAATTCTGTTTTAACCACTAATACCCCTACCCACAACTCACCACTCCTCAGCCACACAACCCCTTTACCCAACCAATCTGCCACGTCCCAACCCATACCCACACTACCCATGCGTACTATAACATTCCTAACTTTCACTAATATTCCCAGATTTTACCCCTCCTTCAATTACATAGACCCACCTTATCTTTTTACACCCAGCCACCTTCCAAATTATACTCTCCATATATATCCCAAATTTCCATTTCCTCAAAACCCCCCAAAACCCTCAAAATCCTCAATTACCACCCTTTACAAGAGCGTAGAGCTCAAGGCCTTTGCTTTAATTGTGACGAAAAATTCATTCCCGACCACAAGTGTACTACCACCAGATTTCTACTATTACTAGCCAACGAAGATTTTCAACCGGATCACAATTCAGACATTCCTCAAGAAGACAATATTGAGGCAGAAGTGGATAACACTTACTTTCAACTATTCGCTCAAGCCTTAACATGCCATTTTTCTCTACAAAAACTCAAATTCCAAGGATTCGTTGGCGAACTTCCGGTTATGGTTCTAGTGGATACAGGTAGCACCCACAATATTCTACAACCAATATTGGCCCAACACCTCCACCTCCACCTTCACACCACCCCACACCTCAATTTTCTGTTATGGTCGGCAACGAATCCCACTTACAATGCCATGGTATATGTCAAGATGTCAAAATTTCCCTCCAAGGGCAGCCTTTTTCACTACCTTCCTACTTACTCCCTATTGAAGGTGCCGATGTTGTTATTGGCATGGCATGGTTACATACCCTTGGCCCAATACAAGCATATTTTTCAATACCCTCAATCACTTTTTCCCACAATAACACCTCAATAACCTTAACGGGAGACCCCAAATCACATCCTGCACCTACCACTTATCACCAACTATGCCATATGATCCACACTGATTCCATTGCTTCTTTTCACTTAATGACCTTCCTTGGCAATTCACCCTTTCCCAAATCGATTTTAATCCTCCCACCATTAACTCTCTTCCACTTTCCCTTCATCCTGCCGTCCACAAACTTCTTCTTAACTACCCTAACATCTTTAATAATCCTCAAGGACTTCCCCCATCAAGACCTCATGACCACCACATCCCCCTCCTCCCAAATACCTATCCTGTTAATATTAAACCCTACCGCTACACTCACTCTCAATAAGAGGCTATGTCTTTAATAATTAAATATATGCTTCATGACGATATCATAATTCCCAACCATGGCCCATTTTCATCTCCTGTTCTGCTTGTTAAAAAGAAAGATGGTAGCTGGTGTTTCTATGTTGATTACAGAGCTCTTAACGTTGTCACGATTAAAGATCGTTTTCTTATTCCTACCATTTAAGAACTCTTGGATGAATTGGGGAGTGCCACAATTTTCACTAAGATATATCTTTGCTCAGGTTATCACCAAATTCGAGTAGCTTCGGTGGATACTTATAAGACTGCTTTTCGAACTTTTGATGGTCATTACGAATTTCTCGTAATGCCTTTTGGGATGACTAATGCCCCATCCACTTTTCAATCAGCAATGAATGGCCTACTGCGATCCCATTTACGTCGGTTTGTCCTAGTTTGTTTTATGATATTTTAATTTATAGTTCCAATTTTAATGATCATTTGGTCCATTTAAAAACTATCTTTGATCTCTTACAGTTCCATGTGTTTGTTGCAAAATTATCTAAGTGTGTTTTTACAGTTAACAAAGTTCACTATCTTGGCCATGTTATCTCCTCTGGGAGTGTTTCCCCAGATCCAGATAAAGTGAGGGCCATTTTGGATTGGCTGACACCTCGATCACTCATGAATTTACACAGTTTTTTAGGTCTCATTGGTTTTTACCGTAGGTTCGTTCATGATTATACCAGACTAGCCACTCCTCTCACCGATTTACTACAATTCACTAAGTTTGTTAGGAATACAGTAGCAGCCGAAGCCTTTACAAAGTTGAAGACCAAGATGACCGACATGTTGGTTCTTGTCTTTCCAAATTTCACAAAAAGATTTAATGTTGAAACTAACACTTCAAGTGTGGCCATTAGAGCCGTTATTTTGCAAAATAGTCATCCCATAACTTTCTTCAGCAAGAAAATGTCTCCAAGGATGCAGTCTGCTTCAGTTTACGTGCGTGAAATATTTGTTGTAACAGAAGCCACAAAAAAGTGGCGTCAATATATTATGGGTCAGAATTTCCACATCTATACATATCAGAAGAGCTTGTGTAATTTGTTATTACAAAAAATTCAAACGCCAGGACAACAAAGATGGGTTGTGAAACTACAAGGCTTTAACTTCGAAATTTTTTACAAACCTGGAAAGTCAAATCAGGTTGCAGATGCTTTGAGCCGCAAGTAATCCGATGACCCCATTTTGATGACCTTATCTTCCCTTATTTCAGATACGATCTCCAAACTCCGGGTGTTTTATGCAACAGACAGTGCAGGAAAAACATTAGTAGAGTAACTGGTTCACAATCAAAGTGTGCAGAACTATTACAAATGGTATCAAGGATTACTCTACAACAACGACAAAATATTTATACCTAACATTCAAAACCTTCGAAAACATCTGCTTAAGGAATATCATTACACACCCATAGCAGGACATTCCGGTGTTAAAGCTACGCTTGCTCGTATCACAACTTCCTTCTCCTGGCCTGACATCTATCTTGATGTCAAGAACCTGGTTAAACATTGCACAAATTGTCATCATCACAAATATGTTACTCATAAGAAAAGGGCTTTTACAACCTCTTCCTATACCAAATCAGGTTTGGGATGAGCTCACCATGGATTTCATAATACATCTGCCAGACTCTTTCGGCCACATGGTCATCTGGGTCATCTGCGACCGCCTCTCCAAGTTTGTTCATTTCCTTTCCCTTCCGACCAAATTCACATCCAAAGACCTAGCTTCTCGCTTCACGGTGGAAATCTATCGTTTCCATGGTAACCCAAAGTCCATAGTTTCGGACCGAGACCCTCTCTTTCTCATCTCCTTTTGGAAGGCCTTCTTCAAAGCTCAAGGCACTACATTAAAGTATAACACTTCTTATCATCCCAAAACAGACGGAAAAACAGAAGTCGTAAACAGATCGTTGGAAACTTACCTTCGCTGTTTCACGAGCGACCACCCACGCCAATGGTACAAGTACCTCCATCTTGCAGAGTTCTGGTATAATACTTCTTACCACACTGCCATCCAAATGAAGCCGTTCAAAGCTCTATATGGCCGAGATCCACCATCAATTCCGGACTATGTGGTAGAACAGGCTGCGCCTGACTCCTTAAACGTGGCCCTGCAAAACAAACACCATCTTTTGACTCAGCTAGAATAACCTCAAAAAAAGTCGACAATAGATGGAGAAACAAGCAAACAAATCAAGACTAGATTTTTCCTTCAAACAAAATGATTTGGTATTATTGAAGTTACAACCTTACCGACAAACCACCGTGAATCGCCGTTCATCGCAAAAGTTGTCAAAACGTTACTTTGACCCATTTAAAATCATCAAGCGAGTTGGTGAGGTCGCCTACCTTCTGGACATGCCGTCTTCATCCCGCATACACCCGGTGGTCCACGTTTCTTTGTTGAAACCTTATCACGAAAATATCCAAGTTGATGGCACTACCCCTCTTCCTTCATCCTTTCCACCAAACCTTTTTGTTTCAGATTTTCCTTAAGATGGCTGTGATATTTTCAGAACACATGAGGGTTTAAAATTTAGAACTTAAAAGAAGTGAAGGAGAGAGAGAAAATTGATGAAGCTGAAGCGAAGAAGAGAGAGAGAGAGAGAGAGAGAGAGAGAGAGAGAGAGAGAGAGAGAGAGAGAAGGGACATGCAAAAAGTCAAGAGTGTGGCAAATGAATCTAAGAAGCCAATCTTTTATGAAACTCCTTTACTTTCAAGTACTAACGGGTCTCTAACAAATCACGTGGCTTATGCCCCTTATCCCACCGACCCCCACCTTTTTCCGCTTTGTTGCCATGTGTCTTGGAAAATCCCATGCATTCTGACACCTCAACCACTTTAAAGGATACAACTATCCCCTTTTCCTCCTTTCCCACACTTCCCTTATCCAACACTCTGCTTTTCCTTGCCCCAAGAGTCCGCACATGGCTCGAGGTCTTGCTGTTCCACTCACCGCCCAAACCCTTTAAATTTTCATAAAAATTCAGACCCAATTTTTTAATGCACCTATTACCGAAGGCCCACTTATTGTTGACTCAATTTCCATCGCTACACCCCACCTTCCATCATTGAACCTTGAGGACAAGATTCTCATTGGGCCCAATAGTATTGTTATGAAGAAAGAAAGACCTATTAGAAAGAAGAAAGAAACTATTTGGCTGAAGGACTATTACCATTAATGAGGGTGTCGTTATCAGTTTTATTTAAAGTCTTTTAGTTATAACTTTATTTGTATGGGACCAACCCAATTAGTCTCTAGAAACCCTAGATATATATTGTAAGAGATCACTCCTCCGTGGAAGAGATTTGAAAAGTTATCTTATTTTATTATCTTCTTTAGTTACTTAAATTTTGGTGAATTATTTGAACTACTATATATCAGTCCCACACAAAAATATACTAAATATATTTTTTTTCTATTTTTCTAATCGAGTTTCACTCAAGAAATAGTGGGTCCCAAAAAAAAATATATTAAGGTGTATGGTATTAATACACACCTACATGAGTGTGTAACAAGACAATATATATATATATATATATATATATATATATATATATATATATATATATATATATATATATATATATATATATATATATGAGGAAGGGAGTAACAGCAGAATTATTAAAAGAAAACGTGTCAGTACATTAAATAGACATATGCTTTGGCTGGATAATATCCACACATGTTGGGACAAAAAAATTTAGTGTAGTTGAATTTTGATACCTAACAATAATGTACAATCCAATTTTCTATTTAAGGGATTTAAGGGATATGGTTGCATACACTTCCTTTTCAAAAAACAGAAAAACTTTTGTTTCTTCTTTTTTATATTTCTTTTAAAAAATGGTGCTAGTTGGCAAACTTATCACTGAACTTGGTATCAAAACACCTGCTGATAAGTTCTTCAATTACTTTGTAACACAACTTCACGAACTGCATAACCATTGTGAAGGAATTCATGAAGGCAAGCTGCATGAAGGTGATGACTGGCATGATACTGATTCGGTTAAACATTGGACATATGTCATAGGTAATTATGAAGTTTGTTTATATAATCTTTCTTTTTCGAGTTATCTAATTTGTTTAAATATTATATAATATTGAAAGTTTTTTAACGTATTTAAGGGGGACAGAAGTTGAAAAGAAAAATGACACAAGAATAAATTTTAAAAGTTAATAGTTCTGTTAATATATGGCATAGCATAACTAATATTTGTAAGAAAGTTTCATGAATGATTTGTGTTCAAACACTATAAGGATGCATTTAATATAATACTCTTTGTTGGAGAGGGAGAGGGAGAGGGAGAGGGAGAGGGAGAGGGAGAGGGAGAGTATTATATTTAGTATTTTTGAATGTTTATTTTTTAAAGTGTTTATGAAGAACAATAATGTAAACTTTAACTTTTAATTTTTCAATTCACATTGATAAAAAAGTTATGTTCTATAACAACTTTTATTAATTGAAATAAATAAATACCTTTTAATTTTTTACTTAGAAAAAGTTAATTATATTAAAATATATTAAGAAAAAGATTTTATGAGTTTGTACCCAAAAAAATATTATTATGAGCTGTTTATTTTATTTTGAAAAACATATAAGTCTTAAAATAAATTATTGCAAAAATGAAAACAATGTGATAGTTTTGTTTAATTTTAAAAGTCATCCTTATATTCTTTTGTTTTGCATAACAATGTAATATTTTAAAATAAATCATTGCAAAAATGAAAACAATGTGATAGTTTTTTAAATAACAACAGATGGTAAGATACACACATGTCATGAGAATATTGAAGAAGTTGATGAACATAACAAAAAAATCACTTGGAAGTTCTTTGGTGGAGATATTGAGAAGCAATATAAGGTCTTTAAGTTCATCCTTGAAGCAACTGATAAGGTTGATGGCACTGCTGTTGCTGTTGCTAAATGGACTATTGAATATTAGAAAATCAATGAGGATATTAGTCCTCCAAATGCTTACTTGGACTTGATTTTCAAAAACACTCGAGATATTGATGCTAATCTTGTCAAGGAAAAGATAGCTATATAAAGAAAGAATGATGTGAAAGCATGTGGTTTGCTAGTGTTAATCTTTATAATAAATTAGTGTGATGTTTGTAATATTGACATATTGTTGGATATGCATAATGTCTTCTTTTGTACTTCATGTTGTATTGTACTTGTTATCGCTAATTAAATATGATTGAAGATCTGTTGGTTAGAACCCACAACACCATGTCCCACTTCCTTATCATTTGAGTTTGGATTGACTATTAGGCAACATAAAAAAAAAAAAGAAACTTTTGTTTATCATTTGTTTATTCATAACACCATATTACAATGACCTTCCTATTAGATATTTATTAAAAGACATTTCACTAGAATTATAGTTAACACCAACAAAAAATTTCCGTTTATTATGGAGTGAAATGGTTTGAATCACAACACCAACAATTTTTTATTTATCGTGACATAATGGGCTTGACCTTATATATCACCGTAATTCTTATAATCAATCGTGGTGTAAGGTACAATCATTTCATCACCGTTCGTATTAACATTTGTGGTGATAGGTGTTACATATTTATATATAAGTGAAATCATCTCTCACATCAGTACATAACATTCGTCTCTCAAAACAAAACTCTAACATCTTATTCACTCATCTCTCTCAAAACAAAAGCCTAACATCTCTCTCACTCATCCCTCTTCATAAAACCTGCATTCACCTGAAAATAAACCAGGTGTCGGAGCCCTAGCTTCAGTCACCTTCTCCGGTGGAGCTTCACCAAAAACTTTCCAGAACTTAACAAAACCACCACAGTTACACTCCAAATCTCATGTTCAATCCAAATATGATGTTCAAATTTCCAGGTCATGCAAGAACAACTCAAATCGAAGCAAAACATAAAACAATCAAAAGTTTCAGATCTACAATACAACCATAATACACGTCCATTTCATACATAAATCATACCAGAGTAATCAACACACCACAATAAACACAATGCACACCTTGAAATCAAGAAATAGAAGGATGAATTTCACTCACTTGGAAACTTGAACAAGCTCAAGTACTCCTAGAAAACCATCAGAAAGCTGCAGATCTACACCTTGTGACCTCTAATTGTAAAATAAATGAAATTAGAGCTTGGAATCGTGCTAGATCTTGAGGTTTAAACTTGAACCTTCTCAAACTGAACTTGGTGAAAACCTTGCTATAAGCTTCAAACAATGGATGATTCTCACTCCTTGGAACTTGCTGATCAAGGTTATGAAGAAAAACCACTAAGAAACCCTAGCAATAGTGTGATTTGAAGAAGAGAAAGTTTGGTGAAAAATTTCAAAATCTGGAAAAATGAGGGAGATCTAGCTCTAACAAGAGGGTTTGGGTGCTTATATGTGATGGATTTTGGACCTGACCATGGTTAAAGATCCAATGGAGTTTTGGTTAAGGAGTTTTGTCTGCATAAATCTGGCACTTGTGGCATTTGCGGGCGTATGAACAACAATATGAATCCATTGTCATCCAGTAATACCCTGATCTCAATAATTTTTTTGCCATTGCATGTCCTCCAATATGGGTAACGAAAGATCTTTCATGCATTTCTTGTATTAACATGTCTTCTTCTTACTTGTCCATACATCTAAGCAAGACCATGTCAAAGTTTCTCTTGTAAAGCAAATCATCTGAATTCAAGAAGAAACTACCAACAAGCCTTCTCAAAGTCTTTTTGTCATTTAAATATGTCCCAGGTTGATATTCCTGACTCTTTAGGAATTACTTGATGTCATTATACCACGGCTTGTCATCAGACAATGCATCAATAACAAACACATATGCAGGTATGTCAAGACGAGACACATCAATCTTGGGTACATAATTCCAACACATCACTTTGATCATGGAGGCCAAAGTTGCCAACACATAAGAAAACGGGTTCTCCTCACGAGGTACATAGTGTAGCTTCACTATTGTAAAGAACTTCAACAATCTTCTCGCATAATCCCAGTATGGAATAAAGTGAGGATGGTGAGTGAACCATTTGCAAGTGATCTGGTTAATCACGAGAGTTGAATCTCCGAATATATTGAGGGTCTTAATATGCAAATTAATCGCCTCCTTTATTCCCATGATACAAGCTTCATACTCTTCTTCATTGTTGGTGCAACCAAATGTTATACGGGCAGCGAAGGGAAAGTGAAGATCTTCATGAGTGATCAGTACTGCACCAACTCCGCAACCATTCATGTTAACATCCCCATCAAACATCAGACTCCATTTGGATTCAAGGTCAGGCCCATCCTTTGGGAGTGGTTCCTCACAGTCTTTAGCTTTGAGGTACATGATGTCCTCATTAGGGAAGTCAAACCACATCGGTTGATAATCGTCAATAGGTTATTATGCAAGATAGTATGGCAGAATACATCCTTTGATGGCTTTCTAGGAAGTATACAATATATCGTATTCAGTCAGCACCATTTACCAACGAACAACCCTTCAAATTAATGCTGGTTTCTCGAAAATGTACTTGATATGATCCATCTTTTAAATCAACAAGGTTGTTTGTGTGAGCATGTATTGTCTCATTCTCTTAGTAGTCCATGCAAACACATAGCATATCTTATCAAGCATTGAGTATCTTGATTCACAATCATTGAATTTCTTGCTCAGGTAGTAGATGGCATGTTCCTTCCTATTTGTCTCCTCGTGTTGACCGAGAACACAACCCATATGTAGAAGCATGCTTCAACCTCAAGTATTTTGATGAAGACAACAAGCATTTATGCATTTCATGACTGCAAAAAGATAAGAGCTTCCAATGATACCAAGCAACAAGAACATGATTAATCAAAGGAAAATATTTTGATCAAGCTTCATTTGCAAATTCTTATGGTTTCAAGCTTTGGACACAATCTTAAGGTATATCAAAAAAATCACTTTTGAATTGATATACAAGTGTTCAAAAATCATTCTTTATGTTAGCATGGTGCATATAATCATTTGGTATATTTTTCAAATTGGTTTAACACTTTAAAACTAATTTTTTCTGGTTTTTGTAACAGTGTTAACCGGTTAACCCATATGGTTAACCGGTTAACGGGCCTGGTTTCAAAATTCCCTATTAACATTTTAATGTGTTAATTGATTAATCCATTTGGTTAACCGGTTAAGACTATACGTTTTTGAATATTTTGGCCTTTTTTCGTGAAAAATCATTTTAAATCTTCATACCTTTTGCTTACTTTTCATGAACAAAATATACCTCTTTGAATAGGTGTTTTAAAACTTATAAAATCTGAAAATTTACTTGATAGGATCCATCTTTGAAATCAACAAGGTTGTGTGTGTGAGCATGCATTGTCTCATTCTCTTAGCAGCCCATGCAAACACATAGCATATCTTATTAAGCATTGATTATCTCGATTCACAATCATTGAATTTCTTGCTCAGGTAGTAGATGACATGTTCCTTCCTACTTGTCTCATCGTGTTGACCGAGAACACAACCTATAGACCCTTCAAGTACTGTCAAATACATGATGAGCGACCTCCTTAGAACTGGAGGCATGAGAATCGGAGGTTCCTGCAAATATTATTTTATTTTCTTGAAAGCCCTTTGGCAATCTTCATTCCACCTAACCGCTTGTTCTTTTCTTAACAACTTGAATATTGGTTCACAAGTGGTTGTGAGGTGAGATATGAACCTTGCAATGTAGTTCAATCTACCCAGGAAACCACGTCTTCTTTTTCTGTTTTCGGTACAGGCATGTCTTGTATAGCTTTTACTTTAGGAGGATCTACCTCGATTCCTTTTTGGCTCACGATGAAACCCAACAGTTTACCGGACCGCACCATGAAAGTGCACTTATTTGGATTCAACCTCAAACGATACTTTCTCAGCCTTTCAAACAACTTCTTTAGATTAATCAGATGCTCTTCTTCTGTTCTCGACTTGGCAATCATGTCATCCACATAACATTCAATCTCTCGATGAATCATATCATGGAATAATGTTACCATGGCTCTCTGATTCGTTGCCCCGACATTCTTTAGACCAAAAGGCATCACCTTATAGAATAAGGTACCCCACGGGGTGATGAAGGTTGTCTTCTCTATGTCTTTCGGCACCATCTTAATCTGATTGTATCTGAAGATGCCATTCATGAAGGAGAATACCGAGAATTGAGCGGTGTTGTCAACCAATACATCAATGTGAGGTAATGGGAAGTCATCTTTCGGACTTGCTCGATTAAGATCTCGGTAATCAACGCACATTCTGACATTGCCGTCCTTCTTTGGCACAAGCACGATGTTAGCTGCCCAAGGTGGATAACTAGTCACATCAAGGAATCCCACATCTCATTGCTTTTGAACTTCTTCTTTGATCTTCATGGCCATGTCAGGGCGAGTTCTACGAAGCTTCTGCTTAACTGGCGAGCATTCCTCCCTCAATGACAGCTTATGCACAACGATGTCGGTATCTAAACCTGGTATATCTTGGTGTTTAGACAAGAGGGTGGGAAAGATTCCTCCCTCAAGTTTGCACGAGTGATGGTTGATGCTTTATTTTAGAATTCATTTTTTTTAAAGAAAAAGAAAAATAAACATTTCCATTTTATTGTTTTTTTGTGAAAAAATTAAAATGAAAGAAAAGGAACACAAATTTTGAATGAAAAATGTCCTTTATTCATGATAAAATAAATTGCAAATGCAAAGGTGACCCTACAATGGATCCATACACCTTGGGCATAATGTAGGATTTAACATGCATATGATATGAGAAAAAACATAGAAAATTACTCTGTCTAAAGAGTAACTTGGATTATTTCTTCAGCGAACCCATTGCTAAGCTCCTCCCTAGGGACATGTGGGCGCACCCAGTTATCAAAGTCACAGTCACTGTCGACATCTTTTTCTGCATCATCACACATTTGGTTTTGGTTGATAACACCTCCACTGGAGAAGGTAATCGGCCCTTGGTGCTCTGAAACAACAATCTGAGATGGTTGGTAACCTATGCCAAACTTGTTCTCTTCTACAGAAACTTACACCATCTTTCCCCAGCCCTGGGTGTTGTCGGCTTTGACCACTAGCACTGCTTGCTTGTAGAAGCGATGGAAGTACCAACCTGTTATTTTCTCTGTACCACTGCCTTGGGAGAAGCTTCATTGACATTTATCGCTTAGAATGCTTGGGATAACATTTCATGGATCTCCCCATCCATTTCAACATACTTGAAGGTTGAAAAGTGACTAACAAAAATGTCCTCTTCGCCACACATTGTCACAACTTTCTCGTCAACCACTTATTTCAATTTATGGTGCAACATGGACGTTACTGCGCCCGGAGCATAGATCCACGACCTTCCCAAAAGACAACTATACGCTAGTTAAATGTCCATGACATAGAATACACACTTGAAAACCAATCTTCATTGGGAGCTCTACCTCTCCGAACACAAACCGCTTCGAACCATCAAATGCTCTTACCACTAAATCACTTGGTCTGAGAATAATCTCGTCAACATCCAACTTCATCAAAGCTTTCTTTGGTAATACATTCAGGAACGAGCCTGTGTCTACCAACACATGTGATAAGACATCCCCCTTGCACTAACATGATCTATGAAACCTAGCACGTGGCTAGCATTAACATTGGCAACAACAAATTCCAACTGATTGACGGTAATCTCCTGAGGGACGTACGCCATATTTAGCACTTTCAACAATGCCTCCCGATAGGTCTGGGAACACATCAACAATGATAGAATGAAAATTTTTGATGGCGTCTGATTTAATTGGTCAACCACCTTGTAGTCATTTTTATTTATAATCCTCATGAATTCCTCCACTTCCTTTTTCAAACGTACTCTTCTACCAGCTTCAGGAACAACAACTTCTTTAGTTACCGCCTGTTTTCCCTTGGCCTTAGCTGCTACTTCAGCCTCTGTATTAGTCCTCAAAGTTTGTGAAGCAAACATGCCTCCACTTCTTGTAAATCCACCAAGTCCTCTGACTCTATCAACACTAGAACCACTCATAACTGGAGTCTTATATTCTTGCTTCTGTCCTTGAACATACACATTTGCACCATAATGCAAAGGGATAACTCTTTCACTAGTATAAGGAACAGGTCCAAGCACCATGATGGTAACTGGACTTACCTCGGTAGGCACAACAATATTAACAGGAGGTGGCCTAGTCGACACTGGGATCTCCAAAGGCGTGTAATATATGGTAATAGTTGGCACCTCGTCATTTTCTTTATTCAGCTGGTCAAACTGCAAACACCCATTGTCCATCAAGGCATGAATACCAGCTGATATCACCTGATCAGATGGGCCTTCCAGGACTTGATGTAAGGGCCATAGAATGAAATGAGAAAGGAGGGGGGTGTACCTGCAAAGCACTCCAATGCTTAAGTCAGAAGAGGTACATAATAGTATGGTTAATTCAGAATGAGTGAGAATACCTGACCCTTTGCTGAGAAAGGGTATTTATAGTGTGCCCCCAGCGCTGGGCCAAGGCCCCTGAATGGGCTTAATCTAGCTAGGCCCATGGAGGAACTGCCAAGGGACGCGTAAGAAGCGTGAAGACCTAGACAAAAGGTCTGCCCCTTGGTCCAACTGCCCCTATCTTCCAGGAGGTAATAAAGGGCAATTGGGTGACATGGCAGATGAACTGACAGACATACTCTCTGCCCGTCCTTAGTGTATGCCCGTCGCATAAGCAGGTGATTTGTCCAAGAGGCTCTCCTGCTCGAGTATATGGGCCCTTGCTCGACATGCACTGGGCCGTAGCCCTATACATTCTTGCGGCTCAGTCCAGAACAGGAGCCCCCCAAGTCGAGTCTCTGGGTCGGAGTGATGACTTGTATTACAGTCGGGCACATGCGTCAAGGAAAAAGTAGCGTGCATATGGTCGGGTACGTTATGCTGACCGTAGCGTTCTTTCCACCAGGCACGCGATGTTCCAGCTTGTCGAGGATGAAGGTCCCCGACGGGTTCATGATGTTTACAAGGAAGTCGAGGATGCTATCCGGGGTCGAGGATGTTCTGTAGAGCCGGGGAGGTGTACAACTGTCCGACGTCGTTCCAAATTCTTTGTGGATTGACGTGTTTCAGCATTAATGGTGCGTCGCTTCGTTTAGTGTGCAAACGACGGCGTAGGCAGTAGGCAATGATGGCCTAGTGCGTTAATCCACGCGCCTGTGGTTATAAAAGGGGGTTGAGTCATTTCATTTACACTTTTTCGCTCAGATGTTCACCGAAAGCTCTGAAGAAATTTCTCGTCTCCGCCCGTCACACTAACTGAACCACCGCTGTTTGCTTGAGCGCCGTCGTATCCCTTTGACTCTTCACTATGTCAGGTACTGTTTTGCCTTCTTAATCCCCCATTTTCCTTGTTTTCCTGCGTTAATGGCTGTGAATGCATGTTTTCATCTGTATAGAGTAATTAGATTTAACTTAGAAATAGTCAAATAGGCTGTAGATGTGAAAAATAGGGTTAGGATTAGACTGTCCCGGGCAGAAATTTCATGTGCCGGGCAAAATTCTCATAATCATGTATGAGATTTTTGCCCGGGGCATAAGAATGTTCACGTGCGTATTACTGTGTCGAACACGTGCGAAATTTCTCAACTGGGCCTGGTGGCAGTGGGTGAAGTTTCGCACTGGTGCCCGTGAACGTCGCCCCTACGCCCTTTCACTTGACCTGTGGTGGAAGGGTGGATTTGATATGACGTCGAATTCACTCTTTCTGTCTGCGTTTCAGGTGCAACCGGGCGTCTACGACCGAGAGGAGAAGAAACCGGGCCGCGGCCCGCGGATACTGTCGCTCCCGGGATTTTCATCCTAGTACAAACGCGAAAGTGGCGCGGAAAAGTTAGAGTCGCCAGCCAGACATTTTTATCCCAAAGGAATGGGAAAGGTAATGTTGCACAAACCTAAGGAAGAAGGAAATGGACGAGGCCTTGCGAACCAAAGATCAGGATACGGAAGTCGGTTACAAATTGAGAAGGTATTAGCACCCCAATCCATCCTCCGTACCCGACGGGATCCACACTTATAAGTCTGTTTTCAAAGGGTGAGAAATAATGTGTTGTTTGAATGAAAGAAAGGCTATCTGGAATGAAATGGAAATGAGAAAAGAAATGGAATTGGAAAATGGGAATGAGAGGGGAAAATGTAGGGAAAAAGAAAGATTGTGCTCGAATGGGCCCTACCCCACTGCCTACGTACCTCATCGGGATAAATGAGGATCAGAGACGCCGTAGTTCGTCTAACTAAGGCTTACACTCGTTTGTGGTTTTTAGGATGACGTTGCCATAGTTCTAGCTCAGTTGGCTTTACGTTTCGCATTCGTCTTTATTTTCCAGATAGGTCCATAACATTCGTAGCCACGCATTTGCATTGAATTCCCCAAGGCGTGGGATCAAGAATTTCCTGATAATCGGAAACCTCATAATCATAAGTGGTTTATTTGGCTATCACATTCAATACAAGCGATTCAAAGGTTCACATGTCTTAGGCGGGTTTATTAATGAGGTTAATCAATTGAAAACGGTGTTCAAGGTTTCATATAAAAAGTATCGCGATATTCATGGTACGAAAGATCAAATGGAGGACTCGTGTGATATTCAGGTCATCATGGTTCTTTTGGTTGTCCATTGAGGGTGGTACGAGCTCATGAGTTTCGAGATTAAAGCTATGGAAGTTTGTGGATTCTATTGAAAACATAAGTTTGATATGGATTGAATATTTGAGTTGATTTAAACATGTCAAGTTTAGTCAAATGGATCAAGTGGAAGTCGAAGATATAGGTTCACCGAAACAAGTATCGTATCCATTAATATTCATAATTCACTCTTAGTCCATATCCGCATCCACATTCCTATTTTGAATCGATTAACCGAATCTTTGTTAAGTCCAAACTCAATTAATCATCTGACTACTTATGTCCAGCCAAATATCCTTTTTATTTCTATTGATTATGATAATCTTATTTCAAAACTCAATAACCACATTCAATCCATTTCTAATCCTATTCTTATAAATCCAACTTCATTTTTTGATCATTTCTTTTTCTCTTAATCCACACCTAATTTTCAGTGTCTTTCTTTTTAGAGTCTCATTTCTCTCCAAGTCAAGCTCATATATTAGGCCCAAATGCAACTCATTTCCAAATCTTATTTCACAATTCAAATTCATGGATCGTGTTGTGAGGCCCATTGGGGGTTTTGTTCATCTTATATTATGGAAATTTAAGATATTAGAAGCTACAATAAAATTCTGCTTAATTATACCAACTAATAGAACAGTACGCGGAAGAATTCCTTCAACTAGTTCGATGGAAAGATCGTTTAAATTTCATAATAAGAACCAGAAAAATTCTGAATGGAAATTTCAATATTTTAGTCTGACCAAAATGCATATACGAATAAAAAGGGGGTTCCAAAACCAAGTCTTAGAGGAAAGTTCACAAAGATTACACAAAAAAAAATGGCAGGAGCAATTCAGAGCATTTTTTAATAATTAAAGCTAAGTTACATAGTCAGAAAGCCAAAAGATTACAAGAGAAAATCAATACAAAAAAATCAGTTGAATGAACAATAACTAATTCAAACTAATTCCTAACAGAAAAAACTAACAGAAACTTCTAGCTGAATCTAGAAGCTTTTAACTGAAACTTCCAGAAGCTTCATACAGATTGGTATATAGATACGGATCCATTCATTACCGACTTTTTCTTCGGCTTGAAGGCTGAGTTTTCCCCTTCCCGGTTTTCCTTTCCAATACCCAGAATCCCCTTCTTCACTCTATTCTCCATTCTCCATCAACAACCACACATCAACTCCACCAACCTGCAATTGAAACTAACAACCTCAGAATTGTGAAGAAAAAAATGGAAATAATTGAAGCAACGATGATTCAGAAGTTTTCAGATTCATACATGGTACGAAGAGCTTATGCATAAAGGATGAGTTTGGTTGCTCTTTCGAAATGGCAATTGGAAATCGAAGTGGTGAAACGCAGCAAAATCAACAAACAGAAGCACGGCCAAAGCTTTAGTTTTCCCTCAATCCAATCACCTTCAGAAGTCAGCATCATCAATGAACGTCACCACCAATCTTGGCTCTGAACGACTACCTGCAAGATTCAAAGATTCGATCAATTTTTCAGGATAAATAACCGTAACAGGGCATGGATTAACAAAGAGGAGTTTCATAAAGGAGGAGATCAAATCGAAATCACCTGAGAGGTTTATCGTATCAATCGTCGAGAAACTTCTGTCCATCATAGTCAAATTTTGCTGTTCAGATTCATCAATACCTGCAGAAGACGAAAAAGACACGGAGACATCAACAATACGAATCATCGGCTCCACCATCGTTCAAACGTTTTTTCGACGTTCTCTAATCCGCATCAAGAATCATCACTCCTCTCTCATCAAGGTAGAGCTGTCCGCAACCTCACACGTTCATACCAAGATTTGTGGCTATCATCTTCATCGAAAGCCTCCACCAATTTCCAGAAGCCGCATCGAACATCGTCACCAGAACACAACAAAATCTTTCTTCGATCACCGTTCATCCGAACGTTTCAAATCTGAAAATTGACAAGATAACATCATTCAAACAACGATTCGCAACAACCAAGTCTCGCCAAGAAACGTAATCAAAAGCCAAGCAGAAAAGGCGAACGAATTAAGGAGAACGACGAAGATACCTGAGCTGTTATTGTTTTAATCGTCACTGAGTTTTTGCAGGTGATTGGGGAGTTCTTACGTCAAGTTGATAGAAGGAGTATGTTCGAGCAAGGCAAAGGAAGCCACGGCATGGAGGGACTTCGAATCTCGTCTCATCATCAAGCTTTGTGTTGACGAAGAGACTAAAAAAAACTACACGCTTCAACGTTCTTCATCAGGCGAAGACGACTTCACCGATTCCTTCTTCCAACCTCAACGGATCTTCGAGCGGTTGAAGGTTTCTTCTTGGTGATGTTGAGACGAAAAAATGGATTAGGTGATGGTTCACGGCGTCGGCACATCTTGGAGGTCGCGGGAGTACTGTTGACGGCGCGGTTAGGTTTGGTGAGTTAGAGAGATAAAGGGGTTGTGAGAGGAAAACGGAGGAGAACATAGAGTGGTTTGAGAGGGGTGTTCGACGGAGGCTCATCCTTTTCATTTGCTTGCGGCGGCGCCGCCAGGAGAGGGGATGCGCTAGGGTTAAGTAAAGAAGAAAGGGTGGCGCCGCAGTGAAGGTAAGAAGAAGCATCCTAGGGTTTTTTGTGTGTATATGTTTGTCCAATTGTGTGTTATAAGATCATATGAGTTTTATGTTATTAAACTAATTTAATGAGAATATTTGGAATAATAAGTAAGAAATTAAAACCAATTAAGAACCATAAAAACGCATTAAGGGCAATTTGATCCACCATCTTTTTCTTTCTCTGATTTCAAAAGGACAAACTCCTATGCTGTTGGGATCACGAATTGCTACCCCTACCCCCCGTTTTCGGCCCATTCTGTTTTCAAACAAAAAATGCTTCCTATACACCCCCAGGCTCCTGCGCATGGGGCCTAAGGAATTCGCTATGGACACCCTCAATCTGAGCCCACTTGGTAATTTTTAACTTAGAAACATTTCCTTTATCACCTCCCTTTCTATTTTCATTTCTTTCAATTTTTATTTTATACCTTTTTCAATTAATTCACAAATAAATATAAAAACATATACTAAAATTCTACAAAAATTATGTTAGAATAATAAGGCATTTTAGAAACATTCCCAATTTTTACTTTCTAAATTCTGTCATTTTTCTATTTATTTTCGATTTTTTAGTTTAATGAACTTATATTGAATTTCCATTTGGACACATAAAATTGTACAATTTATTTAGGCCACTTCCCATAATATTTTTTGCCCATTCTTTTTGCTACTATTAAAAGACAAGTTAAAGTACCTATAATATTTTTTGGTGAATTTTTAGGACATTTTTGCTATTGTGTTGGTAGTATAATTTGTGTAATTTTGTGATTAAACTTTAGTTAGTTTTAGGAGATCATTTCCCTAGTTAGGATAAGAATTCTTTAGAGATTTTTTAGCACAATGTTATAATCAGGTTTAAGACCTTAGGAATTTAATTTCATATTTTTTTCATGACTTTTAATATTTTTGCCATTTTTATTCATTCCTTCATATGATGCATATACATAATTCATATCATTCACTAACTATTTGTTTTTTTTGTGCAAGGTGTTTTGCAAGGTTTGGCTATTGGACTTGGATATTTTTATGCCTTAATTGTGTTTTAGACTTTATGTACTTTGTGAGGTAATAGCTTAGAATTTGTATGCTTTTGTAGTTTCCTTAATTAGGATTAGAAAAGATAAAAACAAATCGTTAGAAAACCAAATTTTCAAAAAAACAAATAAGGTATTCGATCCAACGTCGAGTATACTTTCCAATAAATAAATAAAGTTCATATTATTTTAGGGATCCACGATTACCTTCGTTCCACTCCATTCAACCAAAATCAAACCTTGCATGTTTCATACCATAAGTCGTGTGTCTTAGCACCACGCAACCGACCCACACACCTCATTTTTTCATCCCGTTTACATTTCATATGCGTTTTTACTTACCATGACTTAGGAGGACCCTATTGCTCATTATTGACTTATGTTACTTGCATGTTTAATTTTATATCTCTTATATTTCTTAGGTAGATTCAATTGCAAACCTCACTAACCATAGGTTATCCATGAATTCAACTAATTTAGGGTAAGTCTAGTTTCCCTTAGAACGTTTACCTTTTATAACTTGAGTCTCTTCTCATTTCAAAAGAAAATCAAAAACATTTAATAAAGGAAAGGTGTACAATACGCCACGAGCCTTAAGCTATACGGGAAATGATTGGTGGAGGTCTCCTTCACTCTTCTAGGATGCTTTACAAACGTTCCATTGGGGGCGATCTTGGAAAGTATTCGCTCCTGTGTCATAGTCTTTAGTGTTGTACATTCGATAAACACAAATTCAAAACATTTCTTCTAAAAAACAACAAACCAAGAAGTCACGTCTTCTCATTCTCGTACTCTTCATGACTTGTCTCGACAGTTCAAACAGCGATACGGTAAACACCCTCGAGTCAGAGCCGGTAACACCTGAGCTAGAGCTATGGCAATGTCATCCTAAAAACCACAAACGAGTGTAAGCCTTAGTTAGACGAACTACGGCGTCTCTGATCCTCATTTATCCCGATGAGGTACGTAGGCAGTGGGGTAGGGCCCATTCGAGCACAATCTTTCTTTTTCCCTACATTTTCCCATTTTTATTCCCATCTTATTTCTTTTCTCATTTTCATTTCATTCCAGATAGTTATTCTTTCAGTTAAACAGCATATTATTCTTCACCCTTTGAAAACAGACTTTTAAGCGTGGATCCCGTCGGGTACGACGGACGATCTGGGGTGCTAATACCTTCCCAGGTCGTAACCGACTCCCGAATTCAGATCTTTGGTTCGCAAGGCCTCGTCCTTTTCCTTCTTCCTCGGGTTTGTGCAACATTACCTTTCCCATTCCTTTGGGATAAAAATGTCTGGCTGGCGACTCTACCTTTTCCGCGCCACTTTCGCGTTTGTACTAGGATGAAAATCCCGGGAGCGACAGCTGGCGACTCTGCTGGGGAACTTTTAGAAATTCTAAATTCCCCTTTGAGAGTCAATCCTAGCGCTTGTCTGTTTTGTTTTCTTTGGGTGCTTATTCATTCGCTGTTATGCTTTAGTTCAGCTTTACTGTTTTGTTTACAGTTTATCGCTTTCCTTTACAGCTTTATTTACAGCTTTCTGCACTTTACTTTATTGTCGCATATACTGGCATATACTGTACTGGTTGTTCTGGTTTTCCTTGGCGGGATGGGATTATTGTGAGATAAGCCAAATACCCGGCTTGAGTATACACATAGGATTTAGAGTGGGCAGTCGTGTGGCTTGCGTGGTCTTGAGCACGTGTAGTTTTCACGAGTCCCACACCCAGATCAGGCTCTCTTGGGATATGTTCTATACTGCCTAGGCAAACCATAGAATGTTCCCACATGAGCTGCTAACACTAGGAACCGATCATCGAGGACCTTAGTGGAAACAACCCTCTCCAGTGGTGACAGTGGCAGACCACATTTCGTGGCAAACCCATTTGCACCCGAGGGCCCACTAGGAAATCGCATAGGATGACCTTGTTCTCTCGTAGGAACCTGGTTAAAGCAACTGGTCGTATGACGGTAGTATTGTACCCTTCGGGATGAATGTACTATTGTTTCTCGACTTCAGTGCTTGAAGCCGGGAACTTATGAGGGATGCTTGTTTTTCCGGAATTCAGCTGAGGCCTCCCTGAGTAGTACATAATGCCAAACCGATTCCCTGATTTGGTCATGAGCCATTTCTCGGAAATGGTAAACGTATTATTGCTATTCGGCTTTGAGAGTCCGTGATGTTGACCCGTAGTAGCAACACCCGTGAGATTGGGAGGGGTTTACAGGTTTGCAGGAACCCTAAAACTTCCAACATACCCGCTTTTTCCAGTGTTACTCAATGATATGATCCGGTCCTATATGATACTTGGTTGAGAATTCTGGAACTTCTGTACAGAGACACTGATATCATGATCTTCACCAACACTTGTTTATCTGATCCGCACCAGCGTCGGACCGCTGACCGCATGCCAGTTGCATACATGACATCATGGCATTTTAGCATACATGTTCAATTACTTCTAAGGATCTCATATCTGAACTATGTCGGATTTTCTTCTGGATTAAAACTTGGATCAAAATAGATGGTTTCCTTGGAAATAATTGAACATGGCATTTGCATACATCCTTGCATTTTTTACAGGTGTTCAGGGACAAATTCTTATCCTGACCTGGTTTCTCTCCAGAATGGTCAATTTGAATCACGACTGTCAAGGTTTAGACATGGAACAACTCCGAGCGGAGGTGACTGAGATGAAGGCCCAACTGGGGCATGTTGTAGTGGACATTCGAGCATTGTCCCAGGATCAGAAGTTGCTGAGAGAAGAATTCAACTTGATGAAGACTCAGATAAAGCTGCTTACAGGAATCATGAATGCTATGTCGAAAAAGGAAAATAGTTGTGTGTCTACTTTTCAAACAGAAGGTCATGTTTCTCCCATCTCTTTGGGATGTCCAATAAATCAGGGTTCTTTAGATGGATTTCCTCTACAGTTCGAATCTCTCCACCAGCAATCACCACTCGTCAGTCAGGAAGAGCATCAGATAGGAACCAACTCCACATGTGGACTAAATGATCCTACACCAATCGTCACCAAAGAAGTAAACACTTTCTTTTCTTATCAGGAATCCTCCTCAGCTGCTACGCCCTGGTTTCCAGGAGAAATACTTCAACAGGTTTCGTCTATGGCTCCTCCATTGCTAGCAACCCGTCATCAACAGGTTCAAGAAGGGGTTATTGATCCGATACCCATGTCTTATGCTGAATTGTGTCCACAACTGCTCAAAATGGGATTTATTGAGTGTCACGAGTTAACTCCTCCTTCAGCATGCAAGAATACAAAAGAAGCGGTCGACTTTCCTTCTTCTAGAATCATTGCTCAGGCCAGGTCTTCAAAGGGACTACATCAACAATCCTCATTCACTCCTCGGCCGAGTAGGAGTAAAAGAGTACAGAGACATGTCAGGCGTCCAACGCAATGTCAACAACGAAGTTCTCAATCACGACCACAGGGTCAGCAACAACAGGTACCGAGACCGTTTCAGGAAAGAACAAAAGCGAGGAACCGCAGACTTGATTCTATCCCATGTCCATATGCTGTATTGCTTCCAGAACTACTGAAGTTGAACTTGGTTGAGCTTCGTACCATGAGAGCTCCTTCTGCTGATAATCTACCACCAAATTTTGATCCAAACTCCAGGTGCGAATTCCATTCAGGTGCCCAGGGGCACAGTATTGAGAAATGTTGGGCTTTTCAAAACAAGGTACAAGACTTAGTTGAGTCCAAGGCAATCATTTTTTCTCCTCATCCCGAAGGTACTCCAGAATCTGATGCTTAATCACGACGGAACCAGTATCACAGTTATTCTACCAGATGGTCCATGTTAAGCTGAAGTCTTCAAGTTAATCACCCAGAACACCAGGGTATTCATGAAGCAAATAGAGCCAGCAGTATTCAAATACTCTCAACGATGGCATTTATGTGTTTGCCTTTCTTCATTGTTCATTTTCATCCCTATTGAGGGGAACTACGTCGCTCTGATTCTTCATTGGTCATCAGTCAATGGAGATACGTAGGCAGAAGATCGTCAGGTCTTTCCGAGCAAACTTATGGGGCCACTTTACTCCCCAGCTTCACTCTTTCCTCCAGATGTCTCGCGTCAGAGTCAGTATAGCTAGAAGAGGAAGTATTACTGCCATGGTTGGGCATGCAACTGCAAATTAAAGATTACAAGTCTGTGAAAAGAGCTATTGATCGTCGAAAGTATCCAAGACTGACAGGTCCAGACGGAGCCAAGCCTCCTCAACTACGGCAATATTCAGTTTCTTTACTGCATTTCCATTTGTAGTTTCTTTTATATGCTAAACATTTGTCTACATGTATGAAAGTTGTTTGCTTTTGAATGTTAGAAATAATAAAACTCACATGTTTTTCTTGAAGTAAATTCATTTGCATTCCCTTACAATTTTTCATATGTATATCGCAATACCAATTGTCATGCTTAAATTCTATGAGGGAGAATGACGAAACAAAAACGCAATGTCTCTGAATTGTGTGCTCTCGAGTAAGGCCCTGTTGACGATGTACAGGCATTGTTTCAAATCCCAAACACTGGAGATATAAGGAAGATAAACCCTCGCTAACCCCTTTGAGCCTTGAAGTAGGAGTTTCTTTTCACATAATAAACCCTCACATGTAACCCAGGGGCAGGGTAGACGTCAGCTAGTCAGACCAAGCGTTCAAACTTTCATAAAAAGGTGTATTTGAAGATCCGTTGCATTCCACTATGCTAATCAAGAGGTCCAAAGACCCGAAACCACAATGGTTATCCAAGTCAAAAGGTCCAAAGATTGAAAACCACAATGGTTATCCTTCGTCGACCACAAAATGAGGCAGTCACAACCCTCGTGAAGCAATCAAGACAAACAATGTCACGCGACTTGTTCAAGATGCAAAAAGAAAAAGAAAAGAAAAGGCCCGCTAAGTCGAAACTTGAAAACAAGCGACTTAGGCAAAAGTTAGGGCATCCCGCTGGACTACACAATCAAAGATTCACAAGAATCGGTCCAGGCAAAAGTTAGGGATAAGAAAAATAACGCAAAAGCGAAAGACCGAAAGGATCACCAAGAAAGATCCTCAAATAAGAACAAAGTCATGTGACACGGACACGAAAATAGAGGAGTGACTGACTCTCAACAATAACCTGATTGGTGCTTGAACCAATAGTAGCAATGGTTCCTCAATCAACACGAAACCCTTATGAAAGGTGAATGCTTGTGAAAACTAGCTGAACATAGGAGTGGAGAACATCACGAAGAGCGGGTGGGCACAAATAAACTTTGAGCCTATATTCTTTGTTTCTATAACCGTGAACCAGGCCACGATACAACCTTTAAAAGTCCTAACTGAAACAGGTTTAATTTGAGAGCGTATTACCACGAGACCGCGTTCCTGACTCCTATGAGTTGTGCTAAAAGACGTTTGTTGGTATTGCATGTACATACTTTCATTCAAATAAAGATCGTATCTTAACCAGTGATTCGCTCACAAAGGTTAACGATCCATTTTCAAAACTTCGAGATTAACATGTTTGTTGAATTAGGATTTTCATTCTAAGAATAAACATTTTCTCACTTGCATACATTTGTTAAGCATCATAATTGGTTCACATGCGGAAATTCAATCCAGAAGCTCAAGCTTGCCAGGTTGAGGAGTCTAAAACTTCTGAAAGACTGCCACGTCGAGGTGCAATTATCCGAATAAAGCTTCATTGAGCAGAGACTTTCCCAATTAGTCATTGTAAGAGCCAGCCAATCCGGGGCAGTCACGTCGAGCAATCTCTTCAAAATTAGAGTACTGAGCCAATCCGGGGCAGTTATGTCGAGCAATCTCTTCAAATTTCAGTCAAACTGGGTGTAGAACCTCAAATTTGCCCTCTTTATTTTTAAGCATCATAATACATCATTTGCATCATAAGCATATCATATGTATAGCATTATAGCATGGGAAAATTAAAGCATGATAAGCATCAAGCCCTAGCATGAGGCATATGGCCATCTGGGGAGGTGTTGGAGGCCATCTAAGCTAAGACAAGGGTTCCAATGGATTTGTGGGAGGCCTATGATGAGTCTAGACTCTTTTGGCAAGGCCAAGTTCACCTGCAAAAGCTCAGAAGATTGCTTAATCATCACAAGTTTTAAGACAATGCAAGGCTCCTAAGCAGTGCAACCAAATTAGGGTTTTGACTTCAAGAGCATTAAACTCATAATTTTGGCCAACTCTTTTGGGCAATGTTTTCCATATGATAAGAGGTTCCTACATGTCAATTTTCATGAGAAAATTCCAAATGGAAGTCAGTCATTGCCTTAGTTGCTTGCAGATGAAGTAATTGGTCAACTGTGCCTGTAAAAAGTCAACTGTCTGATTTCAAGGGGCCCAAGCCACTTTTTCTTGCCAAGGGAGGTTTTTACAATGTTATAAGAAGTTTGGGATGATTGAAGATCAAGAATCATGGACATTTGGAGGGTTTTGTAAAAATGGCACAAAGTTGTTTTTTGAGATTTTCCAAATTTAGCAACTTTTGCCCTAATTTTCAAGTGAGCTTAGCATGGTCAAAAATTCTTCAAATGAACCCAACCCAAACATGAAAGTTGAAGACTAAGGCCTGCCATTTTCAAAAAGTACAAGTACATTTTCATGGGATTTATGGTTTGAGAGATAAAGCCCTCGAAAATTTCATGCATTTTAGGGCAAAATCACATTTCCATGCACACACCAAATGCAAGAGTGCTCAAAACTCATTTCCAAGTGCTGGAATGGATCAAGTGAGGTTACTAAGTTACAATGCAATGTATTTAGATGATTTTGCTCAGGAGAAACTTACATTTTGGTGCCAAGCAAAGAAGTGTCCTCAAAAATGCAAATTTAGCCAAATCATGAGAAGTATGTAATGGCTGATTCTAAGGGCCAAAGTTGTTTATGTTCTGACCAAGGATTGGAAAAGGCTTGTACATGTGCCAAAAGGCCAAGCAAAGAGTGAGGTATGTGAGCTTATCTCACACTTTTGCAAATGATGCAAAATCTCAAAAAAGGCTCATTTATTCCCATTCCAAGTGCAAGGTGAGGCCACCATCCTTTTATTCATGACATCTCAAGTTGTTAGCTCAAAAGAAATTGGAGGGTCCAGGCAGGGAATTTGATACATTTCACAAAATGCAAATGCATGGGCATATGAGATTTTGGTTGGCACATGAGATGTCAAATTTTTACCAAAGGAGAGGTTGTTATGAATTGAAGTTGCAAGCCCATTTGTGTACCATTTGGAGTCATTATTTCACAATGCATGGTATGAGGAGGGTTTGGCCCAAAAGGGGTGCAGAAAGCATGCGTGGAATGAGAGATATCTCATGAGGGGCATTTTAGCAAAATGATAAGAATAACATGATACACTGATCCAAGGGCCAGGTTTCTTCCACTTTTGAATTAGGGGATCATAAGAGGTCAGCATGTGCAAAGAGAGTGGGAAGAGCACGATTGAATCATTCCACCACACACCTCATGCAAGTTTTGCAAAATCACCTCATGCACACTATTCTCACGTGCATTTGCTTGCCAACCCTAGCTACTGAAAGCACACCATATATAAGTGAGTTTCTTTCTTTGAATCGGCCAGAGGAGGAAGAATTTCATCAGACTCAAGCTTTGGCTCTTGCTGCATTTTCTCTCATAACTCCTCATCCATAGTTCCATTTACAAAGCAGACCCCATATTCTTGTTCCTGAAGCTTCACAGATCATGGAGCAACCCTCATTTTGAGCTAGAAGAAGATTCTTGTACCAGTTCAGTTCAAACCAGATTTCTTCAAAGAGCAAGGTTGAGGCGATTTTGAAGCTTCTTTCACATTTATTTTGTGAAAAGAGGTTGCTAGAAGGTCATCCAGAGCTGGATTTTGGCTTTCTTGGAGAAATTTGAAGTTGTGTGATCTCAGGTATGCTTCAAATCCATAGGTTTATAAATGACTTTTGTGATGTGCATTATGATCTACTTGTTACACTGAGCATGTGGAACTCTTTGGTTTTGAAAATGATGTGGAAATGAGGTCAGGCTAGGGTTTTGAAGTTTCTAGATCCAAACTATTTTGATTCTGTTCATGCTGTGTGTGCTGTTTTACATGTCGGTGATGATTGATTCATGTTGTGCTTGGTTAGAGGATCATTTTTGATGTTTGGTTCGTGTGTTTTCATGGAGAAATGGAGGAGATATGTTTCTCTGGTTTTGTTGTTTTGCTGGCTGCTTGTTCCTGTTTCATTCGCATGTTTCAGTTTTGTTTTTATGAGTTGAGGTTGAAGATGATGAAGTGGAACGCAGGGATTGGTGGGGTTTCTATTTTTGTCTTTTGGTGACTAAACCCTAGCATGACCGGTTGATGCCAATGTTCACATGTTTTGTGCATTTATTTTGTTTTATGTTTTTTTGTGTGAAGCATGCCATAAGTTTAAGGATGCCTGAGTTTCTTTTGCCCTCTCATTTTCGCATGGGCCTAAGGCCAACATGCTATGCACGCCCCCTGCTGGGCCCAGGCAGTGGAAGTGAGCTGGCCAGCTTTGCTTCTTGCACTCCTCCATCACTTTTATTATTCCTTTTTGTTTTCTTCTCTTTTCTTCTTGCATTTTGGTTATTTTAAAATATTTCCCAACTTAGAAAAAATCCATAAAAATTCATGTGTATTCTTTAGTTCATCTAGTTTTTTATCATATTTTTTTCATATTTTTATTTTCATTCCCCGTGGCCAAATTAATTCAACACTAGGCATTGCTTTATTGTGGACTCTCTTGGACCAATCTGCCTTGTCCAATTTCTATCTTCCTCATCCTTTAAGCTATGAACCTCATTCTTTTTGAATTCAAATCCTAAGACACTCTACTATCTTTATGATTTATCTTAAATTTTTCACAAATTTCTTTGCTGGATTTTGATTGGGTTACTTGTGCATCAATTTTCTAAACCCTAGATGGTGATACCTTGCATCCTTGAGTTTCATTGACCTAGTTTGGGGCTGAATTTTTTCAAACCCTTTTGGATTCTCTTTTCCTTGTGTTTGAAGAGTACCTTTCTGGTTGGGTAGATTTTTTTTGGTGCTTGGTTTTATTTCTTAGGTATTTTCTTCCTCACCTTGCCTTGTTTTGCACCCTTTGAGTCTTATAGTTTCTTTTAAGTTTAGAAGGGCACTTGTGCCAACTTCTCCTCATCTTTTGGGGTCCTTTAGAGGTCTAGGGTTGTTCCTGGTCTTAGGATAGGGTTTGAGTTTCCTTGAGCTTTGGTTTTGATTCTCTTTTATGTGTATTTATATCCTTAAGTGTTATGCATGTCTTCTTTGCATTTATTTCACTTCTAATCATCTTAGTGTGATCTTGTGTTGCTTTGTTTATCATCTTTTGAACTCTTTGCCATACTCTTATGCTTGTGTAACTTCTGACTTGTTGGTTCATGCCTTGGTTTTATGATGTTACACTAACCTTGCAGGAGCTATGTTAAGTGAGAGATGTGGGAATTGAGTTCCACATCTCCATCTCTCATCTCTTCTCATTTTGTTTATATGGACTAACATTTTCTTGTTGTGCTTAGGCCTTTCTCATCCCTCCTTCTATCTTCTTCTTCTCTTCTTCTTTCCTTCTTCAGTAGGATAGAAACCTCACTAACCTTTAGGATATCCATGCATGTGAATATTTATGATTGTTTTTAGTTCCCCTTTAGAATTTTTCCTTTGAGATCCTTTTGGTTCTTCTTCTCTTCTCATCTCATAACTCTTAAAAAGAAAACACTTTAATAAATATGAAGTGATGCATTGATCCATAGCCTTATTCCATGAGGTATGCTTGTAGTCTTCCCATCTTGGGATAGTACATGTTTACTTTGTGATGCACAAGTCTGATCAAGGTATCTGCTTCATAGAGCATAAAAAACACTTCTTCATGTAAATGACCAAAAAACAAAACACTTAATAAGTAAGCAAGTTAGTGAGCCTAAGCCCTAGTCTTTGGGTTCAAGTTTTGGGGATCTTCTCCTTACTTGAGTGTGCTTGCTCTATTATTCCATCTTGGAATGTAGTGACAAGTGCATATTCCATTGATAAGAGCTTGAGTTCACTTCCTTGTGATACACTCCTAAAAGCTTCTAAAAAACACAAACAAACAATAAGCGTCTTTCCCTCGGGAATTCTTTTCTCACCTCATTCGCTCCGTACGCGAACTTGCTCCTACTTGTCACTTTGCAAGACGGTAACGCACTCGTCGTCCGAGCCTGCAACACCTGAGCAATGGCATAGGCAGTTCAAGCCTTTAATTCACAAGCAATTTCTTTTCTACCCCTAGTTAGGGGAACTACGGCGTCTCTGATCCTCATTATCCTGATGAGGTACGTAGGCAGCGGGGTAGGGCCCGTTCGAGCACAATCTTTATTTTCCCTACATTTTTCTCTTTATTTCTTATTTCATATCTTTTCCAGTTCCAGTTTCTTTTCATTTTAATTTCTTTTGCTGCAGTTTTCATACCCTCACCCTTTGAAACAGTTATTTTCGCAAGCGCGGATCCCGTCGGGTACGGCGGACGATCTGGGTGCTAATACCTTCCCAGGTCGTAACCGACTCCCGAACTCAGTCTCTTTGGTTCGCAGGACCTGTGTCCTTCCTCTTTCTTTCTTCTGGTTTGTGCAGCATTACCATTCCCTTTCTTCGGGATAAAAATGCCTGGCTGGCGACTCTATTCTTTTTCCGCGCCACTTTCGCGTTTGTACCAGGATGGAAATCCCGGGAGCGACAGCTGGCGACTCTGCTGGGGACCGAACCCAGAATCTCTGGTTCCCCTGTGAGTCTCTCCTAGCGCTTGTGTGTTTTTGTTTCATTGGGTGATGTTTGTTTGATGTGGCTTGTTGTATTGTATTGCTGTCTGTTTACTGCTTTATTTACAGCTTTATTTTACAGCTTTATTTACGGTTTTCAGTATTTATTTTCTGCATCACATATATCATACTGGACTGTCTGGATTGGTTTTCTGTTTGGTGGGATGGGTGTTACTTGTTCTTGAGAGATATGAGCCAAGTACCCGGCTCGAGTGCACCTTAGGACTTAGAGTGGTTCCACTTTGGCCTCATGAGATCTTGTCATGGGGGTAGTAGTGAGTTCCATACCCAGGTTGCGATTGTCCTGGAAATGTCTTGATTTGGGGATCTTCCTCTCTCATTACATAACCCTGACAGTTATGTGCAGCTGGGGACCGATCACTGAGAACCTTGTGGAAACATCCCTCTTTAGTGATGACAGTGGCAGCCCACATGTTGTGGCAAACCCATTCGCATCCGAGGGCCCACCTGGGGATCGCATAGGATGGCCTGGTTCTCTTATAAGAACTCAGTCAAAGCATCTGGTCGTATGACATTAGTACTATATCCTACGGGCTGAATGTACTATTTGTTTCTCGATTTCAGCGCTTGAAGCTGGGGACTTATAAGGGATGCTTGTTTTCCCGGACTCAGCTGAGGCCTCCCTGCGTAGTACATAATGCCTAACCGATTCCCTGATTTGGTCATGAGCCATTTCTCGGAGATGGTGACAGTATTATTGCTATGTGGCTTTGAGAGTCCGTGATGTCTGACCCGGAGCCTTTTACCCGCGAGATTGGGGGTGTTTACAGGTGTGCAGGAACCCACGACCTCAGCATACACTCATTTGTTCAGTTATGATCTTTGGTCCTGTGATTATGATCTGTGGTTCTATTGACTCTATGGTTCCGAAGTTATGGTCCGGGAATTCTGGATTTCTTGATATCGTGATTCTGAGATCTTCTAGCAGAAGGTTGTGATTATCAAAGGGTGTGACTCAGTGAACTTTTGGGTTTGCCAGTTATTCGGAGGGGCCCTTGTCAGTGTTCCAGTTCAGATGGTCCCAGTTGGTCATATGCTTGCATTGCATTACATTTGCATCATTCCTTGCATTAACTGTTTATGTTTCCCATTTTTCAGGTCATTACTCACATCTGTTCCCGGTTCTGGTATTCTTGTCTCCATGGCAGAAATCAGAAGCGATCCGAGGAAAAAGAATGTGCATTATACCTTTCTTCAGCCGGAAGTCAAAAGTGTTCAGAGGTTAGCGGGTTTGATGAATGATCAAGTCTTGGGTAATCTCAAGAAAAGATATGGCCAAATACTAAAGTTTGTGGACAAGCCTACTACAGACCAAAAGGACAGCTTGCATACCTTGTTGCAATTTTATGATCCCCTGCTGCGTTGCTTTGTTCTTTCAGGTTACATCTTAGCTCCGACATTGGAAGAGATCTCCAGCATGCTGAGTGTTCCGATCAGAGAGACATTGCCGTTCTACGGGTCAGAGGTTGTGCTTAGAAATGAAGACATAGCCAAGGTTTGTAGGTTGCCAGTTGTTTCAGTCAGAAAAGCTTTGCTAGAGAGTAAAGGCAGAGGTCTACCATGGAGTGTGCTTATCCCAGAGGCTGAGAAGTATGCTATAGAAGCTAAGTGGAATGACTTTGGGGCCTTGCTGGCATTGATGGTATATGGGTCTAGCTTGTTTCCCGGAGAGAAAGAGTTTGTCAGCTTAGAAGTGATTTCAATTTTTGCAAAAGGCAATCCAGTGCCCACTTTATTGGGTGACTTTTATTTTAGTGTCCATTACAGAAACGAGAAAGGTAGAGGTGGTCCAGTGGTCTGCTGTGCTCCTTTGTTTGCTGAATGGTTCGCTAGACAGTTGCCTAAGTCAGGTGCCTTCAAGGATATACGAGGCGAATGGAGATGGTCCAGAAGATTGATGGGACTGACTGAAGAAGATATTGCTTGGGGTTATGACAGGGATTTGCTAGGAAAAGAGGTGATGGTTAGTTGCGGAAGGTTTGCTGGAGTACCTTTGCTGGGAAGGAAAGGTGTCATCAGTTATTACCCGACATTAGCCAGAAGGCAGTTTGGTTACCCTTTGAAGGATCCTCCTCAGATGGAAATGTTTGCTGAATCTTTGTATTTTCCTGTTGATGGAAACAGAGAGCTAGTCCAACAAGCAGTTCAATCCTGGGATCACAGAAAAAGGAAAGGGAAGAAGGACTTCGGCCGAGTTGATCCCAAGACATATCCACCATATGCTGAATGGTTGCAAAGGCATATCGAGTCAGTTCTCATGCCTTTTTCAGTCGAAGCTCCACTTTATCCCCGAGAGGTACCAGGTCCGAGCAGTACGGTTTCCTTGGAGGAGTACAAGAAGCTAGAAGCCCAGCTGCATGAGGTCAGAGTAGAGAATATTGAGATGGTAAGCTTATACCATCAGGCCAATAGAGCTAAGAAGGAAGTCGAAGACAAGCTGCAGAAGCTCCAAGCCTCGTTAGAAAACAAAGAGAAGGATTTTGCTGGAAAAGAAGCTCATTTCCACAGATTGGGTATGATGGAAGCTCGAAGAGAAGTTAAGCGCAAGGAGACCTTAAAGACTCTCAGGAGTGCTCGGCAGTCCATTGTTTGGTTGAAAGGCCAAAGGGATGAAGACCAAAAGAAATTCAAAGAGAAGGAAGAGTTCTTTGAAGTTCAGATGGCTTTCAAGAAAGAGGAAGTGGAACAAGCCCACGCCATCCGGAGGGAGAAGACCCAACAGTTGGTCCAAAGTCAATTAGCTCTGGAGGAAGCCAGGAAAAAGATTGAAGAGCTCAAGCTGAGAGCAGGGGTCAAGAAAAGCAGGGCGGAGGTGGCAGAGCCGGGGTCCTTAGCTTAGTTTATTTTTCAGACTACCTACAGGCTTGTTGTAGGAGTCTTGCTTTCATTTCCTTTGGCTTTATGTATTGATTTGTGACCCTTCGGGGAATATTCTCTGATGTATTCTGACTTTTAGCCTATAGTGGATTGTCCATATTCAGTACTAATGTGCAAGTTATCACCTTGAATGTGCAAGACTCGTTTGGCCAGATACTGCTAAAGTCTGAACACTTATCAAAGAGAAAGTTTGAAAGATAAAAAGTGATTGCCGAGATAGATGCCAGAACTGGGGCATGCCAAATGCTTAAAATTGGGAACATGAACAGTTACATTGCATTGCATATAACCTGTTTGTTGTTTTGCAGGTAGTGTCTCGGTTACTAACGTATTTTGTGTTTCAGGCACTATAGCTCCTCGAAAAGTTCGGGGGCAACCAACAGTACACAGGTACCCAACCAAGATTAACAGAGAGCGAGCCATGGATCAAATGCAGGCAGATTTGGCAGATCTAAGGCAGAGAATGGATAACTTCATGACGTTAATGACCGGCATGGGGCAGAATCAAGAACGGCTGCGAGAGATGGTTGAGAATCAGAACCGGAACGCTGCTGCTGCTGCAAATGCTGATAATCATACTGGTGCGGGCGCACGTCAAGGTGGAATTCCTGCTGCACAACCAGGGGCGACAACAGTCAACGACGGGATGCATAACATTCATGTGGACCATCAGGAGGACCAGTTCACTTTACTTGATGAGACCGAGGGTCAAGGGGTCGAAATGAACAAGAGGTTTGAAGAGATGGCCGAACAAATCAAGGCTATTCAGTCCCAGAGTTCTTTGGGATTCGATATAGCAGACTTGGGTTTGGTTCCGGGAGTCAGGATTCCGTATAAATTCAAAGTTCCTACTTTCGAGAAGTATAACGGCACTGCTTGCCCAAGGACCCATCTGCAATCATATGTTGGGAGAATTGCTGCGCATACGGACGATGAAAAACTATGGATGTATTACTTTCAGGACAGCTTAGTGGGAGCTTCCCTTGAGTGGTACATGAAGCTCAGCAGGGTCAATGTTAAGAGCTGGAAAGATCTCGCTGAAGCCTTTGTGAGGCAGTACCAATATAATATGGACATGGCTCCGAATCGCACCCAGTTGCAACATATGGCTCAGACAGCAAAAGAAGGCTTCAAAGGATATGCCCAGAGGTGGCGTCAGCTAGCTGCCAGGGTGCAACCACCCTTGTTAGAGAATGAAATGGCCGATACGTTTATGGGTACCCTCCAGGGGGTATTTCTTGAGAGATTGGCATCGAGTTCTGCTACAAAGTTCAACGATATTGTCATTGCGGGAGAAAGGGTCGAAACGCTGTTGAAAATGGGGAAGATACAAGACCCTAGTGCTAGTAGTTCAAATGGGGCGAGGAAAGCTTTTAGCGGACCTCCAAGAAGACGAGAAGGCGAGACCAATGCTGTATTCGGCCGAAGCCAGGGCCGTGGTTACAGAAGACCTTATGAACATATGGCTGCTGTCACCATTCCTGCAGCTCCCGTACAACAGATGCTACCTCCACAACAACAACAGCAACAACAACAACCTAGAGCCAACTACCAGCAAAGACCTTATCAGCCGAGGCAGGCTCGTCCTGCTAACAGGGTGATTGAAGCTATTCCGATGACATATGCTGCCTTGTTGCCGAGACTACTAGACTTGAACCTTATTCAATTAAGGACTTTGGCACCACTACCTCCTGGAGAGCTTCCAGCTGGTTATGATGTCAACGCGCGATGCGCTTTTCATTCAGGAGCACCCGGGCACTCAACCGAGAAGTGCAGGGCGCTGCATCACAAAGTTCAAGATCTTGTAGATTCAAAGGCAACCAATTTTGCGCCACCACCGAATATCAACTCGAACCCTATACCTAATCATGGAGGGGCAAGAGTTAATGCTGTTGAGCGAGATGACAAGTTGAGTTTGGTATTGAGTATTGATGAGGTCAAGACGCCATTGAAGGTGGTGAAAGCGAGACTGTTGAAAGGTCAAGTATTTCCTGGTTGTTTTCTCGATTGTGAAGACTGTATAAGTGCTGTGAATGGCTGCGAGAAATTGAAGGCGGGTTTGCAAGAGTTGATTGATGATGGGTCTCTACAATTTAGCAAGATTAGTAATGAAAAGGTTGATGATGTGTCAACCATTACTATCTTCTACGATGAAGCTGACATGCCCGTCAGACAAGAGCCAGTTACTATTTACGCTCCTCAGATTAGTCCCGTGACTATAACTGTACCTGGGCCAGTGCCGTACACCGATGATAGGGCCATTCCATGGCATTATGGTTCCGATGTCTATGTGGCGGGACAGAAGATGGAGAGTAGACCTGTTGCGGACCTGACCGTTGAAAATGTAGGAGGTGTTGGAGGTTTTACTCGAAGTGGCCGTTTATTTGCTCCCCCTGCATTGAGAAAGGATCCTGAGGCCGAAGCTTCGTCCAAAGACAAAGGGAAGCAGATTGCGAATGACGAGTTAACTACTCCTGTGGCTGGGCAGGGGACGTTTGAAAAGGAGGTAGAGGAATTTATGAGGATCATCAAAAGGAGTGACTACAAGGTGGTTGACCAACTGAATCAGACGCCTTCAAAAATTTCTATCTTGTCACTGTTGATGTGTTCTCCCGCGCACCGAGAAGCCTTGCTGAAAGTACTCCAAATGGCTTACGTTCCTCAAGAGATCACTGTCAACCAACTCGAAGCTGTTGTTGGGAGTGTCAATGCTAGCCATGGCTTAGGCTTCACTGACAGAGATCTTACTTCGGAGGGAAGAAATCACAATAAAGCACTGCATATCACGATGGAATGCAAGGGCGCTGTTTTGTCTCATGTTCTTGTGGACACAGGCTCTTCCTTGAATGTGCTCCCGAAGAAGGCGCTGATGAAGCTTAACATTGATGGGGTTATCCTGACGCCGAGTGATCTAGTGGTTAAAGCTTTCGATGGTTCAAGAAGATCAGTTTTCGGAGAGGTTGAGTTGCCTGTCAAGATAGGCTCTCAAGTCTTCAAGAGTGTCTTCTATGTCATGGACATCCAGCCTGCGTATAGTTGCTTGTTGGGCAGACCGTGGATACACGCAGCTGGAGCTGTCACCTCAACCCTGCACCAGAAGCTTAAGTATGTGGTGGATGGCCAGGTCATCACAGTTTGCGGGGAAGAGGATATATTCGTCAGCCACCTGTCGACGTTTAAATATGTGGAAATGGACGGAGAAATTCACGAGACTTTGTGCCAAGCTTTTGAAGCATATGTCAGTATCTTGACTCCGGTGAAGAAAAAAAACGAAGGCACGTCAATTCATTCCTACCAGGAAGCAAAGGAGGTCGTCCAATCAGGCAATGCTCAGGGCTGGGGCAAGCTGTTGGAGTTGGAAAAGAAGGATGACAAATTCGGCTTAGGGTATCAACCTGGAGGGTCTACTCAGAGTGGTAAAGCTATCTCCTTCACAAGTGCTGGGTTGCTCGACCGCGATCAAATTTGTACGGCAAGCCAAGACGGGGATAGTGACAGAGATTGGGACAACAATTGGATCCGCCCGTGCGCACCCGGCGAGGAGCTAGGAAACTGGTCTGCTGAAGACATTGTCCAAGTTACCTGGCTCTCAAAGTAATTGTTTTGTTTCCTTTTATTAGCATACTGCATTGTCAAATCCAGCATTCTGCCCAAGATGCTTGGATCCATTGTATTGGGCCACCATGTTTTGTATTGCATCGTTATTTTGCTATAAAAGGACGTTTTCAGATAAACTGTGTACCCTGTCTTTGTTTTTTAAACTTTTTCATAAAAATATATAAAAATGGCAATGTGTTTTCATTTTTGTTTTGTGTTAGCGTCGCTTTTCTAAAAGTAAGCAGATTCTGAATAAGCACATCATTTGTGCAGTGCTGATCATCCGGATTCCACGGATAACATTCCGGCTATGACTACGCATGACTTTGATAATCCAGTCTACCAAGCTGATGAAGGGGTTGAGGAAGACTGTGACCTCCCTGAAGAGTTGGTCAGGTTGTTGAAACAAGAGGAACGAGTTATTCAGCCTCATCAAGAAGAGATTGAGACCGTCAACCTTGGTAGTGAGGATGCAAGGAAAGAAATCAAGATAGGGGCCAATCTGCAGGCCGATGTCAAACAGGAGCTGATCAGTATGTTGAGAGAGTATGTGGATATCTTTGCTTGGTCATATCAAGATATGCCAGGTCTAGATACCGATATTGTGATGCATAAGCTACCCCTGAGAGAAGACTGTCCTCCGGTGAAGCAAAAATTGAGAAGGACTCGCCCGGATATGGCGATGAAAATTAAAGAGGAGGTGCAGAAGCAGTGGGATGCCGGGTTCCTTGCCGTGACTAGCTACCCACCTTGGGTAGCTAACATCGTACCAGTACCTAAGAAGGACGGCAAGGTCCGGATGTGCGTTGACTATAGAGATTTGAACAGAGCAAGCCCGAAGGATGATTTTCCGTTGCCACACATTGACGTGTTGGTCGACAATACTGCTCAATTCTCAGTGTTCTCCTTCATGGATGGATTCTCCGGTTATAATCAGATAAAAATGGCGCCGGAAGACATGGAGAAGACAACGTTCATTACCCCGTGGGGAACATTCTGCTATAAGGTCATGCCCTTCGGTCTGAAGAATGCAGGGGCAACTTATCAACGGGCAATGGTCACGTTGTTCCATGACATGATCCACAAGGAGATCGAATGTTATGTGGATGATATGATTGCAAAGTCCAAAGACGAAGAAGAGCATTTGGTTAACCTGAAGAAGTTATTTGATAGATTGATCAAGTACAAACTGAGGTTGAATCCGAACAAGTGCACTTTCGGAGTGTGTTCTGTAAAGTTGCTGGGTTTCATTGTAAGTCAAAGAGGAATTGAGGTAGATCCTGCTAAAGTGAAAGCTATTCAAGATATGCCTGCACCAAAGACAGAAAAAGAAGTGCGCGGGTTCTTAGGTAGATTGAACTACATTTCTCGGTTCATATCTCACCTAACTGCCACGTGCGAACCGATATTCAAACTGCTAAGAAAAGAGCAGACGGTCAGGTGGAACGATGATTGCCAAAGGGCTTTCGACAAAATAAAGGAATATTTGCAGGAACCTCCAATTCTGATGCCTCCGGTGGAAGGGAGACCACTAATCATGTACTTGACCGTGCTAGAAGGGTCGATGGGGTGTGTGCTTGGCCAACATGACGAGTCTGGTCGAAAAGAGTACGCCATCTATTACCTTAGCAAAAAGTTTACCGACTGTGAATCCCGGTACTCACTGCTCGAGAAAACTTGCTGCGCTTTGGTATGGGCTGCTCGCCGACTGAGGCAGTACATGTTGACCCATACTACACTTCTCATTTCCAAGATGGACCCCGTTAAGTACATCTTTGAGAAACCAGCATTGACCGGAAGGGTTGCTAGGTGGTAGATGATTTTAACTGAATACGATATCCAGTACACTTCTCAGAAGGCCATCAAAGGAAGTGTGTTGTCGGAATACCTTGCTCAGCAACCTCTCGAGGATGACTATCAGCCGATGAGATTTGATTTCCCTGATGAAGACATCATGTACCTCAAAACAAACGATTATGAGGAACCACTTCCGGAGGAGGGACCTGATCCTGAATCCAAATGGAAGTTGATGTTTGATGGGGCTGTCAATATCAATGGTCGTGGAGTTGGTGCCGTACTTATTACTCCTGAAGGTGTCCATTTACCCTTCGCTGCCAAAATTACTTTTGGCTGCACCAACAATGAAGCGGAATACGAGGCGTGTATAATGGGAATAGAGGAGGCAATTGATCTTCGGATTAAGAACCTCGATATACTCGGAGATTCAGCCCTCGTCATTAACCAGATTACCGGCAAGTGGTATACACATCAAGAGCATCTAGTTCCGTACAGGGATTATGCTAGAAAACTGTTGACATTCTTCACGACGGTTGAACTCAAATACATACCACGTGATGAAAATCAATTTGCCGATGCTTTGGCCACTCTCTCTTCGTCGATTAAAGTCCTGTGTTGGAATTTTGTGCCCAGGATTGACATCTCCAGGCTCGACTCTCCAGCTTATGCTTTCTCTGTAGACACCGTGTCTGACGAGAAACCTTGGTATTTTGATATCAAGTTATTCTTGGAGAAGCAAGAATACCCAACAGGGGCATCTTCCAAAGACAAAAAGACCTTGAGACGACTTGCTGCTAGTTTCTTCTTGAACACAGACGGGGTTTTGTACAAGAGGAACTTCGACATGGTCTTGCTCAGATGCGTGGATAGACACGAAGCAAGCCTGTTGATGCAGGAAGTCCATGAAGGATCTTTTGGTACCCATGCAGGAGGGCATGCTATGGCAAAGAAGCTGCTGAGATCAGGATATTACTGGATGACAATGGATGCAGACTGTTGTTCATTCGCTCGTAAATGCCACAAGTGCCAAATATATGCAGACAAAGTGCATGTTCCCCCTAACCCACTCAATGTCATGTCATCTCCTTGGCCCTTCTCTATGTGGGGCATTGACATGATTGGGAAGATCGAGCCAACTGCTTCGAACGGTCATCGCTTCATCCTGGTCGCGATTGATTACTTTACCAAGTGGGTAGAAGCAGCGTCTTATGCCAATGTCACTCGTCAAGTGGTGGCAAAATTTCTGAAAAGAGATATCATATGCAGATATGGAGTGCCCGAAAGGATCATTACTGATAATGGTTCTAATCTCAACAATAAGATGATGGCAGACTTATGTCGGGACTTCAAAATACAACATCACAATTCTTCTCCTTACCGACCAAAGATGAATGGTGCGGTAGAGGCAGCTAACAAGAATATCAAGAAGATTGTGCAGAAAATGGTTGTCACCTACAAGGATTGGCATGAGATGTTACCGTATGCTTTGCATGGGTACCGAACGTCGGTCAGGACATCAACAGGGGCAACTCCCTTCTCTCTGGTGTATGGTATGGAGGCAGTCCTGCCTATTGAAGTAGAGATTCCTTCACTGCGCGTGATGATGGACGTCAAATTGGATGAGGCTGAATGGGTGCGTACTCGTTACGATCAGCTATGTCTAATTGAGGAAAAGAGATTAGCGGCTATCTGTCATGGTCAGCTTTATCAGAGGAGAATGAAGCGGGCATTCGACCAACGAGTACGTACTCGAGAGTATCGAGTGGGAGAGCTCGTGTTGAAGAGAATCGTTCCTCCAGGTTCAGATAACAGGGGCAAGTGGACCCCAAATTACGAAGGACCATTCATAGTGAAGAAAGTATTCTCAGGAGGAGCATTGATGCTCACCACTATGGATGGAGATGACTTCCCATCCCCTGTTAACTCGGACGCAGTTAAAAAATACTTCGCATAAAGAGACCCGCTGGACATAGAAACAGAATGTAAGTCCAGGCAAGAAAAGGGCATCCCGGCGAGCTAAAAACAGAATAAAAAGCTCGGGCAAAAATTAGGGAAATAAATATAAAAAAAATGTGTACACCCGTTGAGTTGAAAAGCCACATTGGACAGCTCAGGCAAAAAAGGGTATCCCGGTGGATTGAAAACCCGAGAGGGCGATCCACGCAAAATAAGGGAATAAGCGAACAACTGTGATCCGAGTTATCTGAACCACCTCATCGTTTCGTACAACTTGACAATGTCGGAAGGATAGGAAACAGTTCCCTCGTCCTCTCAGAAAGCCAAAACAGAATGGAAAATCTTGAAGACATGCAGGTCATAGCAGAAATGGAACTCCTTGGAATGACATGTACATTGCCATTAGAATAGTTTCTTTTCTCAATTTATATAGTGGCTACCTCTTTCCAGGTGGTTGCTTCCTGATGTAAAATCTTTGCCTATTCAGAGGCCATCCAATAAAAATAATATTCAGTCAAAAAGCTGTGTGTGTTTATTTTTGTTTGCAAAATGTCCTGAATTTTTGGCAAAAATAGCATTGCATCTAAACATGGTGATAATCTTGAAAAGAAAACTGACATGCAGGGAAACTGTAACCCTCTTTGAGTGTCGGGTGATGATGGATGAACAGATCATGCCATGCAAATCCCTGGGACACACGTGTGTTTTCTGTTGTTGCAGGTTGCAGGATGGTGTTACATGCTCTCAAGCAATGCACTCTTTCCCAGTAGAGTACTTCCCCAAGCAGAGATTTCTCCTCCAACAGGTATCTGAAGCCTGACATCTCGGACTGAGATTTGTATCCAGCTAAGTCTTGGCGGCAGCCCAAGCAGTTTCTTCTTCCCCGGTAAAGTAGCAGTCCTTCTTCCCCGGTGGAGTATATCCAGCAGGTGCCTGAAAGCCTGACATCATCAGAGATGGAATTGACAGTATATCAGTTACCTCAGAGCCTGATATCTCCTCAGAGTCTTAAAACGGCAGATGCTCTCCCCAGCCAGAGTATTTGCCCGAGAAGTTTCCCCAGCCAAGTCTGAAGATGATCCGTCCTCACAGAGTTCATATTTGATTTTCACCTCCGTCCGTGAAATATTTCTCAGCCAAGTTGTCATACTTTTGAGCATTTGATGATACAGCCAGGTATTCGTCACTTCAGTCAGAGTGGGTATCCAGACCTCTTGACTTGTCTTCCCCTGCAGAGTTGTATCTCTTGTTGCCGATCAGGCATTCGTTTATTGCTCGTCTGCAATTTCCAACACTCGTCTGTGTTTAGTTATGATAGTTGCTCGTCTGCAATCCCTCAGCACTCGTCTGTGTTCTGATATGTTATTTGCGGGTGCTCGTCTGCCACCCCTCAACACTCGTCTGTGTTATGACACCTTTGTTATTGCTCGTCTGCAATCTCCCAGCACTCGTCTGTGTTTGGTATTGGATCCTTCGCTGCTCTCGTCTGTGCCTTGATATGTATTCTCTGTTGTTGCTCGTCTGCAACTGTCCGACACTCGTCTGTGTTTGTTTGAAGCTCGTCTGTTTTTATCCCCCAGAATTCCTTTGTGTTCTGAAGCTCGGATACTCGTCTGTATCATCCTCAGCACTCGTCTGTGCTAGCCTGCACCTGAATGTGAAGATTTGCTGTTTACTCTAATATTTCTGTGACTACTTCAAATGCTCGTCTGTGTTTGAATCTCTGGTATTCATCTATACCAGTTGCTGATACTCGTCTGTATCATTGCCTGAAACGCTCGTCTGTGTTTCTCAGATCATCGTCTGATACTCGTCTGTATCATTGACTTAGGGCACTCGTCTGTGTTATCTTGATGATCATCCGATACTCGTCTGTATTGAAGAGGTTTCGAATCCTGACAGTGGGAATTAAATGTCGAAATGGTTACCGGTCCTGGCGTAACGGATAAATCCGAAGGAGGCTCGTCTGTCTCAAGCACCAACTATGGTTGCTGCACCTGGCGTAACAGGTTTGCTCAGAAGACTCGTCTGTCTTATACCATATATCCGCGGATAATATATGAAGAAGGTTCGTCTACCTTGATTGCATGTCTATCCCACAGACTTATATGCACGCCCGGAACCCGCGTAAGGTTTATCCGAAGAAGGCTCGTCCGTCTTATTCCGCTTATCTGCGTGAGGATTAGTGAAGGAGATTCGTCTATCTCGTGTTACTTTGAAGATTTTTAAGGAGCTCGTCTGCTCACCTCTCAGCTCAGTTGCAACGTCATTGGATTGGGTTTATTTCCCATTCCCTGTTTTTCTGCATTCGAGCGCAAATTTTCGTTTTCTTGGGTATTCAACCACAGTTTATCTTGAACGGTCGAAAGCGGAAGCAATCGTCCTTTTCAGATCAACAGTTGCTTGAATAGGGGCAGCTGTAGAACCTCAAATTTGCCCTCTTTATTTTTAAGCATCATAATACATCATTTGCATCATAAGCATATCATATGTATAGCATTATAGCATGGGAAAATTAAAGCATGATAAGCATCAAGCCCTAGCATGAGGCATATGGCCATCTGGGGAGGTGTTGGAGGCCATCTAAGCTAAGACAAGGGTTCCAATGGATTTGTGGGAGGCCTATGATGAGTCTAGACTCTTTTGGCAAGGCCAAGTTCACCTGCAAAAGCTCAGAAGATTGCTTAATCATCACAAGTTTTAAGACAATGCAAGGCTCCTAAGCAGTGCAACCAAATTAGGGTTTTGACTTCAAGAGCATTAAACTCATAATTTTGGCCAACTCTTTTGGGCAATGTTTTCCATATGATAAGAGGTTCCTACATGTCAATTTTCATGAGAAAATTCCAAATGGAAGTCAGTCATTGCCTTAGTTGCTTGCAGATGAAGTAATTGGTCAACTGTGCCTGTAAAAAGTCAACTGTCTGATTTCAAGGGGCCCAAGCCACTTTTTCTTGCCAAGGGAGGTTTTTACAATGTTATAAGAAGTTTGGGATGATTGAAGATCAAGAATCATGGACATTTGGAGGGTTTTGTAAAAATGGCACAAAGTTGTTTTTTGAGATTTTCCAAATTTAGCAACTTTTGCCCTAATTTTCAAGTGAGCTTAGCATGGTCAAAAATTCTTCAAATGAACCCAACCCAAACATGAAAGTTGAAGACTAAGGCCTGCCATTTTCAAAAAGTACAAGTACATTTTCATGGGATTTATGGTTTGAGAGATAAAGCCCTCGAAAATTTCATGCATTTTAGGGCAAAATCACATTTCCATGCACACACCAAATGCAAGAGTGCTCAAAACTCATTTCCAAGTGCTGGAATGGATCAAGTGAGGTTACTAAGTTAAAATGCAATGTATTTAGATGATTTTGCTCAGGAGAAACTTACATTTTGGTGCCAAGCAAAGAAGTGTCCTCAAAAATGCAAATTTAGCCAAATCATGAGAAGTATGTAATGGCTGATTCTAAGGGCCAAAGTTGTTTATGTTCTGACCAAGGATTGGAAAAGGCTTGTACATGTGCCAAAAGGCCAAGCAAAGAGTGAGGTATGTGAGCTTATCTCACACTTTTGCAAATGATGCAAAATCTCAAAAAAGGCTCATTTATTCCCATTCCAAGTGCAAGGTGAGGCCACCATCCTTTTATTCATGACATCTCAAGTTGTTAGCTCAAAAGAAATTGGAGGGTCCAGGCAGGGAATTTGATACATTTCACAAAATGCAAATGCATGGGCATATGAGATTTTGGTTGGCACATGAGATGTCAAATTTTTACCAAAGGAGAGGTTGTTATGAATTGAAGTTGCAAGCCCATTTGTGTACCATTTGGAGTCATTATTTCACAATGCATGGTATGAGGAGGGTTTGGCCCAAAAGGGGTGCAGAAAGCATGCGTGGAATGAGTGATATCTCATGAGGGACATTTTAGCAAAATGATAAGAATAACATGATACACTGATCCAAGGGCCAGGTTTCTTCCACTTTTGAATTAGGGGATCATAAGAGGTCAGCATGTGCAAAGAGAGTGGGAAGAGCACGATTGAATCATTCCACCACACACCTCATGCAAGTTTTGCAAAATCACCTCATGCACACTATTCTCACGTGCATTTGCTTGCCAACCCTAGCTACTGAAAGCACACCATATATAAGTGAGTTTCTTTCTTTGAATCGGCCAGAGGAGGAAGAATTTCATCAGACTCAAGCTTTGGCTCTTGCTGCATTTTCTCTCATAACTCCTCATCCATAGTTCCATTTACAAAGCAGACCCCATATTCTTGTTCCTGAAGCTTCACAGATCATGGAGCAACCCTCATTTTGAGCTAGAAGAAGATTCTTGTACCAGTTCAGTTCAAACCAGATTTCTTCAAAGAGCAAGGTTGAGGCGATTTTGAAGCTTCTTTCACATTTATTTTGTGAAAAGAGGTTGCTAGAAGGTCATCCAGAGCTGGATTTTGGCTTTCTTGGAGAAATTTGAAGCTGTGTGATCTCAGGTATGCTTCAAATCCATAGGTTTATAAATGACTTTTGTGATGTGCATTATGATCTACTTGTTACACTGAGCATGTGGAACTCTTTGGTTTTGAAAATGATGTGGAAATGAGGTCAGGCTAGGGTTTTGAAGTTTCTAGATCCAAACTATTTTGATTCTGTTCATGTTGTGTGTGCTGTTTTACATGTCGGTGATGATTGATTCATGTTGTGCTTGGTTAGAGGATCATTTTTGATGTTTGGTTCGTGTGTTTTCATGGAGAAATGGAGGAGATATGTTTCTCTGGTTTTGTTGTTTTGCTGGCTGCTTGTTCCTGTTTCATTCGCATGTTTCAGTTTTGTTTTTATGAGTTGAGGTTGAAGATGATGAAGTGGAACGCAGGGATTGGTGGGGTTTCTATTTTTGTCTTTTGGTGACTAAACCCTAGCATGACCGGTTGATGCCAATGTTCACATGTTTTGTGCATTTATTTTGTTTTATGTTTTTTTGTGTGAAGCATGCCATAAGTTTAAGGATGCCTGAGTTTCTTTTGCCCTATCATTTTCGCATGGGCCTAAGGCCAACATGCTATGCACGCCCCCTGCTGGGCCCAGGCAGTGGAAGTGAGCTGGCCAGCTTTGCTTCTTGCACTCCTCCATCACTTTTATTATTCCTTTTTGTTTTCTTCTCTTTTCTTCTTGCATTTTGGTTATTTTAAAATACTTCCCAACTTAGAAAAAATCCATAAAAATTCATGTGTATTCTTTAGTTCATCTAGTTTTTTATCATATTTTTTTCATATTTTTATTTTCATTCCCCGTGGCCAAATTAATTCAACACTAGGCATTGCTTTATTGTGGACTCTCTTGGACCAATCTGCCTTGTCCAATTTCTATCTTCCTCATCCTTTAAGCTATGAACCTCATTCTTTTTGCATTCAAATCCTAAGACACTCTACTATCTTCATGATTTATATTAAATTTTTCACAAATTTCTTTGCTGGATTTTGATTGGGTTACTTGTGCATCAATTTTCTAAACCCTAGATGGTGATACCTTGCATCCTTGAGTTTCATTGACCTAGTTTGGGGCTGAATTTTTGCAAACCCTTTTGGATTCTCTTTTCCTTGTATTTGAAGAGTACCTTGCTGGTTGGGTAGATTTTTTTTGGTGCTTGGTTTTATTTCTTAGGTATTTTCTTCCTCACCTTGCCTTGTTTTGCACCCTTTGAGTCTTATAGTTTCTTTTAAGTTTAGAAGGGCACTTGTGCCAACTTCTCCTCATCTTTTGGGGTCCTTTAGAGGTCTAGGGTTGTTCCTGGTCTTAGGATAGGGTTTGAGTTTCCTTGAGCTTTGGTTTTGATTCTCTTTTATGTGTATTTATATCCTTAAGTGTTATGCATGTCTTCTTTGCATTTATTTCACTTCTAATCATCTTAGTGTGATCTTGTGTTGCTTTGTTTATCATCTTTTGAACTCTTTGCCATACTCTTATGCTTGTGTAACTTCTGACTTGTTGGTTCATGCCTTGGTTTTATGATGTTACACTAACCTTGCAGGAGCTATGTTAAGTGAGAGATGTGGGAATTGAGTTCCACATCTCCATCTCTCATCTCTTCTCATTTTGTTTATATGGACTAACATTTTCTTGTTGGGCTTAGGCCTTTCTCATCCCTCCTTCTATCTTCATCTTCTCTTCTTCTTTCCTTCTTCAGTAGGATAGAAACCTCACTAACCTTTAGGATATCCATGCATGTGAATATTTATGATTGTTTTTAGTTCCCCTTTAGAATTTTTCCTTTGAGATCCTTTTGGTTCTTCTTCTCTTCTCATCTCATAACTCTTAAAAAGAAAACACTTTAATAAATATGAAGTGATGCATTGATCCATAGCCTTATTCCATGAGGTATGCTTGTAGTCTTCCCATCTTGGGATAGTACATGTTTACTTTGTGATGCACAAGTCTGATCAAGGTATCTGCTTCATAGAGCATAAAAAACACTTCTTCATGTAAATGACCAAAAAAAAACACTTAATAAGTAAGCAAGTTAGTGAGCCTAAGCCCTAGTCTTTGGGTTCAAGTTTTGGGGATCTTCTCCTTACTTGAGTGTGCTTGCTCTATTATTCCATCTTGGAATGTAGTGACAAGTGCATATTCCATTGATAAGAGCTTGAGTTCACTTCCTTGTGATACACTCCTAAAAGCTTCTAAAAAACACAAACAAACAATAAGCGTCTTTCCCTCGGGAATTCTTTTCTCACCTCATTCGCTCCGTACGCGAACTTGCTCCTACTTGTCACTTTGCAAGACGGTAACGCACTCGTCGTCCGAGCCTGCAACACCTGAGCAATGGCATAGGCAGTTCAAGCCTTTAATTCACAAGCAATTTCTTTTCTACCCCTAGTTAGGGGAACTACGGCGTCTCTGATCCTCATTATCCTGATGAGGTACGTAGGCAGCGGGGTAGGGCCCGTTCGAGCACAATCTTTATTTTCCCTACATTTTTCTCTTTATTTCTTATTTCATATCTTTTCCAGTTCCAGTTTCTTTTCATTTTAATTTCTTTTGCTGCAGTTTTCATACCCTCACCCTTTGAAACAGTTATTTTCGCAAGCGCGGATCCCGTCGGGTACGGCGGACGATCTGGGTGCTAATACCTTCCCAGGTCGTAACCGACTCCCGAACTCAGTCTCTTTGGTTCGCAGGACCTGTGTCCTTCCTCTTTCTTTCTTCTGGTTTGTGCAGCATTACCATTCCCTTTCTTCGGGATAAAAATGCCTGGCTGGCGACTCTATTCTTTTTCCACGCCACTTTCGCGTTTGTACCAGGATGGAAATCCCGGGAGCGACACTGGGGGAATCACCTCGAGATTCAAATCTCTCCAAGAGCAAAGATCAGTCAATCAGGTGCAAAGCTATTCAAATACTCGTACTGGGGCAGGCCACCCCAATAGTACGAAAGTTCATTCTTTCCCGAAGATAGACGATCGAAAGCATTTACCCGGAGTTTAGAATACCGTGGTCACGTGTCAAGCCAACTATCTCGTTCAGCACTTCTGACAGATACAAATTTATCCGCATTGGCAATGGTTACCTCCTCAGCAAGGTTGTTATGCTAATTCATGCAGTCGTTACGATACCTAAGAGTTTAAAGACACCAAGTCTTTTGTAAAATCCTCTTGAGGCAAAATCCATACGGAAGCAACTGATCCCCAGTACGAGACAACGTGAAATCTTTCCTCCTCAGCAGGACGTGTCTCGGTGTTGTCATCACTTGCAAGCAAATAGAAGTTATCCTCACTAAAGTCTGCACTTTTTCCTTCAGATGGTTCCCTTGATCTCGGTTCCTCAACAGATCTAAGGCAATTCCTATTCCCCTAGAAGATTTCAGATAAATCATTCTCCTCCCCAGCAGATCCATAAGAGTGGGTAATCCCCAATAGTCGAGGTATCCCCAGGCACGACCCTCGAATCTAAAAGTCCAATTTATTTTTGGCAAAGGTGATAATTCAGGACATATGAATTATTCACGCTCCTCTCCGATAGAGATGTTATTCCCACGGGACTACTTGATATCGAATTCGCGATCAGTGTGGTTCCCCACAGAGTCAGCAGAGACTTATCACTTCCGCGTCAGGAAGTTCTTTTACACCAGTTCATTGACAATACTCAAGACATAATATCCCCAGTGTCATGGGGCAACATACCATGCAATTCAACATATGCAAAGTCCAGCCGCAGACTGGCCAAAGTCCATCTTCGGGTGGCAAGTTTCAAAATCCAGCCGCAGACTGGCCAAAGTCCATCTTCGGGTGGCAAGCTTCAAAAGTCCACCCGCAGTGTGGCAAATCTCAAAAGTCCCCCGTAGTGGGCAAAAGCCTCCCGTAGTGAGCAAAAGTCTCCCGTAGTGAGCAAAAGTCCAGCCGCAGACTGGCCAAAGTCCATCTTAGGGTGGCAAGTTTCAAAAGTCCCCCGTAGTGGGCAAAAGTCTCCCGTAGTGAGCAAAAGTCTCCCGTAGTGAGCAAAAGTCCAGCCGCAGACTGGCCAAAGTCCATCTTCGGGTGGCAAATTTCAAAAGTCTCCCGTAGTGAGCAAAAGTCCAGCCGCAGACTGGCCAAAGTCCATCTTCGGGTGGCAAATTTCAAAAGTCTCTCGTAGTGAGCAAAAGTCTCCCGTAGTGAGCAAAAAGTCCACCCGCAGTGTGGCACAGTATTTTGAAGTCCAACCGTAGATTGGCGAAAGTCCATCCTCAGGGTGGCATCATATCAAAAGTCCACCCGCAGTGTGGCAACTCTTTAAAGTCCACCCGCAGTGTGGCACAGTATTTTGAAGTCCAACCGTAGATTGGCGAAAGTCCATCCTCAGGGTGGCATCATATCAAAAGTCCACCCGCAGTGTGGCAACTCTTTAAAGTCCACCCGCAGTGTGGCAATGTATTTTGAAGTCCAACCGTAGATTGGTGAAAGTCCATCCTCAGGGTGGCATCATTTCCAAAGTCCACCCACAGCGTGGCAATTTCCAAAGTCCACCCGCAGTGTGGCAATGTATTCTGAAGTCCAACCGCAGGTTGGCGAAAGTCCATCTTCAGGGTGGCATCATTTCCAAAGTCCACCCGCAGCGTGGCAATTTCCAAAGTCCACTCGCAGTGTGGCAATGTATTTTGAAGTCCAACCGCAGATTGGCGAAAGTCCATCCTCAGGGTGGCATCATATCATAAGTCCACCCACAGTGTGGCATGTCAGTAGCCATCTGACATCATTCAAAAGGCATCCTCAGTTTACTATTCTCTCCATTATAATTATATCCAAGCGGAGATCGTTCGGTTGAGTCTATCTCCCTGTTCTTCTGCTGCAAAGTGCAAATTTTTTGGTTGTTTCTAGTATTCAATCCCTACATACTTCAAATGTCTGAAAGCAACTGCTGTCATCCATTCAAGTCTACAGTGATTGAATAGGGGCAGCTGTAACACCCCAAAATTTGCCCTCCTATAATCTCAGTTGGCTTTACGTTTCGCATTCGTCTTTATTTTCCAGATAGGTCCATAACATTCGTAGCCACGCATTTGCATTGAATTCCCCAAGGCGTGGGATCAAGAATTTCCTGATAATCGGAAACCTCATAATCATAAGTGGTTTATTTGGCTATCACATTCAATACAAGCGATTCAAAGGTTCACATGTCTTAGGCGGGTTTATTAATGAGGTTAATCAATTGAAAACGGTGTTCAAGGTTTCATATAAAAAGTATCGCGATATTCATGGTACGAAAGATCAAATGGAGGACTCGTGTGATATTCAGGTCATCATGGTTCTTTTGGTTGTCCATTGAGGGTGGTACGAGCTCATGAGTTTCGAGATTAAAGCTATGGAAGTTTGTGGATTCTATTGAAAACATAAGTTTGATATGGATTGAATATTTGAGTTGATTTAAACATGTCAAGTTTAGTCAAATGGATCAAGTGGAAGTCGAAGATATAGGTTCACCGAAACAAGTATCGTATCCATTAATATTCATAATTCACTCTTAGTCCATATCCGCATCCACATTCCTATTTTGAATCGATTAACCGAATCTTTGTTAAGTCCAAACTCAATTAATCATCTGACTACTTATGTCCAGCCAAATATCCTTTTTATTTCTATTGATTATGATAATCTTATTTCAAAACTCAATAACCACATTCAATCCATTTCTAATCCTATTCTTATAAATCCAACTTCATTTTTTGATCATTTCTTTTTCTCTTAATCCACACCTAATTTTCAGTGTCTTTCTTTTTAGAGTCTCATTTCTCTCCAAGTCAAGCTCATATATTAGGCCCAAATGCAACTCATTTCCAAATCTTATTTCACAATTCAAATTCATGGATCGTGTTGTGAGGCCCATTGGGGGTTTTGTTCATCTTATATTATGGAAATTTAAGATATTAGAAGCTACAATAAAATTCTGCTTAATTATACCAACTAATAGAACAGTACGCGGAAGAATTCCTTCAACTAGTTCGATGGAAAGATCGTTTAAATTTCATAATAAGAACCAGAAAAATTCTGAATGGAAATTTCAATATTTTAGTCTGACCAAAATGCATATACGAATAAAAAGGGGGTTCCAAAACCAAGTCTTAGAGGAAAGTTCACAAAGATTACACAAAAAAAAATGGCAGGAGCAATTCAGAGCATTTTTTAATAATTAAAGCTAAGTTACATAGTCAGAAAGCCAAAAGATTACAAGAGAAAATCAATACAAAAAAATCAGTTGAATGAACAATAACTAATTCAAACTAATTCCTAACAGAAAAAACTAACAGAAACTTCTAGCTGAATCTAGAAGCTTTTAACTGAAACTTCCAGAAGCTTCATACAGATTGGTATATAGATACGGATCCATTCATTACCGACTTTTTCTTCGGCTTGAAGGCTGAGTTTTCCCCTTCCCGGTTTTCCTTTCCAATACCCAGAATCCCCTTCTTCACTCTATTCTCCATTCTCCATCAACAACCACACATCAACTCCACCAACCTGCAATTGAAACTAACAACCTCAGAATTGTGAAGAAAAAAATGGAAATAATTGAAGCAACGATGATTCAGAAGTTTTCAGATTCATACATGGTACGAAGAGCTTATGCATAAAGGATGAGTTTGGTTGCTCTTTCGAAATGGCAATTGGAAATCGAAGTGGTGAAACGCAGCAAAATCAACAAACAGAAGCACGGCCAAAGCTTTAGTTTTCCCTCAATCCAATCACCTTCAGAAGTCAGCATCATCAATGAACGTCACCACCAATCTTGGCTCTGAACGACTACCTGCAAGATTCAAAGATTCGATCAATTTTTCAGGATAAATAACCGTAACAGGGCATGGATTAACAAAGAGGAGTTTCATAAAGGAGGAGATCAAATCGAAATCACCTGAGAGGTTTATCGTATCAATCGTCGAGAAACTTCTGTCCATCATAGTCAAATTTTGCTGTTCAGATTCATCAATACCTGCAGAAGACGAAAAAGACACGGAGACATCAACAATACGAATCATCGGCTCCACCATCGTTCAAACGTTTTTTCGACGTTCTCTAATCCGCATCAAGAATCATCACTCCTCTCTCATCAAGGTAGAGCTGTCCGCAACCTCACACGTTCATACCAAGATTTGTGGCTATCATCTTCATCGAAAGCCTCCACCAATTTCCAGAAGCCGCATCGAACATCGTCACCAGAACACAACAAAATCTTTCTTCGATCACCGTTCATCCGAACGTTTCAAATCTGAAAATTGACAAGATAACATCATTCAAACAACGATTCGCAACAACCAAGTCTCGCCAAGAAACGTAATCAAAAGCCAAGCAGAAAAGGCGAACGAATTAAGGAGAACGACGAAGATACCTGAGCTGTTATTGTTTTAATCGTCACTGAGTTTTTGCAGGTGATTGGGGAGTTCTTACGTCAAGTTGATAGAAGGAGTATGTTCGAGCAAGGCAAAGGAAGCCACGGCATGGAGGGACTTCGAATCTCGTCTCATCATCAAGCTTTGTGTTGACGAAGAGACTAAAAAAAACTACACGCTTCAACGTTCTTCATCAGGCGAAGACGACTTCACCGATTCCTTCTTCCAACCTCAACGGATCTTCGAGCGGTTGAAGGTTTCTTCTTGGTGATGTTGAGACGAAAAAATGGATTAGGTGATGGTTCACGGCGTCGGCACATCTTGGAGGTCGCGGGAGTACTGTTGACGGCGCGGTTAGGTTTGGTGAGTTAGAGAGATAAAGGGGTTGTGAGAGGAAAACGGAGGAGAACATAGAGTGGTTTGAGAGGGGTGTTCGACGGAGGCTCATCCTTTTCATTTGCTTGCGGCGGCGCCGCCAGGAGAGGGGATGCGCTAGGGTTAAGTAAAGAAGAAAGGGTGGCGCCGCAGTGAAGGTAAGAAGAAGCATCCTAGGGTTTTTTGTGTGTATATGTTTGTCCAATTGTGTGTTATAAGATCATATGAGTTTTATGTTATTAAACTAATTTAATGAGAATATTTGGAATAATAAGTAAGAAATTAAAACCAATTAAGAACCATAAAAACGCATTAAGGGCAATTTGATCCACCATCTTTTTCTTTCTCTGATTTCAAAAGGACAAACTCCTATGCTGTTGGGATCACGAATTGCTACCCCTACCCCCCGTTTTCGGCCCATTCTGTTTTCAAACAAAAAATGCTTCCTATACACCCCCAGGCTCCTGCGCATGGGGCCTAAGGAATTCGCTATGGACACCCTCAATCTGAGCCCACTTGGTAATTTTTAACTTAGAAACATTTCCTTTATCACCTCCCTTTCTATTTTCATTTCTTTCAATTTTTATTTTATACCTTTTTCAATTAATTCACAAATAAATATAAAAACATATACTAAAATTCTACAAAAATTATGTTAGAATAATAAGGCATTTTAGAAACATTCCCAATTTTTACTTTCTAAATTCTGTCATTTTTCTATTTATTTTCGATTTTTTAGTTTAATGAACTTATATTGAATTTCCATTTGGACACATAAAATTGTACAATTTATTTAGGCCACTTCCCATAATATTTTTTGCCCATTCTTTTTGCTACTATTAAAAGACAAGTTAAAGTACCTATAATATTTTTTGGTGAATTTTTAGGACATTTTTGCTATTGTGTTGGTAGTATAATTTGTGTAATTTTGTGATTAAACTTTAGTTAGTTTTAGGAGATCATTTCCCTAGTTAGGATAAGAATTCTTTAGAGATTTTTTAGCACAATGTTATAATCAGGTTTAAGACCTTAGGAATTTAATTTCATATTTTTTTCATGACTTTTAATATTTTTGCCATTTTTATTCATTCCTTCATATGATGCATATACATAATTCATATCATTCACTAACTATTTGTTTTTTTTGTGCAAGGTGTTTTGCAAGGTTTGGCTATTGGACTTGGATATTTTTATGCCTTAATTGTGTTTTAGACTTTATGTACTTTGTGAGGTAATAGCTTAGAATTTGTATGCTTTTGTAGTTTCCTTAATTAGGATTAGAAAAGATAAAAACAAATCGTTAGAAAACCAAATTTTCAAAAAAACAAATAAGGTATTCGATCCAACGTCGAGTATACTTTCCAATAAATAAATAAAGTTCATATTATTTTAGGGATCCACGATTACCTTCGTTCCACTCCATTCAACCAAAATCAAACCTTGCATGTTTCATACCATAAGTCGTGTGTCTTAGCACCACGCAACCGACCCACACACCTCATTTTTTCATCCCGTTTACATTTCATATGCGTTTTTACTTACCATGACTTAGGAGGACCCTATTGCTCATTATTGACTTATGTTACTTGCATGTTTAATTTTATATCTCTTATATTTCTTAGGTAGATTCAATTGCAAACCTCACTAACCATAGGTTATCCATGAATTCAACTAATTTAGGGTAAGTCTAGTTTCCCTTAGAACGTTTACCTTTTATAACTTGAGTCTCTTCTCATTTCAAAAGAAAATCAAAAACATTTAATAAAGGAAAGGTGTACAATACGCCACGAGCCTTAAGCTATACGGGAAATGATTGGTGGAGGTCTCCTTCACTCTTCTAGGATGCTTTACAAACGTTCCATTGGGGGCGATCTTGGAAAGTATTCGCTCCTGTGTCATAGTCTTTAGTGTTGTACATTCGATAAACACAAATTCAAAACATTTCTTCTAAAAAACAACAAACCAAGAAGTCACGTCTTCTCATTCTCGTACTCTTCATGACTTGTCTCGACAGTTCAAACAGCGATACGGTAAACACCCTCGAGTCAGAGCCGGTAACACCTGAGCTAGAGCTATGGCAATGTCATCCTAAAAACCACAAACGAGTGTAAGCCTTAGTTAGACGAACTACGGCGTCTCTGATCCTCATTTATCCCGATGAGGTACGTAGGCAGTGGGGTAGGGCCCATTCGAGCACAATCTTTCTTTTTCCCTACATTTTCCCATTTTTATTCCCATCTTATTTCTTTTCTCATTTTCATTTCATTCCAGATAGTTATTCTTTCAGTTAAACAGCATATTATTCTTCACCCTTTGAAAACAGACTTTTAAGCGTGGATCCCGTCGGGTACGACGGACGATCTGGGGTGCTAATACCTTCCCAGGTCGTAACCGACTCCCGAATTCAGATCTTTGGTTCGCAAGGCCTCGTCCTTTTCCTTCTTCCTCAGGTTTGTGCAACATTACCTTTCCCATTCCTTTGGGATAAAAATGTCTGGCTGGCGACTCTACCTTTTCCGCGCCACTTTCGCGTTTGTACTAGGATGAAAATCCCGGGAGCGACACCGGGCAGAAATTTCATGTGCCGGGCAAAATTCTCATAATCATGTATGAGATTTTTGCCTGGGGCATAAGAATGTTCACGTGCGTATTACTGTGTCGAACACGTGCGAAATTTCTCAACTGGGCCTGGTGGCAGTGGGTGAAGTTTCGCACTGGTGCCCGTGAACGTCGCCCCTACGCCCTTTCACTTGACCTGTGGTGGAAGGGTGGATTTGATATGACGTCGAATTCACTCTTTCTGTCTGCGTTTCAGGTGCAACCGGGCGTCTACGACCGAGAGGAGAAGAAACCGGGCCGCGGCCCGCGGATACTGTCGCTCCCGGGATTTTCATCCTAGTACAAACGCGAAAGTGGCGCGGAAAAGTTAGAGTCGCCAGCCAGACATTTTTATCCCAAAGGAATGGGAAAGGTAATGTTGCACAAACCTAAGGAAGAAGGAAATGGACGAGGCCTTGCGAACCAAAGATCAGGATACGGAAGTCGGTTACAAATTGAGAAGGTATTAGCACCCCAATCCATCCTCCGTACCCGACGGGATCCACGCTTATAAGTCTGTTTTCAAAGGGTGAGAAATAATGTGTTGTTTGAATGAAAGAAAGGCTATCTGGAATGAAATGGAAATGAGAAAAGAAATGGAATTGGAAAATGGGAATGAGAGGGGAAAATGTAGGGAAAAAGAAAGATTGTGCTCGAATGGGCCCTACCCCACTGCCTACGTACCTCATCGGGATAAATGAGGATCAGAGACGCCGTAGTTCGTCTAACTAAGGCTTACACTCGTTTGTGGTTTTTAGGATGACGTTGCCATAGTTCTAGCTCAGGTGTTACCGGCTCTGACTCGAGGGTGTTTACCGTATCGCTGTTTGAACTGTCGAGACAAGTCATGTTCGTCCGCAAGGAGTATGAGATGAGATGAGAAGACGTGACTTCTTGGTTTGTTGTCTTTTAAAAGAAGTGTTTTGAGATTGTGTTTATTGAATGTACAACACTAAAGACTATGACACAGGAGCGAATACTTTCCAAGATCGCCCCCAATGGAACGTTTGTAAAGCATCCTAGAAGAGTGAAGGAGACCTCCACTAGTCATTTCACGTATAGCTTAAGGCTCGTGACGCATTGTACACCTTTTCCTTTATTAAGTGTTTTTGATTTTTCTTTTAAGATAAGAAGTGAGACTCAAGTTATCAAAGGAAAACTTCTAAGGGAAACTAGACTTACCATAAATCAATTGAGTTTAATGGTGACCTATGGTTAATGAGGTTTGACAGATTAAATCTACCTAAGAGATATTAAACTAAAGATACAAGTACAAGAGTTAATAGTGAACAATATGGTCCTCCTAAGTCATGGTGGGTAAAAACGTGAATGAAACATAAACGGGATAAAACGATAGATCGGGTGGGTCGGTTGCGTGGTGCTAAGACGCACGACTTATGGTGTGAAACATACAAGGCTTGCTTTTGGTTGAATGGAGTGGAACGATGGTGATCGAGGAACCCTAAAGTCACATGCAACTTTATTTATTTATTTGAAAGACTTACTCGACGTTGGATCGAGTCTCTTATTTATTTCATTTTTTTGAGATTTTGTTTTCCATCGATTCATTTTATCTTTTCTATCCTAATTATAGAAACTATACAAACATACAAGTACTAAGCTATTACATCACAAAGCATACAAACATAATTGAGACACAAAAAAATATCCAAGTCCATAAGCCAATCCTTGAAAACATACCTTGCACAAAAAAGCAAATAGTTAGTGAATGACATGAACCATGAATATGCATAATATGATGGAAATGAATTAAAATGACAAAAAATATCAAAAGTCATGGAAAAAATGTGAAATTAATTCCCTATGGTCTCTAACCTGATTATAACACTATGTTAAAAAATCTCTTAAAAATTCTAATTCTAACTATGTCAAATAGTCACTTAATTCTATCAAAAGTTTAATCACAAATTTATACAATCCACACTACCAAAACAGTAGAAAAAATGCCCTAAAAAATACACAAAAAATATTCTAGGTACTTTATTTTGCCCTCTAATCATATCAAAAAGAATGGATCCAAAATGTTACAGGAAGTGGTGGAAATAAATTGTGCAAATTTATGTGTTTATGAAAATCACTAAAAATGAAAAATCACTAAAAATGAAAAATCGAAATTAAATGGAAAAATAATTAAATTCAGAAACTAAAAATTGGGAGGAGTTCTAAATTGCCTTAATATTCTATCCTACTTTTTGGGGAATTTTTCTATTTGTTTTACTATTTTTTATTGAATTAAATTGTACAAGCATAAAGATAGAAAATTAAAAAATTAAAAAAAGAAAAGAGAATAGGAGAGGGTGGGAATAAAGGCTTTTCTAGTTAAAAACAACATGGGCCTGCAACATGTGGGTGCAGATAGTGAGAGCTAGGCCCATTAGTGTTGAAGTGAGGCTGGGGTGTACGGGAAGCAATTTTTCAGGTTGAAAACAGAATGGGCCGTGAAGCCAAGGTGAAAATAGCAATCACCTAAGCCCAAAAACCCAATCTTATCCTCTTGAATTCCTAAGACGGTGGAGATTTACTTGTTTAATGTTTTTCCTTAATGACTTTCGGTGCATTAATCATGAGTTAATGGTTTTTTAATTCTGATTAAACATATTTTAAACACATGTTAAATCAAATAATTAAATTTATATTACTTATAACAAAGAAACAAAAGAATATGTTTCTCTTTCTCACCAACACGTTCTCTTCTTCTTCCTACAAGAAAACCCTAACCCCTCATACAAACCCTAGACCCTTCTTCTTCTCGCCCTATTTCCACCGCCGCAACCTTTTCCGCCATCTTCCTCCTCTCTTCTCTCCGCCTCAACATCTCCCTTCTTCTCCTTCTCGCCGCAACATCTTCTTTCTTCTCCCTCTTACCATCACATTTTCCTCTTCCACCAACCCTAGCCGCCGCCGAAAAGGCTCCCTCTGTGATCAATCATCCTCTCTCACAAACCTAAACACTAAACTCCATTAAATTTCTCTCCACCTCTCAAATTCCTAACAGCTTAACCTAGGCTCCAAGCTACCTCGAATCAAAACGGAACAAAAATCAACCTCGTTGGGAAGGTGTTACCTGTAGATGAAGGCGGCGGCGGGATGGATTTCCGGTAAGGGCTTTTCAACTCACCGTTCCCCTTTCTCTTCTTCTATTCCGCAAATTCGAGGTTTTTTCCATTCACCGTTATCATTTCGTAGAAAGACTCAGAGGTATAGTGACGTTGCTCGCACATCTCCGATGAGTTTTGCCGCGGAAAACGATATGTGGACGTTTGAAGTGAGAGTTCTTGATGATTCGTTCGTTCCTGAACTTTTGCAGGTTGTGGATGTAGGAGAGATTGGATATTGATCGAAGATAATCGCGATGTTGATGGATGAAGGTGATCGATGATGCTTAGTTTGATTCAGGTTGATTTTGAAGGCTGCTCAAGGTTGTTGAACACGTTTAGCGAGAGTTGAAGATCAATGATGTCGTTCACAGATCAGGTATGCGGCTTCGGTCCCCTTTTCTCCTTTTTGCGATTCTGTTTCCTTGAAATTGCTGTTGTTGAATGGTGACTTTTATTGATACGGTGTGACCTGGTTTTTTTTTCTGGTTTTGCAACGGCTATAGATATGCAGGACTATGCGAGTTCTTCAAGATTGATGAAGAATTGGATTCCTATTTAAAATGTGGAAGTTTTATTTAAAGAGTTCTTGAAAAATGGTTGAAGGTGACTGAGGGATCAATGATGAATCTATTGTGATGAAGGTGAAGGTTGAATGAGAGAGATGAAGAAGGAAAGGAATTTTCAGAAAGATGAAAATGAAGATGGATTGAATGAGAGATCTTGAAGAAGTTGTAGCATGAGGGAGATGAAGAAGATCGAAGTTTGCAAGAAGATGAAAGAATAAATAGCAGAGGAAAATGATGCAGAGTGAAGAGAAATTCCTGAAGAATGAACCAAGGTATATGTAGAGACTATTCGGTAGATTCTGGAAGTTTCTAGTGATGATTTATGTTATTGAATTTGTTATGACAGTTAGGATTTGTAACTGAATTCTTCTTGCAGTTTTGCTTCATTTATTCTTCTGAGTTTTTGTCGTATTGATTTCCTCATGAGTTTTCCCCTTTTTCAGCTAGCTGCTTGATAAGCTTTTGTTTTATGTTGGCAATTTGAGGATGTTTTAGCCGCAAGAGAGATTCGAGAAAATTGGGTTAAGATTCAGAGAAGGAGAGGAAGCCAAATTCTTCGATTTTTTTTCTGTTATGGACTTGTAACTTTATTCTTGTATAAATTTCCTCTTCTAATTCTGTTAAACATTTCCTTCTCATCTTCTTTGATTTTCTGGTGAACTTGTTCTGGTGTAAGTTTTTTTTTCCTGTACTTTTTGTTTGAAAAATTTCTCAATAGGATTTTTGCTACCGATTGTGTAACTGAGCTTTCTTTTCATTCAAACCACTGGTAGTTTCGTTACTTTTTTTTTGCTGCACCGAAATTGTTCTGCAGTCCTATCCATACTAAAACTTGTTGTATTTCTCTTTGATAGATATAATGGAATTTAATAGAACCAAATTTATTGGTAAGAATCTGAAGTGAAATTAAAATAAGTAGAGTAGAAATGAAGTCACCAAGTTCCATAAGTCTCAAAAAAATGGCTTTCTTATCACTATTTTTAATTTATGGTAATGGGTTAAACTCACTGTAAATGGGCTTAATATTAATGAACAAACAATGAGCTTTGGAAATGAAACCAATATTGTTAGTGACCATAAAAAATGTTCTAAATGGCTCATAAGAAGTTGGAATTAAAGGAAATGATGCGGCCATGGAAGAGTGAAATTGATTAACAAAAATGAGTCTTTGGAGATCAAACTTAAATGTGATTATAGGTATGGGCTTGTCATGTACATGTTTTTTTTTATGAATCCGTGTCTTGTATTCCGATCAATTATAACATGTTAACTCCCAATCAAATCCCAAATCCAAAGTCAGCTCGTACTCAATCAACCAAACTTCAGTCAACCTAATTAACAATTTGTACCAATAGCACCAAGCAACTGGGAGAATCACCATCCCTCGATTACCATATGAGTTCACACTTTGATTTTATGAGAAATACAGAGAAGTAAATAATTCAAAATCTTGTGAATTTTGGAGAAGGCTAGCCCTGGTGGCTTGATGCAGATAAGCTCTTCAATATCCATGAATCAAAACCCTAATTTTCATATTCCTTAGCTTGTCATTTGATGATGTTGAGAAACCTTGAAGGAGATTCTTATGTTGGTATAAGCTCACCCTTTACTTCAACGTTGAATGTAACATAGCTCGATAGGTCACCTCTAAATAAGAAAATTCTTGTTTCCATATCTTTTGAGTTTCCATGCAAATGAATAAATGCAAGATGAGTTCATGACCTAACGAAGGCGCAGAGGAATGCAAACATAAGCCAATTAAGATTATAAACAAGAGGGCAAATTTTAGGGTGTTACAGCTGCCCCTATTCAATCACTGTAGACGTGAATGGATGATAGCAGTTGTGTAACACGGTGGGAGAACTGACTTTAGTTATGTTGCGAATAGCAAGAGTCGCCACCGACTTTTATTTTATCCAAAGGAAAGGCATTAAAGAACAGGAAAGACCTTTTAAAAGATTTTTGGGTCCGGGGGGTAGGTTATGTAAAGGGAAGGTGTTAGCACCCTTTACATCCATGGTTATCCATGGGCTCTTAGTTACTTAGCTCACTTTTAATTGTTTTTGAAATGTGAAGTGTGTGAATAGAAATTTTCATAAGAGTTTGATAATGATCCATGTACGGATGCATAAAAAACTTGTGTTTGAAAATTGTTTGAAATTTGAAGTGTTTTGAAGAGTTTTTAAATAGTGAGCAAGTAACTATGAGGAACCTACCCTAAAGTTTAAGTCTTCCTGTTCTTGAATCCTTTAAATGGTAAGACTATCCCTATTATTAAGGAATAGGTAGTCATTACCTTGGATGTGTGGGACAAGTAAAGGGACATCTGTTTAATGAAGGCAACTGTGGGGTGTATTAAGCAATTTTGGAGGGATTGTCATCTTTATTCGGAAGGGACAAGATCATTATGAAGGCAACATTCGAAAAGGGACTTGATCTTTTATTGTTAAGGGACTAGATGACTTTATTTTTAAGGGACTTTTTGCTTTATACACCCTACTTGACCTTTTGATTAGGCAATGATGAGAGGTAACCCTAGAAAGTGAGATGGCGATCAAAGATCGACTTACGTGTGTGAGTGTACAATTTAATATTTATCTTTTAAATTAAGTGATCTAAATTAATTTTAAATAACATACATGTTACACTCCCTATTTTTACTAACCATAGCATAAAAATAAATAATTTAAATATTACAAAATATTACATCCAGGAGCAATTACAATAATAATAATAAAAGCAATTTAAATAAATAATCAAAATAAATAATAAGCAAAATAAATAAGCAATTATAATTGGGTTAGTAATAATAATAACAATTTAAAAATAAATGGGGTTAGTAATAATCATATAAACATAATTAATAATAACAAGCAAAATATTAAAATAATTAAAAGATCAAATTTTTATATGAACAATTATTTAAGATTAAATATAAAAATATAAACAATTGTATTAATTATAAAGTTTTAAGTTATTTGTAAATTATATAGAAAAATAAGTTAATGATAAACATATTATAGAAATAAATATAATTACAAAATTAATTTAACAATTTTTAATTATTCCTAAGCATATGTGCAAAATTAAAATATAAACAATTTAGGTCATATTTACATATTAAAAAAAATAGGGTTAATTATGATTATATTTACAAAATTTAATTATATTAAGTAAAAAATATATACATGATTAAAAAATGTGATCATACAATTATATTTCAAATTTAAGGATTATAATAAAAATTTATTTACTAACTAAAATATAAACAAGAACTACAATTAGGTTTTTTAGAAACATATTTTAGGGTTTATAAGTTTATAAAATAGAATTAGGGTTTTTAGAAATTATTATGATTAATTAGGGTTTGTAAAAATAAATTATATTTTATATACAACAAAATATAAATCTAATTACTATAATATACATTTTTTAATTTTAAATATACACAATTTTAATCTATTTATATTATGTTTATTAATATTTAATTAAAAGAAAATAAAAAGAATTATAAAACAATTAAGTTAACAAAACAAAAAAAAATGATAAAACTCACCTGCTGGAGCCTGGGGTCGAACCCAGGTCTCCCAGCTTTCATCCACGACCAACAACCAACTGAGCTGCGTGCTGCTGGTGAACAAAGGATGACCATTGCTTATTATATATTAAACCTGCAAATATCATGGAATTTTTACCAAAAAATAATTGAGGACGGGTTCGAACCCCTGTCCTTGGCTTCGTTCATACGCGTACTAACCACTAGGCCATCTGCAACATTTGTAATTTAAATACAAACAAAAACTATATAATATAAAACAAAATTTGAATTCCAAGCTGCGCGCGAAACAGCTTCGTCTTCCTCACGATACCTGCAAAATTTCCTACGATTTCATCTACGATTTTTCCTGCGATTTCTTTCATACTCAGAACATGCGAAACTCAAACATCAATCAAACAGTGCAATTTCTTTCAATTGATCAGTGTATTATGATCCTCATGGATCACACAATCTCCCTATGTTCTTAAAATTTATTTATTTTTGGTTTAGCATGAAACCCTAATCAAGAGGCCGAAACCCTAGCCATGGTGGATTCCTCAATCTGCAATAAAAATTCAATCCAAGCATACAGAAACATTCCAAATACCTTCACAAGCAATTATCAATGGTAAAAAACAATTCATAATACATAAACATATGAAATCGAAAATTTGAAATTTTAAGAGGAAATTGATTTCGGGTTATGCATTTAGGCATGTTTTGGACAATGATAATGATCAGGTTATGTTCAGTGATACTCAAGGAAACCAATGCAACCTTTAAAAAGCTTTGAGAGTGCTTCTAAGTAGGAAACCGAATTGGAGTTTTTCAAGTGATTTTGTGAAGTTTGAAGATGGTTTTTGAGGCTCTGAAATCGTCCCCCTTGCATTGGTTTCTATTGTATACTTATAATGGATGTAATTTAGGTCAAGAGATGATGGATTTATGGGCTTTTTGGATGCCTTGATTGTGAAGGAATGTCATGATCCAAAAATGTGAAAAAATCAAATATTTGTATTCCAATCTGGTCTAGCACGAATTTGTACAAGATCCAATCATGTTAAACAACATTGATTAATTTCTAGAAGAAGAATCATGTCCAAACTTTGATTTTTTAGATTTTATTTTAATTTAATTTGATTTAAAATGAATAAAATTCAAATAAATATCAAATAAAATATAAAAAATCAGAATTTCTTGTCATTGGGTCGTGCATGAGGTTATAGTATGGATTGGGTCATCATATGGTAAGCCCATATAGAAGAAATTAGTTTTAGACCTCCATTTTCTTCATAAACCAACCAAAAATTTCCCAACTTTGCAAGAGCACATATCCTTCAATTTTAATTCTATGAGGGTGTTCTTGGACATTTTGGAAAGCTTGAAGAGTCCTCTAACCAACACCACTAGTTTCATGTTCATATCATTTACCATTCTCAAGTTATGCCCTTTTGAAGTTGTTGACTTTTTGTTGACTTTCAAAAGGACCTATAATGTCTTAGCTCATACCTTCCAAATGAAGCATTTTTGGGCTTGGCTTGTGAGACACAAAGTTGTAGAGAATTCAATTTCCTTCAAAATGAGCTTTTGATGGAGACTTGGTGATGAAGCATGTGAAAGTTATTGCTGGTCAAAGTTCAGTTGACTTTTACTGAGGAAACCCAAATTTAGAAACTCCTGATTCTTGATGATCTGAAATCTCCTTGATGAATCATGATCAACCCTTGATCAAATGATGAATTTTACTTCATATACTTTATGTTGGCAAAAAAGCATGAAGTTTGACTTTGGTTTGACCACAGTTGACCTCAGTTTGACTTTTTAACTACTTTGACTGATTTTGACTTATCTGATCATCTGACTGAGCAACCTTTTGAGAAAAGTCTTGAAACTTGTCATGGGGGTTATTACACACATATAAGATGTTATGAAGCTCACTTGAAGTCTTGGAAGTTCATTTAGCCTGATTAAAGTCAAAACCCTAGTTTTGGATGCACTGCTTAGGAGGTGCATTGTCTGAGGGAATTGTCAACTCTTCTGACCAATTGTGAACTTTGTGAACCTTGTGAACCATCATAAGATGTCTTGTGAACCTTGTGAACCTCATGGGAGGTTTTGTGAACCTTGTGAACCTTGTGAACCTCATAAAGTATCTTGAAGACTTCATGAACCTCATGAAAGGTCTTGTAAACATTGTGAATCTTGTGAACCTTCTTAGCACACAAAGTCTTGTATTGTGAGGGAAAATTTTGGGGTGCAACAGCTGCCCCTGTTCAATTTTCTGAAACCTGAGGGGTTAGATTGGTATGTTTGCCAGTCGTGACCCGGAAGGTTGAAGGGGATTGAACACAAAAGCCCAAAAATTTGCACTCACCAGTGCATAGAGTGATACAGATGGCTAGTTGAATATGCTTGAGTGGGCTTAAAGATGCCACTTGGAGAAAAATTCTTCAGGTACATTTATTGGAGGATAAAGCAGTCCAAAATATGAAGATATAATGATAGCTTTCAGGAAGATAAAGCAGTCCTGAGGTAACAATAAGCTTTCAGGAGGATAAAGCAGTCCTGAGAGATTATATGCTTTCAGGAGGATAAAGCAATCCTGAGAGATGATATACTTTCAGGAGGATGAAGCAGTCCTGAGGTAATGATGATAGCTTTCAAGAGGATAAAGCAGTCCTGAGGTAATAATATGCTTTCAGGAGGATAAAGCAACCCTGAGGGAATAGTATGCTTTCAGGAGGATAAAGCAGTCCTGATGTAATAGTGTGCTTTCAGGAGGATAAAGCAGTCCTGATGTAGTGATATGCTTTCAGGAGGATAAAGCAGTCCTGAGGTAGTGATATGCTTTCAGAAGGATAAAACAGTCCTGAGGTAATGATGATAGCTTTCAGGAGGATAAAGCAGTCCTGAGGGATGATATGCTTTCAGGAGGATAAAGCAATCCTGAGATAATAATACGCTTTCAGGAGAATAAGGCAGTCCTGAGGTAATGATGATAACCTTTGGGAAGATAAATAACGGCCCAAGGAGATAATATGCTTTCAGGAGGATAAAGCAGTCCTGAGGTATAAGAAGCTTTCAGGAGGATGAAGCAGTCCTGATGTAGTGATATGCTTTCAGGAGGATAAAACAATCCTGAAGTAATAGTATGCTTTCAGGAGGATAAAGCAGTCTTGAGGGATGATAACTTTCAGGAGGATAAAGCAGTCCTGATAGTCACAAATTTGTTTGCTGGGGAATTAACCTGAAAACAAGGTAACATTCTGTATGGTAATATTAGTTTATGCATTATGTATGCATGTATAACATGATGCACTTAAGTAATGTATTATGTACTTATGGATGTGTATGTTATGGTATGATGTAAATGATGTATGTATGATATGATACTGCCGGAAGCGTCTGGATATCTTCGTATAACAACTGCTGGCCAGGGAAAATAAATCCCGATTTGTTGCTGAAGGATATGAGGCACTTATTCCCATCTTGTTTGATAATATATTATACACAACCTTCCGTCTGCTGGGGATAGCAAGGTATATATAACCTCCCATCTGCTAGGGATAGTAAGGTATATATAACCTCCCGTCTGCTGGGGATAGTAATGTATACATAACCTTCGTCTTCGTTTGATAGTAGGGTAGATATAACCTCCCGTCTTCGTTCGTCGTACTCTTATTGGAAAGTAAATTCCCGAATATCCGTATGAGGATAAAAGAGATGGATATAAATTCCAGGGGATATGTGACTTTATGAAGATGGATTTGTCCTACTGAGGGTTTGTAACTGTCTTGTAGAGATGAACCGGCGAAGCTTCGTTGAAATCCTTCCCTCGTTCGTCCTTAGTAAATACTATTACTGCATTTTCATGCATTTCTGGTAAACATCAATCATATTAAGCATACATGTATTTTTGGTAAACATTAATCATATTCAAAAGCATAATACATTCAAACACAACCAATGGACGTTTCGCTTATATAAATAGGGTAAAAGTAAATCTGGATTCAAAGATGGAATTTTATTTATATCAAAAAGGTGACCCATACATGGGTAAGTTTGTACAAGGAGACATAAACCCTAGTAAGAGGATTTTGTCATGAAGTTTTTACAAAACAAAGAAAATCAGCTATGTGGGAAATAATCCTATTGAGTTTCAATTCTACTATTGCCATTATCTTCAAGTATCTCATCCTCTGCTGTCGAGACGAAAACGATTGGATTGAGCTTTATCTGTTCAAACTTGAGTAAGTAGCACAACTGATTGCAGTTTCATGGGTGATCCAAACGAGACATAGTCATACGCTTTAATCCCTAACTTTTGCCTGGATTGCCCTTTCAGGTTTTCAATCCACCGGGATACCCTTTTTTGCCCAAGCCGCCTTTTCAGGTTTTCGACTTGCCGGGTGTACATCTTTTTTTTATATATATCCCTAATTTTTGCCCAAACCCTTTTGGTTTGCCGGGATGCCCTTATTTTTGCCTAGGCCTGTCAACCTAGCGGGTCACTTTTCATGCGTAGTATTTTTTAACTATGTCTGCGTTTACAGGCTGTGGGAAGTCTTCACCATCCATAGTAGTAAGTATCATGGCACCTCCTGAGAACACTGTCTTGACTACAAATGGTCCTTCATATGTTGGAGTCCACTTGCCCCTAGGATCACCCTGTGGTAATATGATACGTTTGATTACCAAGTCACCAGCCTGATATACCTTTGGCTTAACCTTCTTATTAAAAGCTTTGATCATCCGTTTCTGGTACATATGGCCATGACAAACTGCTGCTAACCTCTTCTCATCAATCAAATTTATCTGGTCAAGTCGAGTCTGAATCCACTCATCTTCATCCAAGCCTGCATCCTTCATAATTCTTAAGGAGGGAATCTGAACTTCAATGGGCAGAACTGCTTCCATACCATATACTAAGGAGAATGGGGTTGCCCCTGTTGAAGTACGTATTGTAGTGCGATAACCATGAAGAGCAAATGGTAACATCTCATGCCAATCCTTGTAAGTAACAATCATCTTTTGTATAATCTTCTTGATATTCTTATTAGCAGCTTCAACTGCCCCATTCATCTTCGGACGATATGGCGAAGAGTTGTGATGCTTAATCTTGAACTGCGTGCAGAGATCAGTAATCATAGTGTTGTTCAGATTAGAGCCATTGTCAGTAATAATCCTTTCAGGGATGCCATACCTACATATGAGATTATTCTTAATGAATCGAGCCACAACATTCTTAGTAACAGATGCAAATGAAGCTGCCTCTACCCACTTCGTGAAGTAATCAATAGCAACCAGGATGAAACGATGCCCATTAGAAGCAGTAGGTTTGATTTCACCAATCATATCAATGCCCCACATGGCAAAGGGCCAAGGAGCAGTCAACACATTCAATGGTGATGGAGGTATATGTACTTTATCAGCATAAATTTGACACTTGTGACATGTTCTGGAGTGTTGATAGCAATCAGCTTCCATAGTAGACCAATAGTAACCTGCTCTCAGTATCTTCTTTGCCATAGTATGACCACTAGAATGAGTGCCAAAGATCCCATCATGCATATCTTCCATAATCTCTGTTGCTTCCTTCTTGTCCACACAACGAAGCATAGTCGAATCATGATTGCGCTTGTACAAAATGCCATTACTCAAAAAGAACTTAGCAGAGAACCTCCTCAGAAACTTTTTATCTTTGACAGATGCCCCTTCAGGGAACTCCTGAGCTTCAAGATATCTTTTCACTTCATAGAACCAAGGCTTCTCCTCTGCCCCTTCTGTGTCAATCTCATTGCAGTATGCAGGCTTTTCAAATCTATCAATAGTAATCTTGGGAGCTTCATCATCCCAGCTGATCTCAAACATGGATGCCATGGTGGCTAATGCATCTGCCAACTGATTCTCTCTCCGTGGAATATATCCAAAGGTAATCTCTTTAAAATGTGGGATTAAAGACAATACATACTCTCTGTATGGAATGAGATTATCATGCTTAGTATCCCAATCTCCTTTGATCTGACTTACTACTAGGGCTGAATCTCCATACACGTCTAGGAACTGAATCTTCATATCAATGGCAGCTTTGATGCCTAGGATACATGCCTCATACTCAGCCATGTTATTGGTACAATAGAAACAAAGTCTGGCAGTAATCGGGGTATGACAACCTTCAGGGGAACTGATCACAACACCAATACCATTACCAAGTGCATTAGAGGCACCATCAAAAACCATAGTGCATCGGGATCCTTGTTCAGGTCCGTCATATTGTCCAGGTTCTTTGGTAATAATCATAATGTCTTCATCAGGGAACTCAAAACTCATTGACTGGTAATCATCCACTGCTTGATGAGCCAAATGATCAGCTACAACACTTCCCTTGATGACCTTCTGAGTAGTATACTGTATATCATATTCTGTCAAGATCATTTGCCATCTTGCAATTCTTCCGGATTTCTCAAATATGTACTTGATTGGATCCATCTTCGAAATCAATAAGGTAGTATGGGTCAGCATATACTGTCTTAGTCGGTGAGCAGCCCATGCCAAAGCGCAGCAAGTTTTCTCGAGCAGTGAGTATCTTGTTTCACAGTCGGTAAACTTTTTGCTAAGGTAGTATATTGCCTGCTCTTTTCGACCAGACTCGTCATGTTGCCCCAATACACACCCCATTGATTTGTCTAACACTGTTAAGTACATAATCAAGGGTCTTCCATCAACTGGTGGCATCAAAATTGGAGGTTCTAGCAGATATCTCTTGATTTCATCAAAGGCAGTCTGGCACTCATCATTCCATTCCATCACCTGATCTTTCTTCAACAATTTGAAGATTGGCTCACAGGTAGCTGTTAATTGGGAAATAAATCTTGCAATGTAATTCAATCATCCCAAGAAACCTCTAACTTCCTTTTCAGTACGGGGAGCTGGCATTTCTCGTATAGCTTTCACTTTCGCAGGATCCACTTCAATACCTTTTCCACTGACAATGAAACCCAGGAGTTTACCAGATCTAACTCCAAAAGTACACTTGTTTGGGTTCAATCTCAACTTGTATTTCTTTAACCTCTCAAACAATTTATGCAAATGATCAAGATGTTGCTCTTCATTCTGGGACCTGGCTATCATATCATCCACATATACCTCTATCTCATGATGTATCATATCATGAAATAAAGCCACCATAGCACGCTGATATGTTGCCCCTGCATTCTTTAAACCAAATGGCATCACCTTATAGCAAAAGGTGCCCCACTGTGTAACAAATGTTGTCTTCTCCATATCTTCAGGAGCCATCTTGATTTGATTGTAACCAGAGAAACCATCCATAAAAGAGAATACCTTATGCTGAGCAGTGTTGTCTACTAGAACATCAATATGAGGAAGCGGAAAGTCATCTTTAGGTATGGCCTTATTCAAATCCCTGTAGTCTACACACATGCGTACCTTACCATCTTTCTTAGGAACCGGTACCACATTTGCAACCCACTGAGGATAAGAAGTCACTGCTAAGAACCCTGCATCAAACTGTTTCATTACCTCTGCCTTGATCTTTTCTGACATTTCAGGACGCATACGACGAACCTTCTGCTTCTTTGGACGACAATCTTCTTTTACTGGTAAACGGTGAACCACAATGTCTGTATCCAACCCTGGCATATCTTCGTAGGACCAAGCAAAGATCTCCACATAGTCACGTAACATCTGAATCAATCTGCTCTTGACACTATCCTCTAATTCAGCCCCTATCTTGACCTCTTTCCTGTTTTCTTCAGTTCCCAGATTCACAACTTCGACTGGCTCTTCATGTGGCTGTATAGCTTTCCCTTCTTGTTGTAACAACCTAGCAAGCTCTACAGGTACTTCACAATCGTCCTCATTTCCGTCTTCAGTTTGATAGATCGGATTCTCGAAATTATAATTGGCAATAGTAGAACTGTTATCAACAGGATCCAGAGTGGACGAGGATCTGCATTTTAGTGATGTGGGTGTGTGTAAGAACACATAGCTGATAAAGCAAAAATAAAAGAAAAGAAAGACAAGGAACACAATATTTACGAAAACGAAACGTCTACTTATTTTTATTGAATTAAGTATGCAAATGAAATGACATCCCGTAACAAGCACACCATTGTGCCCCGGGTAAGGCACAAGGCTTAAGAGTTCAATTGTTCAAGAAATTACAAACTTAAAAGCAACAACACAGTAATAGTATTTACTCCTGACTAAAGGAGATAGGGATAACATCTTCAGCTTTCCAATTATTGAGTCCAGCACCCACAGTAGGAAAAATCCAAGCATCCAGGTTGTAGTCTTCATCATGGTCTCCCACAGCATTGATCTGATCTTTCATAACCCCTTGATTGGTGATACGAACAGCACGAGCACGACGAACAGCCTTCTGGGACTCTGCAGTGAAACCCAAACCAAATTTGTCAGACTTGTATGGAATATCAGGAAGCTGACCCCAAATAGTACAACCACCTTCATCCACCACAGCTCTAGCATCTTTAAGGGAGGCCATTGTTGGAGGTACTCTGGTGACCACAGGAACTTTCTTGACAACAGGAGGAGCTTCATAATCATTAACAATCCAAGGAACCACTTCAAATGTCTGACACGGAGTTTCAACATATTCACCTTCCACTTCCAGATACTTGAAGGTGTTCACATGGCTGACAAAATATTCTTCCTCTCCGTAGACAGTAACAACCTTTCCTTCTACCAGATATCTCAGCTTTTGATGTAATGTAGAGGTTACAGCACCTGCCCCATGGATCCAGGGACGACCAAGCGGACAAGAGTACGAAGGACGAATATCCATCACATAAAATGTAGCATTGAAAACCTGAGAACCAACTTGGATTGGGAGGTCAATTTCTCCATGTACCACTCTCCTCGAACCATCAAAAGCCTTTACCACTATACTACTGGGCTTCAGCACAACATCTTCAGAACTCAGCTTATTCAGGACTTCCTTGGGCAACACATTCAGAGAGGAACCATTGTCTATCAATACATGTGACAGGGTAGTGCCCCTGCATTCAATTGAGATATTCAAGGCCCTGTTATGATCCCTCTTGGCAGGGGTCAAATCAGCATCAGAAAACCCTAATCCATTGTCATAGGTCAGGTGGGCAACACAATTCTCAAACTGGTCAACAAAAATTGCATTGGGTACATGAGCAGTCTTCAGAAATTTAATTAAAGCTTTGGCGTGAGCTTCAGAACATAACAACAAGGACAACATAGAAATCTTGGAGGGAGTATGCCCCAAATGATCAACAATGTCATAATCACTCTTGCGAATGATTTTCAATACTTCTTCCATCTGTTTAGAGAGATCATCAGCAGCTGGTACATCAGTAGGTATAGGCTCAATAACAAGACCTTTGCCCCGTGCATCAATGGTGGAGGTAGCAGCTGGAGTAACTGCATTCTTGGAAGTAACCGGAGGAGAGAAGACTCTTCCACTTCGTGTGATCTTACTAGACCCAGCAATATTATCAACATCAACAGGCACATCAGCTAAGGGTTCTTGCTTAACACCATGGATATAAACATCAGACCCATAGTGCCAAGGCACATCTTTATCAGACGTATACGGAATAGGACCAGGAGTGGTAATGACCATAGGAGCCACTCTGGCTTCAGCAACAACTTTCACAGGGCCTTCAGCAGTAATCTTAATTGGACCCTGATGGGTGATTTTAACAGGTCCCTTTGAAGTGATCATTACGGGTACTCTATCAACCATATCAACCTCTTCAGTCTTCTTACCTTTAGTAATATGATCCACCATACTCTCCACAGAAGAGGGAGTCCTCTCGAATACTATGGTGTAATTATTCATGAGGCGTTGAATTCCGTCCTTCAACCTCCAACAACTATCTGGATTATACTCACAATAGACACAATCTTCACGACAACCTGGAAAGAACCCAGCTTGTACCAATTTCTTCCTGATGACAGACAATGGTGTGGTCAACTCTGCAATTGAATAGATATGTAAATCTTCATCAATGGCATTGACAGTCTTCTCATGATTTGGCATTGGAGAAGTAATCACATTTGGAGTACCCGGTGGGTCAAACTCAATCTCTCCAGCCTCGATCATGTCTTGAATTTTGTTCTTCAAGATCCAGCAGTTATTAGTATCATGTCCCTGACAGTTTGAATGATATGCACATCGTGCATTTGGATTGTACCTGGGTGATGTAACATTAGGATTCTGAGGAGCCTCTTTCAAAGTAATAAGTTCAGCCTTCAACAAATGTTGCAATGCTTGAGCCATTGACATGTTGATCTTTGTGAACTGCCTTCTGGCCCTCTGTTGGTTGCCCTGTGGCTGCTCTGTTGTTGTAGGAGTTGGATTTGAAATATGAACTACACTAACAGATTGATGCCTTCTGTTACGATCAGGTTGACCATAAACAGCATTGGATTCTTTCTTCCCAGTGGGAGGCTTCTTTGCAGCACCTGATGAAGAAGCACCCACTTGGATCTTGCCATTCTTTATACCATTTTCCACGCGCTCTCCTGTAATTATCAACTCAGTGAAGCCAGATGATGAGCTTCCAATGAGATGACTGTAAAATGGACCATTCAGTGTACACATGAACATGTCAACCAATTCCCTGTCAGTCAAAGGGGGTTGTACTCTTCCAGCTAAATCTCTCCACTTCTGAGCATACTCTTTGAAACTTTCCTTGGCACCCATGGACATGCTCTGAAGCTGCATGCGAGTGGGGGCTAAGTCAGCATTGTATTGGTACTGCTTATAGAAAGCTTCAGCAAGATCATTCCAGTCCCTGATGTTGACACTCTCCAATTGATAATACCACTCCAATTGAGCTCCAGATAAGCTCTCTTGGAAGAAATGGATCCACAACTTTTTATCAGCAGTGTGGGGTTGGATTCTTCTGACATAAGACCTCAAATGCAGCTTGGGACAAGAGACCCCATCATAAACGACAAAGGTAGGAACCTTGAAACCAATGGGTATGACTACCCCAGATATCAGACTCAAATCTTCAAAATCCAGCCCAGAAGATTTCTGCAATTCCATAGCATCCATCCTATCCACCAGCATTTTGAATTTGTCTTCATTAGGCTCATGGTAATAATTAGCCTCAGAATCAGAGTCCCCCATAGTGTTGTGGAGACTGCCTCCCTCTTTCTCAGACTCTTCAGACTCATAATCTTCAACTGGTTCTTTGGTCTTGACAGGACCTCTGAACCTTCTTCCCATGTTGATCAGGCCACCTGACCTTCTAGTCTTCTTAGTCTTCTTGGCCAGCAGTGTCTTTAATTCATCCTGCCCCTTGGACAGATTCAGGATCAGCTCTTGGAACTGTGCATTTTGTGCCTGGAGATCCTTAACTGTTTGTTCAAGAGCCATTGCTGAAATAAACAGCGAGAAGATGAGAAACCTGTGCACAATAAAACCTGTGATGCAATGATATGGTATGTGAATGCATATGCAATGTTTTCAAGGACCGCAGGACTTAAATTTGCTTAAACAAACAAGAAGGTAAACTTTTAGTAGTAATAAATTGTTTTGCCTCTTGGGCTTACAGAAAATGAAATGAAATAAATATAAGAGATGGGGTTTTAAGTCTCCCATGGACGTTTCCTCTTTGTGTTGAGGTATGAGTTGAGATTCCGTTCCTCGTGAAGTTGCTTTGTTAGTTCCAGGATTCTTTCTTGGCTTGCTTTGTAATGAGCCTCGAAAGTATCCCTTTGCTCCTTCAACTGGATCCAGGATCTCTGTAAGTCTTCCATGTCAGTAGGCATGTCTGGGTGAAGGATGGTATAAGCAGTATCTCCTTCAGCAACAGGTTCCATGGTAACTGGCAGGATAGCAGGATATGGCATCATGAGAGTCTGAGCACGAGATCGCACCCATCTGAGATAAGCTTCCATAGGAATAGTGTGCTTAGGCTCCAGTGTCTTGCTGTCAACCCTGTTTACTTTTCCCCATGCTCGTATGAATCTCTGACAGTAACCTTGAAGATCGTTGTCGTAATCAAACACAATGCCCTGAATCAACATGTCATGTGGGCCATCACTCCGAGCGTAACCAAACTGTCGTAAAGCTAGAGAGGGGTTGTAGGTGATGCCTCCTCTTATGCCCAGAAGTGGCACATTAGGAAACCCCCACAACGGTCAATGGTAGTGATATTCTCCATAGATCTGGAGCACCAATGGATATCTGAATGAGAGAGCGACATAATCCTTTTGGACCATCTGAACCCTTGCTCATTCTTCATTACTGAGCGAGGAAGGTGAGAAATAAACCACCTAGAGAGCAAATGTATGCAGCACATCAAAGTTCCTCTTGCCCTTGTAGTACGAGTATGAAGAGAATGTAGGATGTCTCCAAGCAATGTAGGTACTGGATTGTGACTCAGGAATATGTTGATGGCATGAACGTCTATGAACTGATCAGGATTGGGGAACAATACTAAGCCATAAATCAGCAAAGCTAAGATCTCCTCAAAAGCATCATAGCTCATGGCCTTCAAGAACACCTGAGCTTTCTCTATCAACACCTTGGCAAGAATACCCTTAACTCCGCTTCTCGTTTCTAGAACAATGTCAGACTTCTTCAGATGTAGAGTTGCAGCAATAACCTCTGGTTTAAGCTCCTTCTCCAAGCCTGTGAAGGGTCTTTGATCAAGAACAGGTATACCCAGAAGTTTAGAGAATTCTTCCATTGTAGGGACCAGCTGGTAGTCAGGGAATGTAAAGCAATGGTGCTTAGGGTCAAAGAACTGGAACAGAACACTCATCATGTCTTCATTAAACCCTGAAGTGACTAGATCCAATAGGTGACCATGTCTCTTGATGAACTGGGAGTGATCAGACACTTGAGAAACCAGCTCTTTAAGCTTAGCAGGTATCCCTACAAAGTTGATCCTGATAGTGTTTCTACGAGCTGAAGCCATGACCTGCTGATCAGTGATATTTAGTGGTAATATTCAAGCCGGTTTTCAGCGTCTTTTGAGTCTAATTTGATTTGTTTGTAGTGTCTCGTTCATGTTTTGTCTTAGTTTACTCGTTATTGCGTGCAAGTCAGTGTTTATCGTTTTTACTTTGTTTTTATCAGTGGAATGGGTTATGTGGTTGTTTCTTTGTGGTGTTTCAGGTAAATATGTAATCGGTTGTTTGAGGCGTCCGAAAGATGGTCCAAGCTTGTAAAAAACGATAGAAAATGAGAGTTCAGAGACACAACACGGGTGCCAGTGTTGTACAACACGGCCCGTGTTGTAAATACCAGAAGAAACAAAGATTTTGTTCAGAAAAGAAGAAGTCAGGGTTGTGACACGGGCGCCCGTGTTGTACCACACGGCCCGTGTCATGTCAGCTGGGGAAAAAGTTGTTTGGTAATGATCCAGAGGAACAACACGGGTGCCCGTGTTGCACAACACGGCCCGTGTTGTGAAGACCAGAAAGAATCTTATGTTTTGCTGCTTCAAGGGTATTTCGGACATTTCGCGATGCTTTTTGAAGACTGATTTATATTTGATCATTATGACTGTGAGAGACTACTTTTGAATTGGGGATTTTCGGGATAGAACGAACACTGGAGAAGAAGGATTGATCAAGAGCGGAAGCAATTGACGATCCGACAAATCCAACGTTAATTGTAATGTCTCAATTTTCTTGTTCTGTTTTTATTTTCAGTTTGAACATGAGTGGCTAAACCCCCCAATGCCAGGGGGGTGTCCCTGATTTGCTTTTTGTAATGACTTTTTGAATTCTTCAATTTGGGATTATGTTTTTAGTTTCGTTTCTTTATTTCATCGCAACGTCCTTAATGCTTTATCGTTATTGGAAAATGAGATAATTGATCGTGGTTAGGATTTGGTCTGACCAACCATCCTAACCTTGTTGCGTAATTTTATCGTAAAAATTATTACTGAGGAATTGGGATATTTTTATGAGAACCTTTTTTTTATGTCAGAATTATTGCTTGATATTCTTCTTTGACCATTGAGGAATCACGGTCAATGAAGAATACCAAAGGTTTTTCTTTAAAGGAATTTTGGAAAAACATTATAAACTTAGGAAAGACACGTTCTAAAGCATATCTCTAAAATTAAGGAACTTATGAGTCATTGCATTGCGAATCATACACCATACCTGGCATTACTTTCATATAAGTGAAATTATTTGTTTTAAATTTACGTTTTATTCTGTTCAATTTATATAATTTAATCTCAAACCATGAGTTTTGTCCAATTGAAATTAATCACTAAGAACTTATTTTAATACGCAGTCCTTGAGATCGATATTTGGGGTTAATCCCTTCTATTACTACATCGGTAAAAATAGTACACTTGCTATTTTCCGGTCAAGTTTTTGGCGCCGTTGCCGGGGACTACCAAAGAATTAAGTTTTTTGTGTTATATCAATTGGAATTTTGTTGCTCTGCGACTAAAATTTTACTTTACTCTCTGTATATCATTGTAGTGTTATTGAAATTTTGTTTTCTAACTCGTGTCTAACTGTTTATGCGAGGCCAGGCCTCAGCTAAATTTTCTTTTGACACAGAACCAGAAAGAGCTTTGCACAAGAGACGCCGCAAGGCAAGAATTGATAGTCTGGCTAAGACTGGTTCAAGTGTCCCGTATCAGGAAACTGAGGACTATATTTCTGTTCACTCGGAGCACAGTGACTCTGATTCAAACAGAGAAACTGACCCTGAATTCAACGACATGGCAGGAAATCAACCTGCTGCAGAGAGGCTCTTAGGTGATTACGGAGGGGCAAATGCTCAACCTAACAGGATGACGATTGTTAATCAACCGGTGAATGTAGCACACTTCCAGTTGCATCCATCTACTATCCGCCAGTTAGAGAGCAAGCCTTTCTCCAGAAGAATTAATGAGGATGCAAATAAGCATCTGTAGAGATTTCTTACTACTACCACTTCTTTGAAGATCGAAGGTCATTCAGAGGAGGCAAAACGACTGGTGATGTTTCCATTCACACTTACTGACGATGCTGAAGAGTGGTTCTATTCTCTTCCCGCATCAAGTATCACCACATGGCAAGAGATGGAAACAACCTTCCTAAACGAATACTTTCCTGCTTCAGTGTTCATCCGGAAGAGATATGATATAGTCAATTTTAAACAAAAAGAGGGTGAATCACTTGGAGATGCTTATAAAAGATTCAAAAGGTGTTTGACTTCATGTCCTACTCATAACATGGACGCAACAGAGCAAATGCAAAACTTTGTGAATGGGTTGCGACTCAAGACAAAGCAACTTATTGATACTGCTGCAGGTGGCTCAACAAACTTTTCAACAGCCACAGGTATTAAGAGAATCATAGAAGCTATTGCTGCCAATGAACACCTTGAGTTATATGATCGCACCGTGAGTCAACCAGACGGGAAGATCGATCTTAAGCTGACAGAACAGGTTGTAAAAATGGAAGATCAAATAGCCGCAGAAGTTGAAAGAAGGTTAAAGAAGATGAATCTGGGAACTCACACAGTTGCTCAGGTTGAACCCGTTCAAGCGGTGATCTACGAGATATGTTGTGGTCCTCACTTTGCCATGCACTGTTTGGCAACTCAAGAGCAGGTTGAGCAGATTAATATGTTGAGGCAGAACAATCCTTATGCCAATACATATAATCCGGGGTGGAAAAATCACCCAAATTTCTCTTGGAAAGATCATCAAGGGAACATCCAAAAACCGGTTCAAGGCCAACAACAGTATCAGCCCCAGCAACAACCTTACCAGCCTCAAGTGTCAAGAAAAGCTGATTGGGAGATTGCCATTGAAAAGATGGCAGCTCACAATTGTCAATTTCAAGAAGAAACAAGAAGTAATTTCAAGAATACTGGAGCCTCTATAAAGAATCTTGAGGTGCAAATGAGCCAAATTGCTCAACACCTTGCTATTCCACAAACTCCTGGGACTCTTCCTAGTGCGACTGTAACAAATCCTAGAGATAATCACAAAGTAAATGCAGTCACAACGCGAAGGGGTAAAGTTAGTGAAGAGGTTCAAGAAAATTCTGAAGTTGAAAGTCAATTGATTGAGGTTGAGCTTGAAATCAAAGAAAATGAAGAAGTTGACAACGAAAAAGAAGTTACCCCAACACCGGTCATCAAAGAAAAAGCGGTTGAACCAAAACCAGTGGTCAAACTTCCGTATCCTACAAGAAATAAGAAGAAAGGGCAGCAAGAGAAGAATTTTGAGAAATTTCTTGACTTGTTCAAAAAGCTGGAATTGAATATCCCATTGCTTGAAGCTCTTGAACAAATGCCCACTTATGCCAAATTCATGAAAGATATAATTGCTAAAAAGAGGACTATGGGAGCTGAACCTATTATTTTAACCGAAACTTGTAGTGCTATTTTGCAGGGACTAAAGATTCCGGTGAAGAAAAAAGATAGAGGAGCTGTCACCATTCCTTGCACTATTGGTGACCGATCGTTCAAGAGAGCTCTCATCGACTTGGGAGAGAGCATCAGTTTAATGCCTTTATCTATCTACAAAAAGTTGGGTATTGGTGCTGTACAAGACACTAGGATGACTCTCCAATTCGCGGACCATTCTGTGAAGCGACCGTATGGAGTTGTCCATGATGTCTTGGTTAGAGTGGACAAATTTGTGTTCCCGGTTGACTTTGTGATCCTTGAAATGCCAGAAGATGAAGAAATTCCCTTGATTTTGGGAAGACCTTTCCTAGAAACCGGGAGAGTAATGATAGACATGGAAGGTGGAACACTAACGTTGAAGGTGTATGATGAAGAGTTAAAAATTGATGTTAGGAACACTTTAAAGTATAAAGATGATGTGGGCACTAGTAGTAACATACAAGTGTTAGACCAAATGGAAGCTAGTGAGCATTTAGAAAGTGTGTCCAAGTTACCTTTAGAGAAGGTGTTGAGTATGTCCATTTTTGAAGGTGATAAGGAAGTTGGAGATAAAGATATGGAAGTGGTTGCGATGCTTGAAAATCAACCTGTCTTTAAAAGAATTAGAATGCACCGGTGGGAAGAGTTGCGACAGCCTACAACGGTTGATGAAGGCAAAGACAAGCCAAAAATATCCGAATTGAAGCAACTTCCCGAGAATCTCAAATATGTCTTTCTTGACACGGAAGAAAAATGTCCCGCTATTATTAGCGCTAATTTGAAAGACATGCAAGAAGGAAAGTTAATTGAAGTTCTTAAAAAATTCAAGGGAGCTATTGGGTGGAAGATTGAAGACCTAAAGGGTATAAGTCCCACAGTGTGTATGCGTAAAATACTGATGGAAGAAGATCACAAACCGGTTGTGCAACCACAAAGGAGATTGAATCCGGTGATGAAGGAAGTAGTGCGAAAAGAAGTTGTTAAGCTATTGGATGCGGGATTGATTTACCCTATATCCGATAGTGCTTGGATGAGTCCGGTGCATGTGGTGCCCAAAAAGGGGGGAACAACTGTTATAACAAATGAAAAAAATGAGTTGATTCCTACTAGAACCGTTACTGGGTGGAGAGTGTGCATCGATTATAGAAGATTGAATTTGGCTACGAGAAAGGACCATTTTCCGTTGCCATTCATTGACCAAATGCTGGAAAGACTAGCGGGACATGATTACTATTGTTTTCTTGATGGCTATTCCGGGTACAATCAAATTGCTGTTGCACCGGAAGACCAAGAGAAAACGGCGTTTACATGCCCCTATGGCATTTTTGCTTATAGAAGGATGCCATTTGGGCTATGTAATGCCCCCGCTACATTTCAAAGATGCATGACTTCCATTTTTGCGGATATGCTAGAAAAACACATGGAGGTGTTCATGGACGATTTTTCTGTGTTCGGATCCTCATTTGATCATTGTTTATCTAACCTTTCACTTGTTTTGCAGCGATGTCAAGAAAGCAACTTAATATTGAACTGGGAAAAATGCCATTTCATGGTGCGAGAAGGCATTGTTCTTGGTCACAAGATCTCACAAAAAGGGATCGAAGTTGATCAAGCCAAAGTGGAAGTGATCTCTAAGTTACCTCCGCCAATCAACGAAAAGGGCATAAGAAGTTTTTTGGGACATGCGGGATTTTACCGCAGGTTCATAAGAGATTTCTCGAAGATAGCCAAACCTTTAACTACTCTGTTGGTTAAAGATAAGGCTTTCGTTTTCAATAAGGAATGCAGCGACGCTTTTGAAACACTAAAAAAAGAATTAGTGTCTGCACCTATTGTTATCGCCCCTGATTGGTCCCTACCCTTTGAGATTATGTGCGATGCTAGTGACATTGCGGTGGGGGATGTTCTTGGACAGCGGAGAGGAAAATTGCTTCATGTGATTTACTATGCTAGTCATGTTCTGAACCCTGCACAGATAAACTATGCAACTACCGAGAAGGAGTTGTTAGCAGTGGTGTATGCCTTCGATAAATTCAGGCAATATCTGTTGGGTTCAAAAGTGATTGTTTATACTGACCATGCTGCTTTGAAATATCTTTTTGCTAAGCAGGATTCAAAGCCCAGGTTGTTGAGGTGGATTTTACTCCTCCAGGAATTTGATGTGGAGATCCGTGACAAGAAAGGGTGTGAAAACACTGTTGCAGATCATCTTTCTCGAATGTCACCAATTGAGGAGACGGAAGAGCAACACCCTATAAAGGATGAGTTCGCTGACGAACACATCCTAGCTGTTATAGGGGTGCCTTGGTTTGCAGATTATGCAAACTATCTCGTTGGCGGTATTATACCCGACGATTTTGATTCTAACAAGAAAAAAAAGTTTGTTCATGATTGCAGGTTTTATTTATGGGACGATCCGTTTCTCTACAAAAGAGGGGTGGACGGCCTTGTGAGAAGATGTGTACCTGAAGAAGAACAAAAAGATGTGCTGAAAGCATGTCACGACTCTGAGTATGGGGGACATTTCAGTGGTGATCGAACAGCTGCTAAAGTCCTACAATCAGGACTTTATTGGCCATCTTTATTTAAGGATGCGCAAGAGGTAGTGAAAGAGTGTGACAGATGTCAGAGGACTGGGAATATATCAAAAAGAAACCAGATGCCCCAAAACTCTATGCTCGAGGTTGAGTTATTTGATGTATGGGGGATAGACTTCATGGGACCGTTTCCACCGTCGTTCGGAAAAAACTATATTTTGGTGGCTGTGGATTATGTGTCTAAATGGGTGGAAGCTGTCGCATTACCCACCAATGATGCTAAGGTTGTGGTAAGATTCCTAAAAGAGAACATCTTCGCAAGGTTCGGTGTCCCGAGAGCATTAATAAGCGACGAAGGGACACATTTCTTGAATCACCTTATGGAGAAGCTGCTGCAAAAGTACAATGTTAAACACCGGATAGCTACTCCTTACCACCCCCAAACGAGCGGCCAAGTTGAGGTATCCAATAGACAACTGAAACAAATATTGGAAAAGACAGTGAATTCATCCAGGAAGGATTGGTCTATTAAGTTGGATGACGCTTTATGGGCGTACCGAACGGCTTTCAAAACGCCTATCGGTATGTCACCATATCAACTGGTTTACGGAAAGGCATGTAACTTACCTTTGGAACTTGAACATAAAGCTTTTTGGGCATTTAAGTATCTTAATATGGATTTGTCAAAAGCTGGAAGTTCGAGGATTCTTCAACTTCATGAGTTAGAAGAATTCAGGAATCGGGCGTATGAGAATGCCAAGGTCTACAAAGAGCAAACGAAAAAATGGCATGATAAAAGGATTCAAAGAAAAGAGTTTTGGGAAGGACAAATGGTCCTTCTGTACAATTCAAGACTGAAGCTATTCCCAGGAAAATTAAGGTCTAAATGGTCGGGACCTTTTGTTGTTCACAAGGTATTTCCTCACGGAGCTGTTGAGATTAAAAATCAGACCAACGGAGATATTTTCAAAGTGAACGGGCAGAGATTAAAGCATTATTTCAAAGGCCAGACCACTGGTGATGTGCATGTCACTCGTCTTACTCAGTAGTACGACGGACCGTCGAGCCATGCGACGTTAAACGCAGCGCTACGTGGGAGGCAACCCACGAGTTTTTCATTCTTACTTTTGTTTGTTTCTGTTTTGTAGGTTTTGTTTATCACTGATTTTAATAAGGAATGAATGAGGTTTGAAGCCATAGTAGGAAGATCAGAAAAGCAAGAAAAACGGAAAATCAGAGGTGCAACACGGGTTCCCGTGTTGGGCAACACGGCCCGTGTTGCATGGTGCAGAAAGATGTGTTTTTTTTGTGAAGATTTGAGGGATTCCAGGGATGCAACACGGCCGCCCGTGTTGTGCAACACGGCCCGTGTTGCAATGTCTGGAGATGTGTTTGGTTCAAGGCTTTTTGAGAGGGATTCCAGGGATGCAACACGGCCGCCCGTGTTGTGCAACACGGCCCGTGTTGCAAGTGCTGTATGAGAATATTGTGGAGTTGATTAATTGGAACATCCAGGGGTGCAACACGGCCCGTGTTGCTCATGCGGGATCTGAAAATTCAAATTTTTAGTTTCCCAAATTTTTTTTACTGTGTTTATTTTCATAATTTTTAATTAAGTGCTCATTAACCTAGCAATTATCACTTTTCCTTCATCTTCTCCAACCTCTTTTCTCTCTAAAAACCCTAACACCATTTTTATACTTCACAAAACCTCCATTTTCTCAAGCACCCACTCACCGAAACCTACTACTCCGTTCACGAAAATTGTTCCCCATCACTTTCTTGTCACTTCTACGGTGACCGATTCCTCTAATCTTTCAATTTTTTTTTCGTGTGCTTCATTTGCGCAGGTTGGAACAATGCCTCCTCGAAGGGATACCGGTAAGAATGTTGCTGAATCTTCTCGTCCTCGCAAGAGAGCACACCGGATGCCGAATGCTCATGGCATTTTGTTCGAGGACCCGGAGCATCAAGCCAAGTATGCAAAGTTGGTAAGGCGTAAGTTGATACCGGCCCGGTACATGTGCAACGAAACTCTTGAAAATCTAGGGCTCAAATTTGAAGTCCATAGAATGTTTCACAGTATCGGGATGTTAAATTTCATGCAATATGAAGCGCCAACTTTTGAGCGCATAACCTTGGAATTTTTGAGTTCTTTACAGTTTCAGCTCAAGCATACCTGGACCGGATCCGACACTGAGTACTTCGGTACTCTGAAGTTCCGCCTATTTGACAATGATCATGTGATGTCGGTGGCTGATCTGGGGAAGATTTTAGATCTCCCAGTTTATGGGCCTGGTGCACCGCCGAGTACATTCGACGCAGGATCATTCTGGAAGGACATCACCGGCAATACCGAGTATGCCGCGTCTGCTGCGAAAGCCTCATGCATCCATAACCCGTCCTTCCGGTACGCTCAAAAAGGGTTAGCTTATACCCTTTTCTGCCGAGGCGATAGCACAGGAGTCGCAACTCTGCGAGAGTTATACTTCCTGTATGGAATGGCAAACAATGAGCTGATTAATGTTGCGGCCTTCGCAGCAGACCACCTGAAACGGGTAGCCAATGCTGCCTCGGGTGAGATTTCTGTTGGAGGGATGATTACACAGATCGCTCAGCATCTGGGGTATAATGAGAGGTTGCTTGAAGTGCCCGCAGTGGCAGGTAAGACAAAAATTGATCTTGAAACATTGACCAACCAAGGTATGATTAAAACCGCTCATAATTATTATGCTGTGATGTCTCGTAACAAGCATTTGATTTCGTTGCCTGCGCCTAATATGATAACTATAGATAATAGAGCTAACTGGCTGTATGAGGACCCCATGCTGGGTGGTTCCGATCAGTTTGATGAGTATTTTTCAGATGAGGAGGATGCAGGGAACCAAGCTGAAGAGGTCCCGATGCAAACTGCTGGTGGTTCATCTAACCAAGCAACCGGTCAGTGGAATGTGTCCAAGGACCAGTGGGACGAAATGATCAGAGAGCAGACCCGGCAAGGGGACTTAATCGATGAGCTGCATGCATGGATGCAGCAGATGAAGCTTCATGGATTTCCTCCCGAGGAGTGATAGTTGTGAGTCCCCTCCGACATTGGTTCTTCAACAGTGAGGACACTGTTGAGTTCAAGTGTGGGGGGGTTTAGTTTTTATGTTTTCGTTTGTTTTATGTTAATCTTTGTTTATTTTTAATAGTATCGTAGTATCGGCTTGAAGATTATAGCTTTGTGTTATCTGTAAAAACACCCCTAAGTTAACCTGTTGTGTGTTACATGTGAATTATGAGAAAGTATATAGGATGCGAGTGAAAAAGAATCCCGATGAGAAAATATGGAAAATTTTGATGTATAGGTACTACATAAGCACACTGAGTCTTCGGAATTAGGAACGAGTTCGACATGTAGATTCGTGCCATGGTGCTTTGATTTGAGAAGTAAACCCGAAGTAGTTTATATTGATATATCTGGCTTTATCTATAATAATTGTGTGTGCAAAGTTGATCCAAAAGAAAAAAAAAGCTTGAAGGCACCGGAAAAAAAAATGAATAAAAACATTAGAACGATCGATCCTTCTAAGTTGGGTAACCCTCACAAGGTTATTCAACCTAACGGCGGTTGAACATAAATGTTTCCCGAAGGGACAGGAAAATCGGTGCCAACGAAAAAGAGGAATCAATCTTGTACACATAGTGAAAATCATTAAAAGCCTTAAAAGTGATTGTCCGAATGAAAAGGGTTGAAAATCGAAAAAAATAAGACCTAAGCACGAAGCATAGTCGGAGAGGTTACCGAAAAGGGAGATTCGGATCCGTGGCTTTCCACGGTGTAGTGTTTGTGTGATATCTATACTGAGAGAAAAGTACAAAAAGAACTCATTGGGTGAATTTGAATGAAGGATCCACGTCTGAGTATCATAATTCATATTGCTTGTTTTTAAGGTGTAAATACAGGATTTTTGCTTGAGGGCAAGCAAGAATTCAAGTTTGGGGGAGTTTGATCAGTGATATTTAGTGGTAATATTCAAGCCGGTTTTCAGCGTCTTTTGAGTCTAATTTGATTTGTTTGTAGTGTCTCGTTCATGTTTTGTCTTAGTTTTCTCGTTATTGCATGCAAGTCAGTGTTTATCGTTTTTACTTTGTTTTTATCAGTGGAATGGGTTATGTGGTTGTTTCTTTGTGGTGTTTCAGGTAAATATGTAATCGGTTGTTCGAGGTGTCCGAAAGATGGTCCAAGCTTGTAAAAAACGATAGAAAATGAGAGTTCAGAGACACAACACGGGTGCCAGTGTTGTACAACACGGCCCGTGTTGTAAATACCAGAAGAAACAAAGATTTTGTTCAGAAAAGAAGAAGTCAGGGTTGTGACACGGGCTCCCGTGTTGTACCACACGGCCCGTGTCATGGCAGCTGGGGAAAAAGTTGTTTGGTAATGATCCAGAGGCACAACACGGGTGCCCGTGTTGCACAACACGGCCCGTGTTGTGAAGACCAGAAAGAATCTTATGTTTTGCTGCTTCAAGGGTATTCCGGACATTTCGCGATGCTTTTTGAAGACTGATTTATATTTGATCATTATGACTGTGAGAGACTACTTTTGAATTGGGGATTTTTGGGATAGAACGAACACTGAAGAAGAAGGATTGATCAAGAGCGGAAGCAATTGACGATCCGACAAATCCAACGTTAATTGTAATGTCTCAATTTTCTTGTTCTGTTTTTATTTTCAGTTTGAACATGAGTGGCTAAACCCCCCAATGCCAGGGGGGTGTCCCTGATTTGCTTTTTGTAATGACTTTTTGAATTCTTCAATTTGGGATTATGTTTTTAGTTTCGTTTCTTTATTTCATCGCAACGTCCTTAATGCTTTATCGTTATTGGAAAATGAGATAATTGATCGTGGTTAGGATTTGGTCTGACCAACCATCCTAACCTTGTTGCGTAATTTTATCGTAAAAATTATTACTGAGGAATAGGGATATTTTTATGAGAACCTTTTTTTTTATGTCAGAATTATTGCTTGATATTTTTCTTTGACCATTGAGGAATCACGGTCAATGAAGAATACCAAAGGTTTTTCTTTAAAGGAATTTTGGAAAAGCATTATAAACTTAGGAAAGACACGTTCTAAAGCATATCTCTAAAATTAAGGAACTTATGAGTCATTGCATTGCGAATCATACACCATACCTGGCATTACTTTCATATAAGTGAAATTATTTGTTTTAAATTTACGTTTTATTCTGTTCAATTTATATAATTTAATCTCAAACCATGAGTTTTGTCCAATTGAAATTAATCACTAAGAACTTATTTTAATACGCAGTCCTTGAGATCGATATTTGGGGTTAATCCCTTCTATTACTACATCGGTAAAAATAGTACACTTGCTATTTTCCGGTCACCTGCAACAAAAAACAAAGATAAATCCTTTGGTCCTTGAAATGGTTAGTGAAAATGCTATGCTTATGATGCATGATGATGTCATGATGTTATGCTCAATCACAAACATGTGGCACACACAAACAAGTCACACAATAGCCCTAGGTTTAAAGGCTTGCATGAGGTTTAAAGGTAAGTACCCTCCCCTGAAGTTAGATGGTTCATCCTGTCCTACAAAAGTAACCAGGTTCTAAGGGATCTCAATATCATTGATCCTTCACAAGGGTGGTTGTTCAGTAGGCAACTTACTTGCTAACCAAAACCTTCCAAGTTTAAGATCTCAATGAGCGTAGTATCGAGTATCAACCAACTTCAGTCTTCACCAAAGCCGGCTATCTCACTACTTTCTAAAGGCCAAGATGGGATAACTAGGGTTCTAAAAGTTAGTTAGTGCATTGACAACATATGGCAGCCTCATATTATCCTCAACTTGACTTAAGGAATATAAGCACCAACCAAGAAGTCACACTAACTATGGCCACCAGATCAACCATATCGATATACGTCGTACAGTTTCCTTGGTCTATTGCCATTTACCTAAGGTACACTAGATCCGGGTTAGGATCTTTCACACATAAGAGCACCCAACAAGTAAAGTAAAGCAAACAAAGCAAACAAGTTTAAAGTGATCTAATTCCTAAGGGTACCCCTCTTTAATTAAATCCCCAGCAGAGTCGCCAGTTCTGTAACACGGTGGGAGAACTGACTTTAGTTATGTTGCGGATAGCAAGAGTCGCCACCGACTTTTATTTTATCCAAAGGAAAGGCATAAAAGAACAGGAAAGACCTTTTAAAAGATTTTTGGGTCCGGGGGGTAGGTTATGTAAAGGGAAGGTGTTAGCACCCTTTACATCCATGGTTATCCATGGGCTCTTAGTTACTTAGCTCACTTTTAATTGTTTTTGAAATGTGAAGTGTGTGAATAGAAATTTTCATAAGAGTTTGATAATGATCCATGTACGGATGCGTAAAAAACTTGTGTTTGAAAATTGTTTGAAATTTGAAGTGTTTTGAAATTGTTTTGAAGAGTTTTTAAATAGTGAGCAAGTAACTATGAGGAACCTACCCTAAAGTTTAAGTCTTCCTGTTCTTGAATCCTTTAAATGGTAAGACTATCCCTATTATTAAGGAATAGGTAGTCATTACCTTGGATGTGTGGGACAAGTAAAGGGACATCTGTTTAATGAAGGCAACTGTGGGGTGTATTAAGCAATTTTGGAGGGATTGTCATCTTTATTCGGAAGGGACAAGATCATTATGAAGGCAACATTCGAAAAGGGACTTGATCTTTTATTGTTAAGGGACTAGATGACTTTATTTTTAAGGGACTTTTTGCTTTATACACCCTACTTGACCTTTTGATTAGGCAATGATGAGAGGTAACCCTAGAAAGTGAGATGGCGATCAAAGATCGACTTACGTGTGTGAGTGTACAATTTAATATTTATCTTTTAAATTAAGTGATCTAAATTAATTTTAAATAACATACATGTTACACTCCCTATTTTTACTAACCATAGCATAAAAATAAATAATTTAAATATTACAAAATATTACATCCAGGAGCAATTACAATAATAATAAAAGCAATTTAAATAAATAATCAAAATAAATAATAAGCAAAATAAATAAGCAATTATAATTGGGTTAGTAATAATAATAACAATTTAAAAATAAATGGGGTTAGTAATAATCATATAAACATAATTAATAATAACAAGCAAAATATTAAAATAATTAAAAGATCAAATTTTTATATGAACAATTATTTAAGATTAAATATAAAAATATAAACAATTGTATTAATTATAAAGTTTTAAGTTATTTGTAAATTATATAGAAAAATAAGTTAATGATAAACATATTATAGAAATAAATATAATTACAAAATTAATTTAACAATTTTTAATTATTCCTAAGCATATGTGCAAAATTAAAATATAAACAATTTAGGTCATATTTACATATTAAAAAAAATAGGGTTAATTATGATTATATTTACAAAATTTAATTATATTAAGTAAAAAATATATACATGATTAAAAAATGTGATCATACAATTATATTTCAAATTTAAGGATTATAATAAAAATTTATTTACTAACTAAAATATAAACAAGAACTACAATTAGGTTTTTTAGAAACATATTTTAGGGTTTATAAGTTTATAAAATAGAATTAGGGTTTTTAGAAATTATTATGATTAAATTAGGGTTTCTAAAAATAAATTATATTTTATATACAACAAAATATAAATCTAATTACTATAATATACATTTTTTAATTTTAAATATACACAATTTTAATCTATTTATATTATGTTTATTAATATTTAATTAAAAGAAAATAAAAAGAATTATAAAACAATTAAGTTAACAAAACAAAAAAAATGATAAAACTCACCTGCTGGAGCCTGGGGTCGAACCCAGGTCTCCCAGCTTTCATCCACGACCAACAACCAACTGAGCTGCGTGCTGCTGGTGAACAAAGGATGACCATTGCTTATTATATATTAAACCTGCAAATATCATGGAATTTTTACCAAAAAATAATTGAGGACGGGTTCGAACCCCTGTCCTTGGCTTCGTTCATACGCGTACTAACCACTAGGCCATCTGCAACATTTGTAATTTAAATACAAACAAAAACTATATAATATAAGACAAAATTTGAATTCCAAGCTGCGCGCGAAACAGCTTCGTCTTCCTCACGATACCTGCAAAATTTCCTACGATTTCATCTACGATTTTTCCTGCGATTTCTTTCATACTCAGAACCTGCGAAACTCAAACATCAATCAAACAGTGCAATTTCTTTCAATTGATCAGTGTATTATGATCCTCATGGCTCACACAATCTCCCTATGTTCTTAAAATTTATTTATTTTTGGTTTAGCATGAAACCCTAATCAAGAGGCCGAAACCCTAGCCATGGTGGATTCCTCAATCTGCAATAAAAATTCAATCCAAGCATACAGAAACATTCCAAATACCTTCACAAGCAATTATCAATGGTAAAAAACAATTCATAATACATAAACATATGAAATCGAAAATTTGAAATTTTAAGAGGAAATTGATTTCGGGTTATGCATTTAGGCATGTTTTGGACAATGATAATGATCAGGTTATGTTCAGTGATACTCAAGGAAACCAATGCAACCTTTAAAAAGCTTTGAGAGTGCTTCTAAGTAGGAAACCGAATTGGAGTTTTTCAAGTGATTTTGTGAAGTTTGAAGATGGTTTTTGAGGCTCTGAAATCGTCCCCCTTGCATTGGATTCTATTGTATACTTATAATGGATGTAATTTAGGTCAAGAGATGATGGATTTATGGGCTTTTTGGATGCCTTGATTGTGAAGGAATGTCATGATCCAAAAATGTGAAAAAATCAAATATTTGTATTCCAATCTGGTCTAGCACGAATTTGTACAAGATCCAATCATGTTAAACAACATTGATTAATTTCTAGAAGAAGAATCATGTCCAAACTTTGATTTTTTAGATTTTATTTTAATTTAATTTGATTTAAAATGAATAAAATTCAAATAAATATCAAATAAAATATAAAAAATCAGAATTTCTTGTCATTGGGTCGTGCATGAGGTTATAGTATGGATTGGGTCATCATATGGTAAGCCCATTTAGAAGAAATTAGTTTTAGACCTCCATTTTCTTCATAAACCAACCAAAAATTTCCCAACTTTGCAAGGGCACATATCCTTCAATTTTAATGATATGAGGGTGTTATTGGATATTTTTGAAAGCTTGAAGAGTCCTCTAACCAACCCCACTAGTTTCATGTTCATATCATTTACCATTCTCAAGTTATGCCCTTTTGAAGTTGTTGACTTTTTGTTGACTTTCAAAAGGACCTATAATGTCTTAGCTCATACCTTCCAAATGAAGCATTTTTGGGCTTGGCTTGTGAGACACAAAGTTGTAGAGAATTCAATTTCCTTAAAAATGAGCTTTTGATGGAGACTTGGTGATGAAGCATGTGAAAGTTATGGCTGGTCAAAGTTCAGCTGACTTTTACTGAGGAAACCCTAATTTAGAAACTCCTGATTCTTGATGATCTGAAATATCCTTGATGAATCATGATCAACCCTTGATCAAATGATGAATTTTACTTCATATACTTGATGTTGGCAAAAAATCATGAAGTTTGACTTTGGTTTGACCACAGTTGACCTCAGTTTGACTTTTTAACTGCTTTGACTGATTTTGACTTATCTGATCATCTGACTGAGCAACCTTTTGAGAAAAGTCTTGAAACTTATCATGGGGGTTATTACACACATATAAGATGTTATGAAGCTCACTTGAAGTCTTGGAAGTTCATTTAGCCTGATTAAAGTCAAAACCCTAGTTTTGGATGCACTGCTTAGGAGGTGCATTGTCTGAGGGAATTGTCAACTCTTCTGACCAATTGTGAACTTTGTGAACCTTGTGAACCATCATAAGATGTCTTGTGAACCTTGCGAACCTCATGGGAGGTTTTGTGAACCTTGTGAACCTTGTGAACCTCATAAAGTATCTTGAAGACTTCATGAACCTCATGAAAGGTCTTGTAAACATTGTGAATCTTGTGAACCTTGTGAACCTTCTTAGCACACAAAGTCTTGTATTGTGAGGGCAAATTTTGGGGTGCAACAAGTTGCTTTCAGACATTTGAGGTATGCAGGGATTGAATACCAGGAACAACCAGAAAATTTGCACTCTGTGGCAGGAGATCAGGGAAATAAACTCAACCGAACGAACTCTGCTTGGATATAATTATGATGGGAAGAACAGTAAACCAGGGGATGCCTTTTGGGTGATATCAGACGGCTACTGACTTGCTGCAACAATGCCTTAATGGTGTATTATTGGATGGAGTTAGACGAATAACGACTTGCCACGCTGTGGGTGGGCTTTAATCAACTTGTGATAGAGTTTTAAGATACTTCGCCACCCTGGGGATGGACTTTTGCCAATCTATGGTTGGACTTCGCGATACGATCTGCCACGCTGCGGGTGGACGTTCGACAATTTGCCACACTGCGGGTGAACTTCTGCTCACTACGGGAGGCTTTTGCCCACTGCGGGGGACTTTAGAGATTTGCCACACTGCGGGTGGACTTTTGCTCACTACGGGAGACTTTTGCTCACTACGGGAGACTTTAGAGATTTGCCACACTGCGGGTGGACTTTTGCTCACTACGGGAGACTTTTGAAACACTACGGGAGACTTCAATTTATTGCCACACTACGGGGGCTACTGCTCACTACGGGAGACTTCTGCTCACTACGGGAGACTTTTGAAACTTGCCACCCGAAGATGGACTTTGGCCAGTCTGCGGCTGGACTTTTGCTCACTGTGGGAGACTTTTGCCCACTGTGGGGGACTTTTGCTCACTGTGGGAGACTTTTGCCCACTGTGGGGGACTTTAGAGATTTGCCACACTGCGGGTGGACTTTTGCTCACTACGGGAGGCTTTTGCCCACTGCGGGGAACTTTAGAGATTTGCCACACTGCGGGTGGACTTTTGCTCACTACGGGAGGCTTTTGCCCACTGCGGGGGACTTTTGCCCACTGCGGGGGACTTTAGAGATTTACCACACTGCGGGTGGACTTTTGGGAGTTTGCCACACTGCGGGTGGACTTCAGATAAGTTGCCATGCTGCGGGTGGACTTTGGAAATTTGCCACACTGTGGGTGGACTTTGGAAATTTGCCACACTGCGGGTGGACTTTGGCCAGTCTGTGGCTGGGCTTTGCATATGTTGAATTGCACGGCATGTTGCCCCATGACACTGGGGATATTATGTCTTGAGTATTGTTAATGAACTGGTGTGAATGTAAAAGAAATTCCTGACGCGGAAGTAATAAGTCTCGGCTAACTCTGTGGGGAAACACAATGATTGCGTATTCGATCCCAAGAAGTCATGTAGGGATAACATCTATGTTGGAGAAGAACGTGAATAATTCATTCGTCCTGAATTATCACCTTTGCCAAAAATAAATTGGACTTTAGATTTGAGGACTGTGCCAGGGATATCTCGACTATTGGGGAGTACCTACTCTTATGGATCCGCTGGGGAGGAGAATGATTCATTTGAAATCTCCTAGGGGAATAGGAATTGCCTTAGATCTGTTGAGGAACTGAGATCAAGGAAACCATCTTGAAGGAAAAAAATGCTGACTTTAGTGAGGATAACTTCTATTTGCTTGTTGGTGATGACAACACCGAGACACGTCCTGCTGAGGAGGAAAGATTTCAAGTTGTCTCGTGCTGGGGATCAGTTGCTTCTGTATGGACTTTACCTCAAGAGGATTTTACAAAATACTTGGTGTCTTTAAACTCTTAGGTATCGTAACGACTGCATGAATCAGCGTAACGGTATTCTAAATTCCAGGTAAATGCTTCCGATCGTCTGTCCTCGGGAAAGAATGAACCCTCGTACTATTAGGGTGGCCTGCCCCAGTACGAGTATTTGAAATAGTTTTGCACTCGACTGACTAATCTTTTCTCTTGGAGAGATTTGAATATCGAAATGATTGCCCCAGTTTGACTAAAATTGAAGAGATTGCTCGACGTAACTACCCCTGATTGGCTAGCTCTAACCGTGACTAATTAGGAAAGTCCTTACTCAATGGAGCTTTTCTCGAGAAAGTCCACCTCGACCTGACTGTCTTTCTGAAGTTTTAGACTTCTCAACTTGGCAAGCTTTGAGTTTCTGGATTGAATTTTCACATGTGAACCATTTATGATGCCAAACAAATGTATGCAAGCAAAAAATGTTTATTTTTAGAATGAAAATTCTAATGCAACACACATGTCAAACTCGAAGTTTTGAAAAAGGATCGCAAACCATCGTGAGCGAATCACCGGTTAAGATACGACCTTAGTTTGAATGAAAGTATGTACATGCAATACCAACAAATGTCTTTTTTAGCATAACTCATAGGAGTCAGGAACGCGGTCTCGTAGTAGTACGCTCAAATTAACCCTGTTTCAGTTAGGACTTTTGAGGGTTGTATCGTGGCCTGGTTCACGGTTATAGAAACAAATGATATAGGCTCGAAGTTTATTTGTGCCCACCCACTCTTCGTGATGTTCTCCATTCCTACATTCAGCTAGTTTTCACAAGCATTCACCTTTCATAAAGGTTTCATGTTGATTTGAGGAACTATTGCTTCTATCAGTCCAAGCACCAATAAGGTTATTACTGAGAGTCAGTCACTCCTCTATCTCTCGTGTCTGTGCCACACAACTCGGTTCTCATTTGAGGATCTTTCTTGTGTAATCCTTTCCGTCTTTCGATTTTGTGTTATTTTGCTTATCCCTAACTTTTGCCTGGATTGATTCTTATGAATCTTTGATTGTGGAGTCCAGCGGGATGCCCTAACTTTTGCCTAAGTCGCTTGTTTTCAAGTTTCGACTTAGCGGGCCTTTTCTTTTCTTTTCCTTTTTTGCATTTTGAACAAGTCGCGTGACATTGTTTGTCTTGATTGCTTTGCGAGGGTTGTGACTGCCTCATTCTTTGGTCGACGAAGGATAACCATTGTGGTTTTCAATCTTTGGACCTTTTGACTTGGATAACCATTGTGGTTTCTGGTCTTTGGACCTCTTGATTAGCATAGTGGAATGTAATGGATCCTCAAATACACTCCTTTATGAAAGCCTGAACGCTTGGTCTGACTAGCTGACATCTATCCTGCCCCTGGGTTGCATGTGAGGGTTTTTTCATATGAAAAGAAACTCATGCTTCAAGGCTCAAAGGGGTTAGCAAGGGTCTATCTTCCTTATATCTCCAGTGTTTAGTGATTTGAAACAAAGCCTGTACATCGTCAACAGGGCCTTTACTCGAGAGCACACAATTAGAGATTTTGCGTTTTTGTTTCGTCATCCCCCTTTATAGAATTTAGGCATGACAATTGGTATTGCGATGTATACATGAAAAATTATAAGGGAATGCAAATGAATTACTTCAAGAAAAACATGTGAGTTTTATTATTGCTAACATTCAAAAGCAAACAAATTTCATACATGTAGACAAATGTTTAACATATAAAAGAAACTACAAATGGAAATGCAATAAAGAAACTGAATATTGCCGTAGTTGAGGAGGCTTGGCTCCGTCTGGACCTGTCAGTCTTGGATACTTTCAACGATCAATAGCTCTTTCACAGACTTGTAATCTTCAATTCGCAGTTGTATACCTAACCATGGCAGTCATACTTCTTCTTCTAGCTATTCTGACTTTGACACGAGACGTCTGAAGGAAAAAGTGAAGCTGGGGAGTAAAGTTGCCCTATAAGGTTGCTCGGAAAGACCTGACGATCTTCTGCCTACGTATCTCCATTGACCAGATGACCAATGAAGAATCAGAGCGACGTAGTTCCCCTCAATAGGGATGTAAATGAACAATGAAGAAAGGCAAACACATAAATGCCATCACTGAAAGTATTTGAATACTGCTGGCTCTATTTACTTCATGAATACCCTGGTGTCCTGGGTGATTAACCTGAAGACTTCAGCTTAACATGGACCATCTGGTAGAATAACCGTGACACCGGCTCCGTTGTGATTAGGCATCAAATTCTGGAATACCTTTAGGATGAGGAGAAAAAATGATTGCCTTGGACTCAACTAGGTCTTGTACCTTGTTTTGAAAAGCCCAACATTTCTCAATATTGTGCCCCTGGGCACCTGAATGGAACTCGCACCTGGCATTTGGATCAAAATTTGGTGGTAGATTATCAGTAGGAAGAACCCTCATGGTACGGAGCTCAACCAGGTTCAACTTCAGCAGCTCTGGAAGCAATACATCATATGGACATGGGATAGGATCAAGTATGCGGTTCCTCACTCTTGTTCTTTCCTGAAATGGTCTCGGTGCCTGTTGTTGCTGACCCTGAGACTGTGATTGAACATTTCGTTGTTGACATCGCGTTGGGCTCCTGACATGTCCCTGTACTCTCTTACTCATACTCAGCCGAGGAGCGAATGAAGGTTGTTGATGTAGCCCCTTTGAAGACTTGGCGCGAGTAATGATTCTAGAAGAAGGAAAATTGACCATCTCTTTTGTATTCCTGCATGCTTTATCTTGCGGTACTTCCGGTCCGGTCATTCCAAAAGTAATTACACCTGAAGGAGGAGTTAGCTCGTGACACTCAATCAACCCCTTTTTGAACAATTGTGGGCATAATACAACATAAGACATGGGTATCAGATCAATAACCCTTTCTTGAGCCTGTTGATGACGGGTTGCTAGCAATGGAGGAGCTATAGCCGAAATCGGTTGAAGTATTTCTCCTGGAAACCAAGGCGTAGCAGCTGAGGAGGATCCCTGATAAGGAAAGAAAGTGCTCAGTTCTTTGGTAACGATTGGTGTAGGAACATTCAGTTCACATGTGGAGTTGGTTCCTATCTGATGCTCTTCCTGACTGCCGAGTGGCGATTGCTGGTGAAGAGATTCGAACTGTAGAGGAAATCCATCTAATGAACCCTGATTTATTGGACATCCCAAAGAGATGGGAGAAGCATGACCTTCTGTTTGGAAAGCAGATACACAAATATTTTCCTTTTTCGACATAGCATTCATGATTCCTGTAAGCAGCTTTATCTGAGTCTTCATCAAGTTGAATTCTTCTCTCAGCAATTTCTGATCCTGGGACAACGCTCGAATGTCCACTACAACATGGCCCAGTTGGGCCTTCATCTCAGTCACCTCCGCTCAGAGTTGTTCCATGTCTAAACCTTGACAGTCGTGATTCAAATTGACCATTCTGGAGAGAAACCAAGTCAGGATAAGAATTTGTCTCTGAACACCTGTCAAAAATGCAAGGATGTATGCAAATGCCATGTTCGATTATTTCCAAGGAACCCATCTGTTTTGATCCAAGTTTTAATGCAGAAGAAAATCTGACATAGTTCAGATATGGGATCCTTAGAAGTAACTGAACATGTATGCTAAAATGCCATGATGTCATGTATGCAACTGGCATGTGGTCAGCGGTCTGACGCTGGTGTGGATCAGATAACCAAGTGTTGGTGAAGATCATGATATCAGTATCTCTGTGCAGAAGTTCCAGAATTCTCAACCAAGTATCATATAGGACCGGATCATAACACGGAGTAATACTGGCAAAAGCGGGTATGTTGGAAGTTTTTAGGGTTCGTGCAAACCTGTAAACCCCTCCCAATCTCACGGGTGTGCTACTACGGGTCAACATCACGGACTCTCAAAGCCGAATAGCAATAATACGTTCACCATTTCCGAGAAATGGCTCATGACCAAATCAGGGAATCGGTTTGGCATTATGTACTACTCAGGGAGGCCTCAGCTGAATTCCGGAAAAAACAAGCATCCCTCATAAGTTCCCGGCTTCCAGCACTGAAGTCGAGAAACAATAGTACATTCATCCCGAAGGGTACAATACTACCGTCATACGACCAGTTGCTTTAACCAGGTTCCTAAGAGAGAACAAGGTCATCCTATGCGATTTCCTAGTGGGCCCTCGGGTGCGAATGGGTTTGCCACAACATGTGGTCTGCCACTGTCACCACTGGAGAGGGTTGTTTCCACTAAGGTCCTCGATGATCGGTTCCCAGTGTTAGCAGCTCAGGTGGGAACATTCTATGGTCTGCCTATGCAGTATAAAACATATCCCAAGAGAGCCTGATCTGGGTGTGGGACTCGTGAAAACTACATGTGCTCAAGACCACGCAAGCCGCACGACTGCCCACTCTAAATCCTATGTGTATACTCAAGCCGGGTATTTGGCTTATCTCACAATGATCCCATCCCGCCAAGGAAAACCAGAACAACCAGTACAGTATATGCCAGTATATGTGACAGTAAAGTAAAGTGCAGAAAGCTGTAAATAAAGCTGTAAAGGAAAGCGATAAACTGTAAATAAAACAGTAAAGCTAAACTATAGCATAACAGCGAATAAATAAGCACCCAACGAAAACAGAAACAGACAAGCGCTAGGACTGACTCTCAAAGGGGAAATTAGAATTTCTAATTATCCCCAGCAGAGTCGCCAACTGTCACTCCCGGGATTTTCATCCTAGTACAAACGCGAAAGTGGCGCGGAAAAGTTAGAGTCGCCAGCCAGACATTTTTATCCCAAAGGAATGGGAAAGGTAATGTTGCACAAACCTAAGGAAGAAGGAAAAGGACGAGGCCTTGCGAACCAAAGATCTGGATACGGAAGTCGGTTACGAATTGAGAAGGTATTAGCACCCCAATCCGTCCTCCGTACCCGACGGGATCCACGCTTATAAGTCTGTTTTCAAAGGGTGAGAAATAATGTGCTGTTTGAATGAAAGAAAGGCTATCTTGAATGAAATGGAAATGAGAAAAGAAATGGAATTGGAAAATGGGAATGAGAGGGGAAAATGTAGGGAAAAAGAAAGATTGTGCTCGAATGGGCCCTACCCCACTGCCTACGTACCTCATCGGGATAAATGAGGATCAGAGACGCCGTAGTTCGTCTAACTAAGGCTTACACTCGTTTGTGGTTTTTAGGATGATGTTGCCATAGTTCTAGCTCAGGTGTTACCGGCTCTGACTCGAGGGTGTTTACCATATCGCTGTTTGAACTGTCGAGACAAGTCATGTTCGTCCGCAAGGAGTATGAGATGAGATGAGAAGACGTGACTTCTTGGTTTGTTGTCTTTTAAAAGAAGTGTTTTGATATTGTGTTTATTGAATGTACAACACTAAAGACTATGACACAGGAGCGAATACTTTCCAAGATCGCCCCCAATGGAACGTTTGTAAAGCATCCTAGAAGAGTGAAGGAGACCTCCACTAGTCATTTCCCGTTTAGCTTAAGGCTCGTGACGCATTGTACACCTTTTCCTTTATTAAGTGTTTTTGATTTTTCTTTATAAGAAGTGAGACTCAAGTTATCAAAGGAAAACTTCTAAGGGAAACTAGACTTACCCTAAATCAATTGAGTTTAATGGTGACCTATGGTTAATGAGGTTTGACAGATTAAATCTACCTTAGAGATATTAAACTAAAGATACAAGTACAAGAGTTAATAGTGAACAATATGGTCCTCCTAAGTCATGGTGGGTAAAAACGTGAATGAAACATAAACGGGATAAAACGATGGATCGGGTGGGTCGGTTGCGTGGTGCTAAGACGCACGACTTATGGTGTGAAACATACAAGGCTTGCTTTTGGTTGAATGGAGTGGAACGATGGTGATCGAGGAACCCTAAAGTCACATGCAACTTTATTTATTTATTTGAAAGACTTACTCGACGTTGGATCGAGTCTCTTATTTATTTCATTTTTTTGAGATTTTGTTTTCTATCGATTCATTTTATCTTTTCTATCCTAATTATAGAAACTATACAAACATACAAGTACTAAGCTATTACATCACAAAGCACACAAACATAATTTGAGACACAAAAAAATATCCAAGTCCATAAGCCAATCCTTGAAAACATACCTTGCACAAAAAAGCAAATAGTTAGTGAATGACATGAACCATGAATATGCATAATATGATGGAAATGAATTAAAATGACAAAAAATATCAAAAGTCATGGAAAAAATGTGAAATTAATTCCCTATGGTCTCTAACCTGATTATAACACTATGTTAAAAAATCTCTTAAAAATTCTAATTCTAACTATGTCAAATAGTCACTTAATTCTATCAAAAGTTCAATCACAAATTTATACAATCCACACTACCAAAACAGTAGAAAAAATGCCCTAAAAAATACACAAAAAATATTCTAGGTACTTTATTTTGTCCTCTAATCATATCAAAAAGAATGGATCCAAAATGTTACAGGAAGTGGTGGAAATAAATTGTGCAAATTTATGTGTTTATGAAAATCACTAAAAATGAAAAATCACTAAAAATGAAAAATCGAAATTAAATGGAAAAATAATTAAATTCAGAAACTAAAAATTGGGAGGAGTTCTAAATTGCCTTAATATTCTATCCTACTTTTTGGGGAATTTTTCTATTTGTTTTACTATTTTTTATTGAATTAAATTGTACAAGCATAAAAATAGAAAATTAAAAAATTACAAAAAGAAAAAAGAATAGGAGAGGGTGGGAATAGAGGCTTTTCTAGTTAAAAACAACATGGGCCTGCAACATGGGGGTGCAGATAGTGAGAGCTAGGCCCATTAGTGCTAAAGTGAGGCTGGGGTGTACGGGAAGCAATTTTTCAGGTTGAAAACAGAATGGGCCGTGAAGCCAAGGTGCGAATAGCAATCACCTAAGCCCAAAAACCCAATCTTATCCTCTTGAATTCCTAAGACGGTGGAGATTTACTTGTTTAATGTTTTTCCTTAATGATTTTCGGTGCATTAATCATGAGTTAATGGTTTTTTAATTCTGATTAAACATATTTTAAGCACATGTTAAATCAAATAATTAAATTTATATTACTTATAACAAAGAAACAAAAGAATATGTTTCTCTTTCTCACCAACACGTTCTCTTCTTCTTCCTACAAGAAAACCCTAACCCCTCATACAAACCCTAGACCCTTCTTCTTCTCGCCCTATTTCCACCGCCGCAACCTTTTCCGCCATCTTCCTCCTCTCTTCTCTCTGCCGCAACATCTCCCTTCTTCTCCTTCTCGCTGCAACATCTTCTTTCTTCTCCCTATTACCATCACATTTTCCTCTTCCACCAACCCTAGCCGCCACCGGAAAGGCTCCCTCTGTGATCAATCATCCTCTCTCACAAACCTAAACACTAAACTCCATTAAATTTCTCTCCACCTCTCAAATTCCTAACAGCTTAACCTAGGCTCCAAGCTACCTCGAATCAAAACGGAACAAAAATCAACCTTGTTGGGAAGGTGTTACCTGTAGATGAAGGCGGCAGTGGGATGGATTTCCGGTAAGGGCTTTTCAACTCACCGTTCCCCTTTCTCTTCTTCTATTCCGCAAATTCGAGGTTTTTTCCATTCACCGTTATCATTTCGTAGAATGACTCAGAGGTATGGTGACGTTGCTCGCACATCTCCGATGAGTTTTGCCGCGGAAAACGATATGTGGACGTTTGAAGTGAGAGTTCTTGATGATTCGTTCGTTCCTGAACTTTTGCAGGTTGTGGATGTAGGAGAGATTGGATATTGATCGAAGATAATCGCGATGTTGATGGATGAAGGTGATCGAAGATGCTTAGTTTGATTCAGGTTGATTTTGAAGGCTGCTCGAGGTTGTTGAACACGTTTAGCGAGAGTTGAAGATCAATGATGTTGTTCACAGATCAGGTATGCGGCTTCGGTCCCCTTTTCTCCTTTTTGCGATTCTGTTTCCTTGAAATTGCTGTTGTTGAATGGTGACTTTTATTGATACGGTGTGACCTGGTTTTTTTCCTGGTTTTGCAACGGCTATGGATATGCAGGACTATGCGAGTTCTTCAAGATTGATGAAGAATTGGATTCCTATTTAAATTGTGGAAGTTTTGTTTAAAGAGTTCTTGAAAAATGGTTAAAGGTGACTGAGGGATGAATGATGAATCTATTGTGATGAAGGTGAAGGTTGAATGAGAGAGATGAAGAAGGAAAGGAATTTTCAGAAAGATGAAAATGAAGATGGATTGAATGAGAGATCTTGAAGAAGTTGTAGCATGAGGGAGATGAAGAAGATCGAAGTTTGCAAGAAGATGAAAGAATAAATGGCAGAGGAAAATGATGCAGAGTAAAGAGAAATTCCTGAAGAATGAACCAAGGTATATGTAGAGACTATTCAGTAGATTCTGGAAGTTTCGGGTGATGATTTCTGTTATTGAATTTGTTATGACAGTTAGGATTTGTAACTGAATTCTTCTTGCAGTTTTGCTTCATTTATTCTTTTGAGTTTTTGTCGTATTGATTTCCTCATGAGTTTTCCCCTTTTTCAGCTAGCTGCTTGATAAGCTTTTGTTTTATGTTGGCAATTTGAGGAAGTTTTAGCCGCAAGAGAGATTCGAGAAAATTGGGTTAAGATTCAGAGAAGGAGAGGAAGCCAAATTCTTTGATTTTTTTTCTGTTATGGACTTGTAACTTTATTCTTGTATAAATTTCCTCTTCTAAATTCTGTTAAACATTTCCTTCTCATCTTCTTTGATTTTCTGGTGAACTTGTTCTGGTGTAAGTTTTTTTTCCTGTACTTTTTGTTTGAAAAATTTCTCAATAGGATTTTTGCTACCGATTGTGTAACTGAGCTTTCTTTTCATTCAAATACTTCTTATGTTCACCACTGTTAGTTTCATTACTTTTTTTTGCTGCACCGAAATTGTTCTGCAGTCCTATCCATACTAAAACTTGTTGTATTTCTCTTTGATAGATATAATGGAATTTAATAGAACCAAATTTAATGGTAAGAATCTGAAGTGAAATTAAAATAAGTAGAGTAGAAATGAAGTCACCAAGTTCCATAAGTCTCAAAAAAATGGTTTTCTTATCACTATTTTTAATTTATGGTAATGGGTTAAACTCACTGTAAATGGGCTTAATATTAATGAACAAACAATGAGCTTTGGAAATGAAACCAATATTGTTAGTGACCATAAAAAATGTTCTAAATGGCTCATAAGAAGTTGGAATTAAAGGAAATGATGCGGGCATGGAAGAGTGAAATTGATTAACAAAAATGAGTCTTTGGAGATCAAACTTAAATGTGATTATAGGTATGGGCTTGTCATGTACATGTTTTTTTTTACGAATCCGTGTCTTGTATTCCGATCAATTATAACATGTTAACTCCCAATCAAATCCCAAATCCAAAGTCAGCTCGTACTCAATCAACCAAACTTCAGTCAACCTAATTAACAATTTGTACCAATAGCACCAAGCAACTGGGAGAACCACCATCCCCCGATTACCATATGAGTTCACACTTTGATTTTATGAGAAATACAGAGAAGTAAATAATTCAAAATCTTGTGAATTTTGGAGAAGGCTAGCCCTGGTGGCTTGATGCAGATAAGCTCTTCAATATCCATGAATCAAAACCCTAATTTTCATATTCCTTAGCTTGTCATTTGATGATGTTGAGAAACCTTGAAGGAGATTCTTATGTTGGTATAATCTCACCCTTTACTTCAACGTTGAATGTAACATAGCTCGATAGGTCACCTCTAAATAAGAAAATTCTTGTTTCCATATCTTTTGAGTTTCCATGCAAATGAATAAATGCAAGATGAGTTCATGACCTAACGAAGGCGCAGAGGAATGCAAACATAAGCCAATTAAGATTATAAACAAGAGGGCAAATTTTGGGGTGTTACAGCTGCCCCTATTCAATCACTGTAGACGTGAATGGATGATAGCAGTTGCTTTCAGACATTTGAGGTATGCAGGGATTGAATACCAGGAACAACCAGAAAATTTGCACTCTGTGGCAGGAGATCAAGGAAATAAACTCAACCGAACGAACTCTGCTTGGATATAATTATGATGGGAAGAACAGTAAACCAGGGGATGCCTTTTGGGAGATATCAGACGGCTACTGACTTGCTGCAACAATGCCTTAATGGTGTATTATTGGATGGAGTTAGACGAATAACGACTTGCCACGCTGTGGGTGGGCTTTGATCAACTTGTGATAGAATTTTAAGATACTTCGCCACCCTGGGGATGGGCTTTTGCCAATTTACGGTTGGACTTCGCGATACGATCTACCACGCTGCGGGTGGACGTTCGACAATTTGCCACACTGCGGGTGGAATTCTGCTCACTACGGGAGGCTTTTGCCCACTGTGGGGGACTTTAGAGATTTCCCACACTGCGGGTGGACTTTTGCTCACTACGGGAGACTTTTGCTCACTACGGGAGACTTTAGAGATTTGCCACACTGCGGGTGGACTTTTGCTCACTACGGGAGACTTCAATTTATTTCCACACTACGGGGGTTGCTGCTCACTACGGGAGACTTCTGCTCACTATGGGAGACTTTTGAAACTTGCCACCCGAAGATGGACTTTGGCCAGTCTGCGGCTGGACTTTTGCTCACTGTGGGAGACTTTTGCCCACGATGGGGGACTTTTGCTCACTGTGGGAGACTTTTTCCCACTGCGGGGGACTTTAGAGATTTGCCACACTGCGGGTGGACTTTTGCTCACTACGGGAGGCTTTTGCCCACTGCGGGGGACTTTAGAGATTTGCCACACTACGGGTGGACTTTTGCTCACTACGGGAGGCTTTTGCCCACTGCAGGGGACTTTAGAGATTTGCCACACTGCGGGTGGACTTTTGGGAGTTTGCCATACTGCGGGTGGACTTCAGATAAGTTTCCACGCTGCGGGTGGACTTTGGAAATTTGCCACACTGCGGGTGGACTTTGGCCAGTCTGTGGCTGGGCTTTGCATATGTTGAATTGCACGACATGTTGCCCCATGACACTGGGGATATTATGTCTTGAGTATTGTTAATGAACTGGTGTGAATGTAAAAGAAATTCCTGACGCGGAAGTAATAAGTCTCGGCTAACTCTGTAGGGAAACACAATGATTGCGTATTCGATCCCAAGAAGTCCTGTGGGGATAACATCTATGTTGGAGAAGAACGTGAATAATTCATTCGTCTTGAATTATCACCTTTGCCAAAAATAAATTGGACTTTAGATTTGAGGACTGTGCCAGGGATATCTCGACTATTGGGGAGTACCTACTCTTATGGATCCGCTGGGGAGGAGAATGATTCATTTGAAATCTCCTAGGGGAATAGGAATTGCCTTAGATCTGTTGAGGAACTGAGATCAAGGAAACCATCTTGAAGGAAAAAAATGCTGACTTTAGTGAGGATAACTTCTATTTGCTTGTTGGTGATGACAACTGTAACACGGTGGGAGAACTGACTTTAGTTATGTTGCGGATAGCAAGAGTCGCCACCGACTTTTATTTTATCCAAAGGAAAGGCATAAAAGAACAGGAAAGACCTTTTAAAAGATTTTTGGGTCCGGGGGGTAGGTTATGTAAAGGGAAGGTGTTAGCACCCTTTACATCCATGGTTATCCATGGGCTCTTAGTTACTTAGCTCACTTTGAATTGTTTTTGAAAAGTGTAGTGTGTGCATAGAAAATTTTCATATGAGTTAATAATGATCCATGTACGGATGCGTAAAAACTTGTGTTTGAAAATTTATTTGAAATTTGTTAAGTGTTTGAAAAGTTTGAATGAAGTGAGCAAGCAACTATGAGATACCTACCCTAAAGTTTAAGTCTTTTCTGTTCTTTATCCTTTAAGTGGCAAGACTATCCCTATTATTAAAGAATAGGTAGTCATTACCTTGGATGTAAGGGACAAGTAAGGGACATTTGTTTAATGAAGGCAACTGTGGGGTGTATTAAGCATTTAGGAGGGACTATCATCATTATTCGAAAAGGGACTTGATCTTTAAAGGCAACCATTAAGGGACTTGATGACTTTTCTTTTAAGGGACTTGCTTTATACACCCCACTTGACCTTTTTGAATAGGCAACAATAAGAGGCAACCCTAGAAAGTGAGACGGCGATTAAAAAATCGACTTATGTGTGTGAGTGTTTAATTTAATTTATCTAATAATTAAAGTGATCTAAATTCAATTTTAAAATAGAATACATGTTTACACTCCCTATTTTACTACCCATAGCATGAAAATTAAATAATTTAAATATTTACAAAAATTACATCCAGGAGCAATTACAATAATAATAAGCAATTAATGATAAATAGCAAAATAAATAAATAAGCAGAAATATAAATAATAAGTAAATAAGCAATAATAATAATAAGGGTTAGTAATAATAATTAAAATAAATGGGGTTAGTGAAATAATAATAATAAGCATAATTAAAAAATAAATAGATTAGTAATAAACATGATTAGTAATAATAATAAGCAAAATAAAATTTTAATGTCATAATAGAAAAATAAGGACAATTATATTAATTAATCATAGAATTTAAAATTATAAACAAATTAAATAAATTATGAACATATTATGAGAAATTATTAAATTTTGCAATTTTTTCTAGAAATTATTTACATATACAATTAATTATAAATAAGGATAGAATATTTATATATTAAAATTATAATATAAAATATATACATAATAATTATATTTACAAAATTTAATTTCATTAAATATTATATTAAATAAATATGTACAAAGTAATTATATTTATAAGATTTAATTATACTAAATATTATATTTACAAAAATTAAGTTAGAAGAAAGAAATTAGGTTTTAACATTTGTTTAGAGAAAAAATAAATTAGGGTTTTAGGTTTTTTTTAAATTTAATATACAAAATCATTTTAATTAGTATACATATATTATAATTACATAATAAAAGAAATAATTTTTTCTTAAATTAAAAAATATGATTTTTGAATATTTGAAACATTGAATATAATTATTTTATAGAATTATTTCATTATATATATCATTATTAATAAAAAACCAAATTAATTAAACAAAATAATAATAAATAAAAAAAAACAAAAAAAAACAAACCTGGCTGGGATTTGAACCCAGGAGGCTTTGTTCACAATATCCATGCCCTACCACTGGGCCATGCGCTGGTTGGTGCAAGAATGATGACCTCCAAGTTGTTTTGTTCTTTCAAACTAATAATCAGAAAAATAACTGAAAAACAAAAGGCCTGGGGGAGGATTGAACCCAGGACCTTTGAAGCTAACACGCATACACCAGACCAATCCAGCTAGATGAGCAATTCTGTTTATAAACTAACAACAATGCATAATATATAATACTTAGTAAATAAAATAAGAAATAAACAAAAGTTGGAGAACCAGGATTCGAACCCAGGTTCATGGACAACATGCATGCGCGTCTTACCACCAGGACAAGCGTGTGCTTGTGAAACATAATCAGAAAGAATTCATAAAATATTTAAACTACAATTTGAACTTCTAAAACGCGCGCCAACAGCCTTCTTCTTCCTTGAGACTTGCCAAATTTCCTGCGATTTCACATGCAAATTTACCTGCGATTTTCAAATTGCAGCAATTCCTACGAAATACAAACATGGACAAAACAGCAAGATTTTATGAAATTGGTTATGCCATTAAGTTCATAACAAGATTTCCAATCATTCTATGTCCTTGTAATCCATTTATATTGGCTGGATAACAAAACCCTAATTGAAGCCGCAAACCCTAAACATGGTGAATCATGATTCAGGCTATGGAACTTCACCAAACGATCCAGAATCCATCTATAGCTATCAACAAACATCAATATGTCATCAAAATTCATTATCAATTAGTAAATATAGTGATTCGAAAAAAACTTTATGAAGCATATGAATGATGCGGATTATGCATTATGAGGTGTTTTGGCTGCAAGTGAAGGTTGGTTTTCACTCAGAGAGGGCCAAGGATCATGACTATGATCTCAAATTACCTTCAAATGTCCTGGAGGATGAAAACCGAATATGAGTTTTTTGAAGGATTTTTGATTTTGTGAACTTACTCTTAGGGTAGAAAAATTCGTCCTCTTGTGATTGCAATGAGTTATCTACTTATAGGTGATTGAATTTAGGTCATAAAATTGAATGGTCATGTGGAAAGATTGATATGAAAAGATTCAAGTTGATCATGCTTTGAAAATCAAATATTCTTGCATTAAGGCTTGCTATTTTGGGACAAATCTTATGATTTCCTTCCTCTTCAATTCCAATCATCATTTAAGATCTTCTAGAAACTCAATCTCCATCAAATATTACCTTTTCATATTTTATTTTTATTTAAAATGATTTTTAATGAATTAAATCAAAATAAATAAAAATAAAATAATAAAAATTCTGATTTTTAATGATTTGGGTCGTGCATGAAGTTGTTGTATGGATTGGGTCATCATTTGGCAAGCCCATTTGGAAGAAATTGGTTTTAGACCTCCTTTTTCATCATAAACCAACTCAAAATTTCCCAACTTTGAAAGGGCACACATCCTTCAATTTTAATGCTATGAGGGTGTTCTTTGACATTTTTGAGAAGCTTGAAGAGTCCTCTAAACAAACCCATTGGTTTCATGTCCATATCATTTACCAATCTCAAGTTATGCCCTTTTGAAGTTGTTGACTTTTTGTTGACTTTCAAAAGGACCTATAATGTCTTAGCTCATACCTTCCAAATGAAGCATTTTTGGGCTTGGCTTGTGAGACAAAAAGTTGTAGAGAATTCAATTTCCTTCAAAATGAGCTTTGAGTGGAGACTTGGTGATGAAGTATGTGAAAGTTATGGCTGGTCAAAGTTCAGTTGACTTTTACCGAGGAAACCCTAATTTAGAAACTCCTGATTCTTGATGATCTGGAATCTCCTTGATGATTCATGATCAACCCTTCATCAAATGATGAATTTTAATTCATATACTTGATGTTGGAAAAAAATCATGAAGTTTGACTTTGGTTTGACCACAGTTGACCTCAGTTTGACTTTTTAACTGCATTGAGTGATTTTGACTTATCTGATCATCTGACTGAGCAAACTTTTGAGAAAAGTCTTGAAACTTGTCATGGGGGTTCTTAAACATATATAAGATGTTATGAAGATCATTTGAAGTCTTGGAAGTTCATTTCGCTTGATTAAAGTCAAAACCCTAGTTTTGGATGCACTGCTTAGGAGGTGCATTGTCTGAGGGAATTATCAACTCTTCTGACCCATTGTGAACTTTGTGAACCTTGTGAACCATCATAAGGTGTCTTGTGAACCTCATGGGAGGTATTGTGAATCTTGTAAACCTTGTGAACCTCATAAAGTGACTTGTAGACTTCATGAACCTCATGGAAGGTCTTGAAAGCATTGGGAAACTTGTGAACCTTGTGAACCTTCATAAAGTGACTTGTAGACTTCATGAACCTCATGAAAGGTCTTGTAAATGTTGAGAAGCTTGTGAACCTTCTTAGAACACAAAATCTTGTATTGTGAGGGCAAATTTTGGGGTGCAACAGCTGCCCCTGTTCAATTTTCTGAAACCTGAGGGGTTAGATTGGTATATTCGCCATTCGTGACCTGGAAGGTTGAAGGGGATTGAACATAAAAGCCCAAAAATTTGCACTCACCAGTGCATAAAGTGGTACAGATGGCTAGTTGAATATGATTGAGTGGGCTTAAAGATGCCACTTGGAGGAAAATTCTTCAGATGCATGTCTTGAAGCAGCCCAAAATATGGAAGTATAATGATAGCTCTCAGGAGGATAAAGCAGTCCTGATGTAGTAATATGCTTTCAAGAGGATGAAATAGTCTTGAGAGATTGATAATATATCTTCAGGAGGATGAAGCAGCCCTGAATATGAAGGTATAATGATAGCAGTCAGGAAACTGGAGCAGTCCTGAGGTATTGATGTGATTTCAGGAGGATAGAGCAATCCTGAGGTAATGAAGTTGTCAGGAGGATAGAGCAACCCTGAGGTAATAATATGATTTCAAGAGGATAGAGCAATCCTGAGGTAATGAAGTTGTCAGGAGGATAAAGCAGCCCTGAGGTAATAAATTGTCAGGAGGATAAAGCAATCCTGAGGTATTTGTTAATATGGTTCCAGGAGGATGAAGCAATCCTGATGTACTAGGAATTTTCAAGAGGATAAAGCAGTCTTGATATAGTGATATGTTTTCAGGAGGATAAAGCATTCCTGATGTAATAGGAGTTTTCAGGAGGATGAAGCATTCCTGATGTAATGATAGTTTTCAGGAGTATGGAGCAGTCCTGAAGTATTGATATGATTTCAGGAGGATAAAGCAATCCTGATGTATAAGAAGCTTTCAGGAGGATGGAGCAATCCTGATGTAGTAATTTTCAGGAGGATGGAGCAGTCCTGATGTATTAATGTGCTTTCAGGAGGATAGAGCAGTCCTGATGATCATAAGTTTGTTTGCTGGATAATTAACCTGAAAACAAGGTAACATTCTGTATAATAATATCAGTTTATGCTTTATGTATGCATATATGATATGATGCACTTAGGTAATGTACTATGTATCTATGGATATGTATGTTATGATATGGTGTAAATGATGTATGTATGATATGATACTGCTTGAAATGTTTGGATATCTTCGTATAACAACTGCTGACCAGGGAAAATAAATCCCGATTTGTTGCTGAAGAATATGGGGAACTTGTTCCTGTCTTGTTTGATAAGAAGGTATACATATCCTCCTGTCTGCTGGGGATAGCAAGGTATATATAACCTCCCGTCTTTGTTTGATAGTAGGATAGATATAACATCCCGTCTTCGTTCGTCGTACTCTTATTGGAAAGTAAATTCCCGAATATCCGTATGAGGATAAAAGAGATGGATATAAATTCCAGGGGAGATGTGACTTTATGAAGATGGATTTATCCTACTGAGGGTTTGTAACTGTTCTTGTAAAGATGAACCGGCGAAGCTTCGTTGAAATCCTTCCCTCGTTCGTCCTTAGTAAATACTATTACTGCATTTCCATGCATTTTTGGTAAACATCAATCATATTGAAAAGCATACATGCGCTTTTTGGTAAACATCAATCATATTCAAAAGCATACATACATTCAAACACAACCAATGGACGTTTCGCTTATGTAAATAGGGTAAAAGTAAATCTGGATTCAAAAGATGGATTTTATTTATATCAAAGAGTGACCTATACACGGGTAAATTTGTACAAGGAGACATAAACCATAGTAAGAGGATTTTGTCATAAAATTTTACAAAACAAAGAAAATCAGCTATGTGGGAAATAATCCCATTGAGTTTCAATTCTACTATTGCCATTATCTTCAAGTATCTCATCTTCTGTTGTTGAGACGGAAATGATTGGATTGAGCTTTATCTGTTTGAGCTTGAGTAAGTATCACAACTGGTTGCAGTTTCATGGGTGATCTAAACGAGACATAGTCATACGCTTTAATCCCTAACTTTTGCCTGGATTGCCCTTTCAGGTTTTCAATCCACCGGGATACCCTTTTTTGCCCAAGCCGCCTTTTCAGGTTTTCGACTTGCCGGGTGTACATCTTTTTATATATATCCCTAATTTTTGCCCAAACCCTTTTGGTTTGCCGGGATGCCCTTATTTTTGCCTAGGCCTGTCAACCTAGCGGGTCTCTTTTTATGCGTAGTATTTTTTAACTATGTCTGCGTTTACAGGCTGTGGGAAGTCTTCACCATCCATGGTAGTGAGTATCATAGCACCTCCTGAGAATACTGTATTGACTACAAATGGTCCTTCATATGTTGGAGTCCACTTTCCCCTAGGATCACCCTGTGGTAATATGATACGCTTGATTACCAAGTCACCAGCCTGATATACCTTTGGCTTAACCTTCTTGTTAAAAGCTTTGATCATTCGTTTCTGGTACATCTGGCCATGACAAACTGCTGCTAACCTTTTTTCATCAATCAAATTTATCTGGTCCAGTCGAGTCTGAATCCATTCATCTTCATCCAGGCCTGCATCCCTCATAATTCTTAAGGAGGGAATCTGAACTTCAATGGGAAGAACTGCTTCCATACCATAGACCAAGGAGAATGGGGTTGCCCCTGTTGAAGTACGTATTGTGGTACGATAACCATGAAGAGCAAATGGTAACATCTCATGCCAATCCTTGTAAGTAACAGTCATCTTCTGTACAATCTTCTTAATGTTTTTATTAGCAGCTTCTACTGCCCCATTCATCTTTGGACGATAAGGAGAAGAGTTATGATGCTTAATCTTGAACTGCGTGCAGAGATCAGTAATCATAGTGTTGTTCAAATTAGAGCCATTGTCAGTGATAATCCTTTCAGGGATGCCATACCTACATATGAGATTATTCTTAATGAATCGAGCCACAACATTCTTAGTAACAGATGCAAATGAAGCTGCCTCCACCCACTTCGTGAAGTAATCAATAGCAACCAGGATGAAACGATGCCCATTAGAAGCGGTAGGCTTGATCTCACCAATCATATCAATGCCCCACATGGCAAAGGGCCAAGGAGCAGTCAACACATTCAATGGTGATGGAGGTATATGTACTTTATCAGCATAGATTTGACACTTGTGACACGTTCTGGAGTATTGGTAACAATCAGCTTCCATGGTAGACCAATAGTAACCTGCTCTCAATATCTTCTTTGCCATAGTATGACCACTAGAATGAGTACCAAAGATCCCCTCATGCATGTCTTCCATAATCTCAATTGCTTCCTTCTTATCCACACAACGGAGCAAAGTTGAATCATGATTGCGCTTATACAGAATGCCATTACTCAAAAAGAACTTAGCAGAAAACCTTCTCAGGAACTTCCTATCTTTGACAGATGCCCCTTCAGGGAACTCTTGAGCTTCAAGATATCTTTTCACTTCATATAACCAAGGTTTCTCCTCTGCCCCCTCAGTGTCAATCCCATTGCAGTATGCAGGCTTCTCAAATCTATCAATGGTAATCTTGGGAGCTTCATCATCCCAACTGATCTCAAACATGGATGCCATGGTGGCCAAAGCATCAGCTAACTGATTCTCTCTTCGTGGAATATGTCCAAAGGTAATCTCTTTGAAATGTGGGATCAAAGACAAAACATGCTCTCTGTAAGGAATGAGATTATCATGCTTGGTATCCCAATCTCCTTTAATCTGACTTACTACCAGGGCTGAATCTCCATACACATCAAGGAACTGAATCTTCATATCAATAGCAGCTTTAATACCCAGGATACATGCCTCATACTCAGCCATGTTATTGGTACAATAGAAACAAAGTCTGGCAGTAATCGGGGTATGACAACCTTCAGGGGAACTAATCACAACACCAACACCATTACCAAGTGCATTAGAGGCACCATCAAAAACCATAGTCCATCGGGATCCTTGTTCAGGTCCGTCATATTGTCCAGGTTCTTTGGTAATAATCATAATGTCTTCATCAGGGAACTCAAAACTCATTGACTGGTAATCATCCACTGCTTGATGAGCCAAATGATCAGCAACAACACTTCCTTTAATTGCCTTCTGAGTAGTATATTGTATGTCATATTCTGTCAATATCATTTGCCATCTTGCAATTCTTCCGGAGAGAGTAGGTTTCTCAAATATGTACTTGATTGGATCCATCTTTGAAATCAATAAGGTAGTATGGGTCAACATATACTGTCTTAGTCGGCGAGCAGCCCATGGCAAAGCACAACAAGTTTTCTCGAGCAGTGAGTATCTTGTTTCACAGTCGGTAAACTTTTTGCTAAGGTAGTATATTGCCTGCTCTTTTCGACCAGACTCGTCATGTTGCCCCAAGACACACCCCATTGAGTTGTCTAACACTGTTAAGTACATAATCAAAGGTCTTCCATCAACTGGTGGCATCAAAATTGGTGGTTCTAGTAGATATCTCTTGATTTCATCAAAGGCAGTCTGACACTCATCATTCCATTCCATCATCTGATCTTTCTTCAACAATTTGAAGATTGGCTCACAGGTAGTTGTTAACTGGGAAATAAATCTTGCAATGTAATTCAATCGTCCCAAGAAACCTCTAACCTCCTTCTCAGTACGGGGAGCTGGCATCTCTCGTATAGCCTTCACTTTTGTAGGATCCACTTCAATACCTTTTCCACTGACAATGAAACCCAGGAGCTTTCCAGATCTAACTTCAAAAGTACACTTGTTTGGGTTCAGTCTCAACTTGTATTTCTTCAACCTCTCAAACAATTTATGCAAATGATCAAGATGTTGCTCTTCATTCTGAGACCTGGCTATCATATCATCCACATATACTTCAATCTCATGATGAATCATATCATGAAACAAAGCCACCATAGCACGCTGATATGTTGCCCCTGCATTCTTCAAACCAAATGGCATCACCTTATAGCAAAAGGTGCCCCACTGTGTAACAAATGTTGTCTTCTCCATATCTTCAGGAGCCATCTTGATTTGATTGTAACCAGAGAAACCATCCATAAAAGAGAAAACCTTGTGCTGAGCAGTGTTGTCTACAAGAATATCAATATGAGGAAGTGGAAAATCATCTTTGGGGCTAACTTTGTTCAAATCTCTGTAGTCCACACACATACGTACCTTACCATCTTTCTTAGGAACCGGTACCACATTTGCAACCCACTGAGGATAAGAAGTTACTGCTAAGAACCCTGCATTGAACTGTTTCATTACCTCTGCCTTGATCTTCTCTGACATTTCAGGACGCATACGACGAACCTTCTGTTTCTTTGGACGACAATCTTCTTTTACTGGTAAACGATGAACCACAATGTTTGTATCTAATCCTGGCATATCTTCATAAGACCAAGCAAAGATATCTACATAGTCATGTAACATCTGAATCAGCCTGCTCTTGATACTATCCTCTAAATCATCCCCTATCTTGACTTCTTTTCTGTTTTCTTCAGTTCCCAGATTCACAACTTCGACTGGCTCTTCATGTGGCTGTATAGCTTTCTCTTCTTGTTGTAACAACGTAGTAAGCTCTACAGGTATTTCACAATCGTCCTCATTTCCGTCTTCAGTTTGATAGATCGGATTCTCGAAATTATAATTGGCAATAGTAGAACTGTTATCAACAGGATCCAGAGTGGATGAGGATCTGCATTTTAGTGATGTGGGTGTGTGTAAGAACACATAGCTGATAAAACAAAATAAAAGAAAAGAAAGACAAGGAACACAATATTTACTAAAACGAAACGTCCACTGATTTTATTGAATGAAGTATGCAAATGAAATGACAGCCAGTAACAAGCACACCATTGTGCCCCGGGTAAGGCACATGGCTTAAAAGTCTTATAGTTCAAGAAATTACAAAATTTAAAATATAACAACACAGTAATAGTATTTACTCCTGACTAAAGGAGATAGGGATAACATCTTCATCTTTCCAATTATTGAGTCCAGCACCCACAGTAGGAAAAATCCAAGCATCCAGATTATAGTCCTCCTCATAGTCTCCCACAGCATTGATCTGATCTTTCGTAACCCCTTGATTGGTGATACGAACAGCACGAGCACGACGAACAGCCTTCTGGGACTCTGCAGTGAAATCCAAACCAAACTTGTCAGACTTGTATGGAATATCAGGAAGCTGACCCCAAATAGTACAACCACCTTCTTCCACCACAGCTCTAGCATCATTGAGGGAGGCCATTGCCATTGTTGGAGGTTTTCTGGTGACCACAGGAACTTTCTTGACAATCGGAGGAGCTACATAATCATTAACAACCCAGGGAACCACTTCAAATGTCTGACATGGAGTTTCAACATATTCACCTTCCACCTCCAAATACTTGAAGGTATTCACATGACTGACAAAATATTCTTATTCCCCATAGACAGTAACAACCTTTCCTTCCACCGGATATCTTAGCTTTTGGTGTAATGTAGAGGTTACAGCACCTGCCCCGTGGATCCAGGGACGACCAAGCAGACAAGAGTATGAAGGACGAATATCCATCACATAAAATGTAGCAGTAAAAACCTGGGAGCCAACTTTGATTGGAAGATCAATTTCTCCATGTACTACTCTTCTAGAACCATCAAAAGCCTTCACCACAATATTACTGGGCTTCAGCACAGCGTCTTCAGGACTCAGCTTATTCAGGACTTCCTTGGGCAACACATTCAAAGAGGAACCATTGTCTATCAGCACATGTGACAGGGTAGTGCCCTTGCATTCAATTGAGATATGCAAGGCCCTGTTATGATCCCTCTTGGCAGGGGTCAAATCAGCATCAGAAAATCCTAACCCATTATCATAGGTCAGGTGGGCAACACAATTCTCGAACTGGTCAACAGAAATGGCATTGGTGTAGGCACCCCAAATTTGCCCTCACCCATTCACACATGGCTTGTGATCATCTCATATGCATATACACCATCATATCATCTCATAGTACATTTTTGATTCACTGCATAGCTTCTAAGTCATCTGCACTTAGGGTTTGTGATCTGAGCAATCCCAATGCTTCTTGAGCCATTCCAAAGGCCACCAATCAACTCAAAGAGGTCCATGTGTGTTCTTGTATCATGTTACATCCTCACAAAGTCCAAATTGCAGAGGAATCACAAGAACTAGGGTTTGAGTGGATGCAGAGCCAGGATGAACTGCACAGTTGACTGAAAATTAGGGTTTTGGTTTCAAACCCTCATAACTCCAAATTTTTTGGTCATTCTTGTTTCCATTGATCTCTATATGGTATAGGGAGTGTGCATATCAATTTTCATGAGGAAATTCCATGGGGAAGTCATCTGATCAAGAGTTGACTTTTCAGACAAGTCAGTGCAAAATCAGGGCATCTGAGGCTCCCAATGACCCAACCAATGGGTGATCTTCATCATTTTGAGTGTATATGATCTTTATTTGATCATGGAAGAAGGTTGAAGTTCATAAAAATCAAGAATTTGGAGTTTTTGCAAATGTTGACTTTTTGGGCATAGTTGACTTTTCAAGAATGCACCATTTTAGGTCAATTTTCAAGCCTTGATTCATGATCCAAAAAGGCTTCAAATGGAAAAACTTTGGTCATGAAAGTTGTAGATCTCATCTTTCCCTTTTCAAAAAGTACAAGAACATGATCAAATTCTTCTTGGATCAAAAGTTATGACCATGCAAAGTTGCCAAAAATCACTTATTTTCAAGTTATGCACCAAGTGGAAATTTTGCAAAGTCTTGGATCAAAACACATTGCAGCCTCTAGTTCACTACAAACCATTACACAAACATTTCCCTAAGTCATAAAATCAGATTTTTGATCAAGTTTGCCCATGGTTTAGTTCATGTAACTTGAATTTTTCACATGTGAACCAAAAGCTAGCCAACTTGCAAAAACCACTCATTTCACTTCCTACAACTTATGACATTGGAAGCTGACTTTGGCTAGCCTCTCCCTCACCTTTTGCTGCGCCAGCCATGCTTTGTCCTTGCCTAGATTTGGAGCCATGCCCTATCTTACACAAAAGTGGTTTTTGAGCAAAAAGTGATCTACCAATCCATAAAGCACAAGTCACATCAGCCAGCCAATCAGAATTGTTTATGATTTCAATTTGCAAGTTGAACATAACACAAGCCAAGGCTGAAACACACACACTCATCACATTCACAAAAAACTCACCTCATTGCAAGTTCCTTCGAAATTCTGTCCACAGCCATAAAACACTCAAACTCTCATCATCATTCAACTCACCACATCTCATAGACAAGAAACCACCAAAGCTCAAGCCTAAATCAAGCCTGAAAACTCCATTGCCATTATTCACCTCAAGCTGCAGATTCTATCGAATCTCTCTCCACAAGCCACAAACACACCAACCAATACCACAAACTTTCTCAACACACTTCATAGATCACAAACAACTCCTTTTCACAGCCTGAAAGTGCCAAAATCATCATGGCCATTGTTGACTGAACTGAAGCAGTTCCATTCGAATCTCCTTCTCCAGCCAACACAAACTCATTTTGAGCATTCAAACACATTTGGGGGATCAAGTAGAGCAGCTTGCATCAAAGGAAGTGGCCAGAAAGTTCCTAAACTGAAAGCTCCAAATCTCAGGTAGCTCGAAATTAATTTTTCCAGAAATAGTTTTTTATGTTACAAACTTGTTCTTCATGATGCACTGATCATTCTGGTACCTTTAGTTTTTGAAATGGTTTTGTTTTGAGCATTTAATTTGTGTTTGAAGCTCACGAACCCTAGAAATTGTTTGCTTCGATTCAGTTGATTTAGGAACTTTAAATTTGTTTTGAGAGAGGGGTTTGGTTCGTGAGAGGATAAGGATCATTTCCCTGGTCTTAGATTTCATTTTTGTAACGTTTTGAGGAAGTTGGGTGATTCTCAGGTGAGAGCTGGCCGGAGAAGACGACCGGAAGTCTTCTCCGGCCACCTGAATGTATTTAGGGCTTAATCCCATAATTAATGCTCGTTTGAATTTTGGCCGTTGATGCGCGTTGAATGTTTGACTTCCCACCCTTTTTGATGGCCAGGATCTGTTCATTAGCCCTAATCACTTTAATTAATTTATTTAATTAAGATTAATTCAGCTTTGAATCACAGCCACAGGATTACGCGCCAGTCAACACATTTAAACCCTGGAGCAATCCTGGCCATCCAATCTGTTTACTTTCATTTTCTTTTAATTTTTATTCATATTTATTTCATTTAAATTGCACAATTTATTTAAAATAGTTAAGAAATCGTAAAAATTATGAAACTTTTTCTTTAAGGTTTTATTAATTTTTATGACACAAAAATATTTTTATTTTATTTTTTTATCATTAAAAAAGTATTTTTAAATATTTAAAAGATCATTTTTAATTGATTAATGAGAATTAATTAATTAAAAATACTTTTAGGTATTTAAAAATTACAAAAAAATTCATGAAATGCTCTAAGACATTTAGAAACATTGTCCAACCTTCAAACCAAATTTCTTTTTTGATCTTGATGCACTTTAAGAATTTTTCATTGAATTAAATCATTTTTTATGCATTATTTTGATCACATGTTTGAAAATTCATTTCTGCCTTTTGGTGAAGGTTGAGACATTGATTCTTTTGCATTGTTTTCCATTTGACATGTATTTTCAAAGATGAAAAGGCCATGATTTGATCTTGCATTTTCTAATTGATTGGCATTTGTTTTGATAAGAACCCTAAAAAACCCAAATAACTTGCAAAAAATCATATCTTGAGATTGGTAAAGAGTTGGGAGCTCCCCTTTGGGCAGTGGTTTGTTATAGGTCTAGGGTTTCTTTGAGTGCCATTTTCCATTTTTTATCTTAGGGTTTGCTTCTGTTTTTGGTTTGTGTTTGATTGTTTGTTTCATAAACCCTAATTTGGGCTTTCTCTTGCATCCTTCTTGCATTCTTTTGCATAAGTTGACTTGCCATTGCATTTTGTGCATTCTTATGATTCATTTGACATCTTAAGACATGTATGAAGCATCATTGATCATTGCATTACATCTTTGCCATGCCATTTGCCTTGTATGCTTCATAACATTTCATGCTTGTTCATGTTCCTTAGCTTGCATCATATGCATTCATGGTCTTGTATGAACATCCCCATGTCATGCCTCATGTTTGCAGCACCTCATAACATCATAATCATCATGTACATGCTTCTGGTTTGGTCTAGCATCATGCCATTTCATCTCATCTTGCATTGCATTGTGTTTCTTTCTAACATTTCAGGTGGTAAGTAAACTTGAGAAGTGAATTTGCCTTCACTTCTCATACCTTTTCTTTTCATCTCCCTTGCATCCATTGCTGCATTTTTACTTGTGCTTAAGTTTGAGCTTGTTCATCCTTCTTCCTCCCACTTTCTTTCTTCAAGTGACTTGACTTCTTGAATGAAGCAAGTCACTTTGCCTCTCTTGATCTTATTCATCTGCCTCCTGGTGGCTCCTGTGAAGATTGTTCTTGAAAACCTCACAAACCATAGGAACAACCAAGCATGTCAATGAATTAGGGTTTTGATTAGTCTCCCCCATAGTTTTTACCTTTGTGTCTCCCTTTGAGTCTTCTCTTCTCATCTCATAATCAGAGACTAAACCCTAAAGGTTTTAAAACTTTGTGATTAGGGTTATGCATGTATCCTTCTTTTAGGGTGGAGTGTATAACTTTAATCCTAAGTATTAAACCCTTAAGGTGTTTAAATCTCTTAATCAATCCATCTAATAATCATCAAGACATCACACTTGTAACTTGGGCCTTGCATTAGGGTTCTAATTCTTCCTTAAGTGGTTAAGAAGGACTAACCCTAGTGTTAATGGACAAGTCCCCCTCAAGTTGTCTTACAAACAATAAAATCCATTTCATCATCATACCATTAAATAAAATCCACTTAATCAAAGGTTTGTTCTGTCATGGGTTTAATCCCTAATCATGGATTAAGTTGAGGAGCTTTCCTCAGCTTAAACATTCTCATCTATTATCCTTCTATTAGGATGGTGTAATGAGTCTGTTAAATCCCTGATTATGGCTTAACCTCATTACTCAACACTAAACAAAAAAACCACAAAAACATCTAAATAATCACAAATAGGTTAATGATCTTAACCCTACATCAAAGGTGATTAAGTGTGAGAATCTGACTTCACACTTAAGGTATTCTCATTACCCCTAATCAGAGGGATGATGTGATGAGTTTACTAACCCATTGGTTTAGGCTTAAGCTCATTATCTTATGAAAAACTTTCAAAAGCAATAAAAGACTGAAAACATCAAAAACAAACAATAATCGTCTCCTCCGGGATTCTTTTCTCATCTCATTCACTCACAAACGAGAGCTCGCTTCTTCCGTCTAATGCAAGACAGTTTGCATCTGTGCCAGACAGATCATACACTTGAGCATAGGCAAGTAAGCAGTTCACAAGTCGATTCATCTTTCAGTCTCTTTGGGTCGAACTACGGTGTTCTGACTTCCTCATTGCACGAGAGGATACGTAGGCATAACTTAACAGTTATCAAACAAAAGTCTCTGTATATTCCCCCTCTTTCCAGCATCATTCTTTAGCCTCATTATCTCGAGCATCCCACTCTGTTCTTACACTGACACTTTCATACTTCATGCCACTTATACACTATACACTGACACCTGTACATTCTTTTCCAGCTATTCTATACACAAATTACACTGACACTACCCCTTTAAAACACAAATCTTTTAAGCGTGGATCCCGTCGAGTACGACGGACAGTCTGGGTGCTAATACCTTCCCAGGTTGTAACCAACCCCCTTTCTCAGTCTCTCTGGTTCGCATACCGTCTTATCCATCTTTTTCTAGGCCTATGCAGCATCGCCTTTCCTCCGGGATAAAAATGCCTAGCTGGCGACTCTATTCATTTCTCCAGTGAGTTCACGGCTGTGTGTTCTCACTGTTCCCTTCGCCGACCGTTCGCGTCTGTACCTTTATCTGACCCCGGCGTCACTTATCGGGAGCGACAGCTTGGCGACTCTGCTGGGGATCCTTTATATTGCAACCAGGGCTTCTGGTTCTTTTTGTGGGTTCCTCCTAGCGCTCGATTGATTTGTGTTTATTGGGGGTGTTATGTGCTATTTGTGTTTGTATATTTGCTTTATTTACTGCTTTCTGTACAGCTTTATTTATTGCTTTCTTTACAGTTTTTCATATATCATATCTGTCATACTGTGCTGGCTGGCTGGATCTGTTGTTTGTTTTGGTGGGTGGGGTTCATTGAAAGTTAAGGTCCTATACCTGGGACCTGAGTGACACCTAGGCTAGAGTGAATCATATTCTTTCCCATTCCATTTCGGTCTGGTGCGGGAATATGAAACACGGTTCAGATATGGGTTTCTTCTTGAGAACTCTGTGTTGCAGATTTCCTGCAGTACTAGGGGGATCTGGGAAGCCTGCTAAGTCTGGATGACCTTTTAGTTTTGACCTTCAGAAACTGAGGTGAATTAGAGGAGGAATTGTTATGGTTATTGTAAACGCTGTACCTCCGGGTTAGAAGTGTTTACACTTCTCATAACGGATCCAAGTCTGAGGATCCTTGTTCTAGATCGCTACCTGTGAGGGGGTTGGGCTGTTTACAGGTTTGCAGGTACCTTAACCTCAGAATACCCTGTTACTTTGACTTTGTTAAGAATGCTCCATGTTGGATAGTTCTTGTGATTCCAAAACCCTGGACTTGTGGCTCTTTATTTGAGTCCCCCACCTTGGTTACTGGATTTATAGACCTCCATCTGGAATTATTGAACACACATGGATCTATACCAAGGCAGTTTAATCAGATCCAGCTCAGTCACAAACCCTTTTGCATTTCATTTGCATACATACTCATTGCGTCATATTAACATGTGCTTATTTGTGTTTCAGGGTATCCACCTTTATCTGGTTTTGGTTTTGACCCCATCTGCAGTTTTGACTTACCTCCACCAGCACTTGCTTCAGCTGCCAGCCATATACTTCAGTCACTTGCACCAGCCTATCAGTGGCTCACTCCTCAGCATCTCCATCAGCACTTATTCTACTCAGTCTTCAGCATCATGGCTCCAAAGAAAAGCAACATCACTTATCATTTCTTCCAACCAGACTTATCAGACATCAGGAGGGTTCAAACCCTGATCACTCCAGAGCACATACCTCTGTTCAGAGAATATTATGGGGATATACTGGACTTGGTTATGGATATGGACCCATCTCAGAGGAGCCTCATCCATACCTGCATTCAGTTCTATGACCCTCCATTGAGGTGTTTCACCTTTAAAGACTTTCAGTTGGGTCCTCTCCTGGAAGAATACTCATCATTGATTGGTCTGCCTATCAGGAGAGAAATCCCTTTCAACCCTGAAATGGTCTTTCCCGGCAATGGAGAGATAGCAAAAGCTTTACATCTGGAGCCTGTTTTGATTGAGCAACACATGACCTCTAAAGCTGGGATCCCTGGTTTTCATCTGGACTTCCTAATTTCTCAAGCTAGTCTGAAGGCCTCCCTGGGGGAGTGGAAAGCTGTTTGTGCTCTGTTGGCCTTAAGTGTATTTGGAATTGTGTTGTTTGTAGATGAGCCTCGATTCATCAGCAAGAATGCAATCCACCTGTTCATCTTGAAGAACCCAGTGCCAACTTTGCTGGGTGATCTTTATTACTCAGTGCATCAGAGGAATGAGAAGCAGAGGGGGAAGTTAGTAAGGATGTGTGCTCCATTATTCCATACCTGGCTCCTCAAGCATCTACCCAGAACAGATGCATTCCTGAATCCTCATCAGCAGAGCAACTGGGCTAAGAGGCTCACTACTCTCACTTCAGCAGACATCAGATGGTGCACTCAGAGCACCAAGGGCAGAGATATCATCACAAGCTGTGGGCACTTTCCCAATGTGCCTTTAATAGGAGTCAAGGGAAGTATTAATTACAACCCTCTGCTGTTCAGGAGACAGCTGGGATATGCTCTAGTCCATACTCCCAAAGCACAGGACTCGGTGGAAACTCTCTATTGTGAGAACAAGATCAGTTTGACTGTTGTTAGGCAGGCTGCCTGGGCCTGGGATCATGTTCAAACCAAGGGAATCACCATTCTGGGGAAGTGCAATAATGTGGCATCAGCCCAATATCATGAGTGGTCTTATGCTAGAGCCCAATTCTCTGGATTGCCTTTCACCATAGAAGACATGCCTGAGTCATCATCAGCACCACCCCCTGCTGCTATCAGTCTGGAGGAGTTTGAAAGCCTGAAGGAAAGGAATGAGAAGTTATCCCAAGCCTTGCAGAAGACCCTCCGGGAGAGGAGTGAAGGTGTGAGGGAGATTGAAAGATTGGAGAAGCTGAGGGTGGAACACTTGACTAAAATTGAGAAGTCTGGAGATTATATCAACAAGTCTAAAGCTGGTGAGCAGATTCTGAAGAATGCTTGTAAAGAAGCCCAGTTCCAGAGAGCAAGAACAGACTTGTATTTGAAAGAGAGTCAGGCCAGGTGGGTCCGGATCACTGAGGCCCGTACTCTAGAAGACAAGAGAGTTCAGGACAAGATGGAGCAGATGGAAAAAGCCCTGGCAGCAGCCCAGAAGGAAATATCAGAGCTAGAAATCAGAGCTGGAGTGAAGAGGTCTAAAGACCAAAGTCAGAACAAGAAGTTGACTGCAGCTGTTGCAACAAGAAACCTTCTCATCAGAGGTCTCACGGAGCGTCCGGCTGATCCTGTGACCGAAGCACTTCTTAAGGAAGTTCGTGAGGATGAGTTTGGCCTGGGAGTTTGATCATTTGCTTGTTGTTATTCTTATTCCATGTACTTTTGCTTTTTTTTTGTGATGTATTTTGGCCCCTTTGAGGGTTTGTGTTGTAAAATGAACAAATTGTATTATTTCACCTTTGTAATATATTTGTGTTGGTTTCTATCTGGGTTCACATCAAAAGCAACTTCAACAGCAGCATCTTCAAGGGTCTGGAAGGGTCAAAACTGAAGGCCAAACCGGATACCTTGAGAACAAATAAGCATAACTGCATTGCATGCTAACCCCTTTTGTTTGTTTTGTAGGTTTTTTGTTTTGTTGTTGCTAACCTCTGTTGTGAATCTCAGGAATTATTGCTCGCCGCCGGGTATTTCCTCTCAACAGGCCTCACAGGTACCCAACTAGAAACAACCTTCCGGGAATTCAGATGGATCAGATGCAGCAGGACCTTACGGAGGTCAGAAACCAGATGGCCAATGAAAGATTGGAGATGAGAACACAGATGACGCAGTTCATGGAGGTTATGAACAACATGGCTCAGAGCCAGGAGAGACTGAGGGCTATGGTTGAGAGGCAAAATCCAGAGGAGCCTCATGTAGGAACTGCAGGCACCAGTAACAATGAAAGGGTGCAACCACATGTGAATCCCCCTGTGTTTGGTCCACATCTACATCCTGAGATTAATATCCCTGCCAACATCCAAGGAACAGCTACTGCAGCCAGAGTACTTCAAGAAGATCCTCAGGAGGACCAATTTACAGTAATGGGTGCTGGAGAGGATGCTTATGATAGGAGATTGGATGAAATAGCTGAGAAGTTAAGGTCTTTAGAATCTCAAAATTCTTTGGGCTTCGACGTCATGGACATGGGTTTGGTTGATGGGGTCAGGATCCCTCATAAGTTCAAGCCTCCTTGTTTCGAAAAGTATAATGGGACTTCGTGCCCCCGGACTCATCTGCAATCATTTCTGGGAAGGCTGAAGGCCTATACAATGGATGAGAAGCTTTGGATGTTCTACTTCGAAGACAGTTTGACAGGAGCATCGAGGGAATGGTATTCCCACTTGACAAGGGCAACTGTAAGATGCTGGAAGGACCTGGCAGAAGCCTTCATCCGACAGTATCAATACAACTTAGACATGGCACCCAACAGGACTCTCCTAATGGGAATGTCACAGTCGTCAAGGGAAAGTTTCCGAGAATACGCCCAAAGATGGAGGCAATTGGCTGCTGCCGTTCAACCCCCAATGTCTGAGAGAGAAATGGCAGACATGTTTATGAACACTCTTCAGGGAACCTATATTGACAGGTTGGCTGCTTTCTCTTCCACTAGCTTCGCAGATGTTGTCATAGCTGGGGAGAGAATTGAAAGCCTGTTAAAAATGGGTAAGATATCTGATAATGGTGCAAGCTCGTCCAGTGGTACAAGAAAGCCTTTTGCAGGCCCGAGAAGAACTGGCGAGACCAATGCCATTCACACCAACAGGGGCAGGCCCCATTATGTTCCCAGAACAATAGCAGCAGTCACAATCCCTGCTCCAGCTCATCCTCAGCCGGTCTACCAACCTCCTCAACAAAATTTCCAACAACCACCTCAGTATCATCAGAATCAATATCCTCCAAGAAACAACTACAACAACAACAATAGCAACAACAATCAACAGAGGCCATTTCAACAGAGGCCCTCCCTAGCTAACCGAGTGATCGACCCGATCCCAATGCCGTACGCTGCTTTGCTGCCACAGCTTCTGAAACTCAACCTGGTTGAGCTAAGAACGTTGGCACCTCCGGACCCCAACAGTCTACCAAGAAACTATGACTCCAACGCTAGGTGTGCTTTTCATTCGAACGCACCTGGTCACAGTACAGAAAAATGCAGGGCTCTGCATATGAAGGTACAAGACTTAGTAGACTCCAAGGCTTTGAATTTTGCGCCTCCGCCCAATGTCAACAAAAACCCAATGCCACACCATGGTGGTCCCCGTATTAATGCTATTGAAGAAGACCAACCGTCTTATTTGATAACTAGTGTGGATCAGATCAGGACGCCATTGGTGGAAATCAAAGCTCAACTCCGTGAAAACAATATATTTCCGGGGTGTGAACTAGGGTGCCCCTACTGCAATATTTCTTGGAATGGGTGTGAAGACTTGAGGAATGGCATTGACAGCCTTATTAAGAGTGGCCTCCTACAGATCACTACATCATTTCCGGCAAATCCTACAACTTCATCAATAACGGTTTCAGACCCTCCTACAACTGCAGTAACAATTGTTCCCGATAATTCATCAGCAGCATCAGCAAGTACTTCATCTGTCCTACCAAATGATCGGTTTTCAACAGTTTCTCCTGCTACCACATCAGCTTCATTCCATTCCGACTCTCCATCAACAACAGCAACAGTCCTTCCAACGGAACCTCCTACAACACCAGCAAACAATCATGAAGATGTCTCCACAGTTACCATATTCTACGATCCAGAAAATAACTCCGCCTACCATTCAGAAGGTGCTGCTCCCACTAGAGCACCAGTCACAATCTTTTATGATCCACAAACAATAACAGTCCCTTCAGCAGCAGCAGTCAGTCCGGTTACCGTCACGGTGCCTGGACCTGTACCATATGAAAGCGATAGGGCCATCCCTTGGCACTATGGCTCTGACTTGTATTGCGAGGGAAAAAGAATCACTCTTGAAACATCAGCACCTGCACCACAAATTGATAATGTGGGCGGAGGCGGAGGCTTCACCCGAAGCGGACGTCTCTTTGCTTCACAAGTCCAAAGACCTACTGCTGAAGCAGAAGCTGCTGCCAAGGCAAAAGGAAAAGGCCCGGTGCAGGAAGATCCAGCTGCCAAAGAAACCTTGAAGACTCCATTTGATCAGGAAGTTGATGAGTTTATGCGAATCATTAAAAAGAGTGATTATAAAGTTGTGGATCAGCTTCATCAAACGCCATCCAAAATCTCCATCCTCTCTCTGCTTATGTGCTCCGAAGCCCATCGGAATGCACTACTGAAAGTACTGCACGCAGCTTACGTGCCCGAGGAGATTACTGTCAACCAATTGGAAACCGTTGTTGGAAATGTTACTGCTAGCAATGGGCTAGGGTTTACCAATTCTGACCTGACAGTGGATGGCCGCAATCACAACAAAGCCTTGCACATAACCATGGAATGCAAAGGAGCTGTCCTTTCACATGTGCTGGTGGACACAGGATCATCCCTGAATGTCTTACCAAAGAAGGCTCTGGTGAAGCTTGAATATGATGGACTGGCATTGAGACCCAGCAACCTGGTGGTTAGAGCTTTTGATGGCTCGAAGAGATCGGTTCTGGGAGAGATTGAGCTGCCCGTGACAATTGGCCCGCAGACCTTTAAAACTATCTTTTATGTGATGGACATTCAGCCCGCCTACAGCTATTTGTTGGGTAGACCCTGGATTCACGCCGCCGGCGCAATAACGTCTACCCTTCACCAAAAGTTAAAATATGAGTGGGAAGGCCAAGTTGTCACAATCTGCGGGGAGGAGGATATATTTGTTAGCCATCTGGCTACTTACAAGTATATTGAAATGGATGGAGAAATCGTTGAAACCATGAGCCAAGGTTTTGAAGCCTTGAATGTAAATGAAGCATCTGCTGTTTCGGGGATCTCCATGTCGTCATACCAACAAGCCCGGAAGGTTGTTGAGGAAGGAACGGCCCTAGGCTGGGGCAAGGTCTTAGCTGTGGAGGAGAAGAAGGACAAATTTGGGTTGGGTTACAGACCAACTCAACATCAAGTGAAGGCTGCTGGAGAGCCTGGTTTTGTCAGTGGGGGAATGCTTACCCCCGATGCTATCAACTGTCTGGAAGACGAGCTGGAAGAAGAGCGCAACCTGGAGAATTGGATTCGTCCGAAGATCCCGGGGAGCAGTGTCTCGAACTGGTCTTCCCAGGGAATTATAAGTGTTACTCGAGCAGAGTAATTATTATTTCCTGTATTTTTTATAAGCATGCATCAAAGTCTTGCATCTTGCCCAAGATGACAAGACTCATTTTGTAATCAGGGCCATCCGTACTTTTGTGCAAACGAGATTAAAGTAATGAAATATCAGACGATCTTTTTGCAAACAAGTCTTTTTCTTTTATGTTCACTGTTTTTCCATTTTTCTTTTTGTACAAAAATAAATGGCAGTGTTTTTTCAAAATGACAACTTCATTTCACTTTTCTAAATAAGACTAAAATCAGATCACTAAAATGAACCAATTAAACCCTTGCAGAGAGTGCCTTCCTGACAGCACCAACAACAGCACGGCTATGACATCGTATGACTTTGACAATCCGATCAATCAAGCTGAAGAAGGGGTTGAAGAAGAATACGAGCTTCCTGAAGAACTAGCCAGGTTGTTAAGACAAGAGGAAAGGGTCATTACCCCTCACCAGGAGGAGGTTGAAGTGATCAATCTTGGTACAGAGGAAAATGTGAAAGAAGTCAAGATCGGGGCCTGCCTGCAAGACTCAGTGAAGAAGCAACTGATAGATCTACTTCAAGAGTATGTGGATGTGTTTGCTTGGTCGTATCAAGACATGCCAGGGTTGGATACCGATATTGTTGTGCACAAGTTGCCTTTGAGAGAAGAGTGCCCTCCAGTCAAACAAAAGCTGCGCCGTACTCGTCCAGACATGGCTATGAAGATCAAAGAGGAGCTACAAAAGCAATGGGATGCCGGATTCCTTGCTGTGACAAGTTACCCGCCGTGGGTTGCTAACATAGTACCTGTGCCAAAGAAGGACGGTAAGGTAAGAATGTGTGTTGATTACCGGGATCTGAATAGGGCCAGCCCGAAAGATGATTTCCCATTACCTCACATTGACGTATTGGTTGATAATACGGCTCAGTTCTCGGTATTCTCCTTCATGGATGGGTTTTCAGGATATAACCAGATCAAGATGTCACCTGAAGACATGGAGAAGACAACATTCATTACACCTTGGGGCACGTTCTGCTACAAAGTAATGCCATTTGGGCTTAAGAATGCGGGTGCAACTTATCAACGGGCTATGGTAACATTATTCCACGATATGATCCATAAGGAAATCGAGTGTTATGTGGATGACATGATTACCAAGTCCCTTACAGAGGAAGACCATTTGGTGAATCTGCTGAAGTTGTTCAAGCGTCTGAGAAAGTATCAACTGAAGCTGAACCCCAACAAATGCACATTCGGGGTGCGATCCGGTAAACTGCTGGGCTTTATTGTAAGCGAGAAAGGGATTGAGGTTGACCCTGATAAAGTCAAAGCCATCCAAGAGATGCCTGCACCGAAAACCGAGAAAGAAGTTCGAGGGTTCTTGGGTAGATTGAACTACATTTCACGGTTCATATCTCACCTCACAGCAACCTGCGAGCCCTTGTTCAAGCTGTTAAGAAAGGAACAAACGGTCAGGTGGAACGAAGATTGCCAAAGGGCTTTTGACAAGATCAAAGAATATCTGCAAGAACCTCCAATCCTTATGCCTCCAGTTGAAGGAAGACCTCTAATCATGTACTTGACAGTATTAGAAGAGTCAATGGGGTGTGTGCTGGGCCAGCATGACGAGTCTGGTCGAAAAGAGTATGCAATTTACTACCTAAGCAAAAAGTTTACCGACTGTGAACAACGTTATTCACTGCTCGAGAAAACTTGCTGTGCTTTAGCGTGGGCTGCTCGCCGACTAAGGCAGTATATGTTGACCCACACTACCTTGTTAATCTCAAAAATGGACCCAGTCAAGTACATATTCGAGAAGCCAGCTCTTACCGGACGGGTTGCAAGATGGCAGATGATTCTCACAGAATACGACATACAGTACACATCTCAGAAAGCCATCAAGGGCAGTGTACTATCTGAATATCTTGCTGAGCAACCCATTGACGATTACCAGCCAATGAGGTTTGACTTCCCTGATGAAGACATCATGTCCATTAAATCAAAAGATCATGAAGAGCCTATTCACACTGAAGGGCCCGACCCAGAAGAAGAATGGACCATGATGTTTGACGGGGCTGTTAACATGAATGGCCGTGGTGTTGGTGCAGTACTCATTACACCCAAAGGAGTTCACATGCCTTTCTCGGCAAAACTCACTTTCAACTGCACTAACAACGAAGCTAAATACGAAGCTTGCATTATGGGTCTTGAGGAAGCCATTGACCTCAGGATCAAAACATTGACCGTATTCGGAGATTCGGCTTTGGTAATCAATCAGACCAATGGAAAATGGTACACACACCAAGATCATCTGATACCTTACAGGGACTATACAAGAAGGTTATTGACTTTCTTCACAACAGTCAAACTTGAGTATATCCCTCGGGACGAGAATCAGTTTGCGGATGCCTTGGCTACCATTTCGTCCATGATCAAAGTTCAGACTGCTAACTTTGTACCTCAGATTTCAGTATCGAGACTTGATAGACCAGCATATGTATTTGCGGCAGATATTGCCAAAGATGATAAGCCTTGGTTCCACGACATCAAGTGCTTCTTGGAGGATCAGACATACCCACCTGGGGCATCTTCCAATGATAAGAAGACTTTAAGAAGGCTTGCTGGGAGTTTCTTTCTGAATACTGATGGATCTTTATACAAGAGGAACTTTGACATGGTACTCCTCAGATGTGTTGACAAGACGAAAGCAGATCTACTGATGCATGAAGTGCATGAAGGCTCTTTTGGTACCCATGCTGGAGGGCATGCCATGGCTAAGAAGTTGTTAAGATCAGGCTATTATTGGATCACAATGGATGCAGACTGTTGTGCCTATGCCAGGAAATGTCACAAATGCCAGATCTACGCAGATAAAGTGCATGTGCCTCCGAATCCTTTGAACATCATGTCTTCACCATGGCCCTTTGCCATGTGGGGCATTGATATGATTGGCAAGATTGAGCCAACTGCTTCAAACGGCCACAGATTCATCCTGGTCGCCATCGATTATTTCACGAAGTGGGTTGAAGCAGCCTCATATGCAAATGTCACAAGGCAAGTGGTAGCCCGATTCCTAAAAAGAGATATCATCTGTCGGTATGGAGTGCCCGAGCGAATCATTACTGATAATGGGTCCAACCTAAACAATAAAATGATGGCAGAATTATGCCGGGACTTCAAGATCCAACATCACAATTCTTCTCCTTACAGGCCAAAGATGAATGGCGCTGTAGAGGCGGCAAATAAGAATATTAAGAAGATTGTGCAAAAGATGGTAGTCACCTACAGAGACTGGCACGAAATGCTACCATTTGCCTTACATGGGTACCGCACATCAATCAGGACATCCACTGGGGCAACACCGTATCAGCTTGTGTATGGTATGGAAGCAGTCCTACCAGTTGAAGTTGAGTTACCCTCGCTGCGGGTATTAATGGATGTCAAACTGAGTGAAGCAGAATGGGTTCGGTCCCGATACGAGCAACTGAGTCTGATCGAAGAGAAGAGATTGGCTGCAATCTGCCATGGGCAGTTATATCAGAAGAGAATGAAGAGGGCCTTCGATCAGAAAATCAGGCATCGAGAGTACCAAGTGGGAGATCTTGTGCTGAAAAGAATCCTCCCTCCTCATACAGACCACAGGGGCAAATGGACTCCAAATTACGAAGGACCATTCGTCGTCAAGAAAGTTTTCTCTGGTGGAGCACTGATGCTCAGCACCATGGATGGTGAAGATTTTCCATCCCCTGTGAATTCAGATGCAGTTAAAAAATACTTCGTGTAAAATGACCCGCTGGACATAAAAACAGAATGTAAGTCCGGGCAAAAATAGGGCATCCCGGCGAGTCAAAAACAGAATAAAAGACTCGGGCAAAAATAAGGGAAATAAATAAAAAATGTACACCCGCTGAGCTGAAAAGCCGCATTGGACAGCTCAGGCAAAAATGGGTATCCCGATGGATTGAAAACCCGAAAGGGCGATCCATGCAAAATAAGGGAATAAGCGAACAACTGCACTCTGAATTCGTCCGTATCACTTACAACTTGGAAAGTTTTGACAGAATCAAGCTCCGATCAGAATCAACTTTCTCCAGAAAGCAAGACGAGAAGAACGTCATTGTCATACGAGTCATAGCAGGAGAGGAAGCTCCTCAAAGCGTCATCAACACTGCCAACACTTTGTTTCTCAATTTGTAACAATCTCCTCATTTCAGGAGATATGTTTCTTTGACTGTATCTTGCCAATTCAGGGCACATGAATTAATAAAATCAGATTTTTCAGTCATGTCTCGTCTTTTACATTTATGTTTTGCAAAGAGTTGTCTGATATCTCTAAAAATGCAATTGCATAAGTACAGATGCCTTTTTCTAAAAAAAAAAAAAAAAAAAAAAAAAAAAAAAAAAAAAAAAAAAAAAAAAAAAAAAAAACAAAGCACATGCTTGCAAGGAATATTACTTACTCTCGAAGGCACTTAACTCCTATGGCGGAATCCAGTAAAGGATACCTCGGGACCTTTCGTATGTTTCTTTATCTTTGCAGGATTGCAGGTATCCAGAACGCAACTTGGGGCATGCAAGGTATAACTCAGCGAGTTGGTGAATCAACAAAAGATATCAGCATCCGAAATGCTCTATCCCCAGCTGAGTTGCTTCCCATTGCTCTCCCCAGCCGGTCTACCTCTCATCATCTCCCCATAGAGCTTCAGGCCTCTATTCAGAAGAGCAACGCACGAAGGAATCACAACAGAGAGGGAGGAAGCTTCTACAAACCCCAGCTGGGTCCCCGTATGATAAGGATATGTCAATCAGTGACCTATATCCCCAAGCAGATACATCATTAGATTTACCAATGATCTCATCCCCAGCTGGGATGTTCACTTCAAAGCAGATCAACCAGAAATCTTTGCAGCAACGGGATCCGAATCCCGGATCTGTGCCTCTTTGCATAATCATAGCATTCGCATCATGTTATACCCTCAGAGCGTAGCATTCCGTCTAATGCGGAGCATTACGGCAAAAATCAAATACATAGCATAATCATAAGTCATGCTGTGAATCGAACACCTGTAAATAATGACAACCTGTCGGTATACAGAATTTATACAGAAAAATCCCCACCAGGGTCCCAGCAAAAGCAGTTGCCTCTCAAATCACCAACACCATCATGTACACCTTTTGATACTCGTCCGTGTCATATCCCCAGCGTGGTCGCCTATACTCATATATATACTTTTTCTTGACACCCGTCCGTGTCATATCCCCAGCGCAGTCGCTTACACCTCTATCACCCACATACTTGTTAATATTATACTTTTCTCTTTCGACACTCGTCCGTGTCACTCCCCCTAGCAGATAAACACTCATATACAATACTCACTACTCATTGGTACACCTATACAGATACTCGTCCGTATCTTGTATACATCATCACTCATATCACTCACAGATTCGACGATAGTCCTTGTTCTTTGTTAACCAGTTGGTACTCGTCCGTACCATCATCTCAGAACAGTGCGTCTAATGTTTGTTTCTACATGATACTAGTCTGTATCATAGTCTTAAGGATGCTCGTTCGCATCTTTAATCCATACACTGTGTCAAACACTTGTGTCTTCTTGAATATAGATACTCGCCTGTGTCTACTATTCCCCAGAAGGATTCTTTCAGATGCAACACTCGTCCGTGTTCTTTGTTAACCAGTTGATACTCGTCCGTATCATCATCTCTGAACATGTGTCAGTTTGTTTCTAAATGATACTCGTCCGTATCATGGTCTTAAGGATGCTCGTCCGCATCTTTAATCTATACACAATACCGAACACATATACCCTTTTGTTTCTTGGATATAAACACTCGTACGTGTTTACTATTCCCCAGTAGATCACCAACAAAGCATTTTTCTTTTTTATCTAACACTCGTCCTGAGTTATGATAAACCCTGAGAGCAGCCGTCCCCTGCTGAGTGGTCGTCCTCCACTTCTTGATGGTCGTCCTCCATCATGCTCATCCGATGGCCGTCCCCATCGTTGTTTTTAGCAGCCGTCCCCTGCTAGGTGGTCGTCCTCCACCTTTTGATGATCGTCCTTCATCACTTTATCCAATGGCCGTCCCCATTGTTGATTTTGGTTATCTAACACTCGTCCTGTGTTATGAGAAACCCTGAGAGCAGCCGTACCCTGCTGAGTGGTCGTCCTCCACTTCTTGATGGTCGTCCTCCATCATGCTCGTCCGATGGCCGTCCCCATCGTTGACCTTTTCTATCCGATGGCCGTCCCCATCGTTGATATTTTCGGCAGCCGTACCCTGCCAGGTGGTCGTCCTCCACCTTTGATGGCCGTCCCCATCATATTTACCTTTTTATCCCCAACAGAGCAGCCGTCCCCTGCTAGGTGATCGTCCTTCACCTTTGATGACCGTACCTCATCATCTGTTTATTTCGTTTATTAACCCGATGGCCGTCCCCGTCGTGGTCCCTTTTCCTTTTAACCCGATGGTCGTCCCCATCGTTGGTTACTTTACCTTTGTGAACTTGATGGCCGTCCCCATCATGTTTCATTAACTCCCAGAGAATTCTACAGCTTTACCTTGGTGGCCGTCCCCATCGTAATATCTTATTTCCCCAGCTAGTCGGCCGTCCCCGTCTTAGCTTTACCTTTTATCCCCCTGCATGTCGGCCGTCCCCGTCATTGCTATTTACCCAGCAGTCGTCCCTGCTCGACGGTCGTCCTCCGTCGTCCCACTTTACAATATACGTTATTTGCTGTCACAATCTATATCCCTTTTCTTCTTCATTTCTGTGAGTGCAAATTTTGGACTGTCTTTGGTATTCAACCACAAGTTATCTTGTTTGCCTGTTAAGCCATCGCTTACAACCTGCACAGCTAACTCATGCTTGAATAGGGGCAGCTGTAGGCACCCCAAATTTGCCCTCACCCATTCACACATGGCTTGTGATCATCTCATATGCATATACACCATCATATCATCTCATAGTACATTTTTGATTCACTGCATAGCTTCTAAGTCATCTGCACTTAGGGTTTGTGATCTGAGCAATCCCAATGCTTCTTGAGCCATTCCAAAGGCCACCAATCAACTCAAAGAGGTCCATGTGTGTTCTTGTATCATGTTACATCCTCACAAAGTCCAAATTGCAGAGGAATCACAAGAACTAGGGTTTGAGTGGATGCAGAGCCAGGATGAACTGCACAGTTGACTGAAAATTAGGGTTTTGGTTTCAAACCCTCATAACTCCAAATTTTTTGGTCATTCTTGTTTCCATTGATCTCTATATGGTATAGGGAGTGTGCATATCAATTTTCATGAGGAAATTCCATGGGGAAGTCATCTGATCAAGAGTTGACTTTTCAGACAAGTCAGTGCAAAATCAGGGCATCTGAGGCCCCCAATGACCCAACCAATGGGTGATCTTCATCATTTTGAGTGTATATGATCTTTATTTGATCATGGAAGAAGGTTGAAGTTCATAAAAATCAAGAATTTGGAGTTTTTGCAAATGTTGACTTTTTGGGCATAGTTGACTTTTCAAGAATGCACCATTTTAGGTCAATTTTCAAGCCTTGATTCATGATCCAAAAAGGCTTCAAATGGAAAAACTTTGGTCATGAAAGTTGTAGATCTCATCTTTCCCTTTTCAAAAAGTACAAGAACATGATCAAATTCTTCTTGGATCAAAAGTTATGACCATGCAAAGTTGCCAAAAATCACTTATTTTCAAGTTATGCACCAAGTGGAAATTTTGCAAAGTCTTGGATCAAAACACATTGCAGCCTCTAGTTCACTACAAACCATTACACAAACATTTCCCTAAGTCATAAAATCAGATTTTTGATCAAGTTTGCCCATGGTTTAGTTCATGTAACTTGAATTTTTCACATGTGAACCAAAAGCTAGCCAACTTGCAAAAACCACTCATTTCACTTCCTACAACTTATGACATTGGAAGCTGACTTTGGCTAGCCTCTCCCTCACCTTTTGCTGCGCCAGCCATGCTTTGTCCTTGCCTAGATTTGGAGCCATGCCCTATCTTACACAAAAGTGGTTTTTGAGCAAAAAGTGATCTACCAATCCATAAAGCACAAGTCACATCAGCCAGCCAATCAGAATTGTTTATGATTTCAATTTGCAAGTTGAACATAACACAAGCCAAGGCTGAAACACACACACTCATCACATTCACAAAAAACTCACCTCATTGCAAGTTCCTTCGAAATTCTGTCTACAGCCATAAAACACTCAAACTCTCATCATCATTCAACTCACCACATCTCATAGACAAGAAACCACCAAAGCTCAAGCCTAAATCAAGCCTGAAAACTCCATTGCCATTATTCACCTCAAGCTGCAGATTCTATCGAATCTCTCTCCACAAGCCACAAACACACCAACCAATACCACAAACTTTCTCAACACACTTCATAGATCACAAACAACTCCTTTTCACAGCCTGAAAGTGCCAAAATCATCATGGCCATTGTTGACTGAACTGAAGCAGTTCCATTCGAATCTCCTTCTCCAGCCAACACAAACTCATTTTGAGCATTCAAACACATTTGGGGGATCAAGTAGAGCAGCTTGCATCAAAGGAAGTGGCCAGAAAGTTCCTAAACTGAAAGCTCCAAATCTCAGGTAGCTCGAAATTAATTTTTCCAGAAATAGTTTTTTATGTTACAAACTTGTTCTTCATGATGCACTGATCATTCTGGTACCTTTAGTTTTTGAAATGGTTTTGTTTTGAGCATTTAATTTGTGTTTGAAGCTCACGAACCCTAGAAATTGTTTGCTTCGATTCAGTTGATTTAGGAACTTTAAATTTGTTTTGAGAGAGGGGTTTGGTTCGTGAGAGGATAAGGATCATTTCCCTGGTCTTAGATTTCATTTTTGTAACGTTTTGAGGAAGTTGGGTGATTCTCAGGTGAGAGCTGGCCGGAGAAGACGACCGGAAGTCTTCTCCGGCCACCTGAATGTATTTAGGGCTTAATCCCATAATTAATGCTCGTTTGAATTTTGGCCGTTGATGCGCGTTGAATGTTTGACTTCCCACCCTTTTTGATGGCCAGGATCTGTTCATTAGCCCTAATCACTTTAATTAATTTATTTAATTAAGATTAATTCAGCTTTGAATCACAGCCACAGGATTACGCGCCAGTCAACACATTTAAACCCTGGAGCAATCCTGGCCATCCAATCTGTTTACTTTCATTTTCTTTTAATTTTTATTCATATTTATTTCATTTAAATTGCACAATTTATTTAAAATAGTTAAAAAATCGTAAAAATTATGAAACTTTTTCTTTAAGGTTTTATTAATTTTTATGACACAAAAATATTTTTATTTTATTTTTTTATCATTAAAAAAGTATTTTTAAATATTTAAAAGATCATTTTTAATTGATTAATGAGAATTAATTAATTAAAAATACTTTTAGGTATTTAAAAATTACAAAAAAATTCATGAAATGCTCTAAGACATTTAGAAACATTGTCCAACCTTCAAACCAAATTTCTTTTTTGATCTTGATGCACTTTAAGAATTTTTCATTGAATTAAATCATTTTTTATGCATTATTTTGATCACATGTTTGAAAATTCATTTCTGCCTTTTGGTGAAGGTTGAGACATTGATTCTTTTGCATTGTTTTCCATTTGACATGTATTTTCAAAGATGAAAAGGCCATGATTTGATCTTGCATTTTCTAATTGATTGGCATTTGTTTTGATAAGAACCCTAAAAAACCCTAATAACTTGCAAAAAATCATATCTTGAGATTGGTAAAGAGTTGGGAGCTCCCCTTTGGGCAGTGGTTTGTTATAGGTCTAGGGTTTCTTTGAGTGTCATTTTCCATTTTTTATCTTAGGGTTTGCTTCTGTTTTTGGTTTGTGTTTGATTGTTTGTTTCATAAACCCTAATTTGGGCTTTCTCTTGCATCCTTCTTGCATTCTTTTGCATAAGTTGACTTGCCATTGCATTTTGTGCATTCTTATGATTCATTTGACATCTTAAGACATGTATGAAGCATCATTGATCATTGCATTACATCTTTGCCATGCCATTTGCCTTGTATGCTTCATAACATTTCATGCTTGTTCATGTTCCTTAGCTTGCATCATATGCATTCATGGTCTTGTATGAACATCCCCATGTCATGCCTCATGTTTGCAGCACCTCATAACATCATAATCATCATGTACATGCTTCTGGTTTGGTCTAGCATCATGCCATTTCATCTCATCTTGCATTGCATTGTGTTTCTTTCTAACATTTCAGGTGGTAAGTAAACTTGAGAAGTGAATTTGCCTTCACTTCTCATACCTTTTCTTTTCATCTCCCTTGCATCCATTGCTGCATTTTTACTTGTGCTTAAGTTTGAGCTTGTTCATCCTTCTTCCTCCCACTTTCTTTCTTCAAGTGACTTGACTTCTTGAATGAAGCAAGTCACTTTGCCTCTCTTGATCTTATTCATCTGCCTCCTGGTGGCTCCTGTGAAGATTGTTCTTGAAAACCTCACAAACCATAGGAACAACCAAGCATGTCAATGAATTAGGGTTTTGATTAGTCTCCCCCATAGTTTTTACCTTTGTGTCTCCCTTTGAGTCTTCTCTTCTCATCTCATAATCAGAGACTAAACCCTAAAGGTTTTAAAACTTTGTGATTAGGGTTATGCCTGTATCCTTCTTTTAGGGTGGAGTGTATAACTTTAATCCTAAGTATTAAACCCTTAAGGTGTTTAAATCTCTTAATCAATCCATCTAATAATCATCAAGACATCACACTTGTAACTTGGGCCTTGCATTAGGGTTCTAATTCTTCCTTAAGTGGTTAAGAAGGACTAACCCTAGTGTTAATGGACAAGTCCCCCTCAAGTTGTCTTACAAACAATAAAATCCATTTCATCATCATACCATTAAATAAAATCCACTTAATCAAAGGTTTGTTCTGTCATGGGTTTAATCCCTAATCATGGATTAAGTTGAGGAGCTTTCCTCAGCTTAAACATTCTCATCTATTATCCTTCTATTAGGATGGTGTAATGAGTCTGTTAAATCCCTGATTATGGCTTAACCTCATTACTCAACACTAAACAAAAAAACCACAAAAACATCTAAATAATCACAAATAGGTTAATGATCTTAACCCTACATCAAAGGTGATTAAGTGTGAGAATCTGACTTCACACTTAAGGTATTCTCATTACCCCTAATCAGAGGGATGATGTGATGAGTTTACTAACCCATTGGTTTAGGCTTAAGCTCATTATCTTATGAAAAACTTTCAAAAGCAATAAAAGACTGAAAACATCAAAAACAAACAATAATCGTCTCCTCCGGGATTCTTTTCTCATCTCATTCACTCACAAACGAGAGCTCGCTTCTTCCGTCTAATGCAAGACAGTTTGCATCTGTGCCAGACAGATCATACACTTGAGCATAGGCAAGTAAGCAGTTCACAAGTCGATTCATCTTTCAGTCTCTTTGGGTCGAACTACGGTGTTCTGACTTCCTCATTGCACGAGAGGATACGTAGGCATAACTTAACAGTTATCGAACAAAAGTCTCTGTATATTCCCCCTCTTTCCAGCATCATTCTTTAGCCTCATTATCTCGAGCATCCCACTCTGTTCTTACACTGACACTTTCATACTTCATGCCACTTATACACTATACACTGACACCTGTACATTCTTTTCCAGCTATTCTATACACAAATTACACTGACACTACCCCTTTAAAACACAAATCTTTTAAGCGTGGATCCCGTCGAGTACGACGGACAGTCTGGGTGCTAATACCTTCCCAGGTTGTAACCAACCCCCTTTCTCAGTCTCTCTGGTTCGCATACCGTCTTATCCATCTTTTTCTAGGCCTATGCAGCATCGCCTTTCCTCCGGGATAAAAATGCCTAGCTGGCGACTCTATTCATTTCTCCAGTGAGTTCACGGCTGTGTGTTCTCACTGTTCCCTTCGCCGACCGTTCGCGTCTGTACCTTTATCTGACCCCGGCGTCACTTATCGGGAGCGACAATTGGGCACATGAGCAGTCTTCAGGAATTTGATCAAGGACTTGGCATGAGCCTCAGAACATAACAACAAGGACAACATAGAAATCTTTGAGGGAGTATGCCCCAACTGATCAACAATGTCATAATCACTCTTGCGAATGATTTTCAATACTTCTTCCATCTGCTTAGAGAGATCATCAGCAGCTGGCACATCAGTAGATACAGGCTCAATAACAGGACCTTTGCCCCGAGCATGAGTGGTGGACGTAGTAGCAGGAGTAGCTGCATTCTTAGAAGTAACTGGAGATGAGAAGACTCTTCCACTACGTGTGATCTTACTAGATCCAGCAATATTGTCAATATCAACAGGCACATCAGCTAAAGGTTCTTGCTTAACACCATGGATGTAAACATCAGACCCATAGTGCCAAGGCACAGCTTTATCAGACGTGTATAGAATAGGACCAGGAGTAGTAATGACCATAGGAGCCACTCTGGCTTCAGCAACAACTTTCACAGGACCTTCAGCAGTAATTCTGATTGGACCCTGATGGGTGATTTTAATAGGACCCTTTGAAGTGATCTTCACCGGCACTTTGTCAACCATGTCAACCTCTTCAGTCTTCTTACCTCTAGTAATATGCTCCACCATACTCTCTACAGAAGATGGTCTTCTTTCAAACACTATGGTGTAATTATTCATGAGACGTTGAATCCCATCCTTCAACCTGAAGCACTTCTCTGGATTATACTCACAATAAACACAATCTTCACGACAACCCGGAAAGAACCCAACTTGCACTAACTTCTTTCTGATGACAGACAAAGGTGTGGTCAACTCCGCAACTGAATAGATATGAAGATCTTCATCAATGGCATTGACAGTCTTTTCGTGATTTGGCATTGGAGCAGTAATCACATTTGGAGTACCTGGAGGATCAAACTCAATTTCTCCAGCATCAATCATATCTTGAATTTTGTTCTTCAAGATCCAGCAGTTATTAGTATCATGTCCCGGGAAATTTGAATGATATGCACATCGTGCATTGGGATTGTACCTGGGAGAGGTAACATTGGGATTCTGAGGAGCTTTTTCCAAAGTAATAAGTTCAGCCTTCAACAAATGTTGCAATGCCTGAGCCATTGACATGTCGATCTTCGTGAACTGTCTTCTAACCCTCTGTTGGTGGCCCTGTGGCTGCTCTGTAGTTGCAGGAGTTGGATTTGAAATATGGACTGCACTAACAGACTGATGTCTTCTATTACGATCAGATTGACCATAAACAGCATTGGATTCTTTCTTTCCAGTGGGAGGCTTCTTTGCAGCACTTGATGAAGAAGCACCCACTTGGATCTTGCCATTCTTTATACCATTCTCTACTCGCTCTCCTGTCATGATCAACTCAGTGAAGCCAGATGATGAGCTTCCAATGAGATGACTGTAAAACGGACCATTCAGCGTACACATGAACATATCAACCAATTCCCTGTCAGTCAAAGGGGGTTGAACTCTTCCAGCTAAATCTCTCCACTTTTGAGCGTACTCTTTAAAAATTTCTTTAGCACCCATAGACATGCTCTGAAGCTGCATGCGAGTGGGGGCTAAATCAGCGTTGTATTGATACTGCTTATAGAAAGCTTCAGCAAGATCATTCCAATCCCTGATGTTGACACTCTCCAATTGATAATACCACTCCAACTGAGCTCCAGATAAGCTCTCTTGGAAGAAATGGATCCACAGTTTCTTATCAGCAGTGTGAGGTTGAATTCTCCTGACATAAGACCTCAGGTGCAGCTTTGGACAAGAGACCCCATCATAAACAACAAAGGTAGGAACCTTGAAACCAAATGGTATGACTACCCCAGATATCAGACTCAAATCTTCAAAATCCAGCCCAGATGATTTCTGCAATTCCATAGCATCCATTCTATCCACCAGCTTCTTGAATTTGTCTTCATTAGGCTCATGGTAGTAATTAGCCTCAGAATCAGAGTCCCCCATAGTGTTGTGGAGACTACCTCCCTCTTTTCCAGATTCCTCAGATTCATAGTCTTCAACTGGTTCTTTGGTCTTGACAGGACCTCTGAACCTTCTTCCCATGTTGATCAAACCAGCTGACCTTCTAGTCTTCTTAGTCTTCTTGGCCAGCAGTGTCTTCAATTCATCCTGCCCCTTGAACAGGTTCAAGATCAGCTCTTGGAACTGTGCATTTTGTGCCTGGAGATCCTTAACTGATTGTTCAAGAGCCATTGCTGAAATAAACAGCGAGAAGATGAGAAACCTGTGCACAATTATAAACCTGTGATGCAATGAAATGATATGGGAATGCATATGCAATGTTTTCAAGGACCGCAGGATTTAAATTTGCTTAAACAAACACGAAAGTAAACTTTTATTAGTAATAAATTTGTTTTGCCTCTTGGGCTTACAAAAACGAAATGAAATAAGTACAAAAGATGGGGTTTTAAGTCTCCCATGGACGTTTCCTCTTTGTGTTGAGGTATAAGTTGAGATTTCGTTCCTCATGAAGTTGCTTTGTTAACTCTAGGATTCTTGCTTGGCTTGCTTTGTAATGAGCCTCGAAAGTATCCCTTTGCTCCTTCAGTTGGATCCATGATCTCTGCAAGTCTTCCATATCAGTAGGCATGTCTGGGTGAAGGATGGTATAAGCAGTGTCTCCTTCAGCAACAGGTTCCATGGTAACTGGCAGGATAGCAGGATATGGCATCATGAGAGTCTGAGCACGAGATCGCACCCATCTGAGATAAGCCTCCATAGGAATAGTGTACTTAGGTTCCAGTGTCTTGCTGTTAACCCTGTTTATTTTTCCCCATGCTCGTATGAATCTCTGACGGTAACCCTGAAGATCGTTGTCGTAATCAAACACAATGCCCTGAATCAACATGTCATGTGGACCATCACTCCGGGCGTAACCAAACTGTCGTAAAGCTAGATAGGGGTTGTAGGTGATGCCTCCTCTTATGCCTAGAAGTGGCACATTAGGAAACTCCCCACAACGGTCAATGATGGTGACATTCTCCATAGATCTGGAGCACCAATGGATATCTGAGTGAGAAAGTGACATGATCCTCTTGGACCATCTGAACCCTTGCTCATTCTTCATAACTGAGCGAGGAAGGTGAGAAATAAACCACCTAGAAAGCAAAGGTATGCAGCACATCAAAGTTCCTCTTGCCCTTGTAGTACGAGTATGAAGGGAATGCAGGATGTCTCCAAGCAATGTAGGCACTGGATTGTGACTCAGGAAGATGTTGATGGCATGAACATCTATGAACTGATCTGGATTGGGGAACAATACTAAGCCATATATCAGCAAGGCTAAGATCTCCTCAAAAGCATCATAGCTCATAGCCTTCAAGAACATTTGAGCCTTCTCTATCAACACCTTGGCAAGAATACCCTTAACTCCGCTTCTCGTTTCTAGAACAATGTCAGACTTCTTCAGATGTAAAGCTGCAGCAATAACCTCTGGTTTAAGCTCCTTCTCCAAGCCAGTGAAGGGTCTTTGATCAAGAACAGGTACACCCAGAAGCTTAGAGAACTCTTCCATGGTAGGAACCAGCTGGTAGTCGGGGAATGTAAAGCAGTGGTGCTTAGGGTCAAAGAACTGAAATAGCACACTCATCATGTCTTCACTGAACCCTGAAGTGACTAGATCCAATAGGTGACCATGTCTCTTGTTGAACTGGGAATGATCAGACACCTGAGAAACCAACTCTTTAAGCTTAGCAGGTATGCCTACAAAGTTGATCCTGATAGTGTTTCTACGAGCAGAAGCCATGACCTGCAACAAAGAACAAAGATAAATCCTTTGGTCCTTGAAATGGTTAGTGAAAATGCTATGCTTATGATGCATGATGATGTCATGATGTTATGATCAATCACAAACATGTGGCACACACAAACAAGTCACACAATAGCTCTAGGTTTAAAGGCTTGCATGAGGTTCAAAGGTAAGTACCCTCCCCTGAAGTTAGTTGGTTCATCCTGTCCTATAAAAGTAACCAGGTTCTAAGGGATCTCAATATCATTGATCCTTCACAAGGGTGGTTGTTCAGTAGGCAACTTACTTACCAACCAAAACCCTCCAAGTTTAGGATCTCAATGAGCGTAGTATCGAGTATCAACCAACTTCAGTCTGCACCAAAGCCGGTTACCTCACTACTTTCTAAAGGCCAAGATGGGATAACTAGGGTTCTAAAAGTTAGTTAGTGCATTGACAACATATGGCAGCCTCATATTATCCTCAACTTGACTTAAGGAACATAAGCACCAACCAAGAAGTCACACTAACTATGGCCACCAGATCAACCGTATCGATATACGTCGTACAGTTTCCTTGGTCTATTGCCATTTACCTAAGGTACACTAGATCCGGGTTAGGATCTTTCACACATAAGAGCCCAACAAGTAATATAAAGCAAACAAAGCAAACAATTTAAGTGATCTAATTCCTAAGGGTACCCCTCTTTTATTAAATCCCCAGCAGAGTCGCCAGTTCTGTAACACGGTGGGAGAACTGACTTTAGTTATGTTGCGGATAGCAAGAGTCGCCACCGACTTTTATTTTATCCAAAGGAAAGGCATAAAAGAACAGGAAAGACCTTTTAAAAGATTTTTGGGTCCGGGGGGTAGGTTATGTAAAGGGAAGGTGTTAGCACCCTTTACATCCATGGTTATCCATGGGCTCTTAGTTACTTAGCTCACTTTGAATTGTTTTTGAAAAGTGTAGTGTGTGCATAGAAAATTTTCATATGAGTTAATAATGATCCATGTACGGATGCGTAAAAACTTGTGTTTGAAAATTTATTTGAAATTTGTTAAGTGTTTGAAAAGTTTGAATGAAGTGAGCAAGCAACTATGAGATACCTACCCTAAAGTTTAAGTCTTTTCTGTTCTTTATCCTTTAAGTGGCAAGACTATCCCTATTATTAAAGAATAGGTAGTCCTTACCTTGGATGTAAGGGACAAGTAAGGGACATTTGTTTAATGAAGGCAACTGTGGGGTGTATTAAGCATTTAGGAGGGACTATCATCATTATTCGAAAAGGGACTTGATCTTTAAAGGCAACCATTAAGGGACTTGATGACTTTTCTTTTAAGGGACTTGCTTTATACACCCCACTTGACCTTTTTGAATAGGCAACAATAAGAGGCAACCCTAGAAAGTGAGATGGCGATTAAAAAATCGACTTACGTGTGTGAGTGTTTAATTTAATTTATCTCATAATTAAAGTGATCTAAATTCAATTTTAAAATAGAATACATGTTTACACTCCCTATTTTACTACCCATAGCATGAAAATTAAATAATTTAAATATTTACAAAAATTACATCCAGGAGCAATTACAATAATAATAAGCAATTAATGATAAATAGCAAAATAAATAAATAAGCAGAAATATAAATAATAAGTAAATAAGCAATAATAATAATAAGGGTTAGTAATAATAATTAAAATAAATGGGGTTAGTGAAATAATAATAATAATAAGCATAATTAAAAAATAAATAGATTAGTAATAAACATGATTAGTAATAATAATAAGCAAAATAAAATTTTAATGTCATAATAGAAAAATAAGGACAATTATATTAATTAATCATAGAATTTAAAATTATAAACAAATTAAATAAATTATGAACATATTATGAGAAATTATTAAATTTTGCAATTTTTTCTAGAAATTATTTACATATACAATTAATTATAAATAAGGATAGAATATTTATATATTAAAATTATAATATAAAATATATACATAATAATTATATTTACAAAATTTAATTTCATTAAATATTATATTAAATAAATATGTACAAAGTAATTATATTTATAAAATTTAATTATACTAAATATTATATTTACAAAAATTAAGTTAGAAGAAAGAAATTAGGTTTTAACATTTGTTTAGAGAAAAAATAAATTAGGGTTTTAGGTATTTTTTAAATTTAATATACAAAATCATTTTAATTAGTATACATATATTATAATTACATAATAAAAGAAATAATTTTTTCTTAAATTAAAAAATATGATTTTTGAATATTTGAAACATTGAATATAATTATTTTATAGAATTATTTCATTATATATATCATTATTAATAAAAAACCAAATTAATTAAACAAAATAATAATAAATAAAAAAAAACAAAATAAAACAAACCTGGCTGGGATTTGAACCCAGGAGGCTTTGTTCACAATATCCATGCCCTACCACTGGGCCATGTGCTGGTTGGTGCAAGAATGATGACCTCCAAGTTGTTTTGTTCTTTCAAACTAATAATCAGAAAAATAACTGAAAAACAAAAGGCCTGGGGGAGGATTGAACCCAGGACCTTTGAAGCTAACACGCATACACCAGACCAATCCAGCTAGATGAGCAATTCTGTTTATAAACTAACAACAATGCATAATATATAATACTTAGTAAATAAAATAAGAAATAAACAAAAGTTGGAGAACCAGGATTCGAACCCAGGTTCATGGACAACATGCATGCGCGTCTTACCACCAGGACAAGCGTGTGCTTGTGAAACATAATCAGAAAGAATTCATAAAATATTTAAACTACAATTTGAACTTCTAAAACGCGCGCCAATAGCCTTCTTCTTCCTTGAGACTTGCCAAATTTCCTGCGATTTCACATGCAAATTTACCTGCGATTTTCAAATTGCAGCAATTCCTACGAAATACAAACATGGACAAAACAGCAAGATTTTATGAAATTGGTTATGCCATTAAGTTCCTAACAAGATTTCCAATCATTCTATGTCCTTGTAATCCATTTATATTGGCTGGATAACAAAACCCTAATTGAAGCCGCAAACCCTAAACATGGTGAATCATGATTCAGGCTATGGAACTTCACCAAACGATCCAGAATCCATCTATAGCTATCAACAAACATCAATATGTCATCAAAATTCATTATCAATTAGTAAATATAGTGATTCGAAAAAAAAATTATGAAGCATATGAATGATGCGGATTATGCATTATGAGGTGTTTTGGCTGCAAGTGAAGGTTGGTTTTCACTCAGAGAGGGCCAAGGATCATGACTATGATCTCAAATTACCTTCAAATGTCCTGGAGGATGAAAACCGAATATGAGTTTTTGAAGGATTTTTGATTTTGTGAACTTACTCTTAGGGTAGAAAAATTCGTCCTCTTGTGATTGCAATGAGTTATCTACTTATAGGTGATTGAATTTAGGTCATAAAATTGAATGGTCATGTGGAAAGATTGATATGAAAAGATTCAAGTTGATCATGCTTTGAAAATCAAATATTCTTGCATTAAGGCTTTCTATTTTGGGACAAAACTTATGATTTCCTTCCTCTTCAATTCCAATCATCATTTAAGATCTTCTAGAAACTCAATCTCCATCAAATATTACCTTTTCATATTTTATTTTTATTTAAAATGATTTTTAATGAATTAAATCAAAATAAATAAAAATAAAATAATAAAAATTCTGATTTTTAATGATTTGGGTCGTGCATGAAGTTGTTGTATGGATTGGGTCATCATTTGGCAAGCCCATTTGGAAGAAATTGGTTTTAGACCTCCTTTTTCATCATAAACCAACTCAAAATTTCCCAACTTTGCAAGGGCACACATCCTTCAATTTTAATGCTATGAGGGTGTTCTTGGACATTTTGGAAAGCTTGAAGAGTCCTCTAAACAACCCCATTGGTTTCATGTCCATATCATTTACCAATCTCAAGTTATGCCCTTTTGAAGTTGTTGACTTTTTGTTGACTTTCAAAAGGACCTATAATGTCTTAGCTCATACCTTCCAAATGAAGCATTTTTGGGCTTGGCTTGTGAGACACAAAGTTGTAGATAATTCAATTTCCTTCAAAATGAGCTTTGAGTGGAGACTTGGTGATGAAGTATGTGAAAGTTATGGCTGGTCAAAGTTCAGTTGACTTTTACCGAGGAAACCCTAATTTAGAAACTCCTGATTCTTGATGATCTGGAATCTCCTTGATGATTCATGATCAACCCTTGATCAAATGATGAATTTTACTTCATATACTTGATGTTGGCAAAAAATCATGAAGTTTGACTTTGGTTTGACCACAGTTGACCTCAGTTTGACTTTTTAACTGCATTGACTGATTTTGACTTATCTGATCATCTGACTGAGCAAACTTTTGAGAAAAGTCTTGAAACTTGTCATGGGGGTTCTTAAACATATATAAGATGTTATGAAGATCATTTGAAGTCTTGGAAGTTCATTTAGCTTGATTAAAGTCAAAACCCTAGTTTTGGATGCACTGCTTAGGAGGTGCATTGTCTGAGGGAATTATCAACTCTTCTGACCCATTGTGAACTTTGTGAACCTTGTGAACCATCATAAGGTGTATTGTGAACCTCATGGGAGGTATTGTGAATCTTGTAAACCTTGTGAACCTCATAAAGTGACTTGTAGACTTCATGAACCTCATGGAAGGTCTTGAAAGCATTGGGAAACTTGTGAACCTTGTGAACCTTCATAAAGTGACTTGTAGACTTCATGAACCTCATGAAAGGTCTTGTAAATGTTGAGAAGCTTGTGAACCTTGTGAACCTTCTTAGAACACAAAATCTTGTATTGTGAGGGCAAATTTTGGGGTGCAACAACAACACCGAGACACGTCCTGCTGAGGAGGAAAGATTTCAAGTTGTCTCGTGTTGGGGATCAGTTGCTTCTGTATGGACTTTACCTCAAGAGGATTTTACAAAAGACTTGGTGTCTTTAAACTCTTAGGTATCGTAACGACTACATGAATCAGCGTAACGGTATTCTAAACTCCGGGTAAATGCTTCCGATCGTCTGTCCTCGGGAAAGAATGAACCCTCGTACTATTGGGGTGGCCTGCCCCAATACGAGTATTTGAAATAGTTTTGCGCTTGACTGACTAATCTTTGCTCTTGGAGAGATTTGAATCTCGAAATGATTGCCCCAGTTTGACTGAAATTGAAGAGATTGCTCGACGTAACTGCCCCTGATTGGCTAGCTCTAACCGTGACTAATTAGGAAAGTCCTTACTCAATGGAGCTTTTCTCGAGAAAGTGCACCTTGACCTGACTGTCTTTCAGAAGTTTTAGACTTCTCAACTTGGCAAGCTTTGAGTTTCTGGATTGAATTTCCGCATGTGAACCATTTATGATGCCAAACAAATGTATGCAAGCAAAAAATGTTTATTTTTAGAATGAAAATTATAATGCAACACACATGTCAAACTCGAAGTTTTGAAAAAGGATCGCAAACCATCGTGAGCGAATCACCGGTTAAGATACGACCTTAGTTTGAATGAAAGTATGTACACGCAATACCAACAAATGTCTTTTTTAGCATAACTCATAGGAGTCAGGAACGCGGTCTCGTAGTAGTACGCTCTCAAATTAACCCTGTTTCAGTTAGGACTTTTGAGGGTTGTATCGTGGCCTGGTTCACGGTTATAGAAACAGATGATATAGGCTCGAAGTTTATTTGTGCGCACCCACTCTTCGTGATGTTCTCCATTCCTACATTCAGCTAGTTTTCACAAGCATTCACCTTTCATAAAGGTTTCGTGTTGATTTGAGGAACTATTGCTTCTATCAGTCCAAGCACCAATCAGGTTATTGCTAAGAGTCAGTCACTCCTCTATCTCTCGTGTCTGTGCCACACGACTCGGTTCTCATTTGAGGATCTTTCTTGTGTAATCCTTTCCGTCTTTCGCTTTTGCGTTATTTTGCTTATCCCTAACTTTTGCCTGGACTGATTCTTGTGAATCTTTGATTGTGGAGTCCAGCGGGATGCCCTAACTTTTGCCTAAGTCGCTTGTTTTCAAGTTTCGACTTAGCGGGACTTTTCTTTTCTTTTCCTTTTTTGCATTTTGAACAAGTCGCGTGACATTGTTTGTCTTGATTGCTTCGCGAGGGTTGTGACTTCCTCATTCTTTGGTCGACGAAGGATAACCATTGTGGTTTTCAATCTTTGGACCTTTTGACTTGGATAACCATTGTGGTTTCTGGTCTTTGGACCTCTTGATTAGCATAGTGGAATGTAATGGATCCTCAAATACACTCCTGTCGCTCCCGATAAGTGACACAAGGTCAGATAAGGGTACAGACGCGAACGGTCGGCGAGAGGGACAATGAGAACACACAGCCGTGAACTCACTGGAGATGAAAAGAGTCGCCAGCTAGGCATTTTTATCCCGGAGGAAAGGCAATGCTGCATAGACCTAGAAAGATACGGATAAGACGGTTTGCGAACCAGAGAGACTGAGAAAGGGGGTTGGTTACAACCTGGGAAGGTATTAGCACCCAGATTGTCCGCCGTACTCGACGGGATCCACGCTTAAAAGATTTGTGTTTTAAAGGGGTAGTGTCAGTGCAATTTGTGTATAAAATAGCTGGAAAAGATGTACAGGTGTCAGTGTAAAGTGTATAAGTGATGTGAAGTATGAAAGTGTCAGTGTAAGAACAGAGTGAAATGCTCAAGATCATGAGGCTAAAGAATAAAGCTAGAAAGAGGGGGAATATACAGAGACTTTTGTTCGATAACTGTTAAGTTATGCCTACGTATCCTCTCGTGCAATGAGGAAGTCAGAACACCGTAGTTCGACCCAAAGAGACTGAAAGATGAATTGACTGGTGAACTGCTTGCTTGCCTATGCTCAAGTGTATGATCTGTCTGGCACAGATGCAAACTGTCTTGCATTAGACGGAAGAAGCGGTTTCTCGCTTATGAATGAGTGTGATGAGAAAAGAATCCCGAAGGAGACGATTATTGTTTGTTTTTGTGTTTTCAGTCTTTTATTGCTTTTGAAAGTTTGTCATAAGTTAATGAGCTTAAGCCTAAACCAATGGGTTAGCAAACTCATCACATCCTCCCTCTGTTTAGGGGTAATGAGAATACCTTAAGTGTGAAGTCAGCTTCTCACACTTAATCACCTTTGGTGTAGGATTAAGATCATTAACCTACTTGTGATTATTTAGATGTTTTTGGTGTTTTTGTTTAGTGTTGAGTAATGAGGTTAAGCCATAATCAAGGATTAAACAGACTCATTACACCATCCTAATAGAAGGATAATAGATGAGAATGTTTAAGCTGAGGAAAACTCCTCAACTTAATCCATGATTAGGGATTAAACTCATGACAAAACAAACCTTTGATTAAGTGGATTTTGCTTAATGATATGATGATGAAGTGAATTTTAGGATTTGTAAGACAACTTGAGGGGGACTTGTCCATTAACACTAGGGTTAGTCCTTCTTAACCACTTAAGGAAGAATTAGAACCCTAATGCAAGGCCCAAGTTACAAGTGTGATGTCTTGATGATTATTAAGTGAATTGATTAAGAGATTTAAACACACAAAGGGTTTAACACTTAGGATTAAAGTTAAACACTCCATCCTAAGAGAAGGATGCAGGCATAACCCTAATCACAAAGCCTTAAAGCCTTTAGGGTTTAGTCCCTGATTATGAGGTGAGAAGAGAGGACTCAAAGAGAGACACAAAGGCAAAACTAGGAGGGGAGACTAATCAAAACCCTAATTCATTGTCATGCTTGGTTGATCCTAAGGTTTGTGAGGTTTTCAAGAACAATCTTCAGAGGAGCCACCAGGAAGCAGATGAATAAGATCAAGAGAAGCAAAGTGACTTGCTTCATTCAAGAAGTCAAGTCACTTGAAGAAAGAAAGTGGGAAGAACAAGAATGAGCAAGCTCAATCTCAAACACATATAGGAATGCAGCAATGTATGCAAGAGAGATGAGAAGAAAAGTTATGAGAAGTGAAGGCAAATTCACTTCTCAAGTTTACTTACCACCTGAAATGTTAGAAAGAAATGCAATGCAATGCAAGATGAGATGAAATGATATGATGCTAAGCAAAACCAGAAGCATGTTGATGATGATTATGATGTTATGAAGTGCTGCAAACATGAGGCAAGACATGGAGATGTTCATATAAGATCATGGATGCAAATGATGCAAGTTAAGGAGCAAGAATGAACATGAAAAGTTATGAGGCATACAAGGTAAATGACATGGCAAATATGTGATGCAATGATCAAACATGCTTCCTACATGTCTTAAGATGTCAAATGAATCAAAAGAATGCACTAAATGCTAAGACAAGTCATGTTATGCAAGAGAATGCAAGAAGGATGCAAGAGAAAGCCCAAATTAGGGTTTATGGATCAAACATCAAACAAAACCCAAAAACAGAAGCAAACCCTAACATAAAAAATGGAAAATGCTACCCAAAGAAACCCTAAACCTATAATAAACCACTGCCCAAAGGAGAACTCTCAACTCTCAACCAAACTCAAGTTATGATTTTTACAAGTTATTAGGGTTTTTTAGGGTTCTTAACAAAAGAAAATGCCAAACAATTGGAAAATGCAAGATCAAATCATGGCCATTTTATCCTAGAAACTACATGTTAAACACAACACAATGCAAGAAGAACCAATGTCCAACTCTTCCTAGATAGGCAGAAATGAATTTTTGAACCCATGATCAAAATAATGCATAAAAAATGATTTAATTCAATGAAAAATTCTTAAAATGCATCAAGATCAAAAAAGAAATTTGGTTTGAAGGTTGGACAATGTTTCTAAATGTCTTAGAACATTTCATGAATTTTTTGTAATTTTTAAATACCTAAAAGTATTTTTAATTAATTAATTTCCATTAATCAATTAAAAATAATCTTTTAAATATTTAAAAATACTTTTTTAATGATAAAAAATAAAATAAAAATGTTTTTGTGTCATAAAAATTATTAAAACCCTTAGGAAAAAGTTTCATAATTTTTAAGAATTTTTAACTATTTTAAAATAATTATGCAAGTTTAATGAAATAAAATGAATTAAAAAACAAATAAAAATGAAAGTCAGAGGAATGGAGGGCCAGGATGGGCTTTGAATTCAAACTGGTTGACCAGCGCGCGAATGGAGGGTGTGGATTGCATCTGACCTAATTAAATTAAATACGAATTAATTAAAACTAAATACGTGGATTAGGGCTAATGAAGAGATCTGGGCCATCCAAAAGGGAGGGAAGTCAACAGGTCAAAGGCCATCTACGGCTCAAATTCAAATGGAAATTAATTACGCAATTAGGGCACAAATTACTTTCAGGCTGCCGGAGAAGACTTCCGGTCGTCTTCTCCGGCCAGCACCCCCCTGAGAAATCCCCAAAACCCTCAAAACGTAACAAAAACAAAATCTAAGGATTGGGAAATGTTCTCCAACCTCTCACGAATCAAACCCCCCTCCTAAAACAAATTTCTTCTTCCTAAACAAGCTGAATCGAAGGAAATGAAAACTAGGGCACGCAAGCTTCAGAGACAAATTAAATACTCAAATCAAAACCAATTCAAAAACTAAGAACATCAGGATATTCAGTGGAGCATAAGGAACAAGTCTATAACATGAAAAACAATTTCTGGAAAAATAATTTTCAAGCTACCTGAGATTTGGAGCTTTCAACTTGAGGACTTTCTGGCCACTTCCTTCAGTGCAAACTACTCCACTTGATCCCCAGATAATGTTTGAATGCTCAAAAAGAGTTTGTGTTGGCTGGATAGTGAGATTCGACAGCTTCTGCTCAAGCTTGATCAGAAATGGCAATGGTGAAGTAGGTAGCTTCAGGTCATTGTGAATGGTTGTTTGTGATCCTGAGGATGAATGGAGAAGGTCTGTGGTGTTTGTTTGTGTGTTTGTGAGCTGTGGTGAGAGTTTCGAATGAAACTGCAAAATGAGGTGAGGAATGGCAGTGGGATGTTCTTGCTTGTTTTAGGCCCAAGTCTTGTTGGTTTGAGGTCTATGAAGTGTGGTGAGATGAAGTGTGGAAATGGTTTGAGTATTTGAAAGCTGTGGAGGCAGATTCGAAGCAAGCTGCAAGATGGTGTGTTTTTGTGAATGTGATGGTGTGAAGTGTTTCAGGCTTGCTTAGTGTATGAAATGGTTTGCAAATGGATAGTATATTTTAATCCAAGTGGCCAGAGGATGTGACATGGCCTGCTGTGATAAGTAAGTTTGCTTTTGCATAAAGTCCACCTTTTGTGTAAGTGAGGCATGGCTCAAGGTCTAGGCAAGTACAAGGCATGGCTCTGGTGCATCATGGTGTGGTGAGAAGCTAGCTTAGTGCAGTAACCAATGCAGCAAGTTGTAAGAAGAATGATCATGAGTTTTTGCAAGTTGTGGTTTTTGGTTCACATGTGACTATTCTTGCTACACAAACCATAAACATGTGAAACCTTGGTCCAATTCTGACTTTTAGGACATATTGAATGTTTGCATACTGGTTTGAAGTGAATTAGAAGTCACATTTGGCTTTGGTTCATGGTTTTTGCAAAATTCCCATTTGAGGCATGCCTTGAAAATTAATGATTTTAGCCAACTTTGTCACACCATAACTTTTGATCCAAGAAGAGTTTGGTCATGTTCTTGTACTTTTTGAAAAGGGAAAAATGAGATCTACAACTTTCATGACCAAAGTTTTTCCATTTGAAGCATTTTTGGATCAAGGATCATGGCTTGAAAAATGACCTAAAATGAAGCAATCTTGAAAAGTCAACTATGCCCAAAAAGTCAACATTTGCAAAAACCTTAAATTCTTGATTTTTATGGACTTAAACCCTCTTCCATGATCAAATAAAGATCATATACACTCAAAATGATGAAGATCACCCATTGGTTAGGTCATTGGGGGCCTCAGATGCCCTGATTTTACACTGACTTGTCTGAAAAGTCAACCCTTGATCAGATGACTTCCCCATGGAATTTCTTCATGAAAATTGATATGCATACTCCCTATGCCATATAAAGAGCAATGGAAACAAGAATGACCAAAAAATTTGGAGTCATGGCCTCTGAAACCAAAACCCTAATTTTCAGTCAACTGTGCAGTCTAGCCTGGCTCTGCATCCACTCAAACCCTAGTTCTTGTGATTCCTTTGCATTTTTGACTTTGAGGAGATGGAATATGATATAAGAATACACATGGACCCCTTTGAGTTGATTGGTGGCCTTTGGAGTGGCTCAAGATGCTTTGGGATTGCTCAGATCACAAACCCTAGGTGCAGATGCCTTAGAAACTATGCAGTGAATCAAAAATGAGATATGAGATGATATGTTTGTGTTTATGCATATGAGGATGATCACAAGCCATGGTGTGAATGGGTGAGGGCAAATTTGGGGTGTTTACAGCTGCCCCTATTCAAACATGAGTTAGCTGTGCTGGATGTAAGCGACGGCTTAACAGGCAAACAAGATAACTTGTGGTTGAATACCAAAGACAGTCCAAAATTTGCACTCACGGCATGAAGAAGAAAAGGGATATAGATTGTAAAAGAAAATAAAGCATACTGTAAAGTGCGGGCGACGGAGGACGACCGTCGAGCAGAGGACGACTGCTGAGTAAAGAGCAATGATGGGGACGGCCGACATGCTGGGGAAGGTGCAGGAAAATAAAGCAATGACGGGGACGGCCGACATGCTGGGGATAAAAGGTAAAGCTAAGACGGGGACGGCCGACTAGCTGGGGAAATAAGATATTATGATGGGGACGGCCATCAAGATAAAGCTGTAAAATTTTCTGGAAATTGATGAATTATGACGGGGACGGCCATCAAATTCACGAAGGTGAGGCAACCAACGATGGGGACGGCCATCGGGCTAAAAAGGAAAAGGGACCACGACGGGGACGGCCATCGGGTTAAAGAATAAATGAAATAAACAGATGATGGGGTACGGCCATCAAAGGTGAAGGACGATCACCTAGCAGGGGACGGCTGCTCTGTTGGGGATAAAAGGAAAATGATAGGGACGGCCATCAAAGGTGGAGGACGACCACCTGGCAGGGTACGGCTGCCGAAAATATCGCGACATAGGACGAATGCCGGATAAAAAGGTCAACGACGGGGACGGCCATCGGACGAGCATGATGGGGAACGACCATCAAGAAGTGGAGGACGACCACTCAGCAGGGTACGGCTGCTCTCAGGGTTTGTCATGACATAGGACGAATGTCAGATAACCAACATCAACAATGGGGACGGCCATTGGATAAAAATGATGAAGGACGATCATCGAAAGGTGGAGGACGACCACCTAGCAGGGGACGGCTGCTAAAAATCAACGATGGGGACGGCCATCGGATGAGCATGATGGGGAACGACCATCAAGAGGTGGAGGACGACCACCTAGCAGGGTACGGCTGCTCTCAGGGTTATCGTAACACAGGACGAGTGTTAGATAAAAAGAAAATTTGTTGGCGATCTACTGGGGATGTAATAAACACGGACGAGCGTTTATATCCAAGAAACAAAAAGGTATAAGTGTTTGGTATTGTGTATAGATTAAAGATGCGGACGAGCATCCTTAAGACTACGATACGGACGAGTATCGTGTAGAAACAAACTGACACATGTTCAGAGATGATGATACGGACGAGTATCAACTGGTTAACCAAGAACACGGACGAGTGTTGCATCTGAAAGGACTCTTCTGGGGAACAATAGACACAGACGAGTATCTATATCCAAGAAGACATAAGTGTTTGACACGGTGTATGGATTAAAGACGCGGACGAGCATCCTTAAGACTATGATACGGACGAGTATCATGTAGAAACAAACATTAGACGCAATGTTCTGAGATGATGGTACGGACGAGTACCAACTGGTTAACAAAGAACAAGGACTACTGTCGAATCTGTGGGGATATGAGTGATGATGTATACAAGATACGGACGAGTATCTGTATAAGCGTACCATGAGTAGTGAGTATTGTATTGTATAGATGAGTGTTTATCTCCTGGGGAGAGTGACACGGACGAGTGTCAAGAGAGAAAAGTATGATATTAACCAGTGTATGGGTTGATAAAAGTGTAAGTGACTGCGCTGGGGATATGACACGGACGGGTGTCAAGAAAAGTGTATATATAGGTATATGTGAGTGCAAAGAGGATGTCTTTGGTTTTCTGTTGGTGATTTGACACGGACGGGTGTCCAAAGGTGTATATATTGGTGTTCGTGATTGGAGAGGCAACTGCTTTTGCTGGGACCCTGGTGGGGATTTTTGTACAATGATGATGCACTGTTTATTATTCACAAATGTCCAATTCACAACATGACTTATGATTATGCTATGCGTTTGATTTTTGCCGTAATGCTCCGTATTAGACGGAATGCTACGCTCTGAGGGGATAGTATGATGCGAATGCCATGATGATGCAAAGAGGCAAAGACCCGGGATTCGGATCCCGTTGCTGCAAAGATCTCTGGATGATTTGTTTGGAATGGTCCTCCCAGCTGGGGATGAGATCATTGGTAGGTCTAATGATGTATCTGCTTGGGGATATAGGTCACCGATTGACATATCCTTGTAACATAGGACCCAGCTGGGGTTTGTAGAAGCTTTTTGTTACTCTGTTGTGACTTCTCCGTGCGTTGCTCTTTTGAATAGAGGCTGGGGGGTGTTGGTCACTCAGCTGGGGAGAAGTGATGAGAGGCAACTCAGCTGGGGATAGAGCATTTCGGATGCTGAGATTATTTGTTTATTAGCCAGCTTGCTGAGATGTAACTTGCATGCCCCAAGTTGCGTTCTGGATACCTGCAATCCTGCAAAGATAATGGAACGTACAAAAGGTCCCGAGGTATCCCTTACTGGATTCCGTCATAGGAGTTAAGTACTTTCGAGAATAATCACATTCCCTGTAAGCATGTGTTTTATTTTTAGAGAAAGGCATCTGTACTTATGCAATTGTATTTTTAGAGATATCAGACAATCCTTTGCAAAACATAAATGTAAAAACGAGACATGACTGAAAATCTGATTTTATTAATTCCTGTGCCCTGAATTGGCAAGATACAGTCAAAGAAACATATCTCCCGAAATGAGGAGATTGTTACAAATTGAGAAACAAAATGCTGGCGATGCTGTCGACGCTTTAAGGAGCTTCCTCTTCTGCTATGACTCGTATGACAATGACGTTCTTCTCGTCTTGCTTTCTGGAGAGAGTTGATTCTGATTGAAGCTTGATCCTTTTGAAGCTTACCAAGTTGTATATAATACAGACGAATTCAGAATGCAGTTGTTCGCTTATTCCCTTATTTTGCATGGATCGCCCTTTCGGGTTTTCAATCCATCGGGATACCCATTTTTGCCTGAGCTGTCCAATGTGGCTTTTCAACTCAGCGGGTGTACATTTTTGTTTATTTCCCTTATTTTTGCCCGAGTCTTTTATTCTGTTTTTGACTCGCCGGGATGCCCTATTTTTGCCTGGACTTTCATTCTGTTTTTATGTCCAGCGGGTCATTTTATGCGAAGTATTTTTTAACTGCATCTGAATTCACAGGGGACGGGAAATCTTCACCATCCATGGTGCTGAGCATCAGTGCTCCACCAGAGAAAACTTTCTTTACAACGAATGGTCCTTCGTAATTTGGAGTCCATTTGCCCCTGTGGTCTGTATGAGGAGGGAGGATTCTTTTCAACACAAGATCCCCTACTTGGTACTCTCGGTGCCTGACTTTCTGATCGAAGGCTTTCTTCATTCTCTTCTGGTATAACTGCCCATGACAAATTGCAGCCAATCTTTTCTCTTCGATCAGACTCAGTTGTTCGTATCGGGCCCGAACCCATTCTACTTCACTCAGTTTAACATCCATCAATACCCGTAAGGAGGGTAATTCAACTTCAACAGGTAGGACTGCTTCCATTCCATACACAAGCTGATATGGTGTTGCCCCAGTGGATGTTCTGATTGATGTGCGGTACCCATTCAAGGCGAATGGTAGCATTTCATGCCAGTCTTTGTAGGTGACTACCATCTTCTGCACAATCTTCTTGATATTCTTATTTGCTGCCTCAACAGCGCCGTTCATCTTTGGCCTGTAAGGAGAAGAATTGTGATGTTGGATCTTGAAGTCCCGGCACAGCTCTGCCATCATTTTGTTGTTCAAGTTGGAACCATTATCAGTAATGATTCGCTCGGGAACTCCATACCGACAGATGATATCTCTCTTCAGAAATCTGGCTACCACTTGTCTTGTAACGTTGGCATAGGAAGCTGCTTCGACCCACTTGGTGAAATAATCAATGGCGACCAGGATGAATCTATGGCCATTCGAAGCAGTCGGTTCAATCTTGCCAATCATATCAATGCCCCACATGGCAAAGGGCCATGGCGAAGACATGATGTTCAAAGGATTAGGAGGTACATGCACTTTATCTGCGTAGATCTGGCATTTATGGCATCTTCTGGCGTAGGCACAACAGTCTGCATCCATTGTGATCCAGTAATAGCCTGACCTTAACAACTTCTTAGCCATGGCATGCCCTCCTGCATGGGTACCAAAGGATCCCTCGTGCACTTCATGCATCAACAAATCTGCTTCCGTCTTGTCAACACATCTGAGGAGTACCATGTCAAAGTTCCTTTTGTATAAAGACCCATCAGTGTTCAGAAAGAAACTACCAGCAAGCCTTCTCAAAGTCTTCTTATCATTGGAAGATGCCCCAGGTGGGTATGTTTGATCCTCCAAGAAGCACTTAATGTCATGGAACCAAGGCTTATCATCTTTGACAACATCTGCTGCAAATACATATGCTGGCCTATCGAGTCTGGACACTGAAATCTGAGGTACAAAGTTAGCGGCTTGAACTTTGATCATGGATGAAATGGTAGCCAGAGCATCTGCAAACTGATTCTCGTCCCGAGGGATATACTCCAGCTTGACTGTTGTAAAGAAAGTCAATAACCTTCTTGTATAATCCCTGTAAGGTATCAGATGATCCTGGTGGGTGTACCATTTCCCGTTGGTTTGATTAACTACCAGAGCTGAATCTCCGAATACGGTCAATGTCTTGATCCTGAGGTCAATGGCTTCCTCAAGACCCATAATGCAAGCTTCGTATTCAGCTTCGTTGTTAGTGCAGTTGAAAGTGAGTTTTGCCGAGAAAGGCATGTGAACCCCCTTAGGTGTAATGAGTACTGCACCAACACCACGACCATTCATGTTAACTGCCCCATCAAACATCATGGTCCATTCTTCTTCTGGGTCAGGCCCTTCAGTGTGAATAGGCTCCTCGTGATCTTTTTCTTTAATGAACATGATGTCCTCATCAGGGAAGTCAAACCTCATAGGCTGGTAGTCATCAATGGGTTGCTCTGCAAGATATTCAGATAGTACACTGCCCTTGATGGCTTTCTGAGATGTGTACTGGATGTCATATTCTGTGAGAATCATCTGCCATCTTGCAACCCGTCCGGTAAGAGCTGGCTTCTCGAAAATGTACTTAACTGGATCCATTTTTGAGATTAATAAGGTAGTGTGGGTCAACATATACTGTCTCAGTCGGCGAGCAGCCCACGCTAAAGCACAGCAAGTTTTCTCGAGCAGTGAATAACGTTGTTCACAGTCGGTAAACTTTTTGCTTAGGTAGTATATTGCATACTCTTTTCGACCAGACTCGTCATGCTGGCCCAGCACACACCCCATTGATTCTTCTAATACTGTCAAGTACATAATCAGAGGTCTTCCTTCAACTGGCGGCATGAGGATTGGAGGTTCTTGTAGATATTCCTTGATCTTGTCAAAAGCCCTTTGGCAGTCATCGTTCCACCTGACCGTCTGTTCTTTTCTCAACAGTTTGAACAAGGGTTCACAGGTTGCTGTGAGGTGAGATATGAACCGTGAGATGTAGTTCAATCGACCTAAGAACCCTCGAACCTCTCTCTCAGTTTTCGGTGCAGGCATTTCTTGAATAGCCTTGACTTTATCAGGGTCAACTTCAATCCCTTTCTCGCTTACGATAAAGCCCAGCAGCTTACCGGATCGCACCCCGAATGTGCATTTGTTGGGGTTCAACTTCAATTGGTATTTCCTCAGACGCTTGAACAACTTGAGCAGATTTACCAGGTGATCTTCCTCTGTAAGGGACTTGGCAATCATGTCATCCACATAACACTCGATTTCCTTATGGATCATATCGTGGAATAACGTCACCATAGCCCGTTGATATGTGGCACCAGCATTCTTCAGTCCGAATGGCATCACTTTGTAACAGAACGTGCCCCAAGGTGTAATGAATGTTGTCTTCTCCATGTCTTCAGGTGACATCTTGATCTGATTATATCCTGAAAATCCGTCCATGAAGGAGAACACCGAGAACTGAGCCGTGTTATCCACCAATACATCAATGTGAGGTAATGGGAAGTCATCCTTCGGGCTGGCCCTGTTCAGATCCCGGTAGTCAACACACATTCTTACTTTACCGTCCTTCTTAGGCACAAGTACTATGTTAGCAACCCACGGCGGATAGCTAGTCACGGCAAGGAACCCGGCGTCCCATTGCTTTTGTACCTCTTCCTTGATTTTCATAGCCATGTCTGGGCGAGTTCGGCGCAGCTTCTGTTTGACCGGTGGGCATTCTTCCCTCAAAGGCAGCTTATGCACAACTATATCGGTATCCAACCCTGGCATATCTTGATACGACCAAGCAAACACATCAACATACTCTTGAAGCAGATCTATCAGTTGTCTCTTCACTGAGTCTTGCAGGCAGGCCCCGATTTTGACTTCTTTCACGTCTTCGTCCGTACCAAGATTAATCACTTCAACCTCCTCCTGGTGAGGAGTAATAACCTTTTCCTCCTGCCTCAACAACCTGGCTAGCTCTTCAGGAAGCTCATATTCTTCATCAACCCCTTCATCAGCTTGATTGATTGGATTGTCAAAGTCATACGATGTCATAGCCGTGCTGTTGTCGGTGCTGTCTGGAAGGTACTCTCTGCAAGGGTTAAGTTTGTTCATTTTAGTGATTGATTTTAATCTTGCTTTAGAAAAAGTGAAATGAAGTTATCATTTTGAAAACACCGCCATTTATTTTTGTACAAAAAGAAAAATGGAAAAACAGTGAGCAGAAAAGAAAAAAGACTCGTTTGCAAAAAGATGTCTGATATTTCATTAATTTAATCTTGTTTGCACAAAAGTACAGATGGCCCTGATTACAAAATGAGTCTTGTCATCTTGGGCAAGATGCAAGACTTTGATGCATGCTAATAAAAATACAGGAAATAATAATTACTCTGCATGAGTAACCCTTATAATTTCCTGGGAAGACCAGTTCGAGACACTGTTCCCCGGGATCTTTGGACGAATCCAATTCTCCAGATTGCGCTCCTCTTCCAGCTCGTCTTCCAGACAGTTGATAGCATCGGGGGTAAGCATTCCCCCACTGACAAAACCTGGCTCTGCAGCAGCCTTTGCTTGAGTTGGTTTGTAACCCAACCCAAATTTGTCCTTCTTCTCCTCCACAGCTAAGACCTTGCCCCAGCCTAGGGCAGTTCCTTCCTCAACAACCTTCCGGGCTTGTTGATAAGACGACATGGAGATACCTGACACAGCAGATGCTTCATTGACATTCAAGGCTTCAAAACCTTGGCTCATTGTTTCATGGATCTCCCCATCCATCTCAATGTATTTGTAAGTAGCCAGATGGCTAACGAAAATATCCTCTTCCCCACAGATTGTGACAACTTGACCTTCCCACTCGAATTTTAACTTTTGGTGAAGGGTAGACGTTATTGCGCCGGCGGCGTGAATCCAGGGTCTACCCAACAAACAGTTGTAGGCGGGCTGAATGTCCATCACATAAAAGATAGTTTTAAAAGTCTGTGGGCCAATTGTCACTGGCAGCTCAATCTCTCCCAGAACCGATCTCTTCGAACCATCAAAGGCTCTTACCACCAGGTTGCTGGGTCTCAATGCCAATCCATCATATTCTAACTTCACCAGAGCCTTCTTTGGTAAGACATTCAGGGAAGAACCTGTGTCCACCAGCACATGAGAAAGGACAGCTCCTTTGCATTCCATGGTTATGTGCAAGGCTTTGTTGTGGTTGCGGCCATCCACTGTCAGCTCAGCATTGGTAAACCCTAGCCCATTGCTAGCAGTAACATTTCCAACCACGGTTTCCAATTGGTTGACAGTAATCTCCTCAGGCACGTAAGCTGCGTGCAAGACTTTAAGTAGTGCATTCCGATGGGCTTCGGAGCACATAAGCAGTGAGAGGATAGAGATCTTGGATGGCGTCTGGTGAAGCTGATCCACAATTTTATAATCACTCTTTTTGATGATTCGCATAAACTCATCAACTTCCTGATCAAACGGTGTCTTCAAGGCTTCTTTAGCAGCTTGACCTTCCTGCACCGGGCTCTTTCCCTTTGCCTTGGCAGCAGCTTCTGCTTCGGCAGTAGGTCTTTGAATTGGTGGAGCAAAGAGACGTCCGCTTCGAGTGAAGCCTCCGCCTCCTCCCACATTATCTACTTGTGGTGCAGGTGTTGATGTTTCAAGAGTGATTCTTTTCCCTTCACAGTACACGTCAGAGCCATAGTGCCAAGGGATGGCCCTATTGCTTTCATATGGTACTGGTCCAGGCACCGTGACAGTGACTGGACTGATTGCTGCTGCTGAAGGGACTGTAATTGTTTGTGGATCATAAAAGATTGTAACTGGTGCTCTGGTGGGAGCAGCACCTTCTGAATGGTAAGCGGAATTATTTTCAGGATCGTAGAATATGGTAACAGTAGAGACATCTTCATGATTGATTGCTGGAGTTGTAGGAGGTATTGTTGGAAAGACTGTTGTTGTTGTTGATGGAGATTCGAAATGGAATGAAGCTGAAGTTGTAGCAGGAGAAACTGTTGAAAAATGATCATTTGGGAGGACAGATGAAGTACTTGTTGATGTTGCTGATGAATTGTCGGGAACAATAGTTGCTGCAGTTGTAGGAGGTTCTGGAACCGTTGCTGATGAAGTTGCCGGATTTGTCGGGAATGATGTAGTGATCTGTAGCAGGCCACTCTGAATAAGGCTGTCAATGCCATTCCTTAGGTCCTCACACCCATTCCATGAAATATTGCAGTAGGGACACCCTAGTTCACACCCCGGAAATATTTGGCTTTCACGGAGTTGAGCCTTGATTTCCACCAATGGTGTCCTGATCTGATCCACACTAGTTATTAAATAAGACGGTCTGTCTTCTTCAATAGCGTTAATTCGAGGACCACCATGGTTTGGCATTGGGTTTTTATTGACATTGGGCGGCGGTGCAAAATTCAGAGCCTTGGAGTCTACCAAGTCTTGTACCTTCATATGCAGAGCCCTGCATTTTTTTGTACTGTGACCAGGTGCGTTCGAATGAAAAGCACACCTAGCATTGGAGTCATAGTTTCTTGGTAGACTGTTGGGATCCGGAGGTGCCAACGTTCTTAGCTCAACTAGGTTGAGTTTCAGAAGTTGTGGCAGCAAGGCAGCATACGGCATTGGGATCGGGTCGATCACTCGGTTAGCTTGGGATGGCCTCTGTTGGAATGGCCTCTGTTGATTGTTGTTGGTGTTGTTGTTGTTGAAGTTCCTTGGAGGATACTGATTCTGATGATACTGAGGTTGCTGTTGGAAGTTTTGTTGAGGAGGTTGATAGACTGGCTGTGGATGAGCTGGAGCAGGGATAGTGACTGCTGCTATCGACCTTTGAACATACTGGGGCCTACCCCTACTGGCATGGATAGCATTAGTCTCGCCAGTTCTTCTCGGGCCTGCGAAAGGCTTTCTTGTACTACTGGACGAGCTGGCACCATTATCAGAGATCTTACCCATTTTTAACAGGCTTTCAATTCTCTCCCCAGCTATGACAACATCTGCGAAGCTAGTGGAGGAGAAAGCAGCCAACCTGTCAATATACGTCCCCTGGAGAGTGTTCATAAACATGTCTGCCATTTCTCTCTCAGACATCGGTGGTTGAACGGCAGCAGCCAATTGCCTCCATCTCTGGGCATATTCTCGGAAACTTTCCCTTGACGACTGTGACATGCCCATTAGGAGAGTCCTATTGGGTGCCATATCTAAGTTGTATTGATACTGTCTGATGAAGGCCTCTGCCAGGTCCTTCCAGCATCTCACAGTTGCCCTTGTCAAATGGGAATACCATTCCCTTGATGCTCCAGTCAAGCTGTCTTCAAAGTAGAACATCCAGAGCTTCTCATCCATTGTATAGGCCTTCAGCCTTCCCAGAAATGATTGCAAATGAGTCCGGGGGCATGAAGTCCCATTATACTTTTCGAAACAAGGAGGCTTGAACTTATGGGGGATCCTGACCCCGTCTACCAAACCCATGTCCATGACGTCGAAACCCAAAGAATTTTGAGATTCTAAGGACCTCAACTTCTCAGCTATCTCTTCCAATCGTCTATCATAAGTTTCCTCTCCAGCACCCATTACTGTAAATTGGTCCTCCTGAGGATCTTCTTGAAGTACTCTGGCTGCAGTGGCCGTTCCTTGAATATTTGCAGGAATGTTGACCTCAGGATGTAGATGTGGGCCAAACACAGGGGGGTTAACATGTGGTTGCACCCTTTCATTGTTACTTGTGCCGGCAGTCCCCATATGGGGCTCCTCTTGATTCCTCCCTTCTACCAAAGCCCTGAGCCTCTCCTGGCTTTGAGCTAAGTTGTTCATCACTTCCATGAACTGTGTTATCTGAGTTCTCATCTCCAACCTTTCGTTGGCCATCTGGTTTCTGACCTCCGTAAGGTCTTGCTGCATCTGGTCCATTTGGATGCCCGGAAGGTTGTTTCTAGTTGGGTACCTGTGTGGCCTGTTGAGAGGAAATACCCGGCGGCGAGCAATAATTCCTGGATATCACAACAGAGGTTAGTAACAACAAAACAAAACCCTACAAAACAAAAAAGGTTAGCATGCAATGCAGTTATGCTTATTCGCTCTCAAGGTATCCGGTTTGGCCTTCAGTTTTGACCCTTCCAGACCCTTGAAGATGATGCTGATTGAAGTTGCTTTTGAAGTGATCCCAGATGGAAACTAACACAGATATATATATTACAGAAGGTGAAATAATACAACTTGTTCATTTTACAACACAAGCCCTCTAAGGGGTCAAAATACATCATAAAAAGGTAAAAGTACATGAAATAGGAACAACAACAAGCAAATAATCAAACTCCAAGGCCAAACTCATCCTCACGAACTTCCTTAAGAAGTGCTTCGGTCACAGGATCAGCCGGACGTTCCGTAAGATTCCTGATGAGAAGGTTTCTTGTTGCAACAGCTGCAGTCAATTTCTTGTTCTGACTTTGGTCTTTAGACCTCTTCACTCCAGCTCTGATTTCTAGCTCTGATATTTCCTTCTGGGCTGCTGCCAGGGCTTCTTCCATCTGTTCCATCTTGTCTTGAACTCTCTTGTCTTCTAGAGTACGGGCCTCAGTGATCCGGACCCACCTGGCCTGACTTTCCTTCAAATACAAGTCTGTTCTTGCTCTCTGGAACTGGGCTTCTTTACAAGCATTCTTCAGAATCTGTTCACCAGCTTTAGACTTTTTGATATAATCTCCAGACTTCTCAATCTTAGTCAAGTGTTCCACCCTCAACTTCTCCAATCTCTCAATCTCCCTCACACCTTCACTCCTCTCTCGGAGGGTCTTCTGCAAAGCCTGGGTTAACTTCTCATTTCTTTCCTTCAAGCTCTCAAACTCCTCCAAACTGATGGTGGCGGGGGGTGGTGCTGAAGATGACTCAGGCGTGTCTTCTATGGTGAAGGGCATTCCAGAGAATTGGGCCCTGGTATGGGACCACTCATAATATTGTGCTGATGCCACATTATTGCACTTCCCCAGAATGGTGATTCCCTTGGTTTGAACATGATCCCAAGCCCAGGAAGCCTGCCTAACAGTTGCCAGACTAATCTTGTTCTCACAATAGAGGGTCTCCACCAAGTCCTGTACCCTAGGAGCATGGACCAGTGCATAGCCTAATTGCCTCTTGAACAGCAGAGGGTTGTAATTGATGCTTCCCTTAACTCCTATTAAGGGCACATTGGGAAAGTGCCCACAGCTGGTGAGGATATCTCTGCCCTTGGTGCTTTGAGTACACCATCTGATGTCTGCTGAAGTGAGAGTAGTGAGCCTCTTAGCCCAGTTGCTTTGCTGATGAGGATTTAGAAATGCATCTGTCCTGGGCAGATGCCTGAGAAGCCAAGCATGGAATAATGGAGCACAACACCTCACTAGCCTTCCCCTCTGCTTCTCATTCCTCTGATGTACTGAGTAATAGAGATCACCCAACAAAGTTGGCACTGGGTTCTTCAGGATGAACAAATGGATTGCATTCTTGCTGATGAATCGAGGCTCATCTGCAAACAACACAATTCCATATACACTTAAGGCCAACAAAGCACAAACAGCTTTCCACTCCCCCAAGGAGGCCTTCAGACTAGCTTGAGAAATTAAGAAGTCCAAATGAAAACCAGGGATCCCAGCTTTAGAGGTCATATGCTGCTCAATCAAAACAGGTTCCAGGTGCAAAGCTTTTGCTACCTCTCCATTGCTTGGGAAAACCATCTCAGGATTGAAAGGGATTTCTCTCCTGATAGGTAGACCAACCAAAGATGAGTATTCTTCTAATAAGGGCCCCAACTGGAAGTCTTGAAAGGTGAAGCATCTCAATGGGGGATCATAAAATTGAATGCAGGTGTGGATCAAACTTCTCTGTGAAGGGTCCAGATCCATAACCAAGTCAAGTATATCCCCATAATGCTCTCTGAACAAAGGTATGTGATCTGGAGTGATCAGGGTTTGGATCCTCCTGATGTCTGATAAGTCTGGTTGGAAGAAGTGATAGGTGATGTTGCTTTTCTTTGGAGCCATAAGTGCTGAGACTGAGTAGAGTGCTGATGAAGATGCTGAGGAGTGGGCCACTGGCTGGCTAGTGCAAGTAACTGAAGTATATGGCTGACAAGCTGAAGCAAGTGCTGGTGGAGATAGGTCAATACTGCAGATGGGGTCAAAACCAAAACCAGGTGAAAATGGATACCCTGAAACACAAATAAGCACATGTTAATATGATGCAATGAGTATGTATGCAAATGATATGCAAGGGTTTGTGACTGAGCTGGATCTGATTAAAATGCCCTGATATAAATCCATGTGTGTTCAAGAATTCCAGATGGAGGTCTATAAATCCAGTAACCAAGGTAGGGGGACTCAAATAAAGAGCCACAAGTCCGGGGTTTAGAATCACAAGAACTGTCCAACATGGAGTATTCTTAACAAAATCAAAGTAACAGGGTATTCTGAGGTCAAGGTACCTGCAAACCTGTAAACAGCCCAACCCCCCTCACAGGTGGTGTTCTAAAACAAGGATCCTCAGACTTGGATCAGTTATGAGAAGTGTAAACACTTCTAACCCGGAGGTACAGTGTTTACAATAACCATAACAATTCCTCCTCTAATTCACCTCAGTTTCTGAAGGTCAATACTAAAAGGTCATCCAGACTTAGCAGGCTTCCCAGATAGCCCTAGCATTGCAGGAAATCTGCAACTCAGAGTTCTCAAGAAGAAACCCATATCTGAACCGTGTTTCATATTCCCGCACCAGACCGAAATGGAATGGGAAAGAATATGATTCACTCTAGCCTAGGTGTAACTCAGGTCCCAGGTATAGGACCTTAACTCTCAATGAATCACCCACCCACCAAAGCAAATAACCAGATCCAGCCAGCAACAATGACAGTATGATATATACCAATGCAATAAAGAAAGCAGTAAAGTAACTGTACATAAAGCAATAAACAAAATAAATACAAGCACAAATAAGCACATAACACCCCAGTAAACACAAATCAATCAAGCGCTAAGAGGAACCCACAAAAAGAACCAGAAGCCCTGGTTGCAGTATAAAGGGTCCCCAGCAGAGTCGCCAAGCTGTCGCTCCCGATAAGTGACACAAGGTCAGATAAGGGTACAGACGCGAACGGTCGGCGAGAGGGACAATGAGAACACACAGCCGTGAACTCACTGGAGATGAAAAGAGTCGCCAGCTAGGCATTTTTATCCCGGAGGAAAGGCAATGCTGCATAGACCTAGAAAGATACGGATAAGACGGTTTGCGAACCAGAGAGACTGAGAAAGGGGGTTGGTTACAACCTGGGAAGGTATTAGCACCCAGATTGTCCGCCGTACTCGACGGGATCCACGCTTAAAAGATTTGTGTTTTAAAGGGGTAGTGTCAGTGCAATTTGTGTATAAAATAGCTGGAAAAGATGTACAGGTGTCAGTGTAAAGTGTATAAGTGATGTGAAGTATGAAAGTGTCAGTGTAAGAACAGAGTGAAATGCTCAAGATCATGAGGCTAAAGAATAAAGCTAGAAAGAGGGGGAATATACAGAGACTTTTGTTCGATAACTGTTAAGTTATGCCTACGTATCCTCTCGTGCAATGAGGAAGTCAGAACACCGTAGTTCGACCCAAAGAGACTGAAAGATGAATTGACTGGTGAACTGCTTGCTTGCCTATGCTCAAGTGTATGATCTGTCTGGCACAGATGCAAACTGTCTTGCATTAGACGGAAGAAGCGGTTTCTCGCTTATGAATGAGTGTGATGAGAAAAGAATCCCGAAGGAGACGATTATTGTTTGTTTTTGTGTTTTCAGTCTTTTATTGCTTTTGAAAGTTTGTCATAAGTTAATGAGCTTAAGCCTAAACCAATGGGTTAGCAAACTCATCACATCCTCCCTCTGTTTAGGGGTAATGAGAATACCTTAAGTGTGAAGTCAGCTTCTCACACTTAATCACCTTTGGTGTAGGATTAAGATCATTAACCTACTTGTGATTATTTAGATGTTTTTGGTGTTTTTGTTTAGTGTTGAGTAATGAGGTTAAGCCATAATCAAGGATTAAACAGACTCATTACACCATCCTAATAGAAGGATAATAGATGAGAATGTTTAAGCTGAGGAAAACTCCTCAACTTAATCCATGATTAGGGATTAAACTCATGACAAAACAAACCTTTGATTAAGTGGATTTTGCTTAATGATATGATGATGAAGTGAATTTTAGGATTTGTAAGACAACTTGAGGGGGACTTGTCCATTAACACTAGGGTTAGTCCTTCTTAACCACTTAAGGAAGAATTAGAACCCTAATGCAAGGCCCAAGTTACAAGTGTGATGTCTTGATGATTATTAAGTGAATTGATTAAGAGATTTAAACACACAAAGGTTTTAACACTTAGGATTAAAGTTAAACACTCCATCCTAAGAGAAGGATGCAGGCATAACCCTAATCACAAAGCCTTAAAGCCTTTAGGGTTTAGTCCCTGATTATGAGGTGAGAAGAGAGGACTCAAAGAGAGACACAAAGGCAAAACTAGGAGGGGAGACTAATCAAAACCCTAATTCATTGTCATGCTTGGTTGATCCTAAGGTTTGTGAGGTTTTCAAGAACAATCTTCAGAGGAGCCACCAGGAAGCAGATGAATAAGATCAAGAGAAGCAAAGTGACTTGCTTCATTCAAGAAGTCAAGTCACTTGAAGAAAGAAAGTGGGAAGAACAAGAATGAGCAAGCTCAATCTCAAACACATATAGGAATGCAGCAATGTATGCAAGAGAGATGAGAAGAAAAGTTATGAGAAGTGAAGGCAAATTCACTTCTCAAGTTTACTTACCACCTGAAATGTTAGAAAGAAATGCAATGCAATGCAAGATGAGATGAAATGATATGATGCTAAGCAAAACCAGAAGCATGTTGATGATGATTATGATGTTATGAAGTGCTGCAAACATGAGGCAAGACATGGAGATGTTCATATAAGATCATGGATGCAAATGATGCAAGTTAAGGAGCAAGAATGAACATGAAAAGTTATGAGGCATACAAGGTAAATGACATGGCAAATATGTGATGCAATGATCAAACATGCTTCCTACATGTCTTAAGATGTCAAATGAATCAAAAGAATGCACTAAATGCAAAGACAAGTCATGTTATGCAAGAGAATGCAAGAAGGATGCAAGAGAAAGCCCAAATTAGGGTTTATGGATCAAACATCAAACAAAACCCAAAAACAGAAGCAAACCCTAACATAAAAAATGGAAAATGCTACCCAAAGAAACCCTAAACCTATAATAAACCACTGCCCAAAGGAGAACTCTCAACTCTCAACCAAACTCAAGTTATGATTTTTACAAGTTATTAGGGATTTTTAGGGTTCTTAACAAAAGAAAATGCCAAACAATTGGAAAATGCAAGATCAAATCATGGCCATTTTATCCTAGAAACTACATGTTAAACACAACACAATGCAAGAAGAACCAATGTCCAACTCTTCCTAGATAGGCAGAAATGAATTTTTGAACCCATGATCAAAATAATGCATAAAAAATGATTTAATTCAATGAAAAATTCTTAAAATGCATCAAGATCAAAAAAGAAATTTGGTTTGAAGGTTGGACAATGTTTCTAAATGTCTTAGAACATTTCATGAATTTTTTGTAATTTTTAAATACCTAAAAGTATTTTTAATTAATTAATTTCCATTAATCAATTAAAAATAATCTTTTAAATATTTAAAAATACTTTTTTAATGATAAAAAATAAAATAAAAATGTTTTTGTGTCATAAAAATTATTAAAACCCTTAGGAAAAAGTTTCATAATTTTTAAGAATTTTTAACTATTTTAAAATAATTATGCAAGTTTAATGAAATAAAATGAATTAAAAAACAAATAAAAATGAAAGTCAGAGGAATGGAGGGCAAGGATGGGCTTTGAATTCAAACTGGTTGACCAGCGCGCGAATGGAGGGTGTGGATTGCATCTGACCTAATTAAATTAAATACGAATTAATTAAAACTAAATACGTGGATTAGGGCTAATGAAGAGATCTGGGCCATCCAAAAGGGAGGGAAGTCAACAGGTCAAAGGCCATCTACGGCTCAAATTCAAATGGAAATTAATTACGCAATTAGGGCACAAATTACTTTCAGGCTGCCGGAGAAGACTTCCGGTCGTCTTCTCCGGCCAGCACCCCCTTGAGAAATCCCCAAAACCCTCAAAACGTAACAAAAACAAAATCTAAGGATTGGGAAATGTTCTCCAACCTCTCACGAATCAAACCCCCCTCCTAAAACAAATTTCTTCTTCCTAAACAAGCTGAATCGAAGGAAATGAAAACTAGGGCACGCAAGCTTCAGAGACAAATTAAATACTCAAATCAAAACCAATTCAAAAACTAAGAACATCAGGATATTCAGTGGAGCATAAGGAACAAGTCTATAACATGAAAAACAATTTCTGGAAAAATAATTTTCAAGCTACCTGAGATTTGGAGCTTTCAACTTGAGGACTTTCTGGCCACTTCCTTCAGTGCAAACTACTCCACTTGATCCCCAGATAATGTTTGAATGCTCAAAAAGAGTTTGTGTTGGCTGGATAGTGAGATTCGACAGCTTCTGCTCAAGCTTGATCAGAAATGGCAATGGTGAAGTAGGTAGCTTCAGGTCATTGTGAATGGTTGTTTGTGATCCTGAGGATGAATGGAGAAGGTCTGTGGTGTTTGTTTGTGTGTTTGTGAGCTGTGGTGAGAGTTTCGAATGAAACTGCAAAATGAGGTGAGGAATGGCAGTGGGATGTTCTTGCTTGTTTTAGGCCCAAGTCTTATTGGTTTGAGGTCTATGAAGTGTGGTGAGATGAAGTGTGGAAATGGTTTGAGTATTTGAAAGCTGTGGAGGCAGATTCGAAGCAAGTTGCAAGATGGTGTGTTTTTGTGAATGTGATGGTGTGAAGTGTTTCAGGCTTACTTAGTGTATGAAATGGTTTGCAAATGGATAGTATATTTTAATCCAAGTGGCCAGAGGATGTGACATGGCCTGCTGTGATAAGTAAGTTTGCTTTTGCATAAAGTCCACCTTTTGTGTAAGTGAGGCATGGCTCAAGGTCTAGGCAAGTACAAGGCATGGCTCTGGTGCAGCATGGTGTGGTGAGAATCTAGCTTAGTGCAGTAACCAATGCAGCAAGTTGTAAGAAGAATGATCATGAGTTTTTGCAAGTTGTGGTTTTTGGTTCACATGTGACTATTCTTGCTACACAAACCATAAACATGTGAAACCTTGGTCCAATTCTGACTTTTAGGACATATTGAATGTTTGCATACTGGTTTGAAGTGAATTAGAAGTCACATTTGGCTTTGGTTCATGGTTTTTGCAAAATTCCCATTTGAGGCATGCCTTGAAAATTAATGATTTTAGCCAACTTTGTCACACCATAACTTTTGATCCAAGAAGAGTTTGGTCATGTTCTTGTACTTTTTGAAAAGGGAAAAATGAGATCTACAACTTTCATGACCAAAGTTTTTCCATTTGAAGCATTTTTGGATCAAGGATCATGGCTTGAAAAATGACCTAAAATGAAGCAATCTTGAAAAGTCAACTATGCCCAAAAAGTCAACATTTGCAAAAACCTTAAATTCTTGATTTTTATGGACTTCAACCCTCTTCCATGATCAAATAAAGATCATATACACTCAAAATGATGAAGATCACCCATTGGTTAGGTCATTGGGGGCCTCAGATGCCCTGATTTTACACTGACTTGTCTGAAAAGTCAACCCTTGATCAGATGACTTCCCCATGGAATTTCTTCATGAAAATTGATATGCATACTCCCTATGCCATATAAAGAGCAATGGAAACAAGAATGACCAAAAAATTTGGAGTCATGGCCTCTGAAACCAAAACCCTAATTTTCAGTCAACTGTGCAGTCTAGCCTGGCTCTGCATCCACTCAAACCCTAGTTCTTGTGATTCCTTTGCATTTTTGACTTTGAGGAGATGGAATATGATATAAGAATACACATGGACCCCTTTGAGTTGATTGGTGGCCTTTGGAGTGGCTCAAGATGCTTTGGGATTGCTCAGATCACAAACCCTAGGTGCAGATGCCTTAGAAACTATGCAGTGAATCAAAAATGAGATATGAGATGATATGTTTGTGTTTATGCATATGAGGATGATCACAAGCCATGGTGTGAATGGGTGAGGGCAAATTTGGGGTGTTTACAACTCCTTTATGAAAGCCTGAACGCTTGGTCCGACTAGCTGACATCTATCCTGCCCCTGGGTTGCATGTGAGGGTTTTTTCATATGAAAAGAAACTCCTGCTTCAAGGCTCAAAGGGGTTAGCAAGGGTCTATCTTCCTTATATCTCCAGTGTTTAGTGATTTGAAACAAAGCCTGTACATCGTCAACAGGGCCTTTACTCGAGAGCGCACAATTAGAGATTTTGCGTTTTTGTTTCGTCATCCTCCTTTATAGAATTTAGGCATGACAATTGGTATTGCGATGTATACATGCAAAATTATAAGGGAATGAAAATGAATTACTTCAAGAAAAACATGTGAGTTTTATTATTGCTAACATTCAAAAGCAAATAAATTTCATACATGTAGACAAATGTTTAACATATAAAAGAAACTACAAATGGAAATGCAATAAAGAAACTGAATATTGCCGTAGTTGAGGAGGCTTGGCTCCGTCTGGACCTGTCAGTCTTGGATACTTTCAACGATCAATAGCTCTTTCACAGACTTGTAATCTTCAATTCGCAGTTGTATACCTAACCATGGCAGTCATACTTCTTCTTCTAGCTATTATGACTCTGACACGAGACGTCTGAAGGAAAAAGTGAAGCTGGGGAGTAAAGTTGCCCCATAAGGTTGCTCGGAAAGACCTGACGATCTTCTGCCTACGTATCTCCATTGACCAGATGACCAATGAAGAATCAGAGCGACATAGTTCCCCTCAATAGGGATGAAAATGAACAATGAAGAAAGGCAAACACATAAATGCCATCACTGAGAGTATTTGAATACTGTTGGCTCTATTTACTTCATGAATACCCTGGTGTCCTGGGTGATTAACCTGAAGACTTCAGCTTAACATGGACCATCTGGTAGAATAACCGTGACACCGGCTCCGTTGTGATTAGGCATCAAATTCTGGAATACCTTTGGGATGAGGAGAAAAAATGATTGCCTTGGACTCAACTAGGTCTTGTACCTTGTTTTGAAAAGCCCAACATTTCTCAATACTGTGCCCCTGGGCACCTGAATGGAACTCGCACCTGGCATTTGGATCAAAATTTGGTGGTAGATTATCAGCAGGAGGAACCCTCATGGTACGGAGCTCAACCAGGTTCAACTTCAGCAGCTCTGGAAGCAATACATCATATGGACATGGGATAGGATCAAGTATGCGGTTCCTCGCTCTTGTTCTTTCCTGAAATGGTCTCGGTGCCTGTTGTTGCTGACCCTGAGACTGTGATTTAACATTTCGTTGTTGACATCGCGTTGGGCGCCTGACATGTCCCTGTACTCTCTTACTCATACTCAGCCGAGGAGCGAATGAAGGTTGTTGATGTAGCCCCTTTGAAGACTTGGCGTGAGTAATGATTCTAGAAGAAGGAAAAGTTGGGGAGATCGTGTGCCCGTTCGAGGCTGAGGAAGAGCTGGGGGAGGATGAAGGAGAGGAAGAGAATGTTGAAGAGTAGCTCCGGGCGGAGTCTCAGGAATTTTAATTTGTTCTATTTATATGGCCTGCGTGCCCATTTTGTATGGCCTGCGTGCCTATTCTGTTTGAATATTGGCCTTCGGGCATACTTATCTTTGGTTTTGACCGTTTTCAATGAATGAATGCTTCGTTTTTAATTATTCATTTTGCTCGGTTTTTCTTTTATCATAGGTTGTTTCTTGTATTCACGAACTATTTTTATGCTCGACCATGTTTGTCTCCTCGGTTTAGGGAACCGACGAGGTAGCGGGCGTCGTGCCCGTCTAGATCGAAACCGAGTTCGTGGTTTGGAACTCTGGCTTCTAGGCTTGGGCTTTCCCATCGCAAGCTGGGTGCCCTGCCAGTCTTGGTACTTCGACGTTGGTGCTCGATCGAGGTCCCAACCGTTGGGGAGGGTTGTGTTCGCTGGAGGGGCGTGTTCGTCCCCGGGTCGCGCGGTTCCTCCCTGTAGTTTTGGAGGTGAAGAGCGTGGTCGTACCTCCCACGTCTCCCCGTGACATATTCAGCTGTAATATTGTCTAAGTTTCTCTGCGTTCCATGGTCGAGCAAGTTCTTCGCCTTGTAGGTTTTCTAAATAGTAGGCCCCGTTGCTCGTCTTGTCGCGGACGCGGTAGGGGCCTTCCCAGTTGGCGGCCAGTTTACCCTCTTTTGGTTTTTTTTGGTTTCTTCTGAGGACCAGGATGCCCACATGGAACTCTCTTTTTATGACCTTCGCGTCGTGGCGCAAGGCTATTTTTTGCTTGAGGGATATTTCTCGAAGGGCTGCTTCGGAGCAGATCTCGTCGACGAGGTCCAGCTCAGCTCTGAGTGCCTTGTCATTCATTTCTTCGTCTAGGGGTTCTTCTATGCACCTCGTCAGTTCTCTTATTTCTATTGGGATGACTGCTTCGATGCTGTATGTTAGTCGGAATGGGGTATCCCCGATTGTGGAGTGGGGTGTTGTGCGGTAAGCCCATAAGACGCTATGTAACTCCTCGACCTACGTCCTCTTCGCTTCACCGAGTCTGCGTTTTAGTCCGCGCAAGATTACCCTGTTGGCCGCTTCCGCTTGCCCGTTGGTTTGAGGGTGCTCGACGGATGTGAAATGCTGCTTAGTACCTAAGCTCGCCACAAAGTCTTGGAATCCCCCGTCCGTGAATTGCGTTCCGTTGTCCGTGATGAGGACCTGGGGCACGCCGAACCGAGCGAGGATATTTCGTTTAAAGAATCGAAGAATCTTTTGCGCTGTTATTTTAGCTAGAGCCTCTGCTTCGATCCATTTGGTAAAATAATCTACCCCTACGATGAGGTATTTATTCTGGTACGATCCGGTTACGAAAGGCCCGAGGATATCCATGCCCCACCATGCAAAGGGCCATGGAGAGGAGAGTGTTTTTAGTTCGTTCGAGGGTGTGAGGTTCATGTCGGTGTGCCGTTGGCACTTGTCGCATTTTTTGACATGTTCCTTGGAGTCGCGTTGCATGGTCGGCCAATAGTAGCCTGCTCGAAGAGCCTTTCGTGCTAGTGATCGTCCGCCGGGGTGTTGGGCGTTATTCCTCAGTGTATTTCCCCCAATATGTCGGGAACTTTCTCCTCCTCGACGCATTTGAGTAATGGGATGGAAAACCCTCTACGGTAAAGTTTCCCTTCGAGGAGAACGTACGAGCATGCCCTACGTTTGGTGGTGGCCGCCTCTTTTGGGTCGGCGGGGAGCTCGCCCTTCGTGAGGTAATTATAGATGGGCGTCATCCAACAATGAGTATCCCCGATCACGTTGACCTCGAGTGGAGGAGGTGGTTTTTCGATACTAGGTCGAGGAAGGATCTCTTGAATTACAGATTTGTTTCCGCCCTTCTTTCTCGTGCTAGCTAGCTTTGATAAGATGTCGGCCCGTGTGTTGTGCTCGCGAGGTACATGTTGTACTTCCCACTTCTCGAATTTTGCGAGTCTTTCTTTGACCAAAGCTAAGTACTCGACAAGGTTGTCGTTCTTGGTCTGGTACTCTCCTCGTACTTGTGATGCCACGAGCTGGGAGTCTGTTGATATATTTACCTCCTTTGCTCCCAAGTCTTCGGCCAACCTCAGACCGGCGATGAAATCCTCATATTCGGCTTGGTTGTTTGACGTCGGGAAAGTCAGTGCTAGTGAGACCTCGATCAGGATCCCGTCCTCATTCTCGAGGATGATTCCGGCTCCGCTGCCCGTCGTACTGGAGGCGCCGTCGACAAAAATCGTCCATTTATGGGCGCCGTCCGTCGGTGTCGGGCTGTGGATCATTTCCGCGACAAAGTCGGCCAGTGCTTGAGCTTTCAAGGCCTTTCTGTTCTCATATTGTATATCGAATTCGGAGAGTTCCAGCGACCATTTTAGCATTCTGCCGGCCATATCTGGTCGCCCGAGAAGTTGTTTGATTGGCTGGTCGGTTCTTACTTTGACCGTATGGGCGAGGAAGTAGTGGCGTAGCCTCCTTGCCGCATTTATGAGAGCCAGGGCGACCTTTTCGATTTGTTGGTATCTGAGTTCGGGGCCTTGGAGCGCTTTGCTCGTAAAATAGATGGGTTTTTGTCCTTCGTCAGTTTCCCTTATTAGGACGGCACTGACGGCCTCGGTTGCCACGGACAGATACAGGTATAAGGTCTCTCTTTCCAATGGTCGTGATAGGACCGGGGGCTCGGATAGAACCTTCTTCAAATGGAGTAGTGCCCGTTCACATTCGTCGGTCCATTCGAAGCTGGTCTCCTTACGAAGGAGTCTGAAGAAGGGCAGTGCATGTTGGGCAGATTTGGCGATGAAACGGGAGAGCGAGGCGAGCACCCCGTTGAGGGATTGGATTGATTTTTTGGTCTTCGGGGTTGGAAATTCCGAGAATGCTCGGCACTTGTCGGGGTTGGCCTCGATTCCCCTCTCGGTGAGGTAGAAACCCAGGAATTTTCCTGCCCGGACGCCGAACGTGCATTTTTCCGGGTTAAACCTCATTTTACACTGTCTCGCCTGCTCGAAGACTTTGTAGAGGTGTCGAGCATGGTCGACCTCCTCGTGTGACTTGATGATCATGTCGTCCATGTATACCTCGAGCATATCCCCTATCTCTCTCTTGAAGACTTTGTTCATCATGCGCCGGTTTGTGGCCCCGGTGTTCTTGAGTCCGAAAGGCATTACGTTGTAGTAGTAATTGTCGGTCGGGGTCATGAACACCGTGTGTCTCTTGTCCGTGTCTGACATAGGGATTTGATTGTATCCGCTATATGCGTCCATGAAGGACAGGAGTCTGAAACCTGCAGAGTTGTCAACGAGCTTATCTATGTTAGGGAGAGGGAAAGCATCTTTGGGGCAAGCCCTATTAAGATCAGTATAATCAACACACATGCTCCATTTTCCATTATTTTACTTAACGAGGACTACATTAGAGAGCCAGGTTGTGTACTGGGCTTCAGAAATAAAATTTTCCTCTAAGAGGTCTTTTACAGCTCGCTCGGCAGCCTCCGCCTTCTCGGGGGACTGCTTACGCCTACGCTGTGCTATGGGTTTGACTTCCCGATCCAAAGCTAGTCGGTGGCACGCGACCTCAGGATCTAGGTCGGGCATCTCTACGGCGTTCCACGCGAAGAGGTCAGAGTTCTCCTTGAGGCACGTCTTGAGCTGCTCCCCAATTTCCTCGGGCAATCCTTTGCCTATCCTTACTGTTCTTCCAGGGTCGTCGCCCAGAGGTATGAGCTCGAATTCCCCGTCTGGGATTGGCCGGAACGGGTGTTCGGGAGTCTGTTCCTCGGTGGGTTTCCATTCTTCAGTTTCGCCCTGGCCAATGCGGCAGTCGAGGTCGATGGCGTTGATTCCCTAGAGGGGAGGATCCTCGGTCTTGGGCTTTTTGTTGCTCTTTGTATTGACCGTAGCCTGTCCTTTTACTGCAGCGTCGTAACACCGTCGAGCAGCCTCGATGTCGCCGTGGACGATGACTACGCGACCTAGTTTTGTGTAGTACTTCATCTTTAGATGGACGGTAGATGGGACCGCGGTCAGTTCGGCTAATGTCGGGCGGTCGAGGATGCAATTGTAGAGAGAGGGACACTCTATGACCAGGAATTGGATTTTGATTTCTCTGGCCGTCTCCTGCTCTCCGAAGATGACGAGGAGCTCGATGTAGCCCCGCGGTTTTGTCGTGGCTCCGTTGAATCCTTGGAGATCGGATCCAACGTAGGGGGATAGGTTGGTTTGTTTAGTTTCAGAGTCTTGAAAAGGTGGACGTACATGATGTCCACTGAGCTGCCTTGATCGACCAGAATGCGTTTGACGTCGAACTAGGCCATCTTAGCTCTAATCAATAGCGGGATGCCCGAATTTGGGGAGCCGCCCGGAAGCTCTTCCAAAAAGAAGGATATTGGGTTGGATTTGCCCCGGTATTTTGTCAGCATTGCCTTTTGCTCGGGTGCGGTCAGAAGGAGCTCGTCGAACTTGCATTTTACTGAAAGGGCGGCGGCCTCGCCGTTCATCCCTCCGCCCGATATGACAAGGGCGGTCGGGAAGTATTCCTAGGGGCTGAGTGTGGCGATCCGGCCTTCGGGCAGTGCCTCAGGGAAGCTGAAATCCTCTGGACGTGATATGCAGAGGGCCACTTGATAAGGAGAGTCGTCGGGGGGTGTGTCCTCCCGGGGTCTCTTCTTCTCCAACTCTTCGTGCTTGGAAGTTTTGTTCCTCCTCGTGTACTGCTTAAGATGCCCTTCTTGGATTAAGATCTCTATTGCATCTTTTAGGTGAACGCAGTCTTTGGTCACATGCCCGTGGCTCCTGTGAAACCTGCAGTATTTGGATTTGTCAGTGTGAGGCTTGGGTGCAGATGGTTTTGGAAACCTCACTCTGCCCTGTTTGAACTCGGAGTTGATGCATTCGGTGAGGATGCGCTCGCGGGGAGCTGTCAGTAAAGTATACTCGTTGTACCGGCCCGCGGGACCTCTTCCTTCTCGAGGTTCGCGGGGCTTCTCTTCCCTTCGCCTGTCCCCGTTGCGACGGGGAATGTTTGGATCTTCACGCTTGGGGTGATCGGTATCCCCAGTATTGCGGCCACTGCGAGCGTTATGGGCCACCTGCTTCTCCTCGTATCTGATGTAGGTCTGGGCCTTATGTAGGAGTTCATTCAAGGTGCGGGGAGGCTCTATCCCGACGGCTCGACTAAGCTCACTACCGGGCAAGATTCCCCTCTCGAGGAGGTATTTCTTCATGTGTTCAGTGGTGTCCACCTCGACAGCCTCTTGGTTGAATCGTTCGATGTACGAGCGTAATGTTTCATTTTTCTTTTGTACTATGGCTTCAAGGGTCGCCTCTGTCTTGGGATGGCGCCGGGAGGCTGTGAAATGCCTTGTGAACATGGATCTCATAACTCTCCAAGACGTGATGGATTATGGGGCCAAGCTTTTGTACCAGGCCATGGCCCCTTTCCCGAGGGTCGTCGAGAACAACCTGCACTTGAGGTGCCCGGTGATGTCATTGCGGTAGTCGAGCATCGCGTTGACGTTGTCGACGTGATCGTCAGGGTCGGTAGTCCCGTCGTACACGGCCAGGTTATGAGGTTTCTCCATGCCTTTTGGGAGCGGAGCTTCCATTATTTCCCGTGATAGGGGACAATGCAGGTCTTCTTCGTCGCTCCTTGGTGGAGAGAGTTCATTGCGGTCGGGGCTACGATCGCGCCTCGGTGAGGTTCCCGATCGACCGGTGTCACGGAGGGCGCGTTCCCTACTGACGTTAGGCTCTTGGGAGCGACGTCCTCGTTTCTTTGTTGCTTCTGGACGTTGTTGTGTCCTCCTCTCTTGTTGAGGTCGGACCTCCTGTCGGTCAGCTTCTAGGGCCATGATTCTCTCATGCTGCTGGTAGAGCATAAAGCTGGCCTGGTTGAGGGCGTTTACCATAGCAATCATGGTGGCGTCTCCTTCGACGGGAACGGGGATGGGTTGAAACGCCTCAGTCCCCTGGTTTAGAACTTGAGGGGGATCCCCATTATTCTGGAGCTCAGGAGACGGGGTGGCCGGACGGCCATCTCGGGCGTCTGCTTCATGGTACTGCAGGCCGTCGTCCATTGTGTAGTCGACGAGGGGACGACTGCGTTCGTTAGGTTGTTCTCCGGACATGCTGGAAGGACGGTGTTTGAGCTTTGATCTTCTGTTGTGGAAGAAGGGGAAGCTAGTTTCCCACAGACGACTCCACTGATCTCACCATATCAGATGGGCCTTCCAGGACTTGATGTAAGGGCCAGAGAATGAAATGAGAAATGAGGGGGGTGTACCTGCAAAGCACTCCAATGCTTAAGTTAGAAGAGGTACAGAATAGTATGGTTAATTCAGAATGAGTGAGAATACCTGACCCTTTGCTGAGAAAGGGTATTTATAGTGTGCCCCCAGCGCTAGGCCAAGGCCCTTCAATGGGCTTAATCTAGCTAGGCCCATGGAGGAACTGCCAAGGGACGCGTAAGAAGCGTAAAGACCTAGACAAAAGGTCTGCCCATTGGTCCAACTGCCCCTATCTTCCAGGAGATAATAAAGGGCAGTTGGGTGACATGGCAGATGAACTGGCAGACATACTCTCTGCCCGTCCTTAGTGTATGCCCGTCGCATAAGCAGGTGATTTGTCCAAGAGGCTCTCCTGCTCGAGTATATGGGCCCTTGCTCGACATGCACTGGGCCGTAGCCCTATACATTCTTGTGGCCCAGTCCAGAACACCAGCTTTCAACTTAGCACAACCATTGCTCTGACTATCACATTCAATATAATTTTCATCATAATCGGGGAACACCTACCCCTTCAGTAACCTGCTATTCACCACCAAAAGAGAAGTCTTTACTTGATTCACATCCACTACCAGATTCAAAACTTCACCGTCCTCGACAATGTTAACCCTAGCTCCACTGTGATTTGGCATAGGGTTCTGAAGCACATTTAGAGGTGGGGAAAAGTTAATGGACTTTGCATCTATCAAGTCTTGGACTTTCCACTACATAGCCCTGCATTTCTTAGTAGTGTGCCCTGGGGCACCTGAATGAAACACACAACGAGCGTTTGCATCATATCCCTTAGGTAAAGGCCCCACCGGTGGCGCCAATGTTCTCAGCTCAATTATATTCAATTCTAACAATCTGTGCAACAAAGTGGTGTAGGTCATGGGAATCAGATCAATGACACGATCAACTTGTCTGGGCTAACGTTGTTGATACGATCTTTGTTGTTGATTATTTTGTTGTTGGGTGTACTATGGTTGTTGTTGCTGTTGCTGAGCAGGTGGGGTCGGAATGGTAACAACAGATACCTGAGAGTAGTAATCAGGGTGACCTCTACCCCTGTCTCATCCATACACAACATTAGTTTCCCCTTCTCTTCTTCTAGGAAGACCAGCAAATTGTTTTCTTTCCCCTAACGAGCTAGCTTCATTAACATCTTGGATCTTCCCAAGCTTCAGCAAATTTTTGATCCTCTCCCCAACAACTACAATGTCTGCAAACCCTATTGACAGATAGACAACTAATTTGTCGAGAAATGCCCCTTGCAAAGTTCCCATGAACATGTCAGCCATTTTACGGTCCAGCAATGGAGGTTGGACCCTAGCAGCAAGTTGACACTGTAAACACCCCAAATTTGCCCTCACCCATTCACACCATGGCTTGTGATCATCTCATATGCATAAACACAATCATATCATCTCACATCTCATTTTTTATCCACTGGATAGTTTCTAAGGCATCTGCATCTAGGGTTTGTGATCTGAGCAACCTCAAGGCTTCTTGAGGCACTCCAAAGGCCACCAATCATCTCAGAAGGGTCCATGTGTGTTCTTGTATCATGTTACATCCTCACAAAGTCCAAATTGCAGAGGAATCACAAGAACTAGGGTTTGAGTGGATGCAGAGCCAGGTTGAACTGCACAGTTGACCTAAAATTAGGGTTTTGGTTTCAGAGGCCATAATCTCAAATTTTTTGGTCATTCTTGTTTCCATTGGTCTCTATAGGGTATAGGGAATATGCATATCAATTTTCATGAAGAAATTCCATGGGGAAGTCATCTGATCAAGAGTTGACTTTTCAGACAAGTCAGTGCAAAATCAGGGCATCTGAGGCCCCCAATGACCCAACCAATGGGTGATCTTCATCATTTTGAGTGTATATGATCTTTATTTGATCATGGAAGAAGGTTGAAGTGCATAAAATCAAGAATTTAGGGTTTTTGCAAAAGTTGACTTTTTGAGGCATAGTTGACTTTTCAAGAATGCCTCATTTTAGGCCAATTTTCAAGCCTTGATTCTTGATCCAAAAAGGCTTCAAATGGAAAAACTTTGGTCATGAAAGTTGTAGATCTCATCTTTCCCTTTTCAAAAAGTACAAGAACATGATCAAACTCTTCATGGATCAAAAGTTATGGCATTGCAAAGTTAGCAAAAATCATTGATTTTCAAGTTATGCACCAAATGGAAATTTTGCAAAGTCTTGAACAAATGCATTATGCAGCCTCTAATTCATGTCAAACCATTATGTAAACATCCTCTAAGTCACAAAAATCAGATTTGGATCAAGTTTGCTCATGGTTTGGTTCATGTAACTTGACTTTTCACATGTGAAACATAAGCTAACCAACTTGCAAAACACTCATGAGCTTTTCACCAACTTGCTGCATTGAGCCTTGGGTCAAGCCAGCCTCTCACACTCACCATGCTGCACCAGAACCCAACTTGTACTTGCCTAAACTTGAGCCATGCCCTATCTTACACAAAAGTGGACTTTGAGCAAAAGTAGCCACACCTATCTCTGCAGGCCAGGTCACATCCACCAGCCACTTGCAATTGTTTATTGAATCAATTTGCTGGCCATAACACATGAGAACCAAGGCTGAAGCAAAGACATTCACCACTTACACAAAAACCTCCCACATTGCAACTTCATTCGAATCACTCTCCACAGTCTTCAAACACTCAAACTCTCATCATCACTCAACTCACCACACCTCATAGGCAAGAAACACCCCAAGCATAAGCCTGAAACAAGCCTGAAAACTCCATTGCCATCATCCACCTCAAACTGCAGTTTCATTCGAAACTCTTATCCTAGCTCACAAACACACCAACCAACGCCACAAACCTTCTCAACACACTCCATAGATCACAAACAACCCCTTTTCACAGCCTGAAAGTGCCAGAATCTCATCTGCCATTGTTGACTGAACTGAAGCAGTTCCTTTCGAATCTTCTTCTCCAGCCAACACAAACTCATTTTGAGCATTCAAACACACTTGGGGGATCAAGTGGAGCAGCTTGCACTGAAGGAAGAGGCCTGAAAGTTCCTAAATTGAAAGCTGCAAATCTCAGGTAGCTCGAAATTAATTTTTCCAGAAACGATTTTTCTTGTTACAAATTTGTTCTTCATGCTCTCCTGATCATCCTGATGTTTTTAGTTTTTGAAATGGTTGTGTTTTGAGAATTTAATTCGTGTTTGAAGCTTGCGAACCCTAGAAATTGTTTGCTTCGATTCAGATGATTTAGGAAAGATAAATTTGTTTTAGGTTAGGGGTTTGATTCGTGAGGGTGTTAGAAACGTTTCCCAATTCATAGATTTCATTTATATTACGTTTTGAGGAAGTTGGGTGATTTTCAGGTGAGCTTCTGGCCGGAGAAGACGACCGGAAGTCTTCTCCGGCCGCCTGAATGTAATTAGGGCTTAATCCAGTAATTAAATGCCATTTGAATCTGGAGCGTTTGATCAGTTGACTCCCTTGACTTCGCGCGTGTGTGGACGGCCCAGATGTGCTCATTTAGCCCTAATCTCTCTCTTTAGGTTAATTAATCTTTAATTAATTTAATTTAGCCAGAAGCAATCTGGGCCTTTCATCCTGGCGCGCAGTCAACGCTTTTGAAACCAGGGCCAATCCCAGCCATCCAATCTGATTACTTCTCATTTTATTTGTTTTGTTTCATTTTTATTTCAATTAATTTGTACAATTTATTTAAAATAGCAGAAAATTAATAAAAATTATGAAACTTTTTCTTTAAGGTTTTATTAATTTTTAGGACACAAAAATATTTTTATTTTATTTTTTATCATTTAAAAAGTATTTTTAAATATTTAAAAGTTTATTTTTAATTGATTAATGAGAATTAATTAATTAAAAATACTTTTAGGTATTTAAAAATTACAAAAAAATTCATGAAATGTTCTAAGACATTTAGAAACATTGTCCAACCTTCAAACCAAATTTCTTTTTTGATCTTGATGCATTTTAAGAATTCTTCATTGAATTAAATCTCATTTTGTGCATTATTTTGATCACAAGTTTAAAAATTCATTTCTGCCTATTGGTGAAGGTTGAGACATTGATTCTTTTTGCATTGTTTTCCATTTGACATGTATTTTCAAGGTTAAAAAGGCCATGATTTGATCTTGCATTTTCCAATTAATTGGCATTTATTTTGATAAGAACCCTAAAAAACCCTAATAACTTGCAAAATTCATATCTTAAGTTTGGTTGAGAGTTGAGAGCTCCCCTTTGGGCAGTGGTTTGTTATAGGTCTAGGGTTTCTTTGGGTGCCATTTTCCATTTTTTATCTTAGGGTTTGCTTCTGTTTTTAGTTTGTGTTTGATGTTTGATCCATAAACCCTAATTTGGGCTTTCTCTTGCATCCTTCTTGCATTTCCTTGCATAACATGACTTGCCATTGCATTTTGTGCATTCTTGTGATTCATTTGACATCTTAAGACATGTATGAAACATCATTGATCATTGCATTACATCTTTGCCATGCCATTTGTCTTGTATGCTTCATGACATTTCATGTTTATTCATGTTCCTTAACCTGCATCATTTGCATCCATGACTTTGTATGAGCATCCCTATGCCTTGTCTCATGTTTGCAACACTTCATAACATCATAATCATCATGTGCATGCTTCTGGTTTGGCCTAGCATCATGTCATTTCATTTCATTTAGCATTGCATTGCATTTGTTTCTAACATTTCAGGTGGTAAGTAAACATGAGAAGTGAATTTGCCTTCACTTCTCATAACTTTTCTTCTTATCTCTCTCTTGCATAGCATGCTGCATTTATACATGTGTTTGAGTTTGAGCTTGCTCATTCTTGCTTCTCCCACTTTCTTCCTTCAAGTGACTTGACTTCTTGAATGAAGCAAGTCACTTTGCTTCTCTTGATCCTGTTCATCTGCTTCCTGGTGGTTCCATTGAAGATCTTCTTGGTGAAACCTCACAAACCTTAGGACCAACCAAGAATGACAATGAATTAGGGTTTTGATTAGTCCCCCCATAGTTTTACCTTTGTGTCTCTTTGAGTCTTCTCTTCTCATCTCATAATCAGGGACTAAACCCTAAAGGCTTTAAGACTTTGTGCTTAGGGTTATGCCTGCATCCTTCTCTTAGGATGGAGTGTATAACTTTAATCCTAAGTATTAAACCCTTAAGGTGTTTAAATCTCTTAATCAATTCATCTAATAATCATCAAGACATCACACTTGTAACTTGGGCCTTGCATTAGGGTTCTAATTCTTCCTTAAGTGGTTAAGAAGGACTAACCCTAGTGTTAATGGACAAGTCCCCCTCAAGTTGTTTTACAAATCATAAAAAACACTTCATCATCATACCATTAAATAAAATCCACTTAATCAAAGGCTTGTTTTGTCATGAGTTTAATCCCTAATCATGGATTAAGTTGAGGAGCTTTCCTCAGCTTAAACATTCTCATCTATCATCCTTCTTTTAGGATGGTGTAATGGGTCTGTTTAATCCTTGATTATGGCTTAACCTCATTACTCAACACTAAACAAAAATCACAAAAACATCTAAATAATCACAAGTAGGTTAATGATTTTAATCCTACACCAAAGGTGATTAAGTGTGAGAATCTGACTTCACACTTAAGGTATTCTCATTACCCCTAATCAGAGGGAAGATGTGATGAGTTTACTAACCCATTGGTTTAGGCTTAAGCTCATTATCTTATGACAAACTCCAAAAAGAAATAAAAGACTGAAAACTCAAAAACAAACAATAATCGTCCCCTCCGAGATTCTTTTCTCATCTCATTCACTCACAAACGAGAACATGCTTCTTCCGTCTAATGCAAGACAGTTAGCACTCGAGCCAGACGAGTCATACACTTGAGCATAGACAAGCATGCAGTTCACCAGTCAATTCATCTTTCAGTCTCTTTGGGTCGAACTACGGTGTTCTGACTTCCTCATTGCACGAGAGGATACGTAGGCATAACTTAACAGTTATCGAACAAAAGTCTCTGTATATTCCCCCTCCTTCTAGCATTATTCTTTTAAGTCTCATTGCCATGAGCATTTCATTCTTGTTCTTACACTGACACTTCTCTTATGCACTTCACTTTCTTCCAGCACTGACACTTGCATTCTTTCTAGCTTTGACACACAAATTGCACTGACACTACCCCCTTTAAAACACAAATCTTTCAAGCGTGGATCCCGTCGAGTACGACGGACAATCTGGGTGCTAATACCTTCCCAGGTTGTAACCAACCCCCTTTCTCAGTCTCTCTGGTTCGCAAACCGTCTTATCCGTATCTTTCTAGGTTTATGCAGCATTACCTTTCCTCCGGGATAAAAATGCCTAGCTGGCGACTCTTTTCATCTCCAGTGAGTTCACGGCTGTGTGTTCTCACTGTCTCCTTCGCCGACCGTTCGCGTCTGTACCTTCATATGACCCGGTGTCATTTGTCGGGAGCGACAGCTTGGCGACTCTGCTGGGGAATTTATACTGCAACTAGGGCTTCTGGTTCTTTTTGTGGGTTCCTCCTAGCGCTTGATTGATTTGTTTTTATTAGGGGTGTTATGTGTTATTTGTGTTTGTATATTTGCTTTATTTATTGCTTTCTGTACAGCTTTATTTACCGCTTTCTTTATTGCATTTGTATATATCATACTGTCACTGTTGCTGGCTGGATCTGGTTTCCTTGTTTTTGGTGGGTGGGTATTTCATTGAGAGTTAAGGTCCTACACCTGGGACCTGAGTGACACCTAGGATAGAGTGAATCATATTCTTTCCCATTCCATTTCGGTCTGGTGCGGGAATATGAAACACGGTTCAGATATGGGTTTCTTCTTGAGAACTCTGTGTTGCAGATTTCCTGCAATGCTAGGGCTATCTGGGAAGCCTGCTAAGTCTGGATGACCTTTTAGTATTGACCTTCAGAAACTGAGGTGAATTAGAGGAGGAATTGTTATGGTTATTGTAAACACTGTACCTCCGGGTTAAAAGTGTTTACACTTCTCATAACTGATCCAAGTCTGAGGACCCTTGTTCTAGATCACCACCTGTGAGGGGGTTGGGCTGTTTACAGGTTTGCAGGTACCTTGACCTCAGAATACCCTGTTACTTTGACTTTGTTAAGAGTGCACCATGTTGGATAGTTCTTGTGATTCTAAAACCCTGGACATGTGGCTCTTTATTTGAGTCCCCCACCCTGGTTACTGGATTTATAGACCTCCATCAGGAATTCTTGAACACACATGGATCTATACCAAGGCAGTTAATCAGATCCAGCTCAGTCACAAACCCTTGCATTTCATTTGCATACATACTCATTGCATCATATTAACATGTGCTTATTTGTGTTTCAGGGTATCCACCTTTATCTGGTTTTGGTTTTGACCCCATCTGCAGTTTTGACCTGTCTCCACCAACATCTTGCTTCAGCTTGTCAGCCATATACTTCAGTTACTTGCACCAGCCTATCAGTGGCTCACTCCTCAGCATCCCCATCAACACTTATTCTACTCAGTCTTCAGCATCATGGCTCCAAAGAAAAGCAACATCACCTATCATTTCTTCCAACCAGACTTATCAGACATCAGGAGGATCCAAACCCTGATCACTCCAGACCACATTCCTTTGTTCAGGGAGAGTTATGGAGATATACTGGACATGGTTATGGATCTGGACCCTTCTCAGAGGAGCCTCATCCACACCTGCATTCAGTTTTATGATCCTCCATTGAGATGTTTCACCTTTCAAGACTTTCAGTTGGGTCCTCTTTTGGAAGAATACTCATATTTGGTTGGTTTGCCTATCAAGAGAGAGATCCCTTTCAATCCTGAAATGGTCTTTCCCAGCAATGGAGAGATAGCAAAAGCTTTGTATCTGGAGCCTGTTTTGATTGAACAGCATATGACCTCCAAAGCTGGAACCCTTGGTTTTCATCTGGACTTCCTGATTTCTCAAGCTAGTTTGAAGGCCTCCTTGGGGGAGTGGAAAGCTGTTTGTGCTCTGTTGGCCTTAAGTGTATATGGAATTGTGTTGTTTGCAGATGAGCCTCGATTCATCAGCAAAAGTGCAATCCATTTGTTCATCCTGAAGAACCCAGTGCCAACTTTACTGGGTGATCTCTATTACTCAGTACATCAGAGAAATGAGAAGCAGAGGGGGAGATTAGTAAGAATTTGTGCTCCATTATTCCATACTTGGTTCCTCAGGCATCTACCCAGGACAGATACATTTCTCAACCCTCATCAGCAAAGCAACTGGGCTAAGAGACTCACTGTCCTAACTTCAGCAGATATCAGATGGTGTACTCAGAGCACCAAGGGCAAAGATATGATCACCAGCTGTGGGCACTTCCCCAATGTGCCTTTGGTAGGAGTTAAGGGAAGTATCAATTACAACCCTCTGCTGTTCAAGAGGCAGTTAGGCTATGCACTGGTCCATGCTCCTAGGGAACAGGACTTGGTGGAGACCCTCTACTGTGAGAACAAGATTAGCTTGGCTGTTGTCAAGAAGGCTGCCTGGGCTTGGGATCATGTTCAGACTAAGGGAATCACCATTCTGGGGAAGTGCAATAATGTGGCATCAGTCCAATATTATGAGTGGTCCCATGCTAGGGCCCAATTCTCTGGAATGCCCTTTACCATAGAAGACATGCCTGAGTCATCTTCAGCACCACCCCCTGCTACTATCAGTTTGGAGGAGTTTGAAAGCTTGAAGGAAAGGAATGAGAAGTTAACCCAAGCCTTGCAGAAGACCCTCAGGGAGAGGAGTGAAGGTGTGAGGGAGATTGAGAGATTGGAGAAATTGAGGGTAGAACACTTGACCAAGATTGAGAAGTCTGGGGAGTATATCAACAAGTCTAAAGCTGATGAGCAGATTCTGAAGAATGCTTGTAAAGAAGCCCAGTTCCAAAGAGCAAGAACAGACTTGTATTTGAAAGAGAGTCAGGCCAGGTGGGTCCGGATCACTGAGGCCCGTACTCTAGAAGACAAGAGAGCTCAAGACAAGATGGAGCAGATGGAGAAGGCCCTGGCAGCAGCCCAGGAAGAAATATCAGAGTTGAAAATCAAAGCAGGATTGAAGAGGTCTAAGGACCAAAGTCAGAGCAAGAAATTGACTGCAGCTGTTGCAACAAGAAACCTTCTCATCAGAAGTCTCACGGAGCGTCCGGCTGATCCTGTGACCGAAGCACTTCTCAAGGAAGTTCGTGAGGATGAGTTTGGCCTTGGAGTTTGATCATTTGCTTGTTGTTGTTCCTTTTCCATGTACTTTTGCTTTTTGTGATGTATTTTGGCCCCTTTGAGGGTTTGTGTTGTAAAAATGAACAAGTTGTATTATTTCACCCTTTGTAATATATTTGTGTTGGTTTCTATTTGGGCTCACATCAAAAGCAACTTCAACAGCATCACCTTCAAGGGTCTGGAAGGGTCAAAACTAAAGACCAAACCGGATACCTTGAGAGCAAATAAGCACAACTGCATTGCATGCTAACCTTTTATTTGTTTTGTAGGGTTTTGTTTTGTTGTTGCTAACCTCTGTTGTGAATCCCAGGCATTATTGCTCGTCGCCGGGTATTTCCTCTCAACAGGCCACACAGGTATCCAACTAGAAACAACCTTCCGGGAATTCAGATGGATCAAGTTCAACAAGATCTTGCTGATGTCAGAAATCAGCTAGCCAATGAAAGATTAGAGATGAGAACACAGATGACGCAGTTCATGGAGGTTATGAACAACATGGCTCAGAGTCAGGAGAGACTGAGGGCCATGGTGGAGAGGCAAAATCAAGAGGAGCCTCATGTAGGAACTGCAGGCACCAGTAATAATGAAAGGGTGCAACCACATGTGAATCCCCCTGTGTTTGGTCCACATCTACATCCTGAGGTTAACATCCCTGCAAATGTTCAAGGAACAGCCACCGCAGCCAGAGTGCTTCAAGAGGATCCTCAGGAGGACCAATTTACAGTAATGGGCGCTGGAGAGGATGCTTATGATAGGAGATTGGATGAAATAGCTGAGAAGTTAAGGTCCCTAGAATCTCAGAACTCTTTGGGCTTCGACGTCATGGACATGGGGCTGGTAGACGGGGTTAGGATTCCCCACAAGTTCAAGCCTCCATGTTTCGAGAAGTATAATGGGACTTCATGCCCCCGGACTCATCTGCAATCATTTCTGGGAAGGCTGAAGGCCTATACAATGGATGAGAAACTTTGGATGTTCTACTTCGAAGATAGCTTGACTGGAGCTTCTAGGGAATGGTATTCCCATCTGACAAGAGCAACTATAAGATGCTGGAAGGACCTGGCAGAAGCCTTCATCAGACAGTATCAGTATAATCTAGACATGGCACCCAACAGGACCCTCCTAATGGGAATGTCACAGTCTTCGAGGGAGAGTTTCCGAGAGTATGCCCAAAGGTGGAGGCAACTGGCTGCTGCTGTTCAACCACCAATGTCTGAGAGAGAAATGGCAGACATGTTTATGAACACTCTTCAGGGAACGTATATTGACAGGTTGGCTGCTTTCTCTTCCACCAGCTTCGCAGATGTTGTCATAGCTGGGGAGAGAATCGAAAGCCTGTTAAAAATAGGTAAGATATCTGATAATGGTGCAAGCTCGTCCAGTGGTACAAAAAAGCCTTTTGCAGGCCCAAGAAGAACTGGCGAGACCAATGCCATCCACACCAACAGGGGCAGGCCCCATTATGTTCCCAGAACAATAGCAGCAGTCGCTATCCCTGCTCCAGTTCATCCTCAGCCGGTCTATCAACCTCCTCAACAAAATTTCCAACAACAACCTCAGTATCACCAGAATCAATATCCTCCAAGAAACAACTACAACAACAACAATAGCAACAACAATCAACAGAGGCCATTTCAACAGAGGCCCTCCCAAGCTAACCGAGTGATCGACCCGATCCCCATGCCGTACGCTGCTTTGCTGCCACAACTTCTGAAACTCAACCTGGTTGAGCTAAGAACGTTGGCACCGCCGGATCCCAACAGTCTACCAAGAAATTATGACTCCAATGCTAGGTGTGCTTTTCATTCAAACGCACCTGGTCACAGTACAGAAAAATGCAGGGCTCTGCATATGAAGGTACAAGACTTGGTAGACTCCAAGGCTCTGAATTTTGCACCTCCGCCCAATGTCAACAAAAATCCAATGCCACACCATGGTGGTCCTCGAATTAATGCTATTGAAGAAGACCAACAGTCTTATTTGATAACTAGTGTGGATCAAATCAGGACACCATTGGTGGAAATCAAAGCTCAGCTCCGTGAAAACAATATATTTCCGGGGTGTGAACTGGGATGTCCCTACTGCAATATTTCATGGAATGGGTGTGAAGACTTGAGGAATGGCATTAACAGCCTTATTCAGAGTGGCCTGCTCCAGATCACTACATCATTCCCGACAAATCCGGCAACTTCATCAACAATGGTTTCAGAACCTCCTACAAATGCAACAACTATTGTTCCCGACAATTCATCAGCGGCATCAGCAAGTACTCCATCTGTCCTACCAAATGATCAGTTTTCAACAGTTACTCCTGCTACAACTTCAGCTTCATTCCATTTCGACTCTCCATCAACAACAACAACAGTCCTTCCAACAGTACCTCCTACAACACCAGCAATCAATCATGAAGATGTCTCTACAGTTACCATATTCTACGATCCAGAAAATAACTCCGCCTACCATTCAGAAGGTGCTGCTCCCACTAGAGCACCAGTCACAATCTTTTATGATCCACAAACAATAGCAATCCCTTCAGCAGCAGCAATCAGTCCGGTCACTGTCACGGTGCCTGGACCTGTACCATATGAAAGCGATAGGGCCATCCCTTGGCACTATGGCTCTGACGTGTACTGCGAAGGAAAAAGAATCACTCTTGAAACATTAGCACCTGCACCACAAATTGATAATGTGGGCGGAGGCGGAGGCTTCACCCGAAGCGGACGTCTCTTTGCTTCACAAGTCCAAAGACCTACTGCCGAAGCAGAAGCTGCTGCCAAGGCAAAAGGAAAAAGCCCGGTGCAGGAAAATCCAGCTGCCAAAGAAGCCCTGAAGACTCCATTCGATCAGGAAGTTGATGAGTTTATGAGGATCATCAAAAAGAGTGATTACAAAATTGTGGATCAACTTCACCAGACGCCATCCAAAATCTCTATCCTCTCACTGCTTATGTGCTCCGAAGCCCATCGGAATGCACTACTGAAAGTACTGCACGCAGCTTACGTGCCCGAGGAGATTACTGTCAACCAATTGGAAACCGTTGTTGGAAATGTTACTGCTAGCAATGGGCTAGGGTTTACCAATTCGGACCTGACAGTGGATGGCCGCAATCACAACAAAGCCTTGCACATAACCATGGAATGCAAAGGAGCTGTCCTTTCACATGTGCTGGTGGACACAGGATCATCCCTGAATGTCTTACCAAAGAAGGCTCTGGTGAAGCTTGAATATGATGGACTGGCATTGAGACCCAGCAACCTGGTGGTTAGAGCTTTTGATGGCTCGAAGAGATCGGTTCTGGGAGAGATTGAGCTGCCCGTGACGATTGGCCCGCAGACCTTTAAAACTATCTTTTACGTGATGGACATTCAGCCCGCCTACAGCTGTTTGTTGGGTAGACCCTGGATCCACGCCGCTGGCGCAATAACGTCTACCCTTCACCAAAAGTTAAAATTTGAGTGGGAGGGTCAAGTTGTCACAATCTGTGGAGAAGAGGACATTTTTGTTAGCCATCTGGCTACTTATAAATACATTGAGATGGACGGAGAGATCCATGAAACAATGAGCCAAGGTTTTGAGGCCTTGAACGTCAATGAAGCATCTGCTGTATCTGGTATCTCCATGTCATCTTACCAACAAGCCCGGAAGGTTGTTGAAGAAGGAACCGCCCTAGGCTGGGGCAAGGTCTTAGCTGTGGAGGAGAAGAAGGACAAGTTTGGGTTGGGTTACAAACCAACTCAACATCAAGCAAAGGCTGCTGGAGAGCCTGGTTTTGTCAGTGGGGGGATGCTTACCCCCGATGCTATCAACTGTCTGGAAGACGAGCTGGAAGAGGAGCGCAACCTGGAGAATTGGATTCGTCCGAAGATCCCGGGGAGCAGTGTCTCGAACTGGTCTTCCCAGGGAATTATAAGTGTTACTCGAGCAGAGTAATTATTATTTCCTGTATCTTTTATAAGCATGCATCAAAGTCTTGCATCTTGCCCAAGATGACAAGACTCATTTTGTAATCAGGGCCATCTGTACTTTTGTGCAAACAAGATTAAATTAATGAAATATCAGACGTCTTTTTGCAAACGAGTCTTTTTCTTTTATGATCACTGTTTTTCCATTTTTCTTTTTGTACAAAAATAAATGGCGGTGTTTTCAAAATGATAACTTCATCTCACTTTTTTCTAAAGCAAGATTAAAATCAATCACTAAAATGAACGAACTTAACCCTTGCAGAGAATGCCTTCCAGACAGCACCGACAACAGCACGGCTATGACATCGTATGACTTCGACAATCCAATCAATCAAGCTGATGAAGGGGTTGATGAAGAATATGAGCTTCCTGAAGAGCTAGCCAGGTTGTTAAGACAGGAGGAAAAGGTTATTACTCCTCACCAGGAGGAAGTTGAAGTGATTAATCTTGGTACTGACGAAGACGTGAAAGAAGTTAAAATCGGGGCCTGCCTGCAAGACTCAGTGAAGAGACGACTGATAGATCTGCTTCAAGAGTATGTTGATGTGTTTGCTTGGTCGTATCAAGATATGCCAGGGTTAGATACCGACATTGTTGTGCACAAGCTGCCTCTGAGGGAAGAATGCCCTCCAGTCAAACAGAAGTTGCGCCGAACTCGCCCAGACATGGCTATGAAAATCAAAGAGGAGGTACAAAAGCAATGGGATGCCGGATTCCTTGCTGTGACTAGCTATCCGCCGTGGGTTGCTAACATAGTGCCTGTGCCTAAGAAGGATGGCAAAGTAAGAATGTGTGTTGACTACCGGGATCTGAACAGAGCCAGCCCGAAAGATGACTTCCCATTACCTCACATTGACGTATTGGTGGATAACACGGCTCAGTTCTCGGTATTCTCCTTCATGGATGGATTTTCAGGATATAATCAGATCAAGATGTCACCTGAAGACATGGAGAAGACAACATTCATTACACCTTGGGGCACGTTCTGTTACAAAGTGATGCCATTCGGACTGAAGAATGCTGGTGTCACATATCAACGGGCTATGGTGACATTATTCCACGATATGATCCATAAGGAAATAGAGTGTTATGTGGATGATATGATCGCCAAGTCCCTTACAGAGGAAGACCATCTGGTGAATCTGCTCAAGTTATTCAAGCGTCTGAGGAAGTACCAACTGAAGTTGAACCCCAACAAATGCACATTCGGGGTGCGATCCGGTAAGTTGCTGGGATTCGTTGTAAGTGAGAAGGGGATTGAAGTTGACCCTGATAAAGTCAAAGCCATCCAAGAGATGCCTGCACCGAAAACTGAGAAAGAGGTTCGAGGGTTCTTAGGTCGATTGAACTACATCTCGCGGTTCATATCTCACCTCACAGCAACCTGTGAACCTTTATTCAAGCTATTAAGAAAGGAACAAACGGTCAGGTGGAACGAAGATTGCCAGAAGGCTTTTGACAGGATCAAAGAGTATTTGCAAGAACCTCCAATCCTTATGCCGCCAGTTGAAGGAAGACCTCTGATTATGTACTTGACAGTATTAGAAGAGTCGATGGGATGTGTGCTGGGCCAGCATGACGAGTCTGGTCGAAAAGAGTATGCAATATACTACCTAAGCAAAAAGTTTACCGACTGTGAACAACGTTATTCACTACTCGAGAAAACTTGCTGTGCTTTAGCGTGGGCTGCTCGCCGACTGAGACAGTATATGTTGACCCACACTACTTTATTGATCTCAAAAATGGATCCAGTCAAGTACATTTTCGAGAAGCCAGCTCTTACCGGACGGGTTGCAAGATGGCAGATGATTCTCACAGAATATGACATACAGTACACATCCCAGAAAGCCATCAAAGGCAGTGTACTATCTGAATATCTTGCTGAGCAACCCATTGATGACTACCAGCCAATGAGGTTTGACTTCCCTGATGAAGACATCATGTTCATTAAAGCAAAAGATCACGAAGAGCCTATTCACACTGAAGGGCCTGACCCGGAGGAAGAATGGACTATGATGTTTGATGGGGCTGTTAACATGAACGGCCGTGGTGTTGGTGCAGTACTCATTACACCCAAAGGAGTTCACATGCCTTTCTCGGCAAAACTCACTTTCAACTGCACTAACAACGAAGCTGAATACGAAGCTTGCATTATGGGTCTTGAGGAAGCCATCGACCTCAGGATCAAAACATTGACCGTATTCGGAGATTCAGCTTTGGTAGTCAATCAAACCAACGGAAAGTGGTACACACACCAAGATCATCTGATACCTTACAGGGACTATACAAGGAGGTTATTGACTTTCTTCACAACAGTCAAACTTGAGTATATCCCTCGGGATGAAAATCAATTTGCAGATGCTCTTGCTACCATTTCATCCATGATCAAAGTTCAAACGACCAACTTTGTACCTCAGATTTCAGTGTCTAGACTTGATAGACCAGCGTATGTATTTGCAGCAGATGTTGTAAAAGATGATAAGCCTTGGTTCCACGACATTAAAAGCTTCTTGGAGGATCAAACATACCCACCTGGGGCATCTTCCAATGATAAGAAGACTTTGAGAAGGCTTGCTGGTAGTTTCTTTTTGAACACTGATGGGTCTTTATACAAAAGGAACTTTGACATGGTACTCCTCAGATGTGTTGATAAGACAGAAGCAGATCTGTTGATGCATGAAATGCACGAAGGCTCTTTTGGTACCCATGCAGGAGGGCATGCCATGGCTAAGAAGTTGTTAAGATCAGGCTATTACTGGATCACGATGGATGCAGACTGTTGTGCTTACGCCAGAAAATGCCACAAATGCCAGATCTATGCAGATAAGGTGCATGTGCCTCCCAATCCTTTGAACGTCATGTCTTCACCATGGCCCTTTGCCATGTGGGGCATTGATATGATTGGCAAGATTGAGCCAACTGCTTCAAACGGCCACAGATTCATCCTGGTCGCCATCGATTATTTCACGAAGTGGGTTGAAGCAGCCTCATATGCAAATGTTACAAGACAAGTGGTAGCCCGATTTCTGAAAAGAGATATCATCTGTCGGTATGGAGTGCCCGAGCGAATCATTACTGATAATGGTTCCAACTTAAACAATAAAATGATGGCAGAATTATGCCGGGACTTCAAGATCCAACATCACAATTCTTCTCCTTACAGGCCAAAGATGAATGGTGCTGTAGAGGCGGCAAATAAGAATATTAAGAAGATTGTGCAGAAGATGGTAGTCACCTACAAAGACTGGCACGAAATGCTGCCATTCGCCTTGCATGGGTACCGCACATCAATCAGGACATCCACTGGGGCAACGCCGTATCAGCTTGTGTATGGTATGGAAGCAGTCCTACCTGTTGAAGTTGAATTGCCTTCCTTACGGGTGTTGATGGATGTTAAACTGAGTGAAGCAGAGTGGGTTAGGTCCCGATTCGAACAACTGAGTCTGATCGAAGAGAAGAGATTGGCCGCAATCTGTCACGGGCAGTTATATCAGAAGAGAATGAAGAAAGCCTTCGATCAGAAAGTCAGGCACCGAGAGTACCAAGTGGGAGATCTTGTGTTGAAAAGAATCCTCCCTCCTCATACAGACCACAGGGGCAAATGGACTCCAAATTATGAAGGACCATTCGTTGTAAAGAAAGTTTTCTCTGGTGGGGCACTGATGCTCGGCACCATGGATGGTGAAGATTTCCCATCCCCTGTGAATTCAGATGCAGTTAAAAAATACTTCGCATAAAATGACCCGCTGGACATAAAAACAGAATGTAAGTCCAGGCAAAAAATAGGGCATCCCGGCGAGCCAAAAAACAGAATAAAGGACTCGGGCAAAAGTAAGGGAAAGCGAATAAAAAATGTACACCCGCTGAGTTGAAAAGCCGCATTGGACAGCTCAGGCAAAAATGGGTATCCCGATGGATTGAAAACCCGAAAGGGCGATCCATGCAAAATAAGGGAATAAGCGAACAACTGCATTCTGAATTCGTCTGTATCACCTACAACTTGGTAAGTTTCAAAGGATCAAGCTTCAATCAGAATCAACTCTCTCCAGAAAGCAAGACGAGAAGAACGTCATTGTCATACGAGTCATAGCAGGAGAGGAAGCTCCTCAAAGCGTCGTCAACGCCGCCAGCACTTTATTTCTCAATTTGTAACAATCTCCTCATTTCAGGAGATATGTTTCTTTGACTGTATCTTGCCAATTCAGGGCACATGAATTAATAAAATCAGATCTTCGGTCATGTCTCGTTTTTTACATTTATGTTTTGCAAAGAGTTGTCTGATATCTCTAAAAATACGATTGCATAAGTACAGATGCTTTTCTCTAAAATTGAAAACACATGCTTACAGGGAATGTGATTATTCTCGAAAGTACTGAACTCCCATGACGGAATCCAGTGAGGGATACCTCGGGACCTTTTGTGCGTTTCCTTACCTTTGCAGGTTTGCAGGTATCCAGAACGCAACCTGGGGCATGCAAGTTACGTCTTAGCAAGTAGGCGAATCATTATCAACTCGGTCTATCTTCCACATGGCACTAGAAGGTGCCCATTTCCCCAGCGGAGCTGCCGAATCACCATGCACTCAATCTCAGCATCTAGAATGCTCTTCCCCCAGCTGAGTGGCTCCCCATTGCCTTCCCCAGCAAAGTTGCCAAGTCAACAAACAAGCTTAACACTCAGAATGCTCTATCCCCAGCGGAGTTGCCTCTTGTTGCTCTCCCCAGCTGAGTTATCAACGGCATTCCCCAGCCGAGTTGCCATCCTTCCTCAGCAGAATGCAAAAATCAGGGAATCATCTCCCCACAAAGTCCCCAGCCTCTATTCAGAAGAGCAACACACGAAGAAGTCACAACAGAGTGAAGAAAGCTTCCACAGACCCCAGCTGGGTCCCGTATTATAAGGATATGTCAACCAGTGACCTATATCCCCAAGCAAATATCATCATTAGGTCTACCAATGATCTCATCCCCAGCTGGGATGTCTCCTTCAAGCAGATCGACTAGAGATCTTCGCAGCAATGGGATCCGAATCCCGGATCCGTGCCCCTTTGCATAATCATAGCATTCGCATCATATTCACCCCCAAAGCGTAGCATTCCGTCTAATACGGAGCATTACGGCAAAAATCAAACGCATAGCATAATCATAAGTCATGTTGTGAATTGAACACTTGTAAATATTGACAATCCGTTGTTATATAGAATAGTTCCCCCAAAATCCCCACCAGGGTCCCGGCAAAAACGTTTGCCTCACACCAGTATATACACCTTTTGACGCCCGTCCGTGTCATCACTCCCCAGCAGGATGCCTGAATACACTTTACAAACAGGATCACCAGTATTACAGATACTTTCAGACACCCGTCCGTGTCAAATCACCAGCAGAAAGCCAAAGACATCCTCTTTGCACTCACACAATCTTTAACACTCGTCCGTGTCATATCCCCAGCGTGGTCGCCTGTACTGGTACACCATCCTTGACACCCGTCCGTGTCATATCCCCAGCGCAGTCGCTTACGTTTTTACAACCCATATACTTGTTAATATTATACTTTTCTCTTTTGACACTCGTCCGTGTCATTCTCCCCAGCAGATAAACACTCGTCTATACAATACAACACTCGCTACTCATTGGTACACTTATACGGATACTCGTCCGTATCTTGTATACATCATCACTCATATCCCCACAGAGTCGACAGTAGTCCTTGTTCTTTGTTAACCAGTTGGTACTCGTCCGTACCGTCATCTCAGAACATCGCGTCTAGTGTTTGTTTCTACATGATACTCGTCCGTATCATAGTCTTAGGGATGCTCGTCCGCATCTTTAATCCATACACCGCGTCAAACACTTGTGTCTTCTTGAATATAGATACTCGTCCGTGTCTACTATTCCCCAGAAGAGTCCTTTCAGATGCAACACTCGTCCGTGTTCTTTGTTAACCAGTTGATATTCGTCCGTATCATCATTTCTGAGCATGTGTCAGTTTGTTTCTACATGATACTCGTCCGTATCACAGTCTTAAGGATGCTCGTCCGTATCTTTAATCTATACACAATACCAAACACTCATACTTTCCTTTCTTGGTTGTGAACGCTCGTCCGTGTTTACTATATCCCCAGTAGATCGCCAGCAAATTTTCTTTTTATCTAACACTCGTCCTGTGTTATGATACCCCCGAGAGCAGCCGTCCCCTGCTGAGTGGTCGTCCTCCACTTCTTGATGGTCGTCCTCCATCATGCTCGTCCGATGGCCGTCCCCATCGTTGATTTTAGCAGCCGTCCCCTGCTAGGTGGTCGTCCTCCACCTTTTGATGATCGTCCTTCATCATTTTTATCCAATGGTCGTCCCCATTGTTGATTTTGGTTATCTGGCATTCGTCCTATGTCACGATAAACCCTGAGAGCAGCCGTCCCCTGCTGAGTGGTCGTCCTCCACTTCTTGATGGTCGTCCTCCATCTTGCTCGTCCGATGGCCGTCCCCATCGTTGATATTTTCGGCAGCCGTACCCTGCCAGGTGGTCGTCCTCCACCTTTGATGGCCGTCCCCATCATATTTCTTTTATCCCCAACAGAGCAGCCGTCCCCTGCTAGGTGATCGTCCTTCACCTTTGATGGCCGTACCCCATCATCTGTTTATTCTTTAACCCGATGGCCGTCCCCGTCGTGGTCCCTTTTCCTTTTTAGCCCGATGGCCGTCCCCATCGTTGGTTACTTTACCTTTATGAACTTGATGGCCTTCCCCGTCATGTTTCATTAATCCTCAGAAATTTTACTTGATGGCCGTCCCCATCATGATTTTATTTTCCCCAGCTAGTCGGCCGTCCCCGTCTTAGCTTTACCTTTTATCTCCAGCATGTCGGCCGTCCCCGTCATTGCTTTATTTCCTGCACTTTACCAGCATGTCGGCCGTCCCCGTCATTGCTCCTTACCCAGCAGTCGTCCTCTGCTCGACGGTCGTCCTCCGTCGCCCATACTTTACGATATACTTATTTTGCCTTTACAATCTATATCCCTTTTCTTCTTCATTTTGTGAGTGCAAATTTTGGACTGTCTTTGGTATTCAATCACAAGTTATCTCGTTTGGCCTGTTAAGCCGTCGCTTACAACCTGCACAGCTAACTCGTGTTTGAATAGGGGCAGCTGTAAACACCCCAAATTTGCCCTCACCCATTCACACCATGGCTTGTGATCATCTCATATGCATAAACACAATCATATCATCTCACATCTCATTTTTTATCCACTGGATAGTTTCTAAGGCATCTGCATCTAGGGTTTGTGATCTGAGCAACCTCAAGGCTTCTTGAGGCACTCCAAAGGCCACCAATCATCTCAGAAGGGTCCATGTGTGTTCTTGTATCATGTTACATCCTCACAAAGTCCAAATTGCAGAGGAATCACAAGAACTAGGGTTTGAGTGGATGCAGAGCCAGGTTGAACTGCACAGTTGACCTAAAATTAGGGTTTTGGTTTCAGAGGCCATAATCTCAAATTTTTTGGTCATTCTTGTTTCCATTGGTCTCTATAGGGTATAGGGAATATGCATATCAATTTTCATGAAGAAATTCCATGGGGAAGTCATCTGATCAAGAGTTGACTTTTCAGACAAGTCAGTGCAAAATCAGGGCATCTGAGGCCCCCAATGACCCAACCAATGGGTGATCTTCATCATTTTGAGTGTATATGATCTTTATTTGATCATGGAAGAAGGTTTAAGTGCATAAAATCAAGAATTTAGGGTTTTTGCAAAAGTTGACTTTTTGAGGCATAGTTGACTTTTCAAGAATGCCTCATTTTAGGCCAATTTTCAAGCCTTGATTCTTGATCCAAAAAGGCTTCAAATGGAAAAACTTTGGTCATGAAAGTTGTAGATCTCATCTTTCCCTTTTCAAAAAGTACAAGAACATGATCAAACTCTTCATGGATCAAAAGTTATGGCATTGCAAAGTTAGCAAAAATCATTGATTTTCAAGTTATGCACCAAATGGAAATTTTGCAAAGTCTTGAACAAATGCATTATGCAGCCTCTAATTCATGTCAAACCATTATGTAAACATCCTCTAAGTCACAAAAATCAGATTTGGATCAAGTTTGCTCATGGTTTGGTTCATGTAACTTGACTTTTCACATGTGAAACATAAGCTAACCAACTTGCAAAACACTCATGAGCTTTTCACCAACTTGCTGCATTGAGCCTTGGGTCAAGCCAGCCTCTCACACTCACCATGCTGCACCAGAACCCAACTTGTACTTGCCTAAACTTGAGCCATGCCCTATCTTACACAAAAGTGGACTTTGAGCAAAAGTAGCCACACCTATCTCTGCAGGCCAGGTCACATCCACCAGCCACTTGCAATTGTTTATTGAATCAATTTGCTGGCCATAACACATGAGAACCAAGGCTGAAGCAAAGACATTCACCACTTACACAAAAACCTCCCACATTGCAACTTCATTCGAATCACTCTCCACAGTCTTCAAACACTCAAACTCTCATCATCACTCAACTCACCACACCTCATAGGCAAGAAACACCCCAAGCATAAGCCTGAAACAAGCCTGAAAACTCCATTGCCATCATCCACCTCAAACTGCAGTTTCATTCGAAACTCTTATCCTAGCTCACAAACACACCAACTAACGCCACAAACCTTCTCAACACACTCCATAGATCACAAACAACCCCTTTTCACAGCCTGAAAGTGCCAGAATCTCATCTGCCATTGTTGACTGAACTGAAGCAGTTCCTTTCGAATCTTCTTCTCCAGCCAACACAAACTCATTTTGAGCATTCAAACACACTTGGGGGATCAAGTGGAGCAGCTTGCACTGAAGGAAGAGGCCTGAAAGTTCCTAAATTGAAAGCTGCAAATCTCAGGTAGCTCGAAATTAATTTTTCCAGAAACGATTTTTCTTGTTACAAATTTGTTCTTCATGCTCTCCTGATCATCCTGATGTTTTTAGTTTTTGAAATGGTTGTGTTTTGAGAATTTAATTCGTGTTTGAAGCTTGCGAACCCTAGAAATTGTTTGCTTCGATTCAGATGATTTAGGAAAGATAAATTTGTTTTAGGTTAGGGGTTTGATTCGTGAGGGTGTTAGAAACGTTTCCCAATTCATAGATTTCATTTATATTACGTTTTGAGGAAGTTGGGTGATTTTCAGGTGAGCTTCTGGCCGGAGAAGACGACCGGAAGTCTTCTCCGGCCGCCTGAATGTAATTAGGGCTTAATCCAGTAATTAAATGCCATTTGAATCTGGAGCGTTTGATCAGTTGACTCCCTTGACTTCGCGCGTGTGTGGACGGCCCAGATGTGCTCATTTAGCCCTAATCTCTCTCTTTAGGTTAATTAATCTTTAATTAATTTAATTTAGCCAGAAGCAATCTGGGCCTTTCATCCTGGCGCGCAGTCAACGCTTTTGAAACCAGGGCCAATCCCAGCCATCCAATCTGATTACTTCTCATTTTATTTGTTTTGTTTCATTTTTATTTCAATTAATTTGTACAATTTATTTAAAATAGCAGAAAATTAATAAAAATTATGAAACTTTTTCTTTAAGGTTTTATTAATTTTTAGGACACAAAAATATTTTTATTTTATTTTTTATCATTTAAAAAGTATTTTTAAATATTTAAAAGTTTATTTTTAATTGATTAATGAGAATTAATTAATTAAAAATACTTTTAGGTATTTAAAAATTACAAAAAAATTCATGAAATGTTCTAAGACATTTAGAAACATTGTCCAACCTTCAAACCAAATTTCTTTTTTGATCTTGATGCATTTTAAGAATTCTTCATTGAATTAAATCTCATTTTGTGCATTATTTTGATCACAAGTTTAAAAATTCATTTCTGCCTATTGGTGAAGGTTGAGACATTGATTCTTTTTGCATTGTTTTCCATTTGACATGTATTTTCAAGGTTAAAAAGGCCATGATTTGATCTTGCATTTTCCAATTGATTGGCATTTATTTTGATAAGAACCCTAAAAAACCCTAATAACTTGCAAAATTCATATCTTAAGTTTGGTTGAGAGTTGAGAGCTCCCCTTTGGGCAGTGGTTTGTTATAGGTCTAGGGTTTCTTTGGGTGCCATTTTCCATTTTTTATCTTAGGGTTTGCTTCTGTTTTTAGTTTGTGTTTGATGTTTGATCCATAAACCCTAATTTGGGCTTTCTCTTGCATCCTTCTTGCATTTCCTTGCATAACATGACTTGCCATTGCATTTTGTGCATTCTTGTGATTCATTTGACATCTTAAGACATGTATGAAACATCATTGATCATTGCATTACATCTTTGCCATGCCATTTGTCTTGTATGCTTCATGACATTTCATGTTTATTCATGTTCCTTAACCTGCATCATTTGCATCCATGACTTTGTATGAGCATCCCTATGCCTTGTCTCATGTTTGCAACACTTCATAACATCATAATCATCATGTGCATGCTTCTGGTTTGGCCTAGCATCATGTCATTTCATTTCATTTAGCATTGCATTGCATTTGTTTCTAACATTTCAGGTGGTAAGTAAACATGAGAAGTGAATTTGCCTTCACTTCTCATAACTTTTCTTCTTATCTCTCTCTTGCATAGCATGCTGCATTTATACATGTGTTTGAGTTTGAGCTTGCTCATTCTTGCTTCTCCCACTTTCTTCCTTCAAGTGACTTGACTTCTTGAATGAAGCAAGTCACTTTGCTTCTCTTGATCCTGTTCATCTGCTTCCTGGTGGTTCCATTGAAGATCTTCTTGGTGAAACCTCACAAACCTTAGGACCAACCAAGCATGACAATGAATTAGGGTTTTGATTAGTCCCCCCATAGTTTTACCTTTGTGTCTCTTTGAGTCTTCTCTTCTCATCTCATAATCAGGGACTAAACCCTAAAGGCTTTAAGACTTTGTGCTTAGGGTTATGCCTGCATCCTTCTCTTAGGATGGAGTGTATAACTTTAATCCTAAGTATTAAACCCTTAAGGTGTTTAAATCTCTTAATCAATTCATCTAATAATCATCAAGACATCACACTTGTAACTTGGGCCTTGCATTAGGGTTCTAATTCTTCCTTAAGTGGTTAAGAAGGACTAACCCTAGTGTTAATGGACAAGTCCCCCTCAAGTTGTTTTACAAATCATAAAAAACACTTCATCATCATACCATTAAATAAAATCCACTTAATCAAAGGCTTGTTTTGTCATGAGTTTAATCCCTAATCATGGATTAAGTTGAGGAGCTTTCCTCAGCTTAAACATTCTCATCTATCATCCTTCTTTTAGGATGGTGTAATGGGTCTGTTTAATCCTTGATTATGGCTTAACCTCATTACTCAACACTAAACAAAAATCACAAAAACATCTAAATAATCACAAGTAGGTTAATGATTTTAATCCTACACCAAAGGTGATTAAGTGTGAGAATCTGACTTCACACTTAAGGTATTCTCATTACCCCTAATCAGAGGGAAGATGTGATGAGTTTACTAACCCATTGGTTTAGGCTTAAGCTCATTATCTTATGACAAACTCCAAAAAGAAATAAAAGACTGAAAACTCAAAAACAAACAATAATCGTCCCCTCCGGGATTCTTTTCTCATCTCATTCACTCACAAACGAGAACATGCTTCTTCCGTCTAATGCAAGACAGTTAGCACTCGAGCCAGACGAGTCATACACTTGAGCATAGACAAGCAAGCAGTTCACCAGTCAATTCATCTTTCAGTCTCTTTGGGTCGAACTACGGTGTTCTGACTTCCTCATTGCACGAGAGGATACGTAGGCATAACTTAACAGTTATCGAACAAAAGTCTCTGTATATTCCCCCTCCTTCTAGCATTATTCTTTTAAGTCTCATTGCCATGAGCATTTCATTCTTGTTCTTACACTGACACTTCTCTTATGCACTTCACTTTCTTCCAGCACTGACACTTGCATTCTTTCTAGCTTTGACACACAAATTGCACTGACACTACCCCCTTTAAAACACAAATCTTTCAAGCGTGGATCCCGTCGAGTACGACGGACAATCTGGGTGCTAATACCTTCCCAGGTTGTAACCAACCCCCTTTCTCAGTCTCTCTGGTTCGCAAACCGTCTTATCCGTATCTTTCTAGGTTTATGCAGCATTACCTTTCCTCCGGGATAAAAATGCCTAGCTGGCGACTCTTTTCATCTCCAGTGAGTTCACGGCTGTGTGTTCTCACTGTCTCCTTCGCCGACCGTTCGCGTCTGTACCTTCATATGACCCGGTGTCATTTGTCGGGAGCGACAGACACCAATGCTGAGCGTATTCTTTGAAACTCTCCTTAGCTGACAGTGCTATACTCTAAAGCCGAGTATGGTTTGAGCCATGTCCATGTTGTATTGATATTGTATTACAAAAGCTTCAACCAATTCCTTCTAGCTTCTAACAAATGCCCTGCTTAACTTCATATACCATTCTTATGATGCCCCGGCGAGGTTGTCCTGGAAATAATACATCCATAACTTTTCATCATCTGTATGGGCAGTAATCCTTCCCACATATGACTGCAAGTGAGTTTTCGGACAAGTTCTGCCATTGTACTTGTCAAATTTTGGTGGTTTAAACTTGTGAAGGATTCTTACATCGGGGACTAGGCCAAAGTCAGAAACGTCAAAACCAAGAGTTTTCTAAGATTCGATAGATCGAATCTTCTCAGCAATATCATCAAACCTTCTATTCACCACAACATTTTGGGCATCCATATCCCCATTGACCAATGTGAACTATTCCTCTTGTCCGTCCATATAGCCAGCATTATGACCAACATCTCCACCCAGAGTGTCATTTTCATTTGCATTAAGAGTGACCAAAGTATTACCCTATGGAATGGGAACACTATTGCCTCCCACATTGCCTTCTGGATTCTCATGTGCCCTCTCAACCATTTATCAGATCCCCTTTTGATTCTGATTCCTCCCGGTTATTAGATTCATAAACTGGTCCATTCGATTCCTCATCTCTGCTAACTCAGCTTGCATATGTTCCATGATTTTGGATCTGTTTTCTCTAGTTAAGTACCGATGAACCCGCCTGTCACCAATAGTACCTGAAACAGAAGAGAAGTCAGAAATCTGAGACATGTAACTGAAAAAACAAAATAGATGGCATGCATGCTATGCAAATATCATGCTTTTCATTCTCAAGGTCGTTTGTGTCCCAGTTTCGGTATTCAATAATAATAGAGAAGTCCATATGGCTGTTTGGGATTCAACTTTTTAAGAAGAAACATTCGCGCGAGGCTCAAATATGGTTGGCCTGGATGAAACAGTGGTTGGAACAGGTGTCGGTGCATAGGCAACAACTTATAAATCTAGGAAAAAATCAAATAACATAAAGAAAGCTTAAAGCAACAAATATTCCCCCAAAGGGTTACAAGCTTTTTACAATAATGAGCAATCAAAAAGAGTAAATCCAAGATTCCCACAACAAGCCTGTGGGTAATCAAGCACAACAAAAGAACTAAACCCTATAGAAATCTATGTCCTTTAACCTCCAACTGAATTGTTTGACGGTTTCAAATAGTTGGGCATCATCTGGGTGTTCGGGGTCTTCAATCAATCTTTGGATAAACATATCTCTTTGATTAAAAGACGCGTGCAACTCACTAATTTGTTGAAGGAACACTTCTTCATTCTCCCTACTAGAACATGGCTCTGATCTAGCCTTCTTGGTTTCAACATGGATCTTGAGTTCATCAATTTCCTTCTGAGCATCTTCCATCGACCTTTAACTATGTTCTAGCATTTGAATATAGTCCCGACGCTGTTCGTGGGCCTTTTGAAGCTCTTCATTTTGACTTTCCACTTGGACTTGTAGATCTTCTATCTTCAGCTTGTATTATTTCTCTATCTTTTTTTGCCGTTTCTGATTAGGCTCCCACTATTCTTGCCAAAGAGTGATAGCTTCATTCTCCTCAGCTAAGGACTTGTTAATCCTTCGTCGTTGTGCAGCTTTGTTTAACTCAGCTAAACTTTCTTTTTGAAGTAGAGCTCTTTATCTTCAAACTCTTTCTTCTTATCCTCAATAACCTTCTGAACGAGATAAACCTTCTAGATAAAGATCATTGACTTCAAAATTCTCAGTTCTGACTTTATCTTCAAAATATTTCTTCTTATCCTCCAATGCCTTGTTGGTATGGATCAAATGCTGATAAAGGTCATTGACTTCAGAATTCTCAATTCTGACTTTATGAAGCTCAGCTTCCAGCTTTTGATACTCTTCAATGGACACTGTAATTTGTTGATCAACTACTTTAGGGTACAAAGGTGGTTCCACTAAGATTAGGATAAGCATATTCTCGACACGGTGCCTCAACCAATAAGCATATGGTGCATAAATATTGGGATTCACCCTTCCAAACTATTTATTTCCCTTCTTGACTTTAACAATCCAAGCCTGATAAACATGGATAGAAAACTCCTCATTTCCTTTAGCCGTAAAGTATAAGGATTCTGCTACATCCTCTTCCTTAGGTGGAGTCTTCAAAGGTTATCTGAATTTCTTAATGGCCAACACTGGATTGTACTTAATCCCCCATCTTCTTCCAAGCAAGGTACATTAGGGAAATTACCATAACAAGTAAGCAACTTAGCTCTAGCCATATCTTTGTTGTAGCACCAGAGAATTTCATCAGAAGTCAAGCCCATCAACCTCTTAGACCACTTAACACCACCTTTGAGCTCTACAAAAGGTCCTGACTTCGGGAGATGACAAGCAAACCAAGTATAAAATAGAGGTGCACAACAACATACCAATCATCTCCGTATGGACAGAGTAGCAGAAGTCTCCCAACAAAGTCGGAATATGATTTCTCTTGACGAAGATAGCTACCGCATCCATACTCATAAAGTCCTTTTCATTCGGGAACATGCTAGTACCATATACAATCAAGGCTAAGTCTGCATTGAAGGTCATCCACTCCTGCTTTTGAGCACATCTTCTAGCTTCAGCAATCATAAATTCCAAGTGGAAACCTTTACACTCTCTCTTATCCTTGATGTTGTCATTGATCAAAGCTAGGTTCAAGTGAGTTGCTTTAGCAATATCTTCGTTCAGAGGAACCCTAGTAGAACTGTAGAATTGAGGACTCTCTCGGACTGGAACCCTCAAGATACTAGCAAGTTCTTCCAAAGTAGGAACTAAGATATAATCAGCAAAGACAAAACCCCGCAACTGAGGATCAAAAAATTGGAGAAGTGTATGTAGACCATCATGTTGCTCTGAATAAGCTCTGTCCACGTAGCTCAAAATCAACCCATACTTCTTTTTGAAGTTGACTAACACTTTGTCGTTCATTAGACCAACCAACTCTTGAATCTTCTTTGTTTCTTGCCTCGGGATGGTGTAGCGTACATTATTCTTTCGGGGGACATCTTCAGCCATCTGGAGTAAGACACAGAAAATACCACCAGAATTGGGAACAACCTGAGAAATGAAAAACACAAATGGTTAATGATGATATGATGCAATACAATGCATGTGATCAGTGACATGTGGCTGGTGTTGGTATTAAGCAATGAGCCAAGTGTCTGTATAGAACCACAATAATAATATCATCTCTATTTAGAAACCCAAGTTGAGAACCAAAGAACCATAAGACCAGATCAAATCATAGGATCAACACTAATGAAGTGGGTATGTAGAAGGCCAGGGTTCCTACAAACATGTAAACAATCCCCCCATCTCACAAGTGTGCTAAGGGTCAATAATCAAGGACTCTTAGGTCGAGAAGCGATAATACGGTCATCGTTTGCGGTTTGGCATTATACACTAAAAGAGGGGGTCTCAGCTGAGTCCTGAAAAACAAGCATCCCCCCAAAAGTTCCCAGCTTCAAGCACTGAGATCGAGAAGTAATAGTACATTCATCCCGAAGGGTACAATAATATCTTCATACTAAAAGTGATTTGACTGAGTTCTTACGAGAGAACAAGGCCATATTATAAGAGTTCCCAGTGGGCCCTCTGGTGCGAGTGAGTTTGCCAACAAATATGGTATGCCACTATCACCACTAGAGAAGGTTTTTTCCACTAAGATCCTCAATGATCGGTCCCCAGATGCACATAACTATCAAGGTCGTATCCTGGAATAGGGAAGACCCCTATAACATAACATTTCCAAGATGGTCACAATATGGGTGTGGAACTCACTACTACTCACATGACAAGATATCATGAAATCAAAGTGATTGTCCACACTAAAGTCTATGGTGCACTCGAGTCTGTGTATTGGGCTCATCTCACAGTAACCCCCATCCCGCCAAGAAAAACCAGTCCAGACAGTCCAGTATATGATGCATGAAATGTAAATGTGGAAAGCAGTAGATAAAATTGTAAAGTAAAGCTGTTAAATAAAACAGTAAAGCTAAACTAAAGCACACACCAAAAAACAGATAAATACCCAAAGAAACAGAAACAGACAAGCACTAGGATTGACTCGCATATGGAATAAGATAAACTCTAGTTGGGAGTCCCTAGTAGAGTCGCTAGATGTCTCTCCTTGGATTTGCATCCTGGTACAAACACGAAAGTGGCGCGGAAAAGGAAGAGTCGCCATCCAGGCATTTTTTATCCAGAAGGAAAGGTAATGCTGCACAAACCCTGAAGAAGGATAAAGTGGGGTCTCACGAACCAAAGAGAAAGGGTAAGGGAGTCGGTTACAAAAAAGGAAGGTATTAGCACCCCAGATCATCAGTCGTACTCAACGGGATCCATGCTTGCTAGCACTGTTTCAAATAGTGAGGGTATCTGCTACTGCTGCAACTGCTACTGGAAAGGATTGAAAAGAAATAAGGAAGAATGAGATGAAAGGGTAAGAAGATGAAATGGCATGAAGACCGAGGAAAGAGACTAAAGGATTGTGTTCGCCAAGCGTCGTCGCCTGTGCCTATATATTCCCTTTGTGCAATGAGAAAGTTAGAACACCGTAGTTCGACTCAATAAGACTGATATAACTTTCTTATGCCTATGCTCAGGTGTTATAGGCTCGTCTGGAACGAGTGTGTTTACCATCTTGTAAAAGACAAGTATGAGCAATTCTTTCGTTAAGAGTGAGGGAGATGAGAAGATAATTCTCGAAGGAAAGACGCTTATTGTTTGTTGAAGTTTTTTAGAAGATTTTTATTCGAGAGTTTTCATAGAAGAGTGTATTCAAGTCTCATTCAATGGAGTGTGTATTTCTTACATCACTCCAAGATGGAATGAAGAAGAAGAACACCTAAGGATGGAGAAGATCCCTAAACTTAGTTCTAAGGATTGAGGCTCAAGCACACTAGCCTACTTTATTTACTAAGTGTTTTTGTTATTTTTGAATGAAGAAGTGTTTTTTAGATTTTATTTGTGAAACAACTTCATGTTGAAGACTAGTGCATCATGCTAGACAAGCTCACATTTCCCAAAGATGGGATAGATTTAAGTGCCCCATGGAATAAGGCTATGGAACAAGAAGTCATTTCAACATTTATTAGGTGTTTTTTAGCTTTTGTTTTGAGATGAGAAAGAGAAAGACTCAAAAGAGACTCAAAAGGTAAAAGGTCTAAGGGGAAACTAACAATCCTAAGAGTTATCATGCTTAGAGGTCCTAAGGTTAGTGTGGTATGATACCTCTATCCTAAAATAAAGGAGAAGGAGATAAGAAGAAAAAAGAAGAAGAAAGAAACTAAAGAAGATAACTTACTTCTAATATGGAAGTTAAGTTGTTTCTAAGGGGAATGGGAGAAGAATTGTACAAATCAAAGCATATTAAATGCTTAAACAAGCATAAATTAAAAGATAAAAGAAAATGGAAGAGGTTGGAATGTGGATGCATATCCACACTCCTATGACTTACCAAAGCCCCTAAAAAGTTAGTGAAAGAAACACAAACATTCATAAGGAGTGAAAGGGAAGTCAAGTAAGTAAATAAAGCACATGAAAAGGATTATAAGGTACAAGAACATTACAAGTCAGAACCAAACCACAAAGAAGCTTTAAGAAGCTAAAGGAACTTAAACAAAACCAAACTAGCTCAAAGAAGAACCAAAGAAGCACACAAGTTCATAAAAGTCACATATGAAGAAGTATGAATTCAAATGAGGTATGACATGAATGAAAGCACACATGAATCATCAAATTCAGAATTATATGACATATTAGAATTCTTAAGATGATACTAAATGAACATACAAAGATGCATGGGTTAGTTCATGATGAGAAGAGATGAAGAAGAGAAAACAATTGGATGTCCACATAAGAAGAAAACAAATCAAGTTAAAGATGTAAGTCAAAGATGAAAGATGAGTATGAAATGATGCAAGTCAGTAGCATATGAATAAGATGAAATTATGAACATGAAAATATGATTATAACAAATGCACATAGCAAACAAGTCAAGACAATTCAAATAACATGCAAAAGATGAACTCATAAGGAAAGAATGTTACATACTTGAGATGCAAGACAAAGATGAAAGATGACATACCAATATGAATAAATTAGCATGAGGTCAGTAGTATACATAATATGAAATGCACATGGGATAAAGACATGAGCATACTTGATGCATACAAACAACATGTGAAGCATAAGAGAAGAAGACATGAGACAATTAGGTCAAAGTTCTACATGAATGTACAAACACAAGCAAAAGGTAAACACAAATCAACCAAGACCTATAAATTCTAAAGGGCGACTTATAAGTGTTTAAATAAAGCTTACAAACTCACACAAGGATTCTCCTACAATGGCATAAATGCCTTCTAAGAAACTAGGGTTAGGGGATGAAAATAAGGATCACACAAAGTTACTTCAAACACAAGGCACTAAAAAAATACCAAACAACATTCAAAAATTATGAAAATGTACCTAAAGTGACCTAAGCCAGAGGCAAACAACTTACCAAAAGCTCTTACAAAAATTCAAAAGCAAACTACTTCAATCAAGGCCTCAAAGTCAAATAGGATCAAAGAATAAAGATGTATAAGATAAGGACCAAAATGCAATATGAAACGAATTTAAAAAATATGAGAATTTTTTTTATATGTTGTTGAATAATGCAAAAGGATTGGATGCTAAATGTTTTATATGCTATGCAAAATAAATCTTCAAAGTTGAACTATCAAAATAGAAACAAATTTAATAGAAAATAAAAGAAAATGAGAAAAATGATCAAAGTCATAAATAAAAAATTGCAAAAATTAGTTAAATGTTAAAATATGCTTCATGAATATTTTTGTGATTTTTGGATGCATAAATGTATTTTTAGAAAATTGAAATTGAAACTATGCAAGAAATAAAAAATATATGAAAACAATGCTAAGGGGTGCAGATGAAGTAGGAATCCACATTGAAATAACAAAATGGGCCTAAGGGAGGGGTGTCAGTAACAATAAAAGTCCAAGTCCATAATCAGTGCATGTCAACAAGTTATTATGGAATTCAGTCAACAAAAATTGACCAGATCTGGTCCACAAGATCAATCAAACGCACACGAGAAAGGTCAAACAAACAATGTATGAATGATGGAAGGCTCATATTCACACGTACACCATAATAACCCTAGGGATACGCACATGAAGCACACTCAGGTTTTAATTTATAAAAGAACACACATGACATCCCACCCTTATTTTTAATGTGTTGGCAATGTATAAACCGTTAGATCAAAATAATGGACAACCTATACTTCATCTTCTTCATACAACCCGCGTTCACCTGAAAATAAACCAAGTGTCAGAGCCCTAGCTCCAATCACCTTCTCCGGTGGAGCTTCACCAATTTTTTTCCAGAACTTAACAAAACCACCACGGTTACACTCCAAATCTCATGCTGAATCCAAATATGATGTTCAAATTTCCAGATCATGCAAGAACAACTCAAATTGAAGCAAAACATACAACAATCAAAAGTTTTAGATCTACAATACAACCATAATACACGTCTATTTCATACATAAATCATACCAAAATACTCAACACACCACAATGAACACAATTCACACCTTAAAATCAAGAAATAGAATGATGAATTTCACTCACCTAAAAACTTGAACAAGCTCAAATACTCCTAGAAAACCATCAGAAAGTTGCAGATCTACTCCTTGTGAGCTCTAATTGCAAAATAAATGCAATTAGATATTAGAATTGTGTTAGATCTTGAGGCTTAAACTTGAACCTTCTCAAACTAAACTTGGTGAAAACCTTGCTATAAGCTTCAAACAATGGATGATTCTAACTCCTTGGAACTTGCTGATCAAGGTTATGATGAAAAATCACTAAGAAACCCTAGCAATTGTGTGATTCTAAGGAAAGAAAGTTTGGTGCAAAATTTCAAAATCTGAAAAAATGAGGGAGAGCTAGCTCTAACCAGAGGGGTTGGGAGCTTATATGTGATGGATTTTGGGTCTGGCCATGGTTAAAGATCCAGTGGAGCTTCGGTTAAGGAGTTTTTAATCAATTTGATTTTTTGAACTTTCAAGTGGAAGTAGTAAATGGCATGTACATGAGGAGTATTCTGGCCATGAAGCATTCATATTTCCCTTGTTGGTCACAATGTGATTGCAATTGGGCTTTGGCATGGCATGGATTTTGTGTTTGAATGGTTTTTGCAATTTGGCAACTTGTGAAGTATGTGATGAATAAGGCATGAAAACAAATGATTCAAAGGCAAATTTTGTGCTAAATGGGAAATATTTTGATGTTGTGAGATGAATTTGGCAATTAGAATCACATACACACCATTTTGTGACTTTTTGCAAAAGGTGTAAAAATGGTATGCATGAGAAAACCCTAAAAACAACTTTGAGTATTTTGGCTATAACTTTTGAACCACACATGCTATGAAGATGATCTTGTACTTTTTGGAAAGGGAAAAGAATGATATTTAACTTTCATTTTTGTGAAAGATTCATTTGAAGCATTTTTTATGATGAAAAGTCAAGTTGAATGTGACTTATAAAGCTTCCAAAAATAGAAACTTCAAATTACAAGTCATTTCCATTTTTAGTAACTTTTTCCCTAAGCTTTTATTCTTGAAATTTCACGACCAAATAAAGGTTCATGAGCTTGAGGAGAATGATTTAAAACTTAAAAATCCACAATTGACTTTTCCCCTCTCATGTTGACTTTTGCTTGTTTCTCAAGTAACTGACTGAAAAACCCTCCACAAGGAATCGATGAACCAAATTCCATACATGAACACTTGGTAACATATAGAACACCATGAGAACAATTTAGAACCAAAATCTCCTCAAGGAGCCTCTTGAATCCAAAACCCTAGTTTAGGCCACTTGTGTAGGAAATGAAGCTCTGGGCCAACTTTCTGATTAATTCACCTCTTCTAGTGACTTAAGGGAATATTTGAGATTATGTGGGATGAGAGAGACCCTTGAGGCTTGTTGGAAGACCCTTTCCTCTTATCCTTTGGCTTTGAATGATCACAACTTGCAAATCACTAACCACATGCCCTATGCTTTAACCAATGAATGTATGCTTCATCTTTCTATGCTGTGAATGCAATGCAAAGTATGCAAATGATGTACTAGATGCTATGAAAATGAGAGGGAAAATTTTGGGGTGTTACACTTTTACGTAGTAGTGTAAGTTTCATTATTATACAAATAACTAGTGTGAGTATACTTGTTGTTCATTCTGGGAGATCAAAATCTGAGGTGGGCCACGAACATTTGCGATGATGCTCGATCATCAAGGAGAGGAGAGGGTGTACTTGCAAGACACTCCAATGCCAAAGTAAGATAGGGCAGAATAATCAGTAAGTACGATAAAATGAGTTATGAGAGTGAATATTGGATATCTGGCCCTCTCATGTGAGAGGGTTTATATAGAGCCCCCATTACTTAGCTATCAATCCTTATATTGGGTCTAGATTGTGAATCCCCCAAAAATAGGTAACTTCCAGAAACTATCCGTTGGGACGAGCAACCTGCTCGGATGTGATGCATGTCAGGCAGGAGGTGAACTGAGCAGGATCCATCCTTGGCTGAATTTGGGTGAATTCCTATAGATGTTGGGCAGAAGTCTGAAAGGAGCAGAGGCGTTCGACCACGGGTAATATTGGTCGATAAGGCCTCCTTGGTTGAGGAGTATAAAACCAGTGGGTACCTTTGGTATCAGACTATTAGGTCCTCTTGGATGCAGGAGAGGGTTGGGCCATGCCTAGTCATTGGGCCAGTTCGGAATAGGAGCCCCCGAAGTCGTTTCTTCTGGTCGCAAAAGTGATGACTTAAGGGTGGCTCGTTACATACAGGATGGAATATGAGATTTTCAAGAATTCTTTGTCAACCCAACTAGGGATGTGTTCGATTAAGCCTAGGCGTTGCCAACCTGATTAGTATCAGTCAACTGTGTGATCAAGGGCTCAATATCAACTTCACTAAATATGAATGTTTAATTACTTATGAGAAGAATGAAGTTATCATGAAAGGAGTCAGATCTAAAAACAACTGTTATTTATGGATTCCTAAAGGTTCTAATCATTCCACCATATGTATTCTAGCAAAAGAATAAGGAAGGGCATGTAGTGAAAGTCAAAGTACAAACCAAGATGTCTCACCAGAAGATTAAACATCTTACTACTACAAAGGTGGTGAAAATTCTTCATAGGAACTTGATGGAATCTATATAGATGATGAGTCTTGATGATACTATTACTAATAATAGGAAGAGTAAATAAGGAGTCTACTTATGTGTAAGGAACAATGATATAGCTTGGTTTATTAAGAAACAAAATTGTGTCTCTTTGTCTACAGCTAAAGCTAAGCACATAGCAACTAGAGAGATATTCATAATTGATGTGGATGAAACACATTATGGATGATTATAATGTCACACAGGATGTCATGACATTATATTGTGACAATCTGAATGATATAATCATCTCCAACCAACACAACAAAACCAAACCAAACACATTAATCTATGTCACAAGTTTATAAGGAAGTTTACTGAAGACAAGGTGACTTTATTAGAATATGAGACTATGGAGAAGCAATCGTCTTACTGTGTTACTAAAGCTATAGTTGATAATCATCTTGAAAATATGAGGGGTAAATTAGGAATTTGTATCCATGAAGGCTTATAGAAATTAATTACATGTGGGAACATCATTAAGGACATATTATGGCTTCAAGATTTAAATTGTCAATTAATGATTTGTAGGAATATGTTAGTATTTTCCATTTTTATCCAACAAATTAATTTCCCTCTTCAAGTGAAATCTTTTCAAAATATCCTTACACGCTACCCTGTTTTGCTATTCACTCCCAACTACTCCTTCATCTTACATACTCTGCAGAGAAACCAATGTATCCCCATTCTCTCTATTCTAAAACTTGTCGAAATGTCTCAACAACGTGGTTCGTCTCCCTCCAAGAAGCCTTCTACAACTGACTCTGCATCTGATTCTAGGGCTGAACCTATGCATATTACCTGGGAAGAGGGTAAAAAGATCGTTCCTTTTTCAGTGATACCCATGGTGTTGATGGTGCGAAGAAGACTAAAATTGCTCCTAAAAAAGCTTCAGGAGAATCATCTCAAGGTAACTTTTCTGGTACTTCTCATGAACCTTCTATTGATTATGACTACAAGGAAGGAAGCAAATATGCAGATAGGGCCATTACATGTTTTGTTTCTAGGGTTTTTGTAACGCCCATTTATTTAAGTAATTATTTAATTAAATATAAGTGTATTGCGTTGTGTTGATTTGCGATGTTTTGTGTATTTGAAGTTGATTTAAGTTGATTTCCAAAAATATCATAATATTTTGTTGATAATTATAAGTTGGTTTAAGTCGAATTTAATTAAATAAGTTGATTTGAGTTGTGAAAAATAATATTGGATATTTTGCATTTATAGTTGAATATGTTGATTTGGTGGCTTGAACGATTTATTTGATAGTCGGTAATTAGTCGATTTAGTCGAGAGAAATAATATTAGAATTAATATTATGGAGTTATAAGAGTAATTATTTAAGTGGACTTAGTTGTAGCGTTGATGGTAGAATTTGTAGAGTTGCTGATTAGAAAGCCCAATTAAGATTTGAATTATAATAATGATTATAATAAAAAGAAAAAAAAAAGAGAATTAGTCAAGAGGAGAAGTTGAATCAGTAGAAGTTGAGAAAAGTGGAACATGGAAAAGTTAGAACGAGTAAAATTGGAGAACGAGGAAAAGTGGAGAAAACGGTTACGAGAAGTCACCATCAGAAGCCCAATCAGAAAGTCGATCGGAGATTCGAAACGGCCATTGATAAAGGTAAGGGTGGGGTTCGAACTCTATACTCGGGATTATGACAATTATTATGCGGAATTGGGATTACGTGATTTTTATGCTGTTGGATGTGGAATTGATGTTGATTGGGTGGTTTGAATTTATCGTGAAAAGAAATTAAGTTGTTATAATAATTTTATAATCGATTTTTGTAAATTTGCCGGAAAATATGAAATTGGAATAAATCCTCCGGTTACGTTGAACGGGTGGCCAATTGCAATTAAAAGGTGGCATAGGCCACCCAAGGAATTAATTCATGGCGCAGGCCATGATTAGTGGGGAGGGGGAGTGGCCACCACAAAGAGCTATGGCGCAGGCCATAGTAGTCTTTGTCCCCTCTTTGGCGCAAGCCATAGTACTAGAGTGTAAAAGGGTGGCGCATGCCACCCTGTTGTTAGGGGGGCTTTCCAATTTAATAAATCCCTATTTTTCTTTTATAATAATTTACCAAATAATCCAATTAATCCTTTATGAATTTAAATCTAAACCATATAATTTTCTAAAGTATGGAGTAGTGGAATTAAGGAGAATTATGATGGGTAATGAAGTTTAGAGTTTAATTACGTATAACACGAATGTAAGAAGACAATTTTTGAAATAGCATTGTATGATGTAGTTTAGAAGAAAGTGCCGGTTTAATTTAAAGACAATATAGATTAATAGAAGAAAAGGTGAATATCAGTAGGTTGAATGTAACAGATGCAGTGGGAATGATTAACATGAGTTGTAAGGTGCAGACTAGTGATGATTTAGTCGATCGGGTGAAACTACGCGATAAAATTAATTATCCTAAATTTAATGATAATTGACGAGGTAGTTTGTAATAATTAGTAGGTAATTTTTAGCTAGTGTATCTTGTTGATTTGTGATGAACGTGTGTATTTTTCTAGTACTGTTGCGTATGTTGATTCGCTCCGTTATATGGGCATAACTAAGTTGAAGGTCGAAGGACCAACGTTGATTATTAAAGTTGTAGGTCGTATGACCAGCGTTGGAAGTTGTAGGCCTATGGCCAAGGTTGAATCATGTTGAATTTAAGTTGCTACGTTGTTGTGGTATATTGTTTGAGTTGTTCGTTATTTATGTGTTGCGTTGTTGGTCTCATGGCATCTATTGCATTTCTAATTTGGAGCGGATGCTCACCACGTTGGTTTGGATTGGAAAAAATATTAAGTTGAAGGCTTATGCCTTGCAGATACCTCGATAACCTGGTATATTTTATGTTGGGAGTCTTACTCCAATGGTACCACATGCATATGCATAGTCGAGTCGCATCCTCTGTCGCATTAATTATGTTGTTTATGTTATTTATGTTGCCAAGTTGATAAAGTTGTTCACGTTGCTCAAGATGAATAACTTGTTATGTATATTTAAGTTGATTAAGTAGTTTATGTTGATTTCGTTGCGTAAGTGGTCCATGTTGAATTGGTCAATTATGTTGCTAAGTTAGTTATATGATTATGTTGAATAAGTTGATTATATGGTTATGTGCCTGAATTGTTTATATGTTTATGTTCGTAAAGTCGATTATGCTGATGTTGAAGAAGTTGAATATGTTGTATATGTTCGTCGAAACTGAAGAAGGTGTCTATGCTAATTTTGAAGTCGGAATTAGTTATGTTGATGCGTGAATTAAGCTGATAAACTATGTGATTGTTTGGGGGTGATTTGTAAGATGTTATTGTGGGATAGTATGAAAATTGAATGATTCTATCTAGCGTATTAATTATCATACTATTGTTTATATGGTTCGATATCTCACCCCTTCGGTGTTGAATGTTACCCTTGGTTGGTAACTTGCAGGTTAGCTTGAAGGAAGATTGTTATCTTCAATAGTTCGAGTCGGTCGTCGCTCTGATACGTAACACTCGGGGGGATGAATGCTTAATTGTTTTTGTTGTTATAATTAGTTGATGTTGTTTTAAGTTGTTTCAATGAAAAACATGTTATTACTAAGTTGTTAGGTTAAATAAGTTGTTATACGATGTTAAGTTGAATATTTGTGGATCCGCTGCCTATTTGTAAAAGTTGTTTTATTTCAAGGAATTGAATATGAATTTACGTTATGGTTTCATCCTAATTGAAGATGTTATGTATCTATGTTCATGAAATCAAATGAATTTGTTAAAGTTGAAAAATGTAGCATCCCATTTTGTTGTTGAATTTTGAAACTCTGATTTATGATTTTCCGCCGGGTAGATTTGGGGTGTTACAGTTTTAAATGAAGGTCATAATGTTGTTGGCATTTCCTCACCTCTTTCTATGGTTGCATGTCCTCCTCCCGAGGTTACTGTTAACCCTGCTTATTCTGAGAATGATATAAATGTTGAAAACCTTCACAAGTTTTCTATCTCTATGATTAAGGATGCGGCAACAAATGTTGAAACATCTCCTGATGAGAAGAATGTTGATTCTGATAACATTGTTGACCTAGATGATATTCCCTCTGACAACGATCTGCTGGTAAATGCTAACCCTAGTGTGGCCAAGATATTAAAGAAAAGAAAGGGAAAATCTGTTGCTGAGATCTCCCCTGTTAAAGTTTTCAAAAAGAAGGTTGTTGAGATCTCCCCTGTCAGTCATCCTAAGTCTGGGAACAAGGATGTTACCAAGAAAAGGAAGGTTGTTGTGTCTGACTCTATATCAGAGTAAAATGTTGAAGATGATGTTGAGGACATCACACTTGTGAAGAAAAATGTTGTTTGACCATTAAAATCTTGTAGTAAGGTGATGATCAAAAAGAGGAAGACTAGAGTTGAATCAGTCTCTGATGATGATGTTAAAGATGATGTCCAGGATATCACACTTATTAAAAAATATGTTATAAATAAGACTATGGTAAAGGTTCCTAATGATCCTCTGGATAATATATCTTTTTACTATGTTTCTAGTGTGAGCAAATGGAAATATGTCTACCAAAGAAGGATGGCTCTTGAAGGAGAACTCAGGCCTAATGCTTTTGAATGCAAGGAGATGGTGGAACTTATATCCTTTGTTGGTCTTTTAAAAATCGTTAATCGGTTTAACAAGTACTATGAGACTCTGGCAAAAGAGTTTATTGTCAACCTTACTGAAGATTGTGATGATGGGAAGTCTAAGGATTTCAGAAGAGTTTATGTTAGAGGAAAATGTGTTATTTTTTCTCCTGTTGTGATCAACCACTATTTGGGTAGAAGTAATGATGCTCAACCTAAACTAGAAGTAACTGATAATCAAATATGTAAAGAAATAACTACTAATCAAGTCAAAGCTTGGTTTATGAAGAATAAACTTTCTGTTGGGATGCTTAGTGTGAAGTATCCAATGCTACATAGAATTGGTGTTTCCAATTGGGTGCCTACCAACTATACCTCAACCATTGCAACTGGGATGGGAAGATTCATTTATGTTGTTGAGACATAGGCTAAATTTGATTATGGTTCCTATATTTTTTACTAGACTATGAAGCATACAAGCACTCTGGCTATGAAGTTTCCTATAGTTTTTCCCTTTCTTCTCTATGGAATCATATTAAGTCAGTACCCTAGGATTGTCATTAACACTGACTCTATTTTAAAGAGAGAGACTTCTCTGTCCTTTCACTATAAGCTATTTATAGCAACACATGTCCCATATATTATTGTGACATCTGCTGGAACATCATTTGATAGTAAATCTTCCAATAAGTTAGTTGTTATCTCTAAGCTTAAAGATGCTTGCAAGGAGCTAGAAGCTAGGAAACAAAGGCTTGAAATTTTGATCAGGTTGCTTGAGCAGGCTGAAGATGCAAGTGTTGAGAAAATGAGTTTGATGGTAATCCTAATGGTGAAGAAAATGTTGATAATGAAGGCTCTTCTGATAGTAACTCTGGTTATGATGTTGATATTGATAATGTAAATTCAAGTTCTAATGAAGACAAATGATTTGGCTATTTGGTTGTGACTTTTGGTTGTTTTCTTTGACAATGGTCCTGATTATTTTGGTTGTGTATGAGCATGGTTATGTAATCCCCTGACTTGGTTTCTGCATTCTTGGTCCTGGTTTTATTTATGGATGAATGTTTTTTATGGATGGCTTTTTAGTTGCATTTATGGTTATCTATTTTCTTAGTTTGTATAATTATGGCTAAAAAGGGGGAGTAGTGATACCTTATGTTCTAATTGTTGTCCCCTTTGGCTCTTGGAGTTATGGCTTGATTTTGGTGTTCTTTCTATTGTTGGCTTTCTCTGATGGATTAAATTTGGTGTTCTTTCTACTGCTGGCTTTCTCTAATGGTGTGTTGTGCATGTTTCTGCTGATGTGTTCTCTTGGTGATTTCTTTTCTAATAGTGTTTTAGCCAAAATTTTCCAAAGGGCGAGATTATTAGTTCTTTGATTGGCATAAATTTTGGTAAAGCAAGATTCTTCCTTATGATGTTTTGTATGATGTCTTGACATGCCTGTCAAGTTTTCTGTATGTGTGGTTTCTTGTTTGACAAAATGTTGTTCCTAATGTCAAACCAGATATTATGACGTCTGATGACAAAACATTATTTTCAGTTTGGTTGTTTATCAATTGCGCTTTTATCTTCTTTTTTTGTATGATAAGTGATTATCTACATAATAGTTGGTGGATATTTGCATTGGAAGAATCAGATCTTTCTATTTTGGTTGATATTTGCGTTTAAGAACTTTTGAAGAACATTCAGCATTTATGGAAGAATCATATGTAATTGTTTTCAGTATCCAAGCCCAAACAAGAGTTGTATTATTTATTCTGTTGTAACCCTAATTGAACTTAACGAAGATTTAGAATTATTGAGTAGGTTGTGCATTCTGGTTTAGGGTTAGTATTGTCTTGTTCTTTGTGAGTCACTCATACATCACCTAGATGTTTGAATTGGATTGTTTGTATTGAGTTGTAATTTTATCCACTCTAAGCTTTTAAGCATGAGTGGTTGTTCTTGATTGAAGATTTTAAGCAAGATCAAGTTTATTATTTTGGAAGAGTGTTATTCTATTTTCCTTGTAAGGGTTTGATTATCACAGTCTGTGATTGAGGGGGTGAGTGGGTATGCTCATATACTAGGAGTGAGAGAATCTTAGGTAGAAGTTGCATTGGGTAGTGATTAAGTGAGGGGTGTAAACTGATATTGTTTAACTCTAAACTGATACTACTAATAGTGGATTTCCTCCCTGGCTTGGTAGCCCCAGAGTAGGGGAGTTTGCACTGAACTGGGTTAACAATCTATTGTGTTTTTACTGTTGTACTTTTTACTACACTTACCTTGTGAATGGTTAGATAGTAATATCGTGACATCGCCTTCGACATCACATATCTGATACCAGAATTTCAATTATTTTGTACCAATATTTTGGTACATGAGTGAGGGTACAAGGTTGAGTGGGATGATCTTCAGTTTCATAAATGACATGCAGGTGCATGTCGAAACTGCGATTGTTAATGTTTCTTTCCACTGTCACACCATCTTCATCATACCTAATGGTTTGGGTAATGATAGTGGGGTGGATCATGATTGGATGCCCAGCAACCACAGACAGTATGTCACACTTACCATACCCGTACTCAAGTACTCGAGTATTTGCCCAAAACTCAGTCACAAGCCCAGGATAGACAGGTCAAACTAGCATGTTGAATCTTAATCTACTTCAACATGTAACAAGTCAAACTAGCACCTGCATGTTTTATTAAAATTCAATTCCAAAAAGAATACTTGTTTTATTAAGTTGGGACATGAGAGTTAATTCCAAAGTATATTCCTTCAAGAGTTCAAGATCATAAATTTCTCCTTTGATGTTGTGGGAAGACATATTGAATAGATGTGACTTTGTTTGAATAAAGGGGACTTTATGGGACTAAAGAAGTTTGGAGTATAGAAAGAAGATTTTAAAATGGGAAAATATTATGGGAAAGTTATTCTTATAGAGGAAGTAAGATGAACTAGACTCAGGAGCAATAAATATTTGATGAATTGAAACAACTAAACTTCATCATTTTCGAGAATGGCTCAGTGAAAATATATACTTAGATTCAAAAAGGAAGGAGGTGTAATAGACTATATGGGAAGAATGTCATAACATGTAACAAATAAGAATATGTATCAATGTATCCTTGTAAGCTACAAAGAGTGGCTGGCATAAAGCGGTAGCATAGAAAATACTTGCTTATTTTCCAGAATGATAAAATCATATTGTTCTCTCAATCATTAATGCATATTTAGGGGAAATTTGAGAATCTTAATCTATTTTTCAATGATTCTTACGAAACCCAATATGTCAGTGTGTGATCAATAATTATGACAGAAATCACTATTTTATTTCACATGTTTTCACAATTGCACTTAGCTAATCGACTAATCATGCATTTGATTAAGACATCATCTAACTTGTAGAAGTATCTTTAACATGAGATCTAATAAAATAATTCATGGATAAGAAAATCGTACCTCTGAGATTCTGAGATATTCACAGTGATTCTTTATCTGGGTGTTTCTCTTCTGACTCTGACTTAAGTTGACTTGTATTGAAGGCTTATGACTTTCCTTAGAAGTTTTCCTTATTTTGGTTTCTTGTGTATCTAATTGTCTTCTAGTTGGTTCTTTATTCACAACATTTCTTGCTTGACCATGAAGTCAAATTCATTTTGAACTTAAACCCATAAATATCTCTTCAGAGGGTTTGAAGACTAATCTTATTCTTACAGAAGTGTCCTTGGTGGAGCTTTTAATTAGCTTTGTTATGTTTCTGTTTACTTCAAGGTGATCTAACATAGATTCTGAACGACTATTTACTGGTTCCTCACATTCTTTATAAGTTCTCTGTATTCTGATGTTGAAGAGTATAAGTATCTTCTGAATTCTGATCTTAGTTTGAGAGCTAGAATCAATCTTCTTATCAGATGATCACTTCATTCTTCTTTTTAGAATTATCCATTTGATTTATGAGACCAATCTTCTGAGGCAAATATTATGGTCTTCAATATCAGAACTCTATCTTCCATCAAACTTCCTTTAACCGGAGGCTTGCTTTCTATATGGTCAATAATTCCTTAGCTTAAATATAAACTTCTGAAAGGTAATGTGCTTGAGAAATTTACTGAAATCTCTTAACAAATTCTGACTTTGTTTCTTCGAACAGATGTAGAGCTTGTTCAAATACAAGTATCCTCAGACTTGAGTGTAACACATGATATAGTCTGAACAACAATCTTGTTCTTACAATGTTGTACTAACTTATTTTAAAGTTATCCATCAAGGATTGACTTCAAATCTGCTTCTGAAGAGGATGTCTATTGATTTCCTCATTCTGAACAAAATCAGTGACTTGAATCCTTTTGGATTAGAATAGATTGACTTTTGTCTTTGCATCTTCTGATTCCAAGATTCATGCATCATGAATTTCTGAGAGGAATATCAGATAAAATTCTGACATCTTTCGGTTTGTTCAACTGAGATATAATCTCAAGTTAACAAGACTCAATTATATATATTACTTCAGTCAATACTCAGATTACGTCATAGATCATATTCTTGATGAATCAACGAGCTTCCTTTTTCTGAATATTCTTCAGTTTTCTGTAAAGCTTTTTAAAGGAAGTAATATTCACATATGCATTGAATCTTCTAATTTTTTGATCAGTTAGACTTCAGCTGTTTTGACTTGGAGAAATCATTTTTTAGAGATTTGAATTCCTCAGTTTTATGATTTCTGACTTCTTTTGAAAACTTCATCTTGAAGTTCTTATTCATCAGAGTCATAAGTTAAAAAATTTTCTTCTTTATTAATAAAATTCCTTAATGATATTTTTATGAGAAAGTCAAGGATGGACTACTCCGTTTCTTGAAAAGATCTCATACTCACAAAGAATTACTCTTCAGCAAACAAGATTTCTTGTTCTATGATGATTTAATCATGATAAAATACGTTGTTCTTCCAATCGTATTTTCTAAGATAAGCATTCAACAAATATTACTTCTTATCTAATACATCTATCTTGTTAGCTGATTCTCCACTTGTATTGCTTCAATGAAAGAGGATTTGTTAATGGCAACAAGAGACTTCAAGGAATCAGTGACTTGCTCAGGGTAATCCATTCGTTTACAATTTAGTACACAATAATCTTCTGATATGAAACTAAAATTGTAAGTGGATTGAAAATATCACCCAAAGTATTTCTTCACATCGCATCTGGATCTTTATCATACACTGTTAGGTGTTTGATATCCATCAATAATAGAACCGGAGCTCTGATATCAATTGAAGGTGTGAGGAAAACACAAGAAAGGGGGGTTTGAATTGGATTTTAAACTCTTGAAAACTTTTCGCCTCTTATCGTTAATGAACTTAAGAGATTATCAGAGTCTGATGATATATTCTGATTTATAATTCGGAAGCATAAATAATAAAGCAAGAGTATATAACACATTATATATTGTGCTTTACTTGAGAAACTCTCAAGCTAATCCAGTCCACCCTTCCAATGTGATTTCGCCTTGAACTCAAGGACTTAATCCACTATAACCAAATTGATTACAGATGCACGGGAAACTGCTGGTGACTAACCCATAATGAAACGTTCAAAGATGTAATCAGATATGGCGTTCAATAACCTAACATAATATGATCAAACATGATCTCCTATTAGGATTTTCATAATGATACTATTCTAAAAAGGCCAAGGATATGTCCTATGCCAAATTAAGGCCCAACCCAGTATTTAACAGGGCACGGGCCCATTACGAGGTCAATAAGTATATGCCCGTTGCAAGAAAAGAGTCGTTGGCATATAGCCGTTGGGGACTTCCCCCTCACGCGCCATAACGCTTTCCACATGGCCAACTGCCCACCTGATTTATGGAGGAAGTTAGGCTTATTCAAAAGATACGTGTCTGCTTCTTACGGGCAAGTGCCCCTATAAAAACCTTCCATCTTTGGAGGATCAGGTATTCAATTTCTAACCCTCTTTCGCTTACGCTTTAGTTGTCTCACTCTGAAACTTACTTGAGCATCGGAGTACCTTGTAGGTACCCCACCCTTTCCTCCTACCAATATATCACAGTCCTAGCTGAAGGCTACAAAGACCTGTTCGGATTCTTTTTGTACAATGGCACTGTTTGTGGGAAACTAACAGCTCCCCCGTCTTTCGTGACAAAGATTATCTTTCACCGCAAGATTAAATCTCATCTTTTCGTCTTCATGGCTACCCAGATCAACGAGACTGTAAAAGATACCTCTACCATCGTTCTCAGTGACGGTGACAACACCGGCAGCAAGGAGCATTCCAACTCAACATCGGTCACAACGAAGGATACTCTCCTTCCCTAGCTTCAAATAACCTGAAATAGTCGCCCGTTATTCACGCGAATCCTGTGTTCGAACCAATTTCCATCCTAGCGGACACGGATATGGGAACTCTGGCTCTCATTGCTACCCTCAACAAAGCAAACCTTGCCCTTTTTCAAAAAAACGAATGCATGCAAGTGCTCGAGCGTAGCCATCGTTCCCCTTCACCGTCCAGGAGGCGATGTCGTAGAGCTTCTCCCCGTCGATCTCAATCTCCTCCACGAGCTCGGAAAGGGAAGGATTCCAGACACCCTTCCCCTCCTAGGGACCAGGATCCACCTGAAGGTTCACGATCAGAAAGAGCCGGAAAGCGCACTCGATCTCATCCCCGTAAGGCCATACGCTCACCTGAAGATTAAGATCACAACAAGAAAACCCGACATGATGAAGACCTTCATCGACGAAGCAAGTCCTCATACCTTGAGTCTGGTAGTAGTGACAATAAGGACAATCTTGGACCATTCAACTATGAGATCATGTAAACTCACATCCCACGAGGACTCAAGAAACCTCCCCCATTGGCCACCTACGATGGGACAACTGATCATGACGATCACATTGAGAATCTCGAAGCCATGCTCCACTACCACAACATGGAAGGAGCAATCAAATGCAGGTTGTTTTCTATCACCTTGTGCAAAGGCGCGATGTCATGGTACAAGCACCTCCCTGCATGATCCATCACATCAAGGAAGGTCTTAAAGAATTAATTTACCAGGCATTTCATTGCGTCTAGATGTCATCCAAAGTCTGAAGCCACCCTCGAAGGGATCATCCAGGGGAAGGAAGAGCTCCTGAAGGACTACATCAACTGATTCAATAAAGAGGTCGTCGAAGTACATACTATTGACCGCATGAAGCGGTACATTTTGGAAAAAGGGTTGTGCCCCAACAGCGAATTCCGAAGAGCCGTGGGTATTGAACCTCCCCAGTCCCTAGCCGGGCTTCTCCATAAGGCCCAAGGGTACATCTAGTACAAGGAGGAGGGAGCCTTGTAAAAAAATAAGAGATTCACAAAATCAGGAGAACATGAAACCTCATAGGAAAAAGGACAGCGACGAGGCCCCACGACGTGAGAAACGAAGGGATAATCGCTCGCGAGAAAGCAGAGGACCAGCCGGTCGATTCTCAGAATACATCCTTCTCACTGCTCCTCAGCGAGTGCATCAACACTGAGTCCAAATAGGGAGGCATCAATTTCCCCAAACCAACTGCTTCAAAGGCCAATACTGACAAGAGCAATTATTGCCGATTCCACCGCAGCCACGATCACGTCACCGAAGACTGCATCCATATCAAAGACGCCATTTAGATTCTCATCAAGGAGGGACACCTAAAGAAGTACATCAAATACGGGGCTCCTCGACAAGAATAAACGAAAAGAGGCGACGAAGTCACCGAGGAAGCCGCCCCCATGCAGGTCGCCCTATCTGTCATAAGGCTCGAGGATTTCTTCATTCCTCGACACCTCTCGAACGCATGATACTTTGCATCGCATAGTCCTTGGAAGTTCTTCCCTTCGGCCATGCTCATTTCAGGTGGAGGCTACAATGAGATGAATGTCGGGTCCGTTAGGAGAAACCTCGAGCATCTGGTTGATTCCTCATCGATTCAACCTTCATCTATCGAGAGGATCAAGGGGAAATCCCAACCAATCACTTTCTATAGGAAAGAACTACTCAGAGGATCTACAAACTCGCACATCCCTTTGCTAATCCGCGCAAATATGGCAAAGGATGATGTGCGCAGAATACTCGTTGATCAAGGAAGCTCAGTCGACATCATGTATACTTCGTTCTTTCAAGCATTGCAGCTTGACCAAGGAAACTTATCCCCGTATGTGGGTTCTGACTTGCAGGGATTCAACGGAGCCACCGCCAATCCCTGGGGCTACGTCAAGCTACATGTCACATTCGAGGAAGGAGATGCCTCCAAGACAATCAAAACACGCTTCCAAGTAATCGACTATCCATCACTTTATCAGTGCATTCTGGGAAGGCTCACCCTTGTCATGCTCATCGTTGTCCCTTCAATTATCCACCTCAAAATGAAATACTACACAGAAAAAGGTCATGTAGCTACCCTCCACGGGGACATCGAGGTAGCGAGGAGATTCTTTGAAGAAGCAACTGGGGGCTAGACTGTGATAAAGACCGCACCAAAAAACGGTAAGCGCGCATGAGATGAAGACTCTCCAGCCGACGACGGCCAGCCCGAGAAATAACCAACAATTCAGATCAACGTGATTGATCTCGATCCCCGCATTCCTATAGATGATGAGGAGGAATCCCCCGCAAATAAAGCAGCCATGTTGCGACCTTTGCCCGCATGTGAATTCAAAGTTGTAACTTTCGGAGATAACCCCGACAAAAGAGTATGTATTGGAGTAGGGATTCCCCACGAAGTCAATGAGCAATTTAAGCAATGTCTGCGCAACAACACGACCTCTTTGCTTGGAGCGCTGATGATATGCCAGGAATCTCCCCAAAAATTGCATGTCACAAACTCGCCATCAACCCAACGGCCCACATAGTTGCCCAGTGCAGGCGTAAACAATCTGAAGAAAAAACTTTAGCTGCTGAAAAATTAGTCAAGGACCTTATAGAAGCCAAATTTGTAACTGAAGCCAGGTATATGACCTGGCTCTCAAACACTGTACTCGTGAAAAAATCCAATGGAAAATGGCGCCTCTGTATTGACAATACTAATCTTGATTGGGCTTGCCCGAAAGACTCTTACCCTCTGTCCAACATAGACAAGATGGTAGATAATTCCGCGGGTTTTAAATTGCTATCCTTCATGGACGTATACTCGGGGTACAATCAAATACCCATGGCCGACAAAGATAACAGGCACACCGTGTTCGTGACCCCTGCGGGAAATTATTACTACAACGTAATGTCCTTCGGGTTAAAAAATGCAGGAGCTACATATCACTATATGATGAATAGCGTTTTCCAATCACAAATTGGAGACATGCTGGAAGTTTACATGGATGACATGGTTGTCAAATCCATTCAAGAATCTGACCACACTGTCGCTCCCCAGATTTCCATCCTGGTACAAACGCGAAAGTGGCGCGGAAAAGAATAGAGTCTCCAGCCATGCATTTTTATCCCGAAGAAAGGGAATGGTAATGCTGCACAAACCAGAAGAAAGAAAAGGAAGGACACAGGTCCTACGAACCAAAGAGACTGAGCTCGGGAGTCGGTTACGACCTGGGAAGGTATTAGCACCCAGATCGTCCGCCGTACCCGACGGGATCCACGCTTGCAAAAGAAACTGTTTCAAAGGGTGAGGGTATGAAAACTGCAGCAAAGAAATGAAAATGAAAATAAATTGGAACTGGAAAAGAACTAAATAAGAGAACAAAGAGAGAAAATGTAGGGAAAAAAAAGATTGTGCTCGAACGGGCCCTACCCCGCTGCCTACGTACCTCATCAGGATAATGAGGATCAGAGACGCCGTAGTTCCCCTAACTAGGGGTACTAAAAGGAAATTGCTTGTGAATTAAGACTTGAACTGCCTATGCCAATGCTCAGTGTTGCACCCCAAAAATTTTCCTCTGGTTTTTTTTTTCTATCTCTAAGCCGCTTTTCGTTTTGCATATGTACACATTTTCCATTTAATCATACATTTGCATTCATTTGCATCGAGCTCCGAAGACATGGGATCAACGTCATCTGAAGAATTAGGGTTTCAAGATTTATTTGCGGTTTATCAAAAGAATTCAAGGTTTTGGCTATGCAACCAATGAGAACATAAATTGAAATTAAAAGTTATAGGTCCATATATATCTTCCAAGCCCATAGAAAAAGAGGAGGAAAACAACTTGTTTTTATATGAGGAATACATTCTTCACGTGGCATCCAATAATTCTCACAACTTGCAGCATTGTTCCCAATTCGCATGGCCCCACGATATTTTTTTTCTTTCACAACATTATACACTCTCACACAAACTTGCAGCTGCCATGAGGCCCACAAAAATATTCCAATACCTCGACCCATTGTGTTTCCACGGATAAACAAAAAATGGTTACAACTCTTACATCTCACACACAACGGTTCACGATTCCAATGATTTCGTACGGCCTTGCAAATACCTCAATTCCATAACAGAAAAAAGGAATGCTTTCACGGACACCCTCATTTTGGATTTGACGATTTAACGCAGAATGGAGAGGACTCTCCAAAGGGAATCCACTTTTCACAACAGCCGAGACTAGCCTCTGCTCATAAAAAAAACTCTAAACCTCCTTTCAAATCCAAAAAGGAAACCCGTCCACACCTACACTACCATCGTCATCTCCTACAACCTTCAACATAAATTCTTCCACAACATTACTCAGCTTAAAACCTTCAGCCACCATACCCTTCATCAACCTCCACCCTTGTTGTTTTTCACCTATTCCTCCATAACTCATAAACTCGCTACCATAAAACACGCCGTTATCGGAACTAAACACAACACCACACAAACCTGCAAGCAAACCAACAATCCCTTCTAAAACTCTATTAAACTCATCCAACACAACATCACCACACCTTCATCCGCTCACATTTTTTTCACCGTCAAACAACCGCAGAAAGTGAAAATAGCAGAGAGAGGACCAATATCTGGATCCTAAAAGAGGGAGATGAGGTCGAAAACTGAGTCGGAGCTCGAAGCATAGAGAGAGTTGAGAGCTGAAATCAAAACTCACCGCGAAATAGAGATAGGCGGTCGGAAAAGCAGGCTGCGGTTATCACCGAGAAGATTCGTGCAATTTTCGAACTGGAGTTGGATCGGTGAAATGGAGAGAAAGATCCACGGCAGAGCGAAGCGACGGTTGCCCTTTAATTCTTCTGGACATCGACAGAGGTGATTCAACGGAGAGGAAGAGTGTGGGTCTGAGTATGTTTATTGCGAGATGAACAGATCGGAGTTTTTTTTTTACGATGAAGGTTTAAATCCGCCATGAGGGAGAGACGATCACCGACGGACCTTCTCCGTCTTTTTTGTTCATCATTTGTTCCCTTGTTTTGTTTTTGAAGAAGAAGAGATTTGTGGTTGTGGAAGGAAACAGGGCACGGTGTCATTTTCATAAAGGGTTTCTTTTCTTTCTTTTATTTTTTGTTTTTTTTGTTTTTTTCTTTTCTTCCAGATTTTGGTTAATTTTTTGTGTGAAGATATTTGTTGTTGGGCCTTAGGGCCATGGGCCTTTCGAGTTTCCTGTGTGCACCTCCTGGTTTGCTTTCAAACCCCCTCCTGTTTACTTCATTGTTCTCAACATTTTCTATTAAATAATTATAATTGGTTTTTATGACATTGTTGTTAATTTGGATTAGAGTTAGACTTTGATTTATCTTTTGAATTAGAGACTATTATTAATATTATTTAGATATTAATTCTAATTCTGGTTAATGTTAGTTTAGATTTTTTGTTTTAGTATTTACTATAAACTTGGCTAGATCTTTATCTTTTTTATTTTATTCTTTAATTCTATAGGATTTGTGTTTAATTTTTGTGTTAGTGTTTTTGTTGGATGCTTGCAGGTTGTTGGCTCGATTTCAACAATGAAGGATATAACTGAGTAATGACTTCGTGATCGAGTATTTGGACTGACGAGATATCTGAATATGAATTGCATTTAGGCTTAAGTATCATGCAGACTAATTCATGGTGTTAATCCTGAATGCTGGAAGCCTACATCTGACCTTTGTCTGATACCTTGATAATAGACAATGTTAATCTTGTGCATATTGAATAGGCAATGGACCTTCTCCGTTAGGTATTGATGAGACCGATTTTTACCATTGTCATACTGTTGCATCTGGAAGTCCTACTGGGGTAGGCATTACTTGTGCATTATTCGATTGTTCTGTATCGCATTCTCTTCTTCTCGCTCATTTTCTTCTACATCTCGACTTCTTCTTTCAAGTTCGTAACTTGTAATCGTGATAAGCTTAGACCATCAGTGTTCTATGCAAATGTCTTTTAAACGCAAATACACGAAATATTTTCATAATTAAAAAACCGAAAGAATTTAATTCTGGAGTCTAGCATTCCTCGAATTCTTGAATGGACTCTTCTAAGGCTCGCCCCGCGGGACGTAGATCATTCGACCTTTCGCGATTAAAACATTTAATTCTACATATCAAATAATGAAAGAATTGAATTCTGGAATCCAGCATTCCTCGAATTCTCGAATAAACTCTCCTGAGGCCCGCCCCACAGGACGCAGTTTATTCACCCTTTCATTCTTAAAAAACCCTAATCAACTCAAACGTATTTTTGAAACAAGAACTGTTTAAATCCTTTCTATACTCGCAAAACAAGCTAGCGCTTCAGCCTCCTATCGCGAGCAGACAAGCCAACGCTTAGCAGTTAGAATGCGATTTAAATAATCATTCATTAACGAACCGACCGACTTATTCATAGTTAGTCGAACTACGACGCTCTGATTCCTTAACGAGGATACGTAGGCACAAGGATCCCATTCCTTGGCGAGCCCACTAACAACTAACTACCCTTTTCTCTCTCTCCTGTTGCGATCGAGACCTTTCGAACCTTAGTACCACGAACTACGAGGCTCTGAATTTCCCATTGCACAAGAGAATACGTAGGCACACGGATTTCGATCCTTGCCGAGCACCCTAGGACCAAAACCACCCATTCTCCATATTTGTTTATTAATAAGAAGACAATAATTTAAGTTAACATACAATCGCAGATTAGACTAAGAGATTCCTGTTGAATACAACGGACGTGAGAGGTGCTAATACCTTCCTCTTGCGTAACCGACTCCCGAACTCCGAATCTGGTTTCAATGACCAAGTTCATTCTTTTATAGGGTTTATCTATATTTCCCTTTTTCCTTTATTAGGATTAGATTAAAATTAGGTGGCAACTCTGTTTGTCTGTTTTTTTCCGTGTCTTTCGCGAGGATCGTATTTTTCGAGCTACGACAGATGGCGACTCTGCTGGGGATAGCCTTATGTATAAGAGAGTCGAGCCTAGTTTAGTTTTTTCTGAAGCTTGTTTGTTGACTTGTTCTACTTGCCTTCTTTAATTATTATTATTGATATTTATGCTTATTTATCGCTTTCTTCTTTACATTGTTCATTATTATATTTGCTTGTTGGATTCTGGGTTGACATCACAAGTAAAGCTTTTTTGCCGAGCTTTGGAAAAAGAAGAGAGAACATCTAAGTTTAGACTTGGTAGTTACTAGTGTTATTCTTCAGGGACCCGCTCCTTGCAAGCCTAGCATGAAATCTCCTCCAGAGAGTAGACCTATTCGTGGATCTTGACATAACACAGCTAGCCTGTTGCATGACTTGATTCATGAAAGGGCTGTGACTCTGGAACCCACTTTAGAACCATTTTCAATGTTGGTAGTTGTGTAGTGTTAGTTTTCGAGGGCCCTCCCCTTCGTATGACTAATACGAGAACTCCACTTGAGGTAGACCTTATCATTATTATCGTCATAATACAGCTAGCCTGTGGTAGGATGTTAATATGATTAGCGTCCGTGACCTTGAGTATCTTGATGCCATTACCATAGAAACTATCCTGTGAGTGGGTTTATGGGTAAAGAATCTAGATCCATTCCCTTATAGCCTACCAATTAGGAGGTTTTGAGCTGCTTGTGATATCTTGGATCTGAACGTCACGCCTTCATACTCTAACTTCAGAATTGGTTGTTGATTGAGCCTGTGATCTTGAGCATCATGTCATATTGCATCCATTCGCATATCATTTGCATCACATATCATTTCCAAAAGGAACTCATTCCATCGCTTACCCATTGATTCAGCTGATTTCCCGACGCTCTCAGTGAACTTGTGGTAGCTGTAAAGCATTCGAAGCACGAACAACTTGAAAGGTCGATCAGATAAGTCAGATTGGAAGTCGTGGTAGCTATGTCAGAGAACAACCTTTAACATACCACAACGGAGTTTGATGGGTCACTCTCAGGTTTCACTGTGAGGACTAACCCGCTGTATGGTACTATGCTTGACGCTGATCCTCCAAAAATGGGTATCCCTACTCAGTCCCAGATGATGCCATGGACTGATCCTATGGTAGAAAAACTTCAGGCCCTTGAGGAGAAAGCAAAAGAATTGGAGATACATGGAGCGCTTGATCTCAGTGCTATTGATATGTGCTTAGTGTCAGACTTGGTAATTCCTCCAAAATTCAAGATACCCAAATTCGAGAAGTATACAGGTCTTAGCTGCCCAAATCGTCATTTGGTGATGTTCTGCCGAAAAATGACCTCTCATGCTCGCAACGATAAACTCATGATTCACTGTTTTCAAGACAGTTTGAGTGGAACATCTTTGAGTTGGTATACGGATTTGGAAAGAAGTCGTATCCAGTCATGGAATGACTTGGCCAGTGCATTTGTAAAGAAATACGAGTATAACATGGATGAGGCCCCCAGTCGCATGCAGTTGCAAAGCCTATCCCAGAGAAGTACTGAATCTTTCAGGGAGTATGCACGGCGATGGAGAGAATTAGCATCCAGAGTACGACCACCACTTGTTGACAAAGAGTTGGTTGACATGTTCATAGACACTTTGAATGAACCTTATTTGGAAAGGATGGTAGGAAGTTCATTCCAAAGCTTCTCAGACCTTGTGACAGTAGGAGAGCGCATTGAGAGCTACTTCAAAGTCAAACAAATCCAAGACGCCTCGAGTAGTCAAGCTAGTGAGACTGAATCCCTCAGTAATTCCCGAGAGGAAGAGGAGGATGAAATCAATGTAGTCATGGCTAATACTAAATATCTTGGATCATCATCTTCTCAGAGATCATCTTTTCTCATGTCTGACTACTCTTATGGGCATTTGGCAATGCTCAGAGCACCATATCAGAAACCATGGACTCCCCCTCGTCCAAATATGCAAGCTCATGGTCGAAGACCTCAGAATCAACCTCAGAGCAAGCCTAGGCCTCGCAACAATTTGGAAAGAAGGAATGCTCCGCTTCATCCAGTTCCCATGGCATACAGTGAAATTTTGCCATATTTAATTCAGAGCTCATTGGTGGTTCCTAAGCCTCTTAAGCCATTACCGGAGCCGTACCCTCCGGAGTACAATCCTCATGAGCAGTGTGGATATCATGGTGGATCTATCGGGCATTCAACAGAAGATTGCAAAGATTTTCAAGCCAAAGTACAACAATTGATCGACAAGAGGTACATTTCCTTTCCAAAAGGAAGCTTGTTTGTGCACGTCAACCTCTCACATGATTGAGTTTGAGACTTCGAAGGAGCTGTAAACACCCCAAATTTGCCCTCACCCATTCACACCATGGCTTGTGATCATCTCATATGCATAAACACCATCATATCATCTCATAGTACATTTTTGATTCACTGGATAGTTTTTAAGGCATCTGCACCTAGGGTTTGTGATCTGAGCAATCCCAAGGCATCTTGAGCCATTCCAAAGGCCACCAATCAACTCAAAAGGGATCCATGTGTGTTCTTATATCATATTCCACCCCCTCAAAGTCAAAAATGCAAAGGAATCACAAGAACTAGGGTTTGAGTGGATGCAGAGCCAGGCTAGACTGCACAGTTGACTGAAAATTAGGGTTTTGGTTTCAGAGGCCATAACCCCAAATTTTTTGGTCATTCTTGTTTCCATTGATCTCTATATGGTATAGGGAGTATGCATATCAATTTTCATGAAGAAATTCCATGGGGAAGTCATCTGATCAAGGGTTGACTTTTCAGACAAGTCAGTGTAAAATCAGGGCATCTGAGGCCCCCAATGACCCAACCAATGGGTGATCTTCATCACTTTGAGTGTATGTGATCTTTATTTGATCATGGAAGAAGGTTGAAGTTCATGGAAATCAAGAATTTAGGGTTTTTGCAAATGTTGACTTTTTGGGCATAGTTGACTTTTCAAGAATGCATCATTTTAGGTCATTTTTCAAGCCTTGATTCTTGATCCAAAAATGCTTCAAATGGAAAAACTTTGGTCATGAAATTTGTAGATCTCATCTTTCCCTTTTCAAAAAGTACAAGAACATGATCAAACTCTTTTTGGATCAAAAGTTATGGTGTGGCAAAGTTGGCTAAAATCATTGATTTTCAAGGCATGCCTCAAATGGAAATTTTTGCAAAATCATGAACCAATGCATTTTGTAACTTCTAATTCATTTCAAACCATGACATAAACATTCTACATGTCCTAAAAAGTCAGAATTGGACCAAAGATCACATGTGTTTAGTTCATGTAACAAGGCATTTTTCATGAAATTTCAAAAAGGCAACAACTTGCAAAAACACTCATGACACTTCTTACAACTTGCTGCATTGGTTACTGCACTAAGCTAGCTTCTCACCACACCATGCTGCACCAGAACCATGCCTTGTACTTGCCTAGATCTTGAGCCATGCCTCACTTACACAAAAGGTGGACTTTATGCAAAAGCAAACTTACCTATCACAGCAGGCCATGTCACATCATCCAGCCAATTGGATTAGTTTATACTTTTCATTTGCAAACCATTCCATAGACCAAGCAAGGCTGAAGCTCTCTCATTCAACACATTCACAAAAACACACCAAACTGCATAAGCCTTCGAATCTGCTTCTACAAGCCAAGAACACTCAAACAAACTCCACACATCATCTCACCACACTTCATAGACCTCAAACCAACAAGACTTGGGCCTGAAACAAGAAAGAGAATCCCACTGCCATTCCTCACCTCATTTTGCAGTTTCATTCGAAACTCTCACCACAGCTCACAAACACACCAACAAACACCACAGACCTTCTCCATTCACCCTCAGGATCATAAACAACACCTCACAATGACCTGAAAGTGCCTGAAACACCATTGCCATTTCTGACCAAGCTTGAGCAGAAGCTGTCGAAACTCACTATCCAGCCAACATAAACTCCTCTTGAGCATTCAAACATCTTCTGGGGATCAAGTGGAGTGGATTGCACAAGGAGAAGTGGCCAGAAAGTCATCAGGTTGAAAGCTCCAAATCTCAGGTAGCTTGAAATTTATTTTTCCAGAAATCACTTTGCATGTTATAAACTTGTTCTATGTGCTTCACTGATCATCCTGATGTCATTGGTTTCTCAAATGGCTTTGAAATGAGCATTTAATTTCTCTCTGAAACCTGCGTGCCCTAGTTTTCATTTTCTTCGATTCGGCTTATTTAGGAAGAAGAAATTTGTTTTGAGAGAGGGGTTTGATTCGTGAGTGTGTAAGGAACATTTCCCAGTTCTTAGTTTTCATTTTTGATACGTTTTGAGGGTTTTGGGGATTTCTCAGGGGGGATGCTGGCCGGAGAAGACGACCGGAAGTCTTCTCCGGCCACCTGAAAGTGATTTGTGCCCTAATTGTGTAATTAATTTCCATTTGAATGTGGAGCGTTAGATCAGTTGACTTAGTGGACTTCCCGCGCGCATGAAAGGCCCAGATCACTTTGCTTAGCCCTAATCCACGTGTTTTATTTAATTAATCCATAATTAATTTAATTAACTCAGAAGGAACCACAGCCCTTGGATAGCGCGCGTGGTCAATGCATTTGAACTCAGGCTCCATCCTGGCCCTCCATCCTGATTACTTTCATTTTTATTTGTTTTTAATTCATTTTATTTCATTAAACTTGCATAATTATTTTAAAATAGTTAAAAATTCCTAAAAATTATGAAACTTTTTCTCATAAGTTTTAATAATTTTTATGACCCAAAAATATTTTCATTTTATTTTTATCATCAAAAAAAGTATTTTTAAATATTTAAAAGATTATTTTTAATTGATTAATGGGAATTAATTAATTAAAAATGCTTTTAGGTATTTAAAAATTACAAAAAAATTCATGAAAAGTTCTAAGACATTTAGAAACATTGTCCAACCTTCAAACTAAATTTATTTTTTGATCTTGATGCATTTTAAGAATTTTTCATTGAATTAAATCATATTTTGTGCATTATTTTGATCATAAGTTCAAAAAATCATTTCTGCCTATTTGAGAAGAGTTGGACATTGATTCTTTTTGCTTTGTTTTGTGTTTAGCATGTAGTTTCTAGGATTAAATGGCCATGATTTGTTTCCTCATTTTCAATTTGTTTGGCATTTCTTGTGTTAGGAACCCTAAAAAACCCTAATAACTTGCAAAATTCATAACTCAAGATTGGTTAAGAGTTGAAACCTCCCCTTTGGACATTGGTTTAGTGTAGGGTTAGGGATCCTTTGGTTGGCATTTTCCATTTTTTATCTTAGGGTTTGCTTCTGTTTTGGGTTTTTGTTTGTTGTTTGATCCATAAACCCTAATTTGGGCTTCCTCTTGCATCCTCCTTGCATTCTCTTGCATAACATGACTTGTCTTTGCATTTTGTGCATTCTTGCGATTCATTTGACATCTTAAGACACATAGAAAGCATGTTTGATCATTGCATTACATATTTGCCATGTCATTTGTCTTGTATGCTTCATAACTTTCCATGCTAGTTCATGCTCCTTAACTTGCATCATTTGCATCCATAATCTTGTATGAACATCTCCATGTCTTGCCTCATGTTTGCAGCACCTCATAACATCATAATCATCATCAAGATGCCTCTGGTTTTGCTTAGCATCATACCATTTCATCTCATCTTGCATTGCATTGCATTTCTTTCTAACATTTCAGGTGGTAAGTAAACTTGGGAAGTGAATTTGCCTTCACTTCTCACAACTTTTCTTTTCATCTCTCTTGCATCCATTGCTGCATTTCTATTTGTGTTTGAGATTGAGCTTGCTCATTCTTCTTCCTCCTACTTTCTTTCTTCAAGTGACTTGACTTCTTGAATGAAGCAAGTCACTTTGCTTCTCTTGATCTTGTTCATCTGCTTCCTGGTGGCTCCTCTGAAGATTTCTCTTGAAAACTTCACAAACCTTAGGAACAACCAAGCATGACAATGAATTAGGGTTTTGATTAGTCTCCCCTCTTAGTTTTACCTTTGTGTCTCTCTTTGAGTCCTCTCTTCTCACCTCATAATCAGGGACTAAACCCTAAAGGCTTTAAGGCTTTGTGATTAGGGTTATGCATGCATCCTTCTCTTAGGATGGAGTGTATAACTTTAATCCTAAGTGTTAAACCCTTATTGTGTTTAAATCTCTTAATTAATCCACATAATAATCATCAAGACATCACACTTGTAACTTGGGCCTTGCATTAGGGTTCTAATTCTTCCTTAAATGGTTAAGAAGGACTAACCCTAGTGTTAATGGACAAGTCCCCCTCAAGTTGTCTTACAAACCATAAAATTCATTTCATCATCATACCACTAAGTAAAATCCACTTAATCAAAGGCTTGTTTTGTCATGAGTTTAATCCCTAATCATGGATTAAGTTGAGGAGTCTTCCTCAGCTTAAACATTCTCATCTATTATCCTTCTATTAGGATGGTGTAATGAGTCTGTTTAATCCCTGATTATGGCTTAACCTCATTACTCAACACTAAACAAAAACACCAAAAACATCTAAATAATCACAAGTAGGTTAATGATCTTAACCCTACATCAAAGGTGATTAAGTGTGAGAATCTGACTTCACACTTAAGGTAATTCTCATTACCCCTAATCAGAGGGAAGATGTGATGAGTTTACTAAATCCATTGGTTTAGGCTTAAGCTCATTAACTTATGACAAACTTTCAAAAGCAATAAAAGACTGAAAACTCAAAAACAAACAATAATCGCCTCCTTCGGGATTCTTTTCTCATCTCATTCACTCACAAACGAGAACTTGCTTCTTCCGTCTAATGCAAGACAGTTAGCACCTGAGCCAGACAGATCATACACTTGAGCATAGGCAAGTAAGCAGTTCACAAGTTAATTCATCTTTCAGTCTCTTTGGGTCGAACTACGGTGTTCTGACTTCCTCATTGCACGAGAGGATACGTAGGCATAACTTAACAGTTATCGAACAAAAGTCTCTGCACATTCCCCCTCTTTCCTGCTATATTCTTTGAGCCTCATGATCTTGAGCAATTCATTCTCATTCTTACACTGACACTTTCATACTTCACATCACTTATACACTTTACACTGACACCTGTACATCTTTTCCAGCTATTGTATACACAAATTGCACTGACACTACCCCTTTAAAACACAAATCTTTTAAGCGTGGATCCCGTCGAGTACGACGGACAATCTGGGTGCTAACACCTTCCCAGGTTGTAACCAACCCCCTTTCTCAGTCTCTCTGGTTCGCAACCGTCTTATCCATCTTTTTCTAGGCTTATGCAGCATTGCCTTTCCTCCGGGATAAAAATGCCTAGCTGGCGACTCTATTCATCTCCAGTGAGTTCACGGCTGTGTGTTCTCATTGTTCCTCTCGCCGACCGTTCGCGTCTGTACCCTTATTTGACCCGGCTTCATTTATCGGGAGCGACAGCTTGGCGACTCTGCTGGGGACCCTTATACTGCAACCAGGGCTTCTGGTTCTTTTTGTGGGTTCCTCCTAGCGCTTGATTGATTTGTGTTTACTGGGGTGTTATGTGCTTGTTTGTGCTTGTATTTATTTTTGTTTATTGCTTTATGTACAGTTACTTTACTGCTTTCTTTATTGCATTTGTATATATATCATACTGTCATTGTTGCTGGCTGGATCTGTTGTTTGCCTTGGTGGGTGGGTGTTTCATTGAGAGTTAAGGTCCTATACCTGGGACCTGAGTGACACCTAGGCTAGAGTGAATCATATTCTTTCCCATTCCATTTCGGTCTGGTGCGGGAATATGAAACACGGTTCAGATATGGGTTTCTTCTTGAGAACTCTGTGTTGCAGATTTCCTGCAATGCTAGGGCTATCTGGGAAGCCTGCTAAGTCTGGATGACCTTTTAGTATTGACCTTCAGAAACTGAGGTGAATTAGAGGAGGAATTGTTATGGTTATTGTAAACACTGTACCTCCAGGTTAGAAGTGTTTACACTTCTCATAACTGATCCAAGTCCGAGGATCCTTGTTCTAGATCACCACCTGTGAGGGGGTTGGGCTGTTTACAGGTTTGCAGGTACCTTGACCTCAGAATACCCTGTTACTTCGATTTTGTTTAAGAGTACTCCATGTTGGACAGTTCTTGTGATTCTAAAACCCTGGACATGTGACTCTTTATTTGAGTCCCCTACCTTGGTTACTGGATTTATAGACCTTCATCTGGAATTCTTGAACACACATGGATCTATATCAAGGCAGTTAATCAGATTCAGCTCAGTCACAGACCCTTGCATTTCATTTGCATACATACTCATTGCATCATATTAACATTTGCTTATTTGTGTTTCAGGGTATCCACCTTCATCTGGTTTTGGTTTTGACCCCATCTGCAGTATTGACTTGTCTTCACAAGCACCTGCTTCAGTTATCAGCTTCAGCTATCACCAGTACTAGCCAGCCAGTGGCTCACTCCTCAGCATCTTCATCAGCACTTATTCTACTCAGTCTTCAGCATCATGGCTCCAAAGAAAAGCAACATTACCTATCATTTCTTCCAACCAGACTTATCAGACATCAGGAGGATCCAAACCCTGATCACTCCAGATCACATACCTTTGTTCAGGGAGCATTATGGGAATATACTTGACTTGGTCATGGATCTGGACCCATCTCAGAGGAGTTTGATCCACACCTGTATTCAGTTCTATGACCCCCTATTGAGATGTTTCACTTTTCAAGACTTTCAGTTGGGTCCTCTCTTGGAAGAATACTCATCATTGATTGGTTTGCCTATCAAGAGAGAAATCCCTTTCAACCCTGAAATGGTCTTTCCCAGCAATGGAGAGGTAGCAAAGGCTTTGCATTTGGAGCCTGTTTTGGTTGAGCAACATATGACCTCTAAAGCTGGGATCCCTGGTTTTCATCTGGACTTCTTAATTTCTCAAGCTAGTCTGAAGGCCTCCTTGGGGGATTGGAAAGCTGTTTGTGCTTTGTTGGCCTTAAGTGTATATGGAATTGTGTTGTTTGCAGATGAGCCTCGATTCATCAGCAAGAATGCAATCCATTTGTTCATCCTGAAGAACCCAGTGCCAACTTTGTTAGGAGATCTCTATTACTCAGTACATCAGAGGAATGAGAAGCAGAGAGGGAGGTTAGTGAGGTGTTGTGCCCCATTATTCCATGCTTGGCTTCTCAGGCATCTACCTAGGACAGATGCATTTCTAAATCCTCATCAGCAAAGCAACTGGGCTAAGAGACTCACTGTCCTAACTTCAGCAGACATCAGATGGTGCACTCAAAGCACCAAGGGCAGAGATATCCTCACCAGCTGTGGGCACTTTCCCAATGTACCCTTAATAGGAGTTAAGGGAAGTATCAATTACAACCCTCTGCTGTTCAGGAGGCAATTAGGTTATGCACTGGTCCATACTCCTAGGGCACAGGACTTGGTGGAGACCCTCTATTGTGAGAACAAGATTAGTCTGGCAACTGTTAGGCAGGCTGCCTGGGCCTGGGATCATGTTCAAACCAAGGGAATTACCATTCTGGGGAAGTGCAATAATGTGGCATCAGCACAATATTATGAGTGGTCCCATGCCAGGGCCCATTTCTCTGGAATGCCCTTCACCATAGAAGACATGCCTGAGTCATCTTCAGCACCACCCCCTGCCACCGTCAGTTTGGAGGAGTTTGAGAGCTTGAAGGAAAGAAATGAGAAGTTAACCCAGGCTTTGCAGAAGACCCTCCGGGAGAGGAGTGAAGGTGTGAGGGAGATTGAGAGATTGGAGAAGTTGAGGGTGGAACACTTGACTAAGATTGAGAAGTCTGGGGATTATATCAAAAGGTCTAAGGCTGGCGAGCAAATTCTGAAGAATGCCTGCAAAGAAGCCCAGTTCCAGAGAGCAAGAACAGACTTGTACTTGAAGGAGAGTCAGGCCAGGTGGGTCCGGATCACTGAGGCCCGTACTCTAGAAGACAGGAGAGTTCAAGACAAGATGGAACAGATGGAAGAAGCCCTGGCAGCAGCCCAGAAGGAAATATCAGAGCTAGAAATCAGAGCTGGAGTGAAGAGGTCTAAGGACCAAAGTCAGAACAAGAAGTTAGCTGCAGCTGTTGCTACAAGGAACCTTCTCATCAGGAATCTCACGGAGCATCCGGCTGATCCTGTGACCGAAGCACTTCTTAAGGAAGTTCGTGAGGATGAGTTTGGCCTTGGAGTTTGATCATTTGCTTGTTGTTATTCCTATTCCATGTACTTTTGTTTTTTGTGATGTATTTTGACCCCTTAAGAGGGCTGGTGTTGTAAAAAGAACAAGTTGTATTATTTCATCTTATGTAATATATTTGTTAGTTTGTTCCATCCAAGTTCACTTCAAAAGCAACTTCAACAGCAGCATCTTCAAGGGTCTGGAAGGGTCAAAACTGAAGGCCAAACCGGATACCTTGAGAGCAAATAAGCATAACTGCATTGCATGCTAACCATTTTCCTGTTTTGTAGGTTTTGTTTTGTTGTTGCTAACCTCTGTTGTGATATTCAGGAATTATTGCTCGCCGCCGGGTATTTCCCCTCAACAGGCCACACAGGTACCCAACTAGAAACAACCTTCCGGGAATCCAGATGGACCAGATGCAACAAGACCTTACGGAGGTCAGAAACCAGATGGCAAACGAAAGATTGGAGATGAGAACCCAGATAACACAATTCATGGAAGTGATGAACAACTTAGCTCAAAGCCAGGAGAGGCTCAGAGCTTTGGTAGAAGGAAGGAACCCAGAGGAGCCCCATGTGGGGACTGCTGGCACAAGTAACAATGAACGGGTACAACCTCATGTTAACCCTCCTGTGTTTGGTCCCCATCTCCATCCTGAAATCAATATTCCTGCAAACGTTCAAGGGACAGCCACTGCAGCCAGGGTACTTCAAGAAGATCCTCAGGAGGACCAATTTACAGTAATGGGTGCTGGAGAGGAAACTTATGATAGACGATTGGAAGAGATAGCTGAGAAGTTGAGGTCTTTAGAATCTCAAAATTCTTTGGGTTTCGACGTCATGGACATGGGTTTGGTAGAAGGGGTCAGGATCCCCCATAAGTTCAAGCCTCCTTGTTTCGAAAAGTATAATGGGACTTCATGCCCCCGGACTCATTTGCAATCATTTCTGGGAAGGCTGAAGGCCTATACAATGGATGAGAAGCTCTGGATGTTCTACTTCGAAGACAGCTTGACTGGAGCATCAAGGGAATGGTATTCCCATTTGACAAGGGCAACTGTGAGATGCTGGAAGGACCTGGCAGAGGCCTTCATCAGACAGTATCAATACAACCTGGACATGGCGCCCAACAGGACTCTCCTAATGGGCATGTCACAGTCGTCAAGGGAAAGTTTCCGAGAATATGCCCAGAGATGGAGGCAATTGGCTGCTGCCGTTCAACCACCAATGTCTGAGAGAGAAATGGCAGACATGTTTATGAACACTCTTCAGGGAACATATATTGACAGGTTGGCTGCTTTCTCTTCCACTAGCTTCGCAGATGTTGTCATAGCTGGGGAGAGAATTGAAAGCCTGTTAAAAATGGGTAAGATTTCTGATAATGGTGCCAGCTCGTCCAGTAGTACGAGAAAACCTTTTGCAGGCCCGAGAAGAACTGGCGAGACCAATGCCATTCACACCAACAGGGGTAGGCCCCAATATGTTCAAAGGTCAATAGCAGCAGTCACTATCCCTGCTCCAGCTCATCCTCAGCCAGTCTATCAACCTCCGCAACAAAACTTCCAACAACAACCTCAGTATCATCAGAATCAATACCCTCCAAGGAACTACAACAACAACACCAACAACAACAATCAACAGAGGCCATTCCAGCAAAGACCATCCCAAGCTAACAGAGTGATCGACCCGATCCCAATGTCGTATGCTGCCTTGCTGCCACAGCTTCTGAAACTCAACCTAGTTGAGCTAAGAACGTTGGCACCTCCGGATCCCAACAGTCTACCAAGGAACTATGACTCCAATGCCAGGTGTGCTTTCCATTCAAACGCACCTGGTCACAGTACAGAAAAATGCAGAGCTCTGCATATGAAGGTACAAGACTTGGTAGACTCCAAGGCTCTGAATTTTGCACCGCCGCCCAATGTCAATAAAAACCCTATGCCAAATCATGGTGGTCCCCGAATTAACGCTATTGAAGAAGACAAACCGTCTTATTTAATAACCAGTGTGGATCAGATCCGGACGCCATTGGTGGAAATCAAAGCTCAACTCCGTGAAAGCCAAATATTTCCGGGGTGTGAACTAGGGTGTCCCTACTGCAATATTTCATGGAATGGGTGTGAGGACCTGAGGAATGGCATTGACAGCCTTATTCAGAGTGGCCTGCTACAGATCACTACATCATTTCCGACAAATCCGACAACTTCATCAACAACGGTTTCAGACCCTCCTACAACTACAGCAACTATTGTTCCCGACAATTCACCAGCAACATCAACAAGTACTTCATCTGTCCTCCCAAATGATCAGTTTTCAACAGTTTCTCCTGCTACAACTTCAGCTTCATTCCATTTCGAATCTCCATCAACAACAACATCGGTCCTTCCAACAATACCTCCTACAACACCAGCAATCAATCACGAAGATGTCTCTACTGTTACCATATTCTACGATCCTGAAAACAATTCCGCCTATCATTCAGAAGGTGCTGCTCCCATCAGAGCACCAGTTACAATCTTTTATGATCCACAAACAATAACAGTCCCTTCAGCAGCAGCAATCAGTCCAGTCACTGTCACGGTGCCTGGACCAGTACCATATGAAAGCAATAGGGCCATCCCTTGGCACTATGGCTCTGACGTGTACTGTGAAGGAAAAAGAATCACTCTTGAAACATCAACCCCTGCACCACAAATAGATAATGTGGGAGGAGGCGGAGGCTTCACCCGAAGCGGACGTCTCTTTGCTCCACCAATTCAAAGACCTACTGCCGAAGCAGAAGCTGCTGCCAAGGCAAAGGGAAAAGGCCCGGTGCAGGAAGACCAAGCTGCCAAAGAAACCCTGAAGACTCCATTTGATCAGGAAGTTGATGAGTTTATGCGAATCATCAAAAAGAGTGATTATAAAGTTGTGGATCAGCTTCACCAGACGCCATCCAAAATCTCTATCCTCTCACTGCTTATGTGCTCCGAAGCCCATCGGAATGCACTACTTAAAGTCTTGCACGCAGCTTACGTGCCTGAGGAGATTACTGTCAACCAATTGGAAATCGTGGTTGGAAATGTTACTGCTAGCAATGGGCTAGGGTTTACCAATGCTGACCTGACAGTGGATGGCCGCAACCACAACAAAGCCTTGCACATAACCATGGAATGCAAAGGAGCTGTCCTTTCTCATGTGCTGGTGGACACAGGTTCTTCCCTGAATGTCTTACCAAAGAAGGCTCTGGTGAAGTTAGAATATGATGGATTGGCATTGAGACCCAGCAACCTGGTGGTAAGAGCCTTTGATGGTTCGAAGAGATCGGTTCTGGGAGAGATTGAGCTGCCCGTGGCAATTGGCCCACAGACCTTTAAAACTATCTTTTATGTGATGGACATTCAGCCCGCCTACAGCTGTTTGTTGGGTAGACCCTGGATTCACGCCGCCGGCGCAATAACGTCTACCCTTCACCAAAAGTTAAAATTTGAGTGGGAAGGCCAAGTTGTCACAATCTGTGGGGAAGAGGATATATTTGTTAGCCATCTGGCTACTTATAAATACATTGAGATGGATGGGGAGATCCATGAAACAATGAGCCAAGGTTTTGAGGCCTTGAACGTCAATGAAGCATCTGCTGTGTCTGGTATCTCCATGTCGTCTTATCAACAAGCCCGGAAGGTTGTTGAGGAAGGAACTGCCCTGGGCTGGGGCAAGGTCTTAGCTTTGGAGGAGAAGAAGGACAAATTTGGGTTGGGTTACAGACCAACTCAACATCAAGCAAAGGCTGCTGAGAGGCCAGGTTTTGTCAGTGGGGGGATGCTCACCCCCGATGCTATCAACTGTCTGGAAGACGAGCTGGAAGAGGAGCGCAATCTGGAGAATTGGATTCGTCCAAAGATCCCGGGGAGCAGTGTCTCGAACTGGTCTTCCCAGGAAATTATAAGAGTTACTCATGCAGAGTAATTATTATTTCCTGTATTTTATAGCATGCATCAAAGTCTTGCATCTTGCCCAAGATGACAAGACTCATTTTGTAATCAGGGCCATCTGTACTTTTGTGCAAACAAGATTAAATTAATGAAATATCAGACATCTTTTTGCAAACGAGTCTTTTTCTTTTTCTGCTCACTGTTTTTCCATTTTTCTTTTTGTACAAAAATAAATGGCGGTGTTTTCAAAATGATAACTTCATTTCACTTTTTTCTGAAGCAAGATTAAAATCAATCACTAAAATGAACAAACTTAACCCTTGCAGAGAGTGCCTTCCAGACAGCACCGACAACAGCACGGCTATGACATCATATGACTTTGACAATCCAATCAATCAAGCTGATGAAGGGGTTGAAGAAGAATATGAGCTTCCTGAAGAGCTAGCCAGATTGTTAAGACAGGAAGAAAAGGTTATTACTCCTCACCAGGAGGAGATCGAAGTGATTAATCTTGGTACAGACGAAGACGTGAAAGAGGTTAAAATCGGGGCCTGCCTGCAAGACTCAGTGAAGAGACAACTGATAGATTTGCTTCAAGAGTATGTTGATGTGTTTGCTTGGTCGTATCAAGATATGCCAGGGTTGGATACCGACATTGTTGTGCACAAGCTGCCTCTAAGGGAAGAATGCCCACCAGTTAAACAGAAGCTGCGCCGAACTCGCCCAGACATGGCTATGAAAATCAAGGAAGAGGTACAAAAACAGTGGGACGCCGGGTTCCTTGCTGTAACTAGCTATCCGCCGTGGGTTGCTAACATAGTACCTGTGCCTAAGAAAGACGGCAAAGTAAGAATGTGTGTTGATTACCGGGATCTGAACAGAGCCAGCCCGAAAGATGATTTCCCATTACCTCACATTGATGTATTGGTAGATAACACGGCTCAGTTCTCGGTATTCTCCTTCATGGACGGATTTTCAGGATATAATCAGATCAAGATGTCACCTGAAGACATGGAGAAGACAACATTCATCACACCTTGGGGCACGTTCTGTTACAAAGTGATGCCATTCGGACTGAAGAATGCTGGTGCAACATATCAACGGGCTATGGTGATGTTATTCCACGATATGATCCATAAAGAAATCGAGTGTTATGTGGATGACATGATTGCCAAGTCCCTTACAGAGGAAGATCACCTGGTGAACCTGCTGTAATTGTTCAAGCGACTGAGGAAATACCAGCTGAAGCTGAACCCCAACAAATGCACATTCGGGGTGCGATCCGGTAAGCTGCTGGGATTTATTGTAAGCGAGAAGGGGATTGAAGTTGACCCTGATAAAGTCAAAGCTATTCAAGAGATGCCTGCACCGAGAACTGAGAAGGAAGTTCGAGGGTTCTTAGGTAGGTTGAACTACATTTCAAGGTTCATATCTCACCTTACAGCAACCTGTGAACCTTTGTTCAAGCTGTTAAGAAAAGAACAAACGGTCAGGTGGAACGAAGATTGCCAGAAGGCTTTTGACAAGATCAAGGAGTATTTGCAAGAACCTCCAATCCTCATGCCTCCAGTTGAAGGAAGACCTCTGATAATGTACCTGACAGTATTAGAAGAGTCGATGGGGTGTGTGCTGGGCCAGCATGACGAGTCTGGTCGAAAAGAGTATGCAATATACTACCTAAGCAAAAAGTTTACCGACTGTGAACAGCGTTATTCACTGCTCGAGAAAACTTGTTGTGCTTTAGCGTGGGCTGCTCGCCGACTGAGACAGTACATGTTGACCCACACTACCTTATTAATCTCAAAAATGGATCCAGTTAAGTACATTTTCGAGAAGCCAGCGCTTACCGGACGGGTTGCAAGATGGCAAATGATTCTCACAGAATATGACATCCAGTACACCTCTCAGAAAGCCATCAAGGGCAGTGTACTATCTGAATATCTTGCTGAGCAACCCATTGATGACTACCAACCTATGAGGTTTGACTTCCCTGATGAAGACATCATGTTCATTAAAGCAAAAGATCATGAAGAGCCTATTCACACTGAAGGGCCTGACCCGGAGGAAGAATGGACTATGATGTTTGATGGGGCTGTTAACATGAACGGCCGTGGTGTTGGTGCAGTACTCATTTCACCAAAAGGAGTTCACATGCCCTTCTCGGCAAAACTCACTTTCAATTGCACTAACAACGAAGCTGAATACGAAGCTTGCATTATGGGTCTTGAGGAAGCCATTGACCTCAGGATCAAGACATTGACCGTATTCGGAGATTCAGCTTTGGTAGTCAATCAAACCAATGGGAAATGGTACACCCATCAGGATCATCTGATACCTTACAGGGATTATACAAGAAGGTTACTGACTTTCTTCACCACATTCAAGCTTGAGTATATCCCTCGGGACGAGAATCAGTTTGCAGATGCTCTTGCTACCATTTCATCCATGATCAAAGTTCAAGCTGCTAACTTTGTACCCCAGATTTCAGTGTCTAGACTTGATAGACCAGCATATGTATTTGCAGCGGATGTTGTAAAAGATGATAAGCCTTGGTTCCATGACATTAAGTGCTTCTTGGAGGATCAAACATACCCACCTGGGGCATCTTCCAATGATAAGAAGACTTTGAGAAGGCTTGCTGGTAGTTTCTTCCTGAACACTGATGGATCCTTATACAAAAGGAACTTTGACATGGTACTCCTCAGATGTGTTGACAAGACGGAAGCAGATTTGTTGATGCATGAAGTGCACGAAGGATCCTTTGGTACCCATGCAGGAGGGCATGCCATGGCTAAGAAGTTGTTAAGATCAGGCTATTACTGGATCACAATGGATGCAGACTGTTGTGCTTACGCCAGAAAATGCCACAAATGCCAGATCTACGCAGATAAGGTGCATGTGCCTCCTAATCCTTTGAACATCATGTCTTCACCATGGCCCTTTGCCATGTGGGGCATTTATATGATTGGCAAGATTGAGCCAACTGCTTCCAATGGCCACAGATTCATCCTGGTCGCCATCGACTATTTCACCAAGTGGGTTGAAGCAGCCTCGTACGCAAATGTTACAAGACAAGTGGTAGCCAGATTCCTGAAGAGGGATATCATCTGTCGGTATGGAGTGCCCGAGCGGATCATTACTGATAATGGTTCCAACTTGAACAACAAAATGATGGCAGAGTTATGTCGGGACTTCAAGATCCAACACCACAATTCTTCTCCTTACAGGCCAAAGATGAACGGCGCCGTTGAGGCAGCTAATAAGAATATCAAGAAGATTGTGCAGAAGATGGTAGTCACTTACAAAGACTGGCATGAAATGCTACCGTTTGCCTTGCATGGGTACCGCACATCAATCAGAACATCCACTGGGGCAACACCGTATCAGCTTGTGTATGGTATGGAAGCATTCCTACCTGTTGAAGTTGAATTACCCTCCTTACGGGTATTGATGGATGTTAAACTAAGTGAAGCAGAATGGGTTCGGGCCCGATACGAACAACTGAGTCTGATCGAAGAGAAGAGATTGGCTGCAATCTGTCATGGGCAGTTATATCAGAAGAGAATGAAGAAAGCCTTCGATCAGAAAGTCAGGCACCGCGAGTACCAAGTAGGGGATCTTGTGCTGAAAAGAATCCTCCCTCCTCATACAGACCACAGGGGCAAATGGACTCCAAATTATGAAGGACCATTTGTTGTAAAGAAAGTTTTCTCTGGTGGAGCACTGATGCTCAGCACCATGGATGGTGAAGATTTCCCGTCCCCTGTGAATTCAGATGCAGTTAAAAAATACTTCGCATAAAATGACCCGCTGGACATAAAAACAGAATGTAAGTCCAGGCAAAAATAGGGCGTCCCGGCGAGTCAAAAACAGAATAAAGGACTCGGGCAAAAATAAGGGAAATAAACGAAAAAATGTACACCCGCTGAGTTGAAAAGCCGCATTGGACAACTCAGGCAAAAATGGGTATCCCGATGGATTGAAAACCCGAAAGGGCGATCCATGCAAAATAAGGGAATAAGCGAACAACTGCATTCTGAATTCGTCTGTATTATCTACAACTTGGTAAGCTCCAAAGGATCAAGCTTCAATCAGAATCAATTCTCTCCAGAAATCAAGACGAGAAGGACGTCATTGTCATACGAGTCATAGCAGAAGAGGAAGCCCCTTGAAAGCGTCGTCAACATCGCCAGCACTTTGTTTCTCAATTTGTAACAGTCTCTTCATTTCAGGAGATATGTTTCTCTGATTGTATCTTGCCAATTCAGGGCGTTTGAATTAATAAAATCAGATTTTCAGTCATGTTTCGTCTTGTACATTTTATTTGCAAAGAATGTCTGATGTCTCTAAAAAACTAATTGCATAAATACAGATGCTTTTCACTAAAAGGAAAAAAAATAAAACACATGCTTGCAGGGAATATGATTACTCTCGAAAGTACTTAAACTCCTATGATGGAATCCGGTAAAGGATACCTCGGGACCTTTTGTACGTTTCCTTATCTTTGCAGGATTGCAGGTATCCAGAACGCAACTTGGGGCATGCAAGTTACATCTCAGCAAGCTGGCTGATAAACAAATAATCTCAGCATCCGAAATGCTCTATCCCCAGCTGAGTGGCCCCATTGCTCTCCCCAGCTGGGTTACCAACAGCATTCCCCAGCTGTAGTACCAACCATTCTTCCTCAGCAGAATGCAGAAATCAGGGAATCTTCTCCCCAGCTGAGTGACCAGCAACCTCCCCCAGCCTCTATTCAGAAGAGCAATGCACGAAGAAGTCACAGCAGAGTACAGAAAGCTTCTACAAACCCCAGCTGGGTCCCATATTATAAGGATATGTCAATCAGTGACCTATGTCCCCAAGCAGATACATCATTAGATCTACCAATGATCTCATCCCCAGCTGGGATGTCCACTTCGGCAGATCGACCAGAGATCTTCACAGCGACGGGATCCGAATCCCGGTTTGGTATCTTTGCTTAATCATGGCATTTGCATCATATTATCCCCTCAAAGCGTAGCATTCCGTCTAATACGGAGCATTACGGCAAAAATCAAACGCATAGCATAATCATAAGCCATGTCTGAAGTAACACCTGTGAATAATGAACCGTTAATCATCATTACACAAAAATCCCCACCAGGGTCCCAGCAAAAGCAGTTGCCTCACAAATCTCAAACGCCAGTATATACACCTTTGGACACCCGTCCGTGTCAAATCACCAGCAGAAAGCCAAAGACATCCTCTTTGCACTCACATATACTTATATATACACTTTCTTGACACCCGTCCGTGTCATATCCCCGGCGCAGTCTCTTACACCTTTATCACCCATACACTTGATAATGCTATACTTTTCTCTTTTGACACTCGTCTGTGTCACTCTCCCCAGCAGATAAACACTTATACTTATATATACTCACTACTCATTGGTACACTTATACAGATACTCGTCCGTATCTTGTATACATCATTTACATCCCCACAGATTCGACAGTAGTCCTTGTTCTTTGTTAACCAGTTGGTACTCGTCCGTACCATCATCTCAGAACATTGCGTCTAGTGTTTGTTTCTACATGATACTCGTCCGTATCATAATCTTAAGGATGCTCGTCCGCATCTTTAATCCATACACCGTGTCAAACACTTATGTCTTCTTGAATATAGATACTCGTCTGTGTCTACTATTCCCCAGAAGGGTTCTTTCAGATGCAACACTCGTCCGTGTTCTTTGTTAACCAGTTGATACTCATCCGTATCATCATCTCTGAACATGTGTCAGTTTGTTTCTACCCGATACTCGTCCGTATCGTAGTCTTAAGGATGCTCGTCCGCATCTTTAATCTATACACAATACCAAACACTTATACCTTTTGTTTCTTGAATGTGGATACTCGTCCGTATTTACTTCCCCCAGTAGATCACCAACAAAGCAATTTTTCTTTATCTAACACTCGTCCTGTGTTATGATAACTTTGAGAGCAGCCGTACCCTGCTAGGTGGTCGTCCTCCACCTCTTGATGGTCGTCCTCCATCATGCTCATCCGATGGCCGTCCCCATCGTTGATATTTAGCAGCCGTCCCCTGCTAGGTGGTCGTCCTCCACCTTTTGATGATCGTCCTTCATCACTTTATCCAATGGCCGTCCCCATTGTTGATTTTTTGGTTATCTGACACTCGTCCTGTGTTATGATGAACCTTGAGAGCAGCCGTCCCCTGCTGAGTGGTCGTCCTCCACTTCTTGATGGTCGTCCTCCATCATGCTCTTCCGATGGCCGTCCCCATCGTTGACCTTTTCTATCCGGCATTCGTCCTATGTCGCGATATTTTCGGCAGCCGTACCCTGCCAGGTGGTCGTCCTCCACCTCTGATGGCCGTCCCCATCACATTTCTTTTATCCCCAACAGAGCAGCCGTCCCCTGCTAGGTGATCGTCCTTCACCTTTGATGGCCGTACCCCATCATCTGTTTATTTCATTTATTCTTTAACCCGATGGCCGTCCCCGTCGTGGTCCCTTTTCCTTTTTAGCCCGATGGCCGTCCCCATTGTTGTTTGCCTTACCTTCGTGAACTTGATGGCCGTCCCCGTCATGATTCATCAATTTCCAGAGAATTTTACAGCCTTATCTTGATGGCCGTCCCCATCATATATCACTTTCCCCAGCTAGTCGGCCGTCCCCGTCTTGGCTTTACCTTGTATCCCCATCATGTCGGCCGTCCCCGTCATTGCTTTATTTCCCGCATCTTTTCCCAGCGTGTCGGCCGTCCCCGTCATTGCTCTTTACCCAGCAGTCGTCCTCTGCTCGACGGTCGTCCTCCGTCACCCTTACTTTACAATATACTTTATTTTCTTTTACAATCTATATCCCTTTTCTTCTTCATTCTGTGAGTGCAAATTTTGGACTGTCTTTGGTATTCAACCACAAGTTATCTTGTTTGCCTGTTAAGCCGTCGCTTACATCCTGCACAAATAACTCATGTTTGAATAGGGGCAGCTGTAAACACCCCAAATTTGCCCTCACCCATTCACACCATGGCTTGTGATCATCTCATATGCATAAACACCATCATATCATCTCATAGTACATTTTTGATTCACTGGATAGTTTTTAAGGCATCTGCACCTAGGGTTTGTGATCTGAGCAATCCCAAGGCATCTTGAGCCATTCCAAAGGCCACCAATCAACTCAAAAGGGATCCATATGTGTTCTTATATCATATTCCACCCCCTCAAAGTCAAAAATGCAAAGGAATCACAAGAACTAGGGTTTGAGTGGATGCAGAGCCAGGCTAGACTGCACAGTTGACTGAAAATTAGGGTTTTGGTTTCAGAGGCCATAACCCCAAATTTTTTGGTCATTCTTGTTTCCATTGATCTCTATATGGTATAGGGAGTATGCATATCAATTTTCATGAAGAAATTCCATGGGGAAGTCATCTGATCAAGGGTTGACTTTTCAGACAAGTCAGTGTAAAATCAGGGCATCTGAGGCCCCCAATGACCCAACCAATGGGTGATCTTCATCACTTTGAGTGTATATGATCTTTATTTGATCATGGAAGAAGGTTGAAGTTCATGTAAATCAAGAATTTAGGGTTTTTGCAAATGTTGACTTTTTGGGCATAGTTGACTTTTCAAGAATGCATCATTTTAGGTCATTTTTCAAGCCTTGATTCTTGATCCAAAAATGCTTCAAATGGAAAAACTTTGGTCATGAAAGTTGTAGATCTCATCTTTCCCTTTTCAAAAAGTACAAGAACATGATCAAACTCTTTTTGGATCAAAAGTTATGGTGTGGCAAAGTTGGCTAAAATCATTGATTTTCAAGGCATGCCTCAAATGGAAATTTTTGCAAAATCATGAACCAATGCATTTTGTAACTTCTAATTCATTTCAAACCATGACATAAACATTCTACATGTCCTAAAAAGTCAGAATTGTACCAAAGATCACATGTGTTTAGTTCATGTAACAAGGCATTTTTCATGAAATTTCAAAAAGGCAACAACTTGCAAAAACACTCATGACACTTCTTACAACTTGCTGCATTGGTTACTGCACTAAGCTAGCTTCTCACCACACCATGCTGCACCAGAACCATGCCTTGTACTTGCCTAGATCTTGAGCCATGCCTCACTTACACAAAAGGTGGACTTTATGCAAAAGCAAACTTACCTATCACAGCAGGCCATGTCACATCATCCAGCCAATTGGATTAGTTTATACTTTTCATTTGCAAACCATTCCATAGACCAAGCAAGGCTGAAGCTCTCTCATTCAACACATTCACAAAAACACACCAAACTGCATAAGCCTTCGAATCTGCTTCTACAAGCCAAGAACACTCAAACAAACTCCACACATCATCTCACCACACTTCATAGACCTCAAACCAACAAGACTTGGGCCTGAAACAAGCAAGAGCATCCCACTGCCATTCCTCACCTCATTTTGCAGTTTCATTCGAAACTCTCACCACAGCTCACAAACACACCAACAAACACCACAGACCTTCTCCATTCACCCTCAGGATCATAAACAACACCTCACAATGACCTGAAAGTGCCTGAAACACCATTGCCATTTCTGACCAAGCTTGAGCAGAAGCTGTCGAAACTCACTATCCAGCCAACATAAACTCCTCTTGAGCATTCAAACATCTTCTGGGGATCAAGTGGAGTGGATTGCACAAGGAGAAGTGGCCAGAAAGTCATCAGGTTGAAAGCTCCAAATCTCAGGTAGCTTGAAATTTATTTTTCCAGAAATCACTTTGCATGTTATAAACTTGTTCTATGTGCTTCACTGATCATCCTGATGTCATTGGTTTCTCAAATGGCTTTGAAATGAGCATTTAATTTCTCTCTGAAACCTGCGTGCCCTAGTTTTCATTTTCTTCGATTCAGCTTATTTAGGAAGAAGAAATTTGTTTTGAGAGAGGGGTTTGATTCGTGAGTGTGTAAGGAACATTTCCCAGTTCTTAGTTTTCATTTTTGATACGTTTTGAGGGTTTTGGGGATTTCTCAGGGGGGATGCTGGCCGGAGAAGACGACCGGAAGTCTTCTCCGGCCACCTGAAAGTGATTTGTTCCCTAATTGTGTAATTAATTTCCATTTGAATGTGGAGCGTTAGATCAGTTGACTTAGTGGACTTCCCGCGCGCATGAAAGGCCCAGATCACTTTGCTTAGCCCTAATCCACGTGTTTTATTTAATTAATCCATAATTAATTTAATTAACTCAGAAGGAACCACAGCCCTTGGATAGCGCGCGTGGTCAATGCATTTGAACTCAGGCTCCATCCTGGCCCTCCATCCTGATTACTTTCATTTTTATTTGTTTTTAATTCATTTTATTTCATTAAACTTGCATAATTATTTTAAAATAGTTAAAAATTCCTAAAAATTATGAAACTTTTTCTCATAAGTTTTAATAATTTTTATGACCCAAAAATATTTTCATTTTATTTTTATCATCAAAAAAAGTATTTTTAAATATTTAAAAGATTATTTTTAATTGATTAATGGGAATTAATTAATTAAAAATGCTTTTAGGTATTTAAAAATTACAAAAAAATTCATGAAAAGTTCTAAGACATTTAGAAACATTGTCCAACCTTCAAACTAAATTTCTTTTTTGATCTTGATGCATTTTAAGAATTTTTCATTGAATTAAATCATATTTTGTGCATTATTTTGATCATAAGTTCAAAAAATCATTTCTGCCTATTTGAGAAGAGTTGGACATTGATTCTTTTTGCTTTGTTTTGTGTTTAGCATGTAGTTTCTAGGATTAAATGGCCATGATTTGTTTCCTCATTTTCAATTTGTTTGGCATTTCTTGTGTTAGGAACCCTAAAAAACCCTAATAACTTGCAAAATTCATAACTCAAGATTGGTTAAGAGTTGAAACCTCCCCTTTGGACATTGGTTTAGTGTAGGGTTAGGGATCCTTTGGTTGGCATTTTCCATTTTTTATCTTAGGGTTTGCTTCTGTTTTGGGTTTTTGTTTGTTGTTTGATCCATAAACCCTAATTTGGGCTTCCTCTTGCATCCTCCTTGCATTCTCTTGCATAACATGACTTGTCTTTGCATTTTGTGCATTCTTGCGATTCATTTGACATCTTAAGACACATAGAAAGCATGTTTGATCATTGCATTACATATTTTCCATGTCATTTGTCTTGTATGCTTCATAACTTTCCATGCTAGTTCATGCTCCTTAACTTGCATCATTTGCATCCATAATCTTGTATGAACATCTCCATGTCTTGCCTCATGTTTGCAGCACCTCATAACATCATAATCATCATCAACATGCCTCTGGTTTTGCTTAGCATCATACCATTTCATCTCATCTTGCATTGCATTGCATTTCTTTCTAACATTTCAGGTGGTAAGTAAACTTGGGAAGTGAATTTGCCTTCACTTCTCACAACTTTTCTTTTCATCTCTCTTGCATCCATTGCTGCATTTCTATTTGTGTTTGAGATTGAGCTTGCTCATTCTTCTTCCTCATACTTTCTTTCTTCAAGTGACTTGACTTCTTGAATGAAGCAAGTCACTTTGCTTCTCTTGATCTTGTTCATCTGCTTCCTGGTGGCTCCTCTGAAGATTTCTCTTGCAAACTTCACAAACCTTAGGAACAACCAAGCATGACAATGAATTAGGGTTTTGATTAGTCTCCCCTCTTAGTTTTACCTTTGTGTCTCTCTTTGAGTCCTCTCTTCTCACCTCATAATCAGGGACTAAACCCTAAAGGCTTTAAGGCTTTGTGATTAGGGTTATGCCTGCATCCTTCTCTTAGGATGGAGTGTATAACTTTAATCCTAAGTGTTAAACCCTTATTGTGTTTAAATCTCTTAATTAATCCACATAATAATCATCAAGACATCACACTTGTAACTTGGGCCTTGCATTAGGGTTCTAATTCTTCCTTAAATGGTTAAGAAGGACTAACCCTAGTGTTAATGGACAAGTCCCCCTCAAGTTGTCTTACAAACCATAAAATTCATTTCATCATCATACCACTAAGTAAAATCCACTTAATCAAAGGCTTGTTTTGTCATGAGTTTAATCCCTAATCATGGATTAAGTTGAGGAGTCTTCCTCAGCTTAAACATTCTCATCTATTATCCTTCTATTAGGATGGTGTAATGAGTCTGTTTAATCCCTGATTATGGCTTAACCTCATTACTCAACACTAAACAAAAACACCAAAAACATCTAAATAATCACAAGTAGGTTAATGATCTTAACCCTACATCAAAGGTGATTAAGTGTGAGAATCTGACTTCACACTTAAGGTAATTCTCATTACCCCTAATCAGAGGGAAGATGTGATGAGTTTACTAAATCCATTGGTTTAGGCTTAAGCTCATTAACTTATGACAAACTTTCAAAAGCAATAAAAGACTGAAAACTCAAAAACAAACAATAATCGCCTCCTTCGGGATTCTTTTCTCATCTCATTCACTCACAAACGAGAACTTGCTTCTTCCGTCTAATGCAAGACAGTTAGCACCTGAGCCAGACAGATCATACACTTGAGCATAGGCAAGTAAGCAGTTCACAAGTTAATTCATCTTTCAGTCTCTTTGGGTCGAACTACGGTGTTCTGACTTCCTCATTGCACGAGAGGATACGTAGGCATAACTTAACAGTTATCGAACAAAAGTCTCTGCACATTCCCCCTCTTTCCTGCTATATTCTTTGAGCCTCATGATCTTGAGCAATTCATTCTCATTCTTACACTGACACTTTCATACTTCACATCACTTATACACTTTACACTGACACCTGTACATCTTTTCCAGCTATTGTATACACAAATTGCACTGACACTACCCCTTTAAAACACAAATCTTTTAAGCGTGGATCCCGTCGAGTACGACGGACAATCTGGGTGCTAACACCTTCCCAGGTTGTAACCAACCCCCTTTCTCAGTCTCTCTGGTTCGCAACCGTCTTATCCATCTTTTTCTAGGCTTATGCAGCATTGCCTTTCCTCCGGGATAAAAATGCCTAGCTGGCGACTCTATTCATCTCCAGTGAGTTCACGGCTGTGTGTTCTCATTGTTCCTCTCGCCGACCGTTCGCGTCTGTACCTTTATTTGACCCGGCTTCATTTATCGGGAGCGACAGGAGCGTCTTTTGTTTTCAGTGGATTAGATAAGAAGACATCATCAGAGCTGGTGATCATCGTATCCTTTTATCATTTGCATTGTGGTTTCTTTCCTATTAATAGCTACTTGTCTTTTAATCATTGTTGTTTTGAATGGTAATGTTAATGAAGTGATCATGCACTTTTTCAATTAATTATTTCGCATTCGCTCTTTTTCTTTCTTTGCATCGGGAAAAAAAACAAAAAATGCATCCATATACCTCCCACTTATTTCACTGTTGGTTAGAAGATATTTGAGGGAGAATGATGAAAACTGAATACCCATAATTGTTAAAGGTATGCTTTCGGTTTAGAACCTGCTGACGATGTACATGCATTGTTTCAATTCCCAAACACCGGAGATATAAGGGAGATAGAACCTCGTCAACCCCTTTGAGCCTTGAGGTAGGAGTTTCTTTTCTGAGCGAAAAAACCCTCACATTCAACCCGGGGTAGGGTAGTCATCGGTTAATTTGATCGAGCATTCAAATTTCCAAAGGAGTGTGTCAGAGGATCCATTACCTTCTTATTCATTACACCTCAAGAGGTCAAGGGACGTAACCCCGATGGTTACCCCTCACCAACAAAGGAATGAGACCGTCACAACTCTTTTAGGCAAGTCAAGACAACCAGTGTCACACAATGTGTTCAAAAAAAATCAAAACGAAAAAAGAAATAAAGCCCGCCAAGTCGAAAAAACATGAGAACAAATGACTTAGGCAAATGTTAGGGCATCCCGCTGGACGTTAAATTCAAACGAAACAGTCCAGGCAAAAATTAGGGAGTGAAAAAAATCAGAAAGAAAAATTTAAATAAGAACGAAGTCGTGTGACCAGACGCAAATACAAAGGGTGACTGTTACTAAAAAAACCTCATTGCTGCTTAAACCGTCAGTGTTATTGGTTCCTCAATCGTCACAAAACCATTTTTTCGAGTGATGAGCGCTTAGGGCAAATTAGCTGAACGTAGGACTGGAGAACATCAAGGAGAATGGGCGGGCACAAATAAATTTTGAGCCATAAACCTTTCTTTCTAGAAACCGTGAACCAAACCACGTTACAACCCTTGAAAGTCCTAATTGAAGTAGGGTCAATTCTGAAAGCATACTATGACAAGGTTGCGTAAACTGACTCCTAAAGCATTTGTTAAATCATCACCACGTTTGGACTAATGGTCCATTCGTCACACACTGTCACAATATTCAAATAAATAAATTTTCAAAACTTGCATGTATACTGCATTAAAATTACCATTTGTAAATGAACAGTTTTAATTACAAGTCAGTCTGTGACATCAGGGGAACTCCTACAAAGAAAAATCAAAGGAGAATTTGATCATCCAGCAATGATGACCAGAATCAAGAGCATCTTATAGGCCTACAAATCAGGGGCATGTTATCTAGTGCTTTTGTTGACCAAGGCATCTTCAGGATAAAGCAAGTCCCCAAAGATCAGTTGATCGAGGGAACATCATTCAAGAGTCAGTTGATCGGAGCAGAATCTTCCAAACAGGGGCTAGCCACCCAGATTTTCTATTTCCTAAGGGTAGAATCTTCCAATGCTCAGTCAGAATGAGTCAAGTCGCTTCAACGCTCATACAGGGGTAGAATACTTCCAGAGTTCGTTTAAGTGCAACCCTCCTCAAGAGAACATCCAAGTCTACCACTCCAAGAATTGGATAATCAGGGGAAGTCTATTCAGAGACTCATCAGACTAGGGCAACGTTAGCTGCACAGAGCAAGTTATATCAGTGATCTCCGAGTTCAAGACGAGTATCGGGAAATCATGTTACCCACCTTCGTCGTGTCACCTTTCCCACCTAGAAGCCTTTTCGCAAGACTTTCTTCCCACCTCGGGAGCTTTTCTAGCTTTTCATGAGCATTGCATAAATCATTTGCATTGCATTATTTCATGTCGCTTTGCTAGAGCATATGCATCATAACACATTAGGCATCCCCCACAACATCTATTTCACATCAGGGCCGTGTAACCCCAATTTCTTGACAGTCAAAGTCCAGATTTCTTCTGGCAAACCTTTTCAAAGTCCAGAGTTCTTCTGGCGAACCTTTTAAAGCCCAGCTCCCGTCTGGCAAACCTTCCAAAGCCCAGCTTTCATCTGGCAAACTTTTTAAAGACCAGCTCTCGTCTGGCAAACCTTCCAAAGCCCAGCTCCCGTCTGGCAAAACCTTTTAAAGCCCAGCTCTTGTCTGGCAAACCATCTCAAAGTCCAGATTTATTCTGGCAAATCCTTCAAAGTCCAGTTCTCGTCTGGCAAACCAATTTCAAATACCAGTTCTCGTCTGGTAGGCGAATCTTTTAACCAGTTCTCGTCTGGTCACCTTTCCATTTAAGCTCTTTCAAAGCCCAGTTCTCGTATGGAAAACCAATTTCAAATACCAGTTCCCGTCTGGTAGGCGAACCTTTTCACCGGTTCTCGTCTGGTCACCTTTTCTTTTAGTCGTTTGAGCACCAGTTCTCGTCTGGTAGTCATTCTTTTTCAGAGTCAATTCTCGTTTGACAATGAACCCAAGGAGTCAGTTCTCGTCTGACGACTTATTCTTTTCCCATCAGTTCTCATCTGTTGGCCTACCTTAATAAACTGGTTCTTGTCTGGTAACCCACCTTCAAAGTCCAATTGCTTGGCAACCCAAAAAAGATCTCTATTAACCTGGCTCTAACGCCCAACCATCCTTGTTTCATCTCCCGCTTGCATATCATCGTATCTTCAGCATCATAAGCATATATCTTTGTATCGCATCATTTGCATTGCATCTTCATACTGCATGGTTCCATCTTTATCAGGGACAGGATCGTCCGAAGATGCAATCTGGGGCAATCTATCATGAGATCTGTCGATTTCTGCAAAAGTTTGAAGACGCTGGGGCATTTTTGAATTCTATTAAATCCTCTAGAGATAATATTTTCATAGACGATGTCATCTGAGGCACAAAATGAAGAGTAAAGGAATGTTTGTTCACTCATGATAATCAATATGCAATTGTTAAGCTCAGAAGCTTGAAACACCGGCTTAATTCTTAGGGAATATCTGGTATTTATTTTCCCAGTGGGTATTGGAAGTTTATTTCTTCCCCGAGCATAGAATCTTCTTTCAGCCGACAAGGTTTACTCATGAGGAGTTGGTCATCCTCATTCAGTCAAAGTCCAATTCTCATTGGCATATCTTCCCAACACAATCGTCATACTACACTCGGGGCATATTTTGGCTTAACTTGATCAGCATTCTCCAGCAAGGTCTCTCTTAAACAGAGCATTGCCAAATCTTTTCCTCAGATAAGCCAGAAGGTTGACATTTCCCCAGATGAGTTAGAGCAGATGATATCCCTAGCGGAACTTCAAAGCTAATTGAGCAAGTCTCATCCCCAAGCGAAGCTATCTTTCCACAACGAAGTTTTCCCAACAGACAGCTGAAGACCTCGCTTTCCCACAGAGTTTAGAATTGTCATAATTCTCTCCCCAACTAGAGTATCGACGAAGTATATCCCCAGCCAAGTCTGAAGATGGTAATTCCCCACAAAGTTTCATGATTGGAAGGCAACCATCATTGAAATATTCCCCAAGAAGCTGCCAATTTATTTTGGCCAATGTGACAAAACGATACAGACAGTTGATCACATATCCTTCCCTAGACAGATCAGAACTGTCAGAGTATATTGATCTAGTTCCTCAGCAGAATGTCAGTCGGGATGTTCTCGTGCCCAGCGAATTTATACATAAAGGATTATTCCCTGCAGAGTCATTATTCTCCTCTAAAGCTATGTTATTCATCGCATTGTCCAGTGTCAGCGGACCAATCTTAGAGTATTTATCTATTGGAGATAGTACATCTTTGGAGGATCTCACAACGCATTTTCAGATGCGAGGTCTTGTGCTTGTTTATTCCACATACTCAAGTGCACCAATGGGAAACGTATATAGACGTAGGATTCGTAAGGAATCGCCCATTTTTAAAGTCCATTGTCGCTATGGCAGGCCAGTAGTCTCCTGGCATCGTTCAAAAGACAATCCTTCGTTTTTTATTGTTGTTTACTTTTTGCAACACCAGAGTTCTCCAAGAAGAGTTTTCTTTGGTTGGGTTTTATTTCCCTTCTCTCCTTTTCCATCAGAGTACAAATTTTCCGGCTTGTTGTTATTCAATCACAGTTTATCTCGAACGTCTGATAGCCGATGCTCTCATCCTTTTCAGACTAACAGATGATTGAATAGGGGCATCTGTTGCACCCCAAAATTTGTCCTCTGGTTTTTTTTTCTATCTTTAAGTTGTTTTTCGTTTTGCATACATACGCATTTTCCATTTAATCATACATTTGCATTCATTTGCATCGAGCTCCGAAGACATGGGATCAACGTCATCTGAAGAATTAGGGTTTCACGCTTTATTTGCGGTTTATCAAAAGAATTCAAGGTTTTGGCTATGCAACCATCTGTGGCATCATTTTCTTATGCTTATACTGTTTGATTGGGGTTTATTTCTCCTATTTAATGGTCTTCAAAGATTTCACGTCTGAGGACTATTCACTGGCGCATGGTTTATTCAAGCTTGCTTTGAATTCTGTTCATTAACACTATATCCCCGCCATAACCCTTTCATTAACAAAATTATTTCGTGTTCTCCGTTGTAAAACCTTTTTTTTAAAATCCAATCATCCATTAGCCTACTCCACATTTCAATCAATTTCCATAATATATATTTTTTAATTTTCACTTTCTTTATTCACTCAACAATTTCAATTTTAATCCTTTTTTATTTATTATTATTAACCATTGTTATTCAATTTTATCCTTGCCAAACCCAACCAATGAGAACATAAATTGAAATTAAAAGTCATAGGTCCATATATATCTTCCAAGCCCATAGAAAAAGAGGAGGAAAACAACTTGTTTTTATAGGAGGAATACATTCTTCACGTGGCATCCAATAATTCTCACAACTTGCAGCATTGTTCCCAATTCGCATGGCCCCACGATATTTTTTTTCTTTCACAACATTATACACTCTCACACAAACTTGCAGCTGCCATGAGGCCCACAAAATATTTCAATACCTCGACCCATTGTGTTTCCACGGATAAAAAAAAATGGTTACAACTCTTATAGCTCACACACAAAGGTTCATGATTCCAATGATTTCGTACGGCCTTGCAAATACCTCAATTCCATAACAGAAAAAAGGAATGTTTTCACGGACACCCTCATTTTGGATTTGACGATTTAACGCAGAATGGAGAGGACTCTCCAAAGGGAATCCACTTTTCACAACATCTGAGACTAGCCTCTGCTCATAAAAAAACTATAAACCTCCTTTCAAATCCAAAAAGGAAACCCGTCCAAACCTACACTACCATCGTCATCTCCTACAACCTTCAACATAAATTCTTCCACAACATTACTCAGCTTAAAACCTTCAGCCACCATACCCTTCATCAACCTCCACCCCTGTTGTTTTTCACCTATTCCTCCATAACTCATAAACTCGCTACCATAAAACACGCCGCCATCGGAACTAAACACAACACCACACAAACCTGCAAGCAAACCAACAATCCCTTCTAAAACTCTATTAAAATCATCCAACACAACATCACCACACCTTCATCCGCTCACATTTTTTTCACCGTCAAACAACCGCAGAAAGTGAAAATAGCAGAGAGAGGACCAAAATCTGGATCCGAAAAGAGGGAGATGAGGTCGAAAACTGAGTCAGAGCTCGAAGCATAGAGAGAGTTGAGAGCTGAAATCGAAACTCACTGCGAAATAGAGATAGGCGGTCGGAAAAGCAGGCTGCGGTTATCACCGAGAAGATTCGTGCGATTTTCGAACTGGAGTTGGATCGGAGAAATGGAGAGAAAGATCCATGGCGGAGCGAAGCGGCGGTTGCCCTTTGATTCTTCTGGACATCGACGAAGGTGATTCAACAGAGAGGAAGAGTGTGGGTCTGAGTATGTTTATTGCGAGATGAACAGATCGGAGTTTTTTTTTTTTTGACGACGAAGGTTTAAATCCGCCATGAGGGAGAGACGGTCGCCGACGGACCTTCTCCGTCTTTGTTGTTCATCATTCGTTCCCTTGTTTTGTTTTTGAAGAAGAAGAGATTTGTGGTTGTGGAAGGAAACAGGGCACGGTGTCATTTTCATAAAGGGTTTCTTTTCTTTCTTTTCTTTTTTATTTTTTTTATTTTTTTCTTTTCTTCCAGATTTTGGTGAATTTTTTGTGTGAAGATATTTGTTGTTGGGCCTTAGGGCCATGGGCCTTTCGAGTTTCCTGTGTGCACGTCCTGGTTTGCTTTCAAATCCCCTCCAGTTTACTTCATTGTTCTCAATATTTTCTATTAAATAATTATAATTGGTTTTTATGACATTGTTGTTAATTTGGATTAGAGTTAGACTTTGATTTATCTTTTGAATTAGAGACTATTATTAATATTATTTAGATATTAATTCTAATTCTGGTTAATGTTAGTTTAGATTTTTTGTTTTAGTATTTACTATAAACTTGGCTAGATCTTTATCTTTTTTATTTTATTCTTTAATTCTATAGGATTTGTGTTTAATTTTGGTGTTAGTGTTTTTGTTGGATGCTTGCAGGTTGCTGGCTCGATTTCAACAATGAAGGATATAACCGAGTAATGACTTCGTGATCGAGTATTTGGACTGACGAGATATCTGAATACGAATTGCATTTAGGCTTGAGTATCATGCGGACTTATTCATGGCGTTAATCTTGAATGCTGGAAGCCTACATCTGACCTTTGTCTGATACCTTGATAATAGACAATGGTACTTGACTTGTAAATCCACTTTGGATTTGATATTTCTTCTTAATTTTTTTCTTGCGCATATTGAAGAGGCAACAGACCTTCTCCGTTAGGTATTGATGAGACCGATTTTTACCATTGTCATACTGTTGCATCTGGAAGTCCTACTGGGGTAGGCATTACTTGTGCATTATTCGATTATTTCGTATCGCATTCTCTTCTTCTCGCTCATTTTCTTCTACATCTCGACTTCTTCTTTCAAGTTCGTAACTTGTAATCGTGATAAGCTTAGACCATCAGTGTTCTATGCAAACGTCTTCTAAACGCAAATACACGAAATATTTTCATAATTAAAAAACCGAAAGAATTGAATTCTGGAGTCTAGCATTCCTCGAATTCTTGAATGGACTCTCCTAAGGCTCGCCCCGCGGGACGTAGTTCATTCGACCTTTCGCGATTAAAACATTTAATTCTACATATCAAATAATGAAAGAATTGAATTCTGGAATCCAACATTCCTCGAATTCTCGAATAAACTCTCCTGAGGCCCGCCCCACAGGACGCAGTTTATTCACCCTTTCATTCTTAAAAAACCCTAATCAACTCAAACGTATTTTCGAAATAAGAACTGTTTAAATCCTTTCTATACTCGCAAAACAAGCTAGCGCTTCAGCCTCCTATCGCGAGCAGACAAGCCAACGCTTAACAGTTAGAATGCGATTTAAATAATCATTCATTAACGAACCGACCGACTTATTCGTAGTTAGTCGAACTACGACGCTCTGATTCCTTAACAAGGATACATAGGCACAAGGATCCCATTCCTTGGCGAGCCCACTAACAACTAACTTACCCTTTTATCTCTCCCCTGTTGCAATCGAGACCTTTCGAACCTTAGTACCACGAACTACGAGGCTCTGGCTTTCCCATTGCACAAGGGAATACGTAGGCACACGGATTTCGATCCTTGTCGAGCACCCTAGGACTAAAACCAACCATTCTCCATATTCGTTTATTAATAAGAAGATAGTAATTTAAGTTAACATACAATCGCAGATTAGACTAAGAAGTTCATGTTGAATACAACGGACGTGAGAGGTGTTAATACCTTCCTCTTTTGTAACCGACTCCCGAACTCCGAATCTGGTTTAAATGACCAAGTTCATTCTTTAATAGGGTTTACCTATATTTCCCTTTTCCTTTATTAGGAATAGATTAAAATTAGGCGGCGACTCTGTTGCGAGGATCGTATTTTTCGAGGTACGACACTCAGGTGTTGCAGACTCGGACGACGAGTGTGTAACCGTCTTGCAAAGTGACAAGTAGAAGCAAGTTCACGTACGGAGCGAATGAGATGAGAGAATAATTCCCGAAGGAAAGACGCTTATTATTTGTTTGGTGTCTTTTAGAAGCTTTTATGAGTGAAAGTTTGCATAGGTAAGTGTACCTAAGTCTTACTCAATGGGATGTGTACATCTCACATCATCCCGAAATGGAATGCGCAAGAGGCACACCTCTCTATGGAGGAAATCCCCAAAGCTAGTCCCACAAGTGAAGGCTTAAGCATACTGGCCTACTACCATTATTAAGTATTTTTGTGGTTTTATAGTTAAGAACTGTTTTTTAGCTTTTCTTTGTGAGGTACTCATGCTAAGACCTATACACCACGAGTGATGACTCACACCTCGCCCCGAAACGGAACGCGTGCAAGTATCTCATAGAAAAGTCCCATGTCACATGAAAGTACTCAACCTTTATTAAGTGAATTAAAATTTAATTTGAAGATGAGAAGAGAAAGCACCAAAGGATCACAAAGGAAAAATTCTAAAGGGGGACTAAAGAAATCCTAAGTGTTAACATGCATGGATGTCCTAAGGGTTAGTGAGATTTCTATCCTAATAAATAAGAAGGAAGAAGAGAAGAAGAAGATAGAAGGAGGTATGAGAAAGGCCTAAGCCCAACAACAAAGGGTTAGTGCACAAGATAAACATAAGAGGGAGGGATGAGATTTGGAGATGTGGAACTCAATTCCCACACCTCACACTTACAAAGCCCCTGCAAGGTTAGTATCATGCATATAAGTGAAACACAATGAGTAATATAACATGCTAACATCACACAATCAGAATTGAAATGGTATGAATAAATTCACAATGCATATGCAACTCAAAGGAATGAGAGAAGAAATATGCAACATGAACACATATGAAAACAAATGCACATTTAAGGAGAATGCAAATCACAATGCACAAGACATGAACACAAAGCACACAACCAGAACCAAAACAAGATTAATAAGGGCTTAAGAAGCCAACAATATGAATAGAAAAGAGGTACAAGACCAAACAAATACAAAATGGGGGTAAAAGAAACAATGAGATGAAGTGAAAACACTTAAGGAATTAAATGACTTAAAGATGAAGAAAACACAAATATTCTTAAGACACAAACCCTAAACTAGGACCAGGAAGGTACCCACACCCCAAAAGAACCCCAAATGAGAAGAAGAAGTTGGCACAAGTGCCCTTCTTGGCTTATATGAGAACTAAAGGTTCAAAGGAAGCAAAATGGGACAAGGTTCAAAGTAAAATTCAAAACAAATCAACCAAACATCTAAAAATTCCACAACTCATTTCAAATGATCTTCAAACATAATGTAACAATGGGCCAAAAGGATTTGGAAAGATTCAGAAGCAAACTAGGTCAAATGGAGGCAAGAACACAAGCTAGGGTTACAAACTTCCATCACAAGTCACAGGATAAAGACTCAAGAAATAAGTTTCTAAAATTCAATAGAAAAATCACATGAGAATTAAAATGTCTTAGGAAACCAGAGCAAAAAGAATGGGATCAAAACTCAAAATATTGAAGTGTATGGAAAATGGAAAAGGCAGTGTGGTCAAAATGGAATTAAAAAGAAGCTAGATGAAATAATGATTTAATTTGGACACGTGGAAATTGGAAAAAAAATAAAATAAAAATATGAGAAAATAAAGGAGACTCAAAATAATATTCATGATTATTTTGGGAATTTTTTAGTGAAGGGAAGTATTTTATAAAAAATAAAATTGAAACTGAATAAAAGAAATAAAAGGAAAAAGTAAATTAAAGATGAAATTGGTGAGGTGTGAAGAGTAAGGATTGCATTGAAAATGGTTGGGCTTGGAGGAAGTAGGGGTGCGAATATCATCAGAAGGCCCAATTGCTGCGCTGGTACATATTATTTATGGTGGTATTTTTGTGAAAACAAATGGAAAAAAAAGAGGAGCACATGATTGATCCTACGCGTGAGCTTGGCCTCTCATTAATTTAGCTAGCAATTTGGTGAGAGCTGAGTGGTTGGCGTATGATAAGTAACATATGGTGTGCCACACGAATGATTTAAATGATATAGCAAAAGAACACATGAGACGGAGAGAAGGTTAGGGCTACGTGGCCAAATCCTGGATGCACGCATGGAGGATCCAAGGGCTATTGCTTCATCTTCTTCATACAAACCCTAGGTCAATCAGAACCCAGTTTCCGGTGATCGGAGCTAGGGCTCCGGCACCGGAAGTCATCACAGAGCCACAAACAACCATAATAAACAATCAAACATTCCAGATTGGCCAATTCAACATCACTGAATCCAAAAATAAGCTTAAAAACACCTAAAACCTAATGAATTGAACGATCGAAAGGAAACAACATTGACCATGAAACTTGAAATGCACATAACTTTCACTACAGAGCATCATTTTTAAATCTAAAGAGTGCAGCATGATCAACAAACATCAAATAACACAAAACACCACATTAATTCCATTTCCAGATCACAAAGTTTCAAGGTATACCTGAGGTGTAGATCCTGATTCAGTGAGCTATAAGACCAAAGAATAGATGCAATGCACTCCTCTTACTCCCTAGATGCAAAATAAATGCATCTAAGGTCTTGAAACAAGCTGGATCTGAGATTTCTTTCACACTTTCTCTAAAATGGCAATGTCACTAAACTTGAGAATAAGCTTCAATGAGTGGTTGCTTAAGGATCCTGAGCTTGCCTAGATCACAGATCCACAATTGGTTTTGAGTTTGCTTGCTTGGGTGAAGAGATATGGAAGAAAATGCAAAGTTGCATGAATTTTGTGAATGAGAGAAAGAGAGAGAGAGAGAGAGAGAGAGAGAGAGAGATATGGCTTTCTAAAACCCTAATTGCTCTTTGTGTGACCTCACAAGCCTTTGCTGAAAGAGTGAAATGAAATGCACGAATGAATCATGAGAAAAGTGTGAATTTGCATAATTTTCACTTTGTGGAATAAGCATGCTATGCTCATGCTCCCTTGGGTCTCTCAGTACATGTTCAATTCATTTACCACCCTTGATTCAAATCCAATCAATCCTGGCCCTTAGATCAAACCCTCACACTTATTTCATGACTTTTGCAAAATATCCTCTTTGTAAGCAACTTTCTTATTGTGCACGAAAATGTGATTTTCTTTGGAGCAAATTGGTTCAAATATGATCTATTTTAATTTTGAAACAAATTAGAACCAAAACCAAGTCATACAAAACAAGTTTGAAGCATTTTGCATTTGGTGCCTTCATGAAATTTGAATTTTGCCCTAAAAAACAAGGAATTTTCGAAGAGGCTATAGGATTATCCACAAATCCTATGAAAATGTACTTGTACTTTTTGAAAATGGGAGCCCTTACTCTTCAACTTTCATGTTTGACTTTGGTCCATTTGAAGAATTTTTGATCATGTTAAGGCCATTTGAAAATTAGGGCAAAAGTTGCCAAATTTGGAAATTCCTTAAAACCAACTTTGTACCATTTTTGCAAAACCCTTCAAATCTCCATGATTCTTGAACTTTGATCATTCCAAACCTCTTATAACATTATAAAGACCCCTCTTGGCCAAAAAAATTGGGTTAGACCCCTTGAAATTGCATAGTTGAATTTTTAAGGGCACAGTTGACTTTTTACTTCATCTGCAAGCAACTGAGGCATTATCTGACTTCCACATGGAATTTTTTCATGAAAAGTGACACCTAGGATCCTATTAACATATAAAAGACTTTGCCCAAATGAAATGGCCAAATTTGTGAGATCTTGGTGCTTGAATCACAAACCCTAATTTGGGTGCCTTGTATAGGAGCTTTGCCTTGTCCTGAGATCTCTGATGATCATGCAATCTTCTGAGATTTTTCCAATGGACTTGAACTTGTAAATGGAGTGTAGACTCACCATAGGACTTGTACAAACTCATTGGGACCCTTGTCATGGCTTGAAGTGCTTCAAGGACCTCCACAGATGACCATATGCTTGATGCTAGGACATGAAGGATGTTATGCCTCATCTTTCCATGCTAGGATGCTAAGAAAATGATATGAGTATGATGAATATGATGTGATATGATGCTCAAAATGAAGAGGAAAAATTTGGTGTGTTACAACTGCCCCTATTCAATCATCAGTTAATCTGAAAAGGACGATAGTACGGGTGTAACACGGTGGGAGAACTGACTTTAGTTATGTTGCGGATAGCAAGAGTCGCCACCGGATTTTATTTTATCCAAAGGAAAGGCATAAAAGAACAGGAAAGACCTTTTAAAAGATTTTATGGGTCCGGGGGGTAGGTTATGTAAAGGGAAGGTGTTAGCACCCTTTACATCCATGGTTATCCATGGGCTCTTAGTTACTTAGCTCACTTTAAAATGTTTTTGAAATGTGAAGTGTGTGAATAGAAATTTTCTTAAGTGTTTTATAATGATCCATGTGAGGATATATATAAAACCTTTGTTTTGAAAAATTGTTTGAAATGTATGAAGTGTTTGAAATGTTTTGAAGAGTGAGCAAGTATCTGAGAGGAACCTACCCTAAGTTTAAGTCTTTTCTGTTCTTGAATCCTTTAAATGGTAAGACTATCCCTATTATTAAGGAATAGGTAGTCATTACCTTGGATGTAAGGGACAAGTAAAGGGACATCTGTTATTTAGGCAACTGTGGGGTGTATAAGCAATTCGAAGGGACTTATCATCTTTATTCGAAAGGGACAAGATCATTACGAAGGCAACATTCGAAGGGACTTGATCTTTTGATTTGTTTAAGGGACTAGATGATATAAAATGAGGGACTTTGCTTTATACACCCTACTTGACCTTTTGTATAGGCAACTTGAGAGGTATCCTTAAGGAGTGAGATGGCGATCCCAGATCGACTTACGTGTGTGAATGTACCAATTAAATATTTATCTTTAAGTTAATGATCTAAATTCAATTTTTAAATACAAACATGTTTTACACTCCCTATTTACTAACCATAGCATTTAAAAATAAATATTAAACATTGCTACTAAAATATTACATAAAGGAGACAATTACATAATAATAATAATTAAAATAAGTTAAATAAATAAGCAAAATAAATAATAGTAAATAATTGGGTTAGTAACAATAACAATAATAAATCATAATATATATATAAATGGGGTTAGTAATAATAAAATAAATATCATATGAAAATAAATAGAATTAGCAATAAAATAAACAAGAATATTAGCATAATTATAAACAATTATTTTTTTTTAAAGATTTTTAAGAAGAAAAAATAAACAATTCATATTATATACTAATTATTATAAAGTTTTAAATTATATTCATGTTATGAAAATAAGGTTAATTATAAACATATTATGAAAATAAATTATATTTACAAAATTAAATTAAGAATTTTAATTATTTTAAGCATAATCTAGAATTATTTTCATACAAAAATTATATTAAATAATAACTATAAACAAATTATAAAAATATACACATAATTAAAGTTTATAAATAAATAAATTAGAAGTTATAATTAACAAATAGAATTAATATTTACAATTAGGGTTTATAAAAATAATTAGGTTTTATAAAATATTTTAGGGTTTTAGAAAATATTAGGGTTATATATTTAGAAAAAATTAAATTAGGATTAATTATTAATTATACAAAATTATACAATATTAATAATATACAAAAATAAATAATTTTTCTAATAAGATTTAATTTATAAAAAAAAAGATGAGTTCTAAATTGTAATAATAATATAAACATTCTACCTTTTTTATTATTTAAATTTATTTAACTATAATATAAACTAATTAAATAAGAAAACAGAAAAAAGAATGAAAACAAAACTTACCTGGGCTGGGATTCGAACCCAGTCCCTAAGCTTTCAACCCTCAAGACCAACACACCAACCACTGGGCCATGCATGCGCAGGTGAGAAGGAGAGAACCTCATATTGTTTTATTTTAAATCCTGTTGAAAATCATAACAAAACAAATAAAATCACAAAAAGGGCCTGGGGGGATTCGAACCCAGGACCCTCACACAACACACAAGCACTCTTACCATCCAGCCAGAAAGGCGCAACTGATTATATAATTACTATAATCAATAATATATTAAGTCCTGTGATTAAATGGAAAAATAAGAAAAAAGGTTGTTGTATCCAGGAATCGAACCAAGGCCTTCAAGCATAACACACGCATCCCTCACCACTGGGCCACACGCGCATATGTGAAATAAGTTAACAATAACATAATAAAATATTAAAACAATATTTGAATTCCAGAATGCGCGCCAGGAACTTCATCTTCTTCCTTGGACGCTGCAAATTTTCCTGCGAATTCTTCTACGAATATACCTGCGTTTTTCATTCCTGCGAATCACAAACTTCAACCAAACAACAAAATTTCACAAAATTATTTATGCCATTGAGTTCCTACTGAGATTTGCAATCGTCCTATGTCTTTAGAATTCATTTATCATGATTAAACCATGAAACCCTAAAAGAGGCCGTGAACCCTAATCATGGTGAAATTCAATACCTGCATAAAAAAACAATGGCATTGATAAATTTCAATCTGGTCTAGCACGAATTTGTACAAGATTCAATCATGTTAAACAGCATTGATAAATTTCTAGAAGAAGAATCATGTCCAAATTTTGATTTTTTAGATTTTATTTTGATTTAATTTGATTTAAAATGAATAAAATTCAAATAAATATCAAATAAAATATAAAAAATCAGAATTGCTTGTCATTGGATCGTGAGTGATGATATCTCAAAGATTGGGTTGCATAATGGTTGGCCCATTTGAAAAAAATTGATTTTAAGACCCCATTTGTTCACTATTCTTCTCAAAAACTTCTCAACTTTGCAAGGGCACAAATCCTTCAATTTTAATGCTACGAGGGTGTTCTTGAACATTTTGGAAAGCTTGAAGAGTCCTCTAACCAACCCCATTGGCTTCATGTCCATATCATTTACCATTCTCAAGTTATGCCCTTTTGAAGTTGTTGACTTTTTGTTGACTTTCAAAAGGACCTATAATGTCTTAGCTCATACCTTCCAAATGAAGCATTTTTGGGCTTGGCTTGTGAGACACAAAGTTGTAGAGAATTAAATTTCCTTCAAAATGAGCTTTGGATGGGAAAAAGGTGATGAAGCATGTGAAAGTTATGGCTGGTCAAAGTTCAGTTGACTTTTCCTAAAGAAACCCTAATTTAGAAACCTCTGATTCTTGATGATCTGAAATGTCCTTGATGAATCATGATCAACCCTTGATCAAATGATGAATTTTACTTCATATACTTGATGTTGGCAAAAAATCATGAAGTTTGACTTTGGTTTGACCACAGTTGACCTCAGTTTGACTTTTTAACTGCTTTGACTAATTTTGACCTATCTGATCATCTGACTGAGCAAACCTTTGAGAAAAGTTCTGAAATTTGTCATGGGGATTCTTAAACACATATAAGATGTTATGAAGCTCACTTGAAGTCTTGGAAGTCCATTTAGCCTGATTAAAGTCAAAACCCTAGTTTTGGATGCATTGCTTAGGAGGATGCATTGTCTGAGGGAATTGTCAAATCTTCTGACTAATTGTGAACTTTGTGAACCTTGTGAACCTCATAAGATGTCTTGTGAACATTGTGAACCTCATAAGATGTCTTGTGAACCTTGTGAACCTCATAAGATGTCTTGTGAACCTTGTGAACCTCATAAGATGTCTTGTGAACCTTGTGAACCTCATAAGATGTCTTGTGAATCTTGTGAACCTTGTGAACTTCTTAGCACACAAAGTCTTGTATTGTGAGGGAAAATTTTGGGGTGCAACAACGGGCTGTCGACCATTCAAGATAAACTGTGGTTGAATACCAAGAAGACCAGAAATTTGCACTTTGACGAAGAATGCCAACACTGGGAAATAAACCCAACCAGATGACGCTCTGGGGATATGAAGGGGAGAAAAAGCAGACGAGATTCTTCCAAGTTGAAACTGATATCTGGAATAAAAACACTTTGACAGACGAGTCTTCAAACAATCCTGTGACGCCAGGAACTGGACATACGAGTCCTCAAAACATTGCAAGAACATAGAAGTTGAGACAGACGAGCCTCCTTCGGATATACCTGTTACGCCAGGACCGGTAAGGCACTTAAGTCTGTGGGATAGACATGCATAATCAAGGTAGACGAACCTTCTTCATATATTATCCGCGGATATATGGTATAAGACAGGCGACTCTTTTTTAAGCAAACCTGTTACGCCAGGTGCAGCAACAATAACTGGTGCTTGAGACAGACGAGCCTCCTTCGGATTTACCTGTTACGCCAAGACCGGTAACCATTTTGACCTTAATTCCCACTGTCAGGATTTGAAACCTCTTCAATATAGACGAGTATTGGATGATCATCAAGATAACACAGACGAGTGCCAAAAGTCAATGATACAGACGGGTATCAGACGACGATCTGAGAAACAAGGACGAGTGCTTCAAGCAATGATACATACGAGTATCAGAAGACGATATGAGAAACACAGACGAGTGCTTCAAGCAATGATACAGACGAGTATCAGCCACTGGTATAGACGAATACCAGAAATTCAAAAACAGACGAGCATTTGAAAGTAGCAATATAAGAATAACAGGATAATCAGTAAATCCTCACATACAAATATAAGCTAACACAAACGAGTGTTGGGGATGATACAGGCGAGTATCCAAACAAGCAGACGAGCTTCAAACATATAATCAACACAGACGAGTGCTGGAAATGATACAGACGAGTATCCACAAATATCAGGCATACCAAACACAGACGAGTGCTGGAAAGTTGCAGACGAGCACAATTGAAGTTACATATTAAGCACAGAAAAGTGCAGCAAAGGATCCAATACCAAACACAGACGAGTGCTGGGAGTTGCAGATGAACAACACATATTAGATATCATAACACAGACGAGTGTTAAGAATTGCGGACGAGCAACAGCAAAGATATAACCAAACACAGACGAGTGTTGTAGGGCAACAGCAAAGATATTACATCCCAAAGCATAGACGAGTGCTGGAAATTGCAGACGAGCAACCACAACAGAGAGTACACACCAAACACAGACGAGTGTTGGAAAATTGCAGACGAGCAATATCAAGGTAATCACCAATGTTGGGGCATGCAAACGAGCAATACCAAAGTGATAACACAGACGAATATTGAGAAATGCGAACAAGCAGCAATAAAGCAATAATGTGTCCTTACTGGGAAACACTCCGCTTAGGGATAACACAGACGAGTGTTGAAAAACACAGACGAGCGGTAGACAAATGCCTGATTGGCCACAAGAGTTACAACTCTACAGGGGAAGACAAGTCAAGAGGTCTGGATACCTAATTCTGACTGAGGTGATGAATACCTGACTGTATCATCAAATTGTCCCAAAAGTAAGGCAGCTTTGTTGGGGAATATTTCACTGACGAAAGTGAAGATCAAATATGAACTCTGTGGGGACAGGATCATCTTCAGCCTTAGTTGGGAAAGATTCATCAATAATATTCTAGCTGGAGAGAGCATCTGCTGATTCAAAGCTCTGGCTGGGGAAGACTCTTGCTGGGAAAGACTCTTGCTGAGGATAGAATTCTGATAATTCCAACTCTGGTGATGTCAGGCTTTCAGATACCTGCTGGGCATACTCCACTGGGGAAAAATGGATTGCTACTTCACTGGGGAAGAAGAAACTGCTTGGGCTGCTGCCAAGGCTTAGCTGGAGAAAATCTCTGCTGGAGATGTCAGGCTTTCAGATACCTGCTGGGGGAAGGAATCTCTGCTTGAGGAGATACTCTACTAGGGAAGAGTAAATGCTTGGGAGAATGTGACACCATCCTGCAACCTGCAACAACCGAAAACACAAGTGTGCCCTGGGGATTTGCATGGTATGATCTGTTCATCCATCGTCACCCAACACTCAAAGAGGGTTTACAGTTTCCCTGCATGTCATTTTCTTTCAAAATTATCACCATGTTTTAATGCAATGCTATTTTTGCCAAAAATTCAGGACATTTTGCCGACAAAAATAAACACACACAGCTTTTTGACTGAATATTCTTTTTATTGAAATGGCCTCTGAATAGGAAAAGATTTTACATCAGGAAGAAAACACCTAGAAAGAGGTAGCTACCAAAAAATTGAGAAAAAAAACTATCCTAATGGCAATGTACACGGCATTCCAAGGAGTTCCATTTCTGCTACGAACAGCATGTCTTTGAGACTCTCCATTCTGCTTTGGCTTTCTGAGAGGATGAGGGGACTATTTCCTATCCTTCTGATATTTTCAAGTTGTACGAAACGATGATGTGGTTCAGATTACTCGGAACGCAGTTGTTCGCTTATTCCCTTATTTTGCGTGGATCGCCCTTTCGGATTTTCAATCCACCGGGATACCCTTTTTTGCCTGAGCTGTCCAATGTGGCTTTTCAACTCAGCGGGTGTACATTTTTTTTTATTTCCCTAACTTTTTCCCGAGCTTTTTATTCTGTTTTTAGCTCGCCGAGATGCCCTTTTTTTTGCCTGGACTATAATTCTGTTTTTGTGTCCAGCGGGTCTCTTTATGCAAAGTAATTTTTAACTGCGTCCGAGTTAACAGGGTGTAAACACCCCAAATTTGCCCTCACCCATTCACACCATGGCTTGTGATCATCCTCATATGCATAAACACAATCATATCATCTCATACCTCATTTTTGTTCACTGGATAGTTTCTAAGGCATCTGCACCTAGGGTTTGTGATCTGAGCAATCCCAAAGCTTCTTGAGGCACTCCAAAGGCCACCAATCAATTCAAAGGGGTCCATGTGTGTTCTTATATCCTAATACATCCTCTCAAAGTCAAAATTGCAAAGGAATCACAAGAACTAGGGTTTGAGTGGATGCAAAGCCAGGATGAACTGCACAGTTGACTGAAAATTAGGGTTTTGGTTTCAGAGGCCATAACTCCAAATTTTTTGGTCATTCTTATTTCCATTGATCTCTATATGGTATAGGGAGTATGCATATCAATTTTCATGAAGAAATTCCATGGGGAAGTCATCTGATCAAGAGTTGACTTTTCAGACAAGTCAGTGTAAAATCAGGGCATCTGAGACCCCCAATGACCCAACCAATGGGTGATCTTCATCATTTTGAGTGTATATGATCTTTATTTGATCATGGAAGAAGGTTGAAGTTCATAGAAATCAAGAATTTAGGGTTTTTGCAAATGTTGACTTTTTGAGCATAGTTGACTTTTCAAGAATGCATCATTTTAGGTCATTTTTCAAGCCTTGATTCTTGATCCAAAAAGGCTTCAAATGGAAAAACTTTGGTCATGAAAGTTGTAGATCTCATATTTCCCTTTTCAAAAAGTACAAGAACATGATCAAACTCTTCTTGGATCAAAAGTTATGGTGTGACAAAGTTGGCCAAAATCATTGATTTTCAAGGCATGCCTCAAAGGAAAATTTTGCAAAGTCTTGAACCAAAGCCAATTGTGACCTCTAATTCACTTCAAACCAGCACACAAACTTTCTCTAAGTCATGAAAATCAGATTTGGACCAAGAATGCCTATGGTTTATGTTTGGTTAGGCAAAAGAATCACATGTGAACCAAAGTTACAACAAGTTGCAAAACTCATGATCATGCTTCACCAACTTGCTGCATTGGTCCTTGAATCAAGCTAGCCTCACACACTCATTATGCTGCGCAGCCCATGCCCATTGTACTTGCCTAGCACCTCACCATACTTGCCTTACACAAAAGTTGGACTTTATGCAAAAGTAAACTTACCAATCACTATAGGCCAGGTCACATCATCTGACCTATAGGATTAAAATAACATATCCATTTGCAAGCTAAAGACATCACAAGGCAAGGCTGAAACACTACACAAGAACATTCACAAAAAACACACCACATTGCAACTTGCTTCGAATCTGCTTACACAGCCACCAAACACTCAAGCCAACTTCACCATTCAACTTACCTTGCTCCATAGACCACAAAGCACCAAGAACCAAAGCCTGAAACAACCAGAATACTCCATAGCCATTTCTCACCTCAGCCTGCATTTCTCTTCGAAACTCTCACCACAGCTTGCAAACATCTAAACAAACCTTGCAAAGCTTCTCCATTCACCCTCAGGATCACAAACAACCCCTCACCATGACCTGAAAGTGCCTAAAACACCATTGCCATTTCTGATCAAGCTTGAGCAGAAGCCTTCGAAACTCACTATCCAGCCAACTTAAACTCCTTTTGAGCATTCAAGCATCTTCTGGGGACCAAGTGGAGTGGATTGCACAAGGAGAGGTGGCCAGAAAGTTCTCAGGTTGAAAGCTCCAAATCTCAGGTAGCTTGAAATTCATTTTTCCAGAAATCATTTCTCTTGTTACAAACTTGTTCTATGTGCTTCACTGATCATCCTGGTATCATTGGTTTTGAAAATGGCTTTGATTTGAGAGTTTAATTTGTCTCTGAAGCTTGCGTGCCCTAGTTCTTATTCTCTTCGATTCAGCTTATTTAGGAAATATAAATTTGTTTTGAGAGAGGGGTTTGATTCGTGAGAGGTTGGAGATCATTTCCCAGTTCTTGGTTTTCATTTTTGATGCGTTTTGAGGGAGTTGGGTAGTTTTCAGGTGAGAGCTGGCCGGAGAAGACGACCGGAAGTCTTCTCCGGCCACCTGAGAGTCATTTGTGCCCTAATCACGTAATTAATGTTAGTTTGAATTTGGACCACTGATTGCCATTGACTTGTTGACTTCGCGCGCAAGGGAAGGGCTCAGATCACTTTGATTAGCCCTAATTCTTTTATTAGTTTTAATTAATTGTAATTAACTCAGAACCAATCCTGGCCACAAGATCACGCGCCAGTCAACCAATTCAAAACCAGAATCAATCTCAGCCTTCCATTTGTTTTACTTTTCATTTTTATTCATTTTAATTCATTTTCTTTTCATTTAAATTGTATAATTAATTTAAAATAGCAAAAAATTCTTAAAAATTATGAAACTTTTTCCTTAAAGTTTTATTAATGTTTAAGACCCAAAAATATTTTTATTTTATTTTTTATCATTAAAAAAGTATTTTTAAATATTTAAAAGATTATTTTTAATTGATTAATGGGAATTAATTAATTAAAAATACTTTTAGGTATTTAAAAATTACAAAAAAATTCATGAAATGTTCTAAGACATTTAGAAACATTGTCCAACCTTCAAACCAAATTTCTTTTTTGATCTTGATGCATTTTAAGAATTTTTCTTTGAATTAAATCATATTTTGTGCATTATTTTGATCATGAGTTTAAAAAATCATTTCTGCCTATTGGAGAAGGTTTGGACATTGATTCTTTTTGCTTTGTCTTGTGTTTAACATGTATTTTCAAGGATAAAATGGCCATGATTTGTTTCCTCATTTTCTAATTGTTTGGCATTTCTTTTGGTAAGAACCCTAAAAAACCCTAATAACTTGCAAAATTCATATCTTGAGTTTGGTTGAGAGTTGAGAGTTCCCCTTTGGGCAGTGGTTTATTATAGGGTTAGGGTTTCTTTGAGTACCATTTTCCATTTTTTATCTTAGGGTTTGTTTCTGTTTTGAGTTTTTGTTTGATGTTTGATTCATAAACCCTAATTTGGGCTTTCCTTTGCATCCTCCTTGCATTCTTTTGCATAACTTGACTTGTCTTTGCATTTTGTGCATTCTTATGATTCATTTGACATCTTAAGACATGTAGGAAGCATCTTTGATCATTGCATTACATATTTGTCATGTCATTTGTCTTGTATGCTTCATAACATTTCATGCTTGTTCATGCTCCTAAACTTGCATCATTTGCATTCATAATCTTGTATGAGCATCTCCATGCCTTGCCTCATGTTTGCAGCACCTCATTAACATCATAATCATCATCAACATGCTTCTGGTTTTGCTTAGCATCATACCATTTCATCTCATCTTGCATTGCATTGCACTTCTTTCTAACATTTCAGGTGGTAAGTAAACTTGAGAAGTGAATTTGCCTTCACTTCTCATACCTTTCCTTTTCATCTCCCTTGCATCCATTGCTGCATTTTTGTTTGTGTATGAGTTTGAGCTTGCTCATTCTTCTTCCTCCCACTTTCTTTCTTCAAGTGACTTGACTTCTTGAATGAAGCAAGTCACTTTGCTTCTCTTGATCTTGTTCATCTGCTTCCTGGTGGCTCCTTTGAAGATTGTTCTTGCAAACCTCACAAACCTTAGGAACAACCAAGCATGACAATGAATTAGGGTTTTGATTAGTCTCCCCTCATAGTTTTACCTTTGTGTCTCTCTTTGAGTCTTCTCTTCTCATCTCATGATCAGGGACTAAACCCTAAAGGCCTTAAGACTTTGTGATTAAGCTTATGCCTGCATCCTTCTCTTAGGATGGAGTGTATAACTTTAATCCTAAGTGTTAAACCCTTAATGTGTTTAAATCTCTTAATCAATCCATCTAATAATCATCAAGACATTACACTTGTAACTTGGGCCTTGCATTAGGGTTCTAATTCTTCCTTAAGTGGTTAAGAAGGACTAACCCTAGTGTTAATGGACAAGTCCCCCTCAAGTTGTCTTACAAATCATAAAAAACACTTCATCATCATATCATTTAATTTAAAATCCACTTAATCAAAGGCTTGTTTTGTCATGAGTTTAATCCCTAATCATGGATTAAGTTGAGGAGCTTTCCTCAGCTTAAACACCCTCATCTATTATCCTTCTTTTAGGATGGTGTAATGAGTCTGTTTAATCCCTGATTATGGCTTAACCTCATTACTCAACACTAAACAAAAACAACAAAAACACTTAAATAATCACAAGTAGGTTAATGATCTTAATCCTATACCAAAGGTGATTATGTGTGAGAATCTGACTTCACACTTAAGGTAATTCTCATTACCCCTAATCAGAGGGAAGATGTGATGAGTTTACTAACCCATTGGTTTAGGCTTAAGCTCATTATCTTATGACAAACTCCAAAAAAGAAATAAAAGACTGAAAACTCAAAAACAAACAATAATTGTCTCCTCCGGGATTCTTTTCTCATCATCTTCACTCACAAACGAGAACTTGCTTCTTCCGTCTAATGCAAGACAGTTAGCACCTGAGCCAGACAGGTCATACACTTGAGCATTGACAAGCAAGCAGTTCACAAGTCAATTCATCTTTCAGTCTCTTTGGGTCGAACTACGGTGTTCTGACTTCCTCATTGCACGAGAGGATACGTAGGCATAACTTAACAGTTATCGAACAAAAGTCTCTGTATATTCCCCCTCTTTCCAGCTTCATTCTTTAGCCTCATGATCTTGAGCATTTCACTCTGTTCTTACACTGACACTTTCATACTTCACATCACTTCACACTTCTCATACACTGACACCTGTACATCTTTTCCAGCTATTTTACACACAAATTGCACTGACACTACCCCTTTAAAACACAAATCTTTTAAGCATGGATCCCGTCGAGTACGACGGACAATCTGGGTGCTAATACCTTCCCAGGTTGTAACCAACCCCCTTTCTCAGTCTCTCTGGTTCGCAAACCGTCTTATCCGTCTTTTTCTAGGTTTATGCAGCATTACCTTTCCTCCGGGATAAAAATGCCTAGCTGGCGACTCTTTTCATCTCCAGTGAGTTCACGGCTGTGTGTTCTCATTGTTCCCTTCGCCGACCGTTCGCGTCTGTACCCTTATCTGACCCCGATGTCACTTATCGGGAGCGACAGCTTGGCGACTCTGCTGGGGACCCTTATACTGCAACCAGGGCTTCTGGTTCTTTTTGTGGGTTCCTCCTAGCGCTTGATTGATTTGTGTTTACTGGGGGTGTTATGTGCTTGTTTGTGCTTGTATTTATTTTTGTTCATTGCTTTATGTACAGTTACTTTACTGCTTTCTTTATTGCATTTATATGTCATACTGTCATTTGCTGCTGGCTGGATCTGGTTTTTTTGTTTTGGTGGGTGGGTGTTTCATTGAGAGTTAAGGTCCTATACCTGGGACCTGAGTGACACCTAGGCTAGAGTGAATCATATTCTTTCCCATTCCATTTCGGTCTGGTGCGGGAATATGAAACACGGTTCAGATATGGGTTTCTTCTTGAGAACTCTGTGTTGCAGATTTCCTGCAATGCTAGGGCTATCTGGGAAGCCTGCTAAGTCTGGATGACCTTTTAGTTTTGACCTTCAGAAACTGAGGTGAATTAGAGGAGGAATTGTTATGGTTATTGTAAACACTGTACCTCCGGGTTAGAAGTGTTTACACTTCTCATAACTGATCCAAGTCTGAGGATCCTTGTTCTAGATCACCACCTGTGAGGGGGTTGGGCTGTTTACAGGTTTGCAGGTACCTTGACCTCAGAATACCCTGTTATTTTGACTTTGTTAAGAATGCTCCATGTTGGATAGTTCTTGTGATTCTAAAACCCTGGACATGTGGCTCTTTATTTGAGTCCCCCACCTTGGTTACTGGATTTATAGACCTCCATCTGGAATTCTTGAACACACATGGACTTAGATCAGGGCATTTTGATCAGATCCAGCTCAGTCACAAACCCTTGCATTTCATTTGCATACATACTCATTGCATCATATTAACATGTGCCTATTTGTGTTTCAGGGTATCCATTTTCATCTGGTTTTGGTTTTGACCCCATCTGCAGCTTTGACCTGTCTTCACCAGCACCAGCCAATCAGTGGCTCATTCCTTCAGCATTGTCATCAGCACTCTACTCAGTCTTCAGCATCATGGCTCCAAAGAAAAGCAACATCACCTATCATTTCTTCCAACCAGACCTATCAGACATCAGGAGGATCCAAGCCCTGATCACACCAGATCACATACCTTTGTTCAGGGAGCATTATGGGGATATACTGGACATGGTCATGGATCTGGACCCTTCACAGAGAAGCTTGATCCATACCTGCATTCAGTTTTATGACCCCCCATTGAGATGCTTCACCTTTCAAGACTTTCAGTTGGGGCCTCTTTTAGAAGAATACTCATCTTTGATTGGTTTGCCTATCAAGAGGGAGATCCCTTTCAACCCTAAAATGGTCTTTCCCAGCAATGGAGAGATAGCAAAAGCTTTGCACCTGGAACCTGCTTTGATTGAGCAGCATATGACCTCTAAAGCTGGGATCCCTGGTTTTCATCTGGACTTCTTAATTTCTCAAGCTAGTCTGAAGGCCTCCCTGGGGGAGTGGAAATCTGTTTGTGCTTTGTTGGCCTTAAGTGTATATGGAATTGTGCTGTTTGCAGATGAGCCTCGATTCATCAGCAAGAATGCAATCCACTTGTTCATCCTGAAGAACCCAGTGCCAACCTTGTTAGGAGACCTCTATTACTCAGTACATCAGAGGAATGAGAAGCAGAGGGGGAAGTTAGTGAGGTGTTGTGCTCCATTATTCCATGCTTGGCTTCTCAGGCATCTGCCCAGGACAGATGCATTTCTAAATCCTCATCAGCAAAGCAACTGGGCTAAGAGGCTCACTGTTCTAACTTCAGCAGATATCAGATGGTGTACTCAAAGCACCAAGGGCAGAGATATAATCACTAGCTGTGGGCATTTTCCCAATGTGCCCTTGGTAGGAGTTAAGGGAAGTATCAATTACAACCCTCTGCTGTTCAGGAGACAATTGGGATATGCACTGGTCCATACTCCCAAGGTACAGGACTTGGCTGAGACCCTCTACTGTGAGAACAAGGTTAATTTGGCTGTTGTTAGGCAGGCTGCCTGGGCCTGGGATCATGTTCAAACTAAGGGGGTCACCATTCTGGGGAAGTGCAATAATGTGGCATCAACCCAATATCATGAGTGGTCCCATGCTAGGGCCCAATTCTCTGGATTGCCCTTCACCATGGAAGACATGCCTGAGTCATCTTCAGCACCACCCCCTGCCACTATCAGTCTGGAAGAGTTTGAGAGCTTGAAGGAGAGAAATGAGAAGCTAACCCAAGCCTTGCAGAAAACCCTCTATGAGAGGAAGGATGGAAGACTGGAGATTGAAAGGTTAGAGAAGCTGAGAGTGGAACACTTGACTAAGATTGAGAAGTCTGGAGATTATATCAAGAAGTCTAAAGCTGGTGAACAGATTCTGAAGAATGCTTGTAAAGAAGCCCAGTTCCAAAGAGCAAGGACAGACTTGTATTTAAAAGAGAGTCAGGCCAGGTGGGTCCGGATCACTGAGGCCCGTACTCTAGAAGACAAGAGAGTTCAAGACAAGATGGAGCAGATGGAAGAAGCCCTGGCAGCAGCCCAGAGGGAAATTTCAGAGCTAAAAATCAAAGCAGGAGTGAAGAGGTCTAAAGACCAAAGTCAGAACAAGAAATTGACTGCAGCTGTTGCTACAAGAAACCTTCTCATCATGAATCTTACGGAGCGTCCGGCTGATCCTGTGACCGAAGCACTTCTTAAGGAAGTTCGTGAGGATGAGTTTGGCCTTGGAGTGTGATCATTTGCTTGTTGTTGTTTCTATTTCATGTACTTTTGCTTTCTTTTGTGATGTATTTTGACCCCTTGGGGGACTTGTGTTGTAAAATGAACAAGTTGTATTATTTCACCTTTGTAATATATTTGTGTTGGTTTCCATCCAAGTTCACTTCAAAAGCAACTTCAACAGCATCATCTTCAAGGGTCTGGAAGGGTCAAAACTGAAGGCCAAACCGGATACCTTGAGAGCAAATAAGCATAACTGCATTGCATACTAACCCTTTTGTTTGTTTTGTAGGTTTTGTTTTATTGTTACTAACCTCTGTTGTGATACTCAGGAATTATTGCTCGCCGCCGGGTATTTCCTCTCAACAGGCCACACAGGTACCCAACTAGAAACAACCTTCCGGGCATCCAAATGGACCAGATGCAGCAAGACCTTACAGAGGTCAGAAACCAGATGGCAAACGAAAGATTGGAGATGAGAACCCAGATAACGCAGTTCATGGAAGTGATGAACAACTTAGCTCAAAGCCAGGAGAGGCTCAGAGCTTTGGTAGAAGGGAGGAATCAAGATGAGCCACATGTGGGGACTGCTGGCACAAGTAACAATGAAAGGGTGCAACCACATGTTAACCCCCCTGTGTTTGGCCCACATCTACATCCTGAGATCAATATTCCTGCAAACATTCAAGGAACAGCCACTGCAGCCAGGGTACTTCAAGAAGATCCTCAGGAGGACCAATTTACAGTAATGGGTGCTGGAGAGGAAACTTATGATAGACGACTGGAAGAAATAGCTGAAAAGTTGAGGTCCTTAGAATCTCAAAATTCTTTGGGTTTCGACGTCATGGACATAGGTTTGGTAGACGGGGTCAGGATCCCCCATAAGTTCAAGCCTCCTTGTTTCGAAAAGTATAATGGGACTTCATGCCCCCGGACTCATTTGCAATCATTTCTGGGAAGGCTGAAGGCCTATACAATGGATGAGAAGCTCTGGATGTTCTACTTCGAAGACAGCTTGACTGGAGCATCAAGGGAATGGTATTCCCATTTGACAAGGGCAACTGTGAGATGCTGGAAGGACCTGGCAGAGGCCTTCATCAGACAGTATCAATACAACTTAGACATGGCACCCAACAGGACTCTCCTAATGGGAATGTCACAGTCGTCAAGGGAAAGTTTCCGAGAATATGCCCAGAGATGGAGGCAATTGGCTGCTGCCGTTCAACCACCAATGTCTGAGAGAGAAATGGCAGACATGTTTATGAACACTCTCCAGGGAACGTATATTGACAGGTTGGCTGCTTTCTCTTCCACCAGCTTCGCAGATGTTGTTATAGCTGGGGAGAGAATTGAAAGCCTGTTAAAAATGGGTAAGATCTCTGATAATGGTGCTGGTTCGTCCAGTGGTACAAGAAAGCCTTTTGCAGGCCCGAGAAGGACTGGCGAGACCAATGCCATTCACACCAACAGGGGTAGGCCCCAATATGTTCAAAGGTCAATAGCAGCAGTCACTATCCCTGCTCCAGCTCATCCTCAGCCAGTCTATCAACCTCCGCAACAAAACTTCCAACAACAACCTCAGTATCACCAGAATCAGTATCCTCCAAGGAACTTCAACAACAACAACACCAACAACAATCAACAGAGGCCATTCCAACAGAGGCCCTCTCAAGCTAACAGAGTGATCGACCCGATCCCAATGCCGTACGCTGCCTTGCTGCCACAGCTTCTGAAACTCAACCTGGTTGAGCTAAGAACGTTGGCACCTCCGGATCCCAACAGTCTACCAAGAAACTATGACTCCAATGCTAGGTGTGCTTTTCATTCAAACGCACCTGGTCACAGTACAGAAAAATGCAGGGCTCTGCATATGAAGGTACAAGACTTGGTAGACTCCAAGGCTCTGAATTTTGCACCTCCGCCCAATGTCAATAAAAACCCTATGCCAAACCATGGTGGTCCTCGAATTAACGCTATTGAAGAAGACCAACCGTCTTATTTAATAACTAGTGTGGATCAGATCAGGACACCATTGGTGGAAATCAAAGCTCAACTCCGTGGAAACCAAATATTTCCGGGGTGTGAACTAGGGTGTCCCTATTGCAATATTTCATGGAATGGGTGTGAGGATCTGAGGAATGGCATTGATAGCCTTATTCAGAGTGGCCTGCTACAGATCACTACATCATTTCCGGCAAATCCGACAACTTCATCAACAACGGTTTCAGACCCTCCTACAACTGCAGCAACTATTGTTCCCGACAATTCACCAGCAACATCAGCAAATACTTCATCTGTCCTCCCAAATGATCAGTTTTCAACAGTTTCTCCTGCTACAACTTCAGCTTCATTCCATTTCGAATCTCCATCAACAACAACAACAGTCCTTCCAACAATACCTCCTACAACACCAGCAATCAATCATGAAGATGTCTCTACTGTTACCCTATTCTACGATCCTGAAAATAATTCCGCTTACCATTCAGAAGGTGCTGCTCCCACTAGAGCACCAGTTACAATCTTTTATGATCCGCAAACAATTACAGTCCCTTCAGCAGCAGCAATCAGTCCAGTCACTGTCACGGTGCCTGGACCAGTACCATATGAAAGCAATAGGGCCATCCCCTGGCACTATGGCTCTGACTTGTACTGTGAAGGGAAAAGAATCACTCTTGAAACATCAGCACCTGCACCACAAGTAGATAATGTGGGGGGAGGCGGAGGCTTCACTCGAAGCGGACGTCTCTTTGCTTCACAAGTCCAAAGACCTACTGCCGAAGCAGAAGCTGCTGCCAAGGCAAAAGGAAAAAGCCCGGTGCAGGAAGATCCAGCTGCCAAAGAAGCCCCGAAGACTCCATTTGATCAGGAAGTTGATGAGTTTATGCGAATCATCAAAAAGAGTGATTATAAAGTTGTGGATCAACTTCACCAGACGCCATCCAAAATCTCCATCCTCTCACTGCTTATGTGCTCCGAAGCCCATCGGAATGCACTACTTAAAGTCTTGCACGCAGCTTACGTGCCTGAGGAGATTACTGTCAACCAATTGGAAACCGTGGTTGGAAATGTTACTGCTAGCAATGGGCTAGGGTTTACCAATTCTGACCTGACAGTGGATGGCCGCAACCACAACAAAGCCTTGCACATAACCATGGAATGCAAAGGAGCTGTCCTTTCTCATGTGCTGGTGGACACAGGTTCTTCCCTGAATGTCTTACCAAAGAAGGCTCTGGTGAAGTTAGAATACGATGGACTGGCATTGAGACCCAGCAACCTGGTGGTAAGAGCCTTTGATGGTTCGAAGAGATCGGTTCTGGGAGAGATTGAGCTGCCTGTGACAATTGGCCCACAGACTTTTAAAACTATCTTTTATGTGATGGACATTCAGCCTGCCTACAGCTGTTTGTTGGGTAGACCCTGGATTCACGCCGCCGGCGCAATAACGTCTACCCTTCACCAAAAGTTAAAATTTGAGTGGGAAGGTCAAGTTGTCACAATCTGTGGGGAAGAGGACATTTTTGTTAGCCATCTGGCTACTTACAAATACATTGAGATGGATGGGGAGATCCATGAAACAATGAGCCAAGGTTTTGAAGCCTTGAATGTCAATGAAGCATCTGCTGTGTCAGGTATCTCCATGTCATCTTACCAACAAGCCCGGAAGGTTGTTGAGGAAGGAACGGCCCTAGGCTGGGGCAAGGTCTTAGCTGTGGAGGAAAAGAAGGACAAGTTTGGGTTGGGTTACAAACCAACTCAACATCAAGCAAAGGCTGCTGCAGAGCCTGGTTTTGTCAGTGGGGGGATGCTCACCCCCGATGCTATCAACTGTCTGGAAGACGAGCGGGAAGAGGAGCGCAATCTGGAGAATTGGATTCGTCCAAAGATCCCGGGGAGCAGTGTCTCGAACTGGTCTTCCCAGGAAATTATAAGAGTTACTCATGCAGAGTAATTATTATTTCCTGCATTTTTATAGCATGCATCAAAGTCTTGCATCTTGCCCAAGATGACAAGACTCATTTTGTAATCAGGGCCATCTGTACTTTTGTGCAAACAAGATTAAATCAATGAAATATCAGACATCTTTTTGCAAATGAGTCTTTTTCCTTTCCGCTCACTGTTTTCCATTTTTCTTTTTGTACAAAAATAAATGGCGGTGTTTTCAAAATGATAACTTCATTTCACCTTTTTCCTAAAGCAAGATTAAAATCAATCACTAAAATGAACAAACTTAACCCTTGCAGAGAGTGCCTTCCAGACAGCACCGACAACAGCACGGCTATGACATCGTATGACTTTGACAATCTAATCAATCAAGCTGATGAAGGGGTTGATGAAGAATATGAGCTTCCTGAAGAGCTAGCCAGGTTGTTGAGACAGGAGGAAAAGGTTATTACTCCTCACCAGGAGGAGATTGAAGTGATTAATCTTGGTACCGATGAAGACGTGAAAGAGGTTAAAATCGGGGCCTGCCTGCAAGACTCAGTGAAGAGACAACTGATAGATCTGCTTCAAGAGTATGTTGATGTGTTTGCTTGGTCCTACCAAGATATGCCAGGGTTGGATACCGACATTGTTATGCACAAGCTGCCTTTAAGGGAAGAATGCCCACCAGTCAAACAGAAGTTGCGCCGTACTCGCCCAGACATGGCTATGAAAATCAAGGAAGAGGTACAAAAGCAATGGGACGCCGGGTTCCTTGCTGTAACTAGCTATCCGCCGTAGGTTGCTAACATAGTACCTGTGCCTAAGAAGGATGGCAAAGTAAGAATGTGTGTTGACTACCGGGATCTGAACAGAGCCAGCCCGAAAGATGACTTCCCATTACCTCACATTGATGTATTGGTGGATAACACGGCTCAGTTCTCGGTATTCTCCTTCATGGATGGATTTTCAGGATATAATCAGATCAAGATGTCACCTGAAGACATGGAGAAGACAACATTCATTACACCTTGGGGCACTTTCTGTTACAAAGTGATGCCATTCGGACTGAAGAATGCTAGTGCCACATATCAACGGGCTATGGTGACATTGTTTCACGATATGATCCATAAGGAAATCGAGTGTTATGTGGATGACATGATCGCCAAGTCCCTTACAGAGGAAGATCACCTGGTAAATCTGCTCAAGTTATTCAAGCGTCTGAGGAAATACCAATTGAAGCTGAACCCCAACAAGTGCACATTTGGGGTGCGATCCGGTAAGTTGCTGGGTTTCATTGTAAGCGAGAAAGGGATTGAAGTGGACCCTGATAAAGTCAAGGCTATTCAAGAAATGCCTGCACCGAAAACTGAGAAAGAAGTTCGAGGGTTCTTAGGTCGATTGAACTACATTTCACGGTTCATATCTCACCTCACAGCAACCTGTGAACCCTTGTTCAGGCTGTTAAGAAAGGAACAAACGGTCAGGTGCAACGAAGATTGCCAGAAGGCTTTTGACAAGATCAAGGAGTACTTACAAGAACCTCCAATCCTCATGCCGCCAGTCGAAGGAAGACCTCTGATTATGTACTTAACAGTATTAGAAGAGTAAATGGGGTGTGTACTAGGTCAGCATGACGAGTCTGGTCGAAAAGAGTATGCAATATACTACCTAAGCAAAAAGTTTACCGACTGTGAACAACGTTATTCACTGCTCGAGAAAACTTGATGTGCTTTAGCGTGGGCTGCTCGCCGACTGAGACAGTATATGTTTACCCACACTACTTTATTGATCTCCAAAATGGACCCAGTTAAGTATATTTTCGAGAAGCCAGCTCTTACCGGATGGGTTGCAAGATGGCAGATGATTCTCACAGAATATGACATACAGTACACCTCTCAGAAAGCCATCAAAGGCAGTGTACTATCTGAATATCTCGCTGAGCAACCCATTGATGACTACCAGCCTATGAGGTTTGACTTCCCTGATGAAGACATCATGTTCATTAAATCAAAAGATCACGAAGAGCCTATTCACACTGAAGGGCCTGACCCAGAAGAAGAATGGACTATGATGTTTGACGGGGCTGTTAACATGAACGGTCGTGGTGTTGGTGCAGTACTCATTACACCCAAAGGAGTTCACATGCCTTTCTCGGCAAAACTCACTTTCAACTGCACTAACAACGAAGCTGAATACGAAGCTTGCATTATGGGTCTTGAGGAAGCCATTGACCTCAGGATCAAGACATTGACCGTATTCAGAGATTCAGCTCTGGTAGTTAATCAAACCAACGGAAAATGGTACACACACCAGGATCATCTGATACCTTACAGGGATGATACAAGGAGGTTATTAACTTTCTTCACAACAGTCAAGCTTGAGTATATCCCTCGAGACGAGAATCAGTTTGCGGATGCTCTTGCTACCATTTCATCCATGATCAAAGTTCAAGCTGTCAACTTTGTACCTCAGATTTCAGTGTCCAGACTTGATAGACCAGCATATGTATTTGCAGCGGAAGTTGTCAAAGATGATAAGCCTTGGTTCCATGACATTAAGTGCTTCTTGGAGGATCAAACATACCCACCTGGGGCATCTTCCAATGACAAGAAGACTTTAAGAAGGCTTGCTGGTAGTTTCTTTCTGAACACTGATGGGTCTTTATACAAGCGGAACTTTGATATGGTACTCCTCAGATGTGTTGATAAGACGGAAGCAGATTTGCTGATGCATGAAGTGCACGAAGGATCCTTTGGTACCCATGCCGGAGGGCATGCCATGGCTAAGAAGTTGTTAAGATCAGGTTATTACTGGATCACAATGGATACAGACTGTTGTGCTTATGCCAGAAAGTGCCACAAATGCCAGATCTATGCAGATAAGGTGCATGTGCCTCCCAATCCTTTGAACATCATGTCTTCACCATGGCCCTTTGCCATGTGGGGCATTGATATGATTGGCAAGATTGAGCCAACTGCTTCAAACGGCCACAGATTTATCCTGGTTGCCATTGACTATTTCACTAAGTGGGTTGAAGCAGCCTCATATGCAAATGTCACAAGACAAGTGGTAGCCAGATTTCTGAAGAGAGATATCATCTGTCGGTATGGAGTACCCGAGCGAATCATTACTGATAATGGTTCCAATTTAAACAACAAGATGATGGCAGAGCTGTGCCGGGACTTCAAGATCCAACATCACAATTCTTCTCCTTACAGGCCAAAGATGAACGGCGCTGTTGAGGCAGCAAATAAGAATATTAAGAAGATTGTGCAGAAGATGGTAGTCACCTACAAAGATTGGCATGAGATGCTACCATTTGCCTTGCATGGGTACCGCACATCAATCAGAACATCCACTGGGGCAACACCGTATCAGCTTGTGTATGGTATGGAAGCAGTCCTACCTGTTGAAGTTGAATTGCCCTCTCTACGGGTACTAATGGATGTTAAACTGAGTGAAGCAGAATGGGTTCGGACCCGATACGAACAACTGAGTCTGATCGAAGAGAAGAGATTGGCTGCAATCTGTCATGGGCAGTTATATCAGAAGAGAATGAAGAAAGCCTTCGATCAGAAAGTCAGGCACCGAGAGTACCAAGTAGGGGATCTTGTATTGAAAAGAATCCTCCCTCCTCATACAGACCACAGGGGCAAATGGACTCCAAATTACGAAGGACCATTCGTTGTAAAGAAAGTTTTCTCTGGTGGAGCACTGATGCTCAGCACCATGGATGGTGAAGACTTCCCATCCCCTGTGAATTCAGATGCAGTTAAAAAATACTTCGCATGAAATGACCCGCTGGACATAAAAACAGAATGTAAGTCCAGGCAAAAATAGGGCATCCCAGCGAGTCAAAAACAGAATAAAAGACTCGGGCAAAAATAAGGGAAATAAATGAAAAATGTACACCCGCTGAGTTGAAAAGCCACATTGGACAGCTCAGGCAAAAATGGGTATCCCGATGGATTGAAAACCCGAAAGGGCGATCCATGCAAAATGAGGGAATAAGCGAACAACTGCATTCTGAATTCGTCTGTATCACCTACAACTTGGTAAGCTCCAAAGGATCAAGCTTCAATCATAATCAACTCTCTCCAGAAAGCAAGACGAGAAGAACGTCATTGTCATACGAGTCATAGCAGAAGAGGAAGCTCTTCGAAAGCGTCGTCAACATCGCCAGCACTTTATTTCTCAATTTGTAACAGTCTCTTCATTTCAGGAGATATGTTTCTTTGACTGTATCTTGCCAATTCAGGGCACATGAATTAATAAAATCAGATCTTCAGTCATGTTTCGTTTTTACATTTATGTTTTGCAAAGAATTGTCTGATATCTCTGAAAATACAATTGCATAAGTACAGATGTTTTTCACTAAAAAAGGAAAATAAAAGCACATGCTCACAGGGAATATACTTACTCTCGAAAGTACTCAACTCCTATGACGGAATCCAGTAAAGGATACCTCGGGACCATTTGCGCGTTTCCTTATCTTTGCAGGATTGCAGGTATCCAGAACGCAACTTGGGGCATATAAGCTACAGTCTTGCAAGCTGGCAAATCAACAAACAGGCTTAACACTCAAGATGTTTCCCCCCCAGCCGAGTTGCCTCTCATTCACTCTCCCCAGCTGAGTTACCAACAGCATTCCCCAGCTGTAGTACCAACCCTTCTTCCTCAGCAAGATGCAAGAATCAGGGAATCATCGCCCCACAAAGCTTCAAGCCTCTATTCAGAAGAGCAACGCACGAAGAAGTCACAACAGAGAGGGAGAAAGCTTCTACAAACCCCAGCTGGGTCCCGTATTATAAGGATATGTCAATCAATGACCTATATCCCCAAGCAGATACATCATTAGATCTACCAATGATCTCATCCCCAGCTGGGATGTTCACTTCAAGCAGATCATCCAGAGATCTTCGCAGCAACGGGATCCGAATCCCGGATCTTTACCTCTTTGCATAATCATAGCATTCGCATCATACTATTCCCCCCAGAGCGTACCATTCCGTCTAACACGGAGCATTACGGCAAAAATCAAATACATAGCATAATCATAAGTCATGTTGTGAGTTGAACACTTGTAAATATTGACAATCTGTCATCATACAGAATACAATACACAAAAACCCCCACCAGATTCCCCAGCAAAGCAGTTGCCTCACCAAATCACAAACACCAGTATATACTCCTTTTTGACACCCGTCCGTGTCATCTTTCCCCAGTAAAGTCGCCTGAACACGCTTTTACAAACAAAACCACCCGTATTACAGATACTTTCTGACACCCGTCCGTGTCAAATCACCAGCAGAAAGCCAAAGACATCCTCTTTGCACTCACATATACTTATATATACTCTCTTGACACCCGTCCGTGTCATATCCCCAGCACAGTCGCTTACACCTTCATCACCCATATACTTGTTTATTATACTGTTCTCATTTTGGCACTCGTCCGTGTCACTCTCCCCAGCAGATAAACACTCATCTATACATTATATATACTCACTACTCATTGGTACACTTATACAGATGCTCGTCCGTATCTTGTATACATCATCACTTATATCCCCACAGATTCGACAGTAGTCCTTGTTCTTTGTTAACCAGTTGGTACTCGTCCGTACCATCATCTCAGAACATTGCGTCTAATGTTTGTTTCTACATGATACTCGTCCGTATCATAGTCTTAAGGATGCTCGTCCGCATCTTTAATCCATACACCGTGTCAAACACTTGTGTCTTCGTGAATATAGATACTTGCCCGTGTCTACTATTCCCCAGAAGAGTCCTTTCAGATACAACACTCGTCCGTGTTCTTTGTTAACCAGTTGATACTCGTCCGTATCATCATCTCTGAACATGTGCCAGTTTGTTTCTACATGATACTCGTCCGTATCATAGTCTTAAGGATGCTCGTCCGCATCTCTAACCTGTACACAATACCAAACACTTATACCTTTTGTTTCTTGGATGTAAACGCTCGTCCGTGTTTACTATATCCCCAGTAGATCGCCAACGAAGCAAATTTTCTTTTTATCTAACACTCGTCCTGTGTTATGATAACCTTGAGAGCAGCCGTCCCCTGCTAAGTGGTCGTCCTCCACTTCTTGATGGTCGTCCTCCATCATGCTCATCCGATGGCCGTCCCCATCGTTGATTTTAGCAGCCGTCCCCTGCTAGGTGGTCGTCCTCCACCTTTTGATGATCGTCCTTCATCACTTTATCCAATGGCCGTCCCCATTGTTGATTTTGGTTATCTAACACTCGTCCTGTGTTATGATAAACCTTGAGAGCAGCCGTCCCCTGCTGAGTGGTCGTCCTCCACTTCTTGATGGTCGTCCTCCATCATGCTCGTCCGATGGCCGTCCCCATCGTTGACCCCTTTTATCCGGCATTCGTCCTATGTCGTGATATTTTCGGCAGCCGTACCCTGCCAGGTGGTCGTCCTCCACCTTTGATGGCCGTCCCCATCATATTTCTTTTATTCCCAACAGAGCAGCCGTCCCCTGCTAGGTGATCGTCCTTCACCTTTGATGACCGTACCCCATCATCTGTTTATTTCATTTATTCTTTAACCCGATGGCCGTCCCCGTCGTGGTCCCTTTTTCCTTTTTAGCCCGATGGCCGTCCCCATCGTTGGTTACCTTGCTTTATTGAACTTGATGGCCGTCCCCGTCATGTTTCATTAATCCCCAGAGAATTTTACGACTTTATTTTGATGGCCGTCCCCCTCATGATTTTACTTTTTCCCAGCTAGTCGGCCGTCCCCGTTTTAGCTTTACCTTTTATCCCCAGCATGTCGGCCGTCCCCGTCACTGCTTTATTTCCTGCACTTTCCCCAGCATGTCGGCCGTCCCCGTCATTGCTATTTACCCAGCAGTCGTCCTCTGCTCGACGGTCGTCCTCCGTCGCCCACTTTACAATATGCTTTATTTGCTTTTACAATCTATATCCCTTTTCTTCTTCATTCTGTGAGTGCAAATTTTGGACTGTCTTTGGTATTCAACCACAAGTTACCTTGTTTGCCTGTTAAGCCGCTGCTTACAACCTGCACAGCTAACTCGTGTTTGAATAGGGGCAGCTGTAAACACCCCAAATTTGCCCTCACCCATTCACACCATGGCTTGTGATCATCCTCATATGCATAAACACAATCATATCATCTCATACCTCATTTTTGTTCACTGGATAGTTTCTAAGGCATCTGCACCTAGGGTTTGTGATCTGAGCAATCCCAAAGCTTCTTGAGGCACTCCAAAGGCCACCAATCAATTCAAAGGGGTCCATGTGTGTTCTTATATCCTAATACATCCTCTCAAAGTCAAAATTGCAAAGGAATCACAAGAACTAGGGTTTGAGTGGATGCAAAGCCAGGATGAACTGCACAGTTGACTGAAAATTAGGGTTTTGGTTTCAGAGGCCATAACTCCAAATTTTTTGGTCATTCTTATTTCCATTGATCTCTATATGGTATAGGGAGTATGCATATCAATTTTCATGAAGAAATTCCATGGGGAAGTCATCTGATCAAGAGTTGACTTTTCAGACAAGTCAGTGTAAAATCAGGGCATCTGAGGCCCCCAATGACCCAACCAATGGGTGATCTTCATCATTTTGAGTGTATATGATCTTTATTTGATCATGGAAGAAGGTTGAAGTTCATAGAAATCAAGAATTTAGGGTTTTTGCAAATGTTGACTTTTTGAGCATAGTTGACTTTTCAAGAATGCATCATTTTAGGTCATTTTTCAAGCCTTGATTCTTGATCCAAAAAGGCTTCAAATGGAAAAACTTTGGTCATGAAAGTTGTAGATCTCATCTTTCCCTTTTCAAAAAGTACAAGAACATGATCAAACTCTTCTTGGATCAAAAGTTATGGTGTGACAAAGTTGGCCAAAATCATTGATTTTCAAGGCATGCCTCAAAGGAAAATTTTGCAAAGTCTTGAACCAAAGCCAATTGTGACCTCTAATTCACTTCAAACCAGCACACAAACTTTCTCTAAGTCATGAAAATCAGATTTGGACCAAGAATGCCTATGGTTTATGTTTGGTTAGGCAAAAGAATCACATGTGAACCAAAGTTACAACAAGTTGCAAAACTCATGATCATGCTTCACCAACTTGCTGCATTGGTCCTTGAATCAAGCTAGCCTCACACACTCATTATGCTGCGCAGCCCATGCCCATTGTACTTGCCTAGCACCTCACCATACTTGCCTTACACAAAAGTTGGACTTTATGCAAAAGTAAACTTACCAATCACTATAGGCCAGGTCACATCATCTGACCTATAGGATTAAAATAACATATCCATTTGCAAGCTAAAGACATCACAAGGCAAGGCTGAAACACTACACAAGAACATTCACAAAAAACACACCACATTGCAACTTGCTTCGAATCTGCTTACACAGCCACCAAACACTCAAGCCAACTTCACCATTCAACTTACCTTGCTCCATAGACCACAAAGCACCAAGAACCAAAGCCTGAAACAACCAGAATACTCCATAGCCATTTCTCACCTCAACCTGCATTTCTCTTCAAAACTCTCACCACAGCTTGCAAACATCTAAACAAACCTTGCAAAGCTTCTCCATTCACCCTCAGGATCACAAACAACCCCTCACCATGACCTGAAAGTGCCTAAAACACCATTGCCATTTCTGATCAAGCTTGAGCAGAAGCCTTCGAAACTCACTATCCAGCCAACTTAAACTCCTTTTGAGCATTCAAGCATCTTCTGGGGACCAAGTGGAGTGGATTGCACAAGGAGAGGTGGCCAGAAAGTTCTCAGGTTGAAAGCTCCAAATCTCAGGTAGCTTGAAATTCATTTTTCCAGAAATCATTTCTCTTGTTACAAACTTGTTCTATGTGCTTCATTGATCATCCTGGTATCATTGGTTTTGAAAATGGCTTTGATTTGAGAGTTTAATTTGTCTCTGAAGCTTGCGTGCCCTAGTTCTTATTCTCTTCGATTCAGCTTATTTAGGAAATATAAATTTGTTTTGAGAGAGGGGTTTGATTCGTGAGAGGTTGGAGATCATTTCCCAGTTCTTGGTTTTCATTTTTGATGCGTTTTGAGGGAGTTGGGTAGTTTTCAGGTGAGAGCTGGCCGGAGAAGACGACCGGAAGTCTTCTCCGGCCACCTGAGAGTCATTTGTGCCCTAATCACGTAATTAATGTTAGTTTGAATTTGGACCACTGATTGCCATTGACTTGTTGACTTCGCGCGCAAGGGAAGGGCTCAGATCACTTTGATTAGCCCTAATTCTTTTATTAGTTTTAATTAATTGTAATTAACTCAGAACCAATCCTGGCCACAAGATCACGCGCCAGTCAACCAATTCAAAACCAGAATCAATCTCAGCCTTCCATTTGTTTTACTTTTCATTTTTATTCATTTTAATTCATTTTCTTTTAATTTAAATTGTATAATTAATTTAAAATAGCAAAAAATTCTTAAAAATTATGAAACTTTTTCCTTAAAGTTTTATTAATTTTTAAGACCCAAAAATATTTTTATTTTATTTTTTATCATTAAAAAAGTATTTTTAAATATTTAAAAGATTATTTTTAATTGATTAATGGGAATTAATTAATTAAAAATACTTTTATGTATTTAAAAATTACAAAAAAATTCATGAAATGTTCTAAGACATTTAGAAACATTGTCCAACCTTCAAACCAAATTTCTTTTTTGATCTTGATGCATTTTAAGAATTTTTCTTTGAATTAAATCATATTTTGTGCATTATTTTGATCATGAGTTTAAAAAATCATTTCTGCCTATTGGAGAAGGTTTGGACATTGATTCTTTTTGCTTTGTCTTGTGTTTAACATGTATTTTCAAGGATAAAATGGCCATGATTTGTTTCCTCATTTTCTAATTGTTTGGCATTTCTTTTGGTAAGAACCCTAAAAAACCCTAATAACTTGCAAAATTCATATCTTGAGTTTGGTTGAGAGTTGAGAGTTCCCCTTTGGGCAGTGGTTTATTATAGGGTTAGGGTTTCTTTGAGTACCATTTTCCATTTTTTATCTTAGGGTTTGTTTCTGTTTTGAGTTTTTGTTTGATGTTTGATTCATAAACCCTAATTTGGGCTTTCCTTTGCATCCTCCTTGCATTCTTTTGCATAACTTGACTTGTCTTTGCATTTTGTGCATTCTTATGATTCATTTGACATCTTAAGACATGTAGGAAGCATCTTTGATCATTGCATTACATATTTGTCATGTCATTTGTCTTGTATGCTTCATAACATTTCATGCTTGTTCATGCTCCTAAACTTGCATCATTTGCATTCATAATCTTGTATGAGCATCTCCATGCCTTGCCTCATGTTTGCAGCACCTCATTAACATCATAATCATCATCAACATGCTTCTGGTTTTGCTTAGCATCATACCATTTCATCTCATCTTGCATTGCATTGCACTTCTTTCTAACATTTCAGGTGGTAAGTAAACTTGAGAAGTGAATTTGCCTTCACTTCTCATACCTTTCCTTTTCATCTCCCTTGCATCCATTGCTGCATTTTTGTTTGTGTATGAGTTTGAGCTTGCTCATTCTTCTTCCTCCCACTTTCTTTCTTCAAGTGACTTGACTTCTTGAATGAAGCAAGTCACTTTGCTTCTCTTGATCTTGTTCATCTGCTTCCTGGTGGCTCCTTTGAAGATTGTTCTTGCAAACCTCACAAACCTTAGGAACAACCAAGCATGACAATGAATTAGGGTTTTGATTAGTCTCCCCTCATAGTTTTACCTTTGTGTCTCTCTTTGAGTCTTCTCTTCTCATCTCATGATCAGGGACTAAACCCTAAAGGCCTTAAGACTTTGTGATTAAGCTTATGCCTGCATCCTTCTCTTAGGATGGAGTGTATAACTTTAATCCTAAGTGTTAAACCCTTAATGTGTTTAAATCTCTTAATCAATCCATCTAATAATCATCAAGACATTACACTTGTAACTTGGGCCTTGCATTAGGGTTCTAATTCTTCCTTAAGTGGTTAAGAAGGACTAACCCTAGTGTTAATGGACAAGTCCCCCTCAAGTTGTCTTACAAATCATAAAAAACACTTCATCATCATATCATTTAATTTAAAATCCACTTAATCAAAGGCTTGTTTTGTCATGAGTTTAATCCCTAATCATGGATTAAGTTGAGGAGCTTTCCTCAGCTTAAACACCCTCATCTATTATCCTTCTTTTAGGATGGTGTAATGAGTCTGTTTAATCCCTGATTATGGCTTAACCTCATTACTCAACACTAAACAAAAACAACAAAAACACTTAAATAATCACAAGTAGGTTAATGATCTTAATCCTATACCAAAGGTGATTAAGTGTGAGAATCTGACTTCACACTTAAGGTAATTCTCATTACCCCTAATCAGAGGGAAGATGTGATGAGTTTACTAACCCATTGGTTTAGGCTTAAGCTCATTATCTTATGACAAGCCAAGCCCAAAAATGCTTCATTTGGAAGGTATGAGCTAAGACATTATAGGTCCTTTTGAAAGTCAACAAAAAGTCAACAACTTCAAAAGGGCATAACTTGAGATTGGTAAATGATATGGACATGAACCCAATGGGGTTGTTTAGAGGACTCTTCAAGCTTTCCAAAATGTCCAAGAACACCCTCATAGCATTAAAATTGAAGGATATGTGCCCTTGCAAAGTTGGGAAATTTTGAGTTGGTTTATGATGAAAATGGAGGTCTAAAACTAATTCTTTCCAAATGGGCTTGCCAAATTATGACCCAATCCATACAACAACATCATGCACGACCCAAACCATTAAAAATCAGAATTTTTATTATTTTATTTTTATTTATTTTGATTTAATTCATTAAAAATCATTTTAAATAAAAATAAAATATGAAAATATGATATTTGATGGAGATTTGGTTTCTAGAATGTCTTCAATGTTGATTGGAATTGAAAAGGAATGAAATCACAAGATTGGTCCCAAAATAGCAAGCCTTAATGCATGAATATTTGGATTTTAAAGCATGATCATTGTGAATCTTTTTGAATCAAAATTTCCACACAACCATTCAATGTTATGACCTAAATTCATTCACCTATAAGTACTAAACATAACTCAATCATCAAGCCACGAATTCTCTGCCTCCAAAAGTAAGTTCACAAAGTCAAAAATCCTTCCAAAAACTCACATTCGGTTTTTGATTTCCAGGGCTCTAGAAGGTAAAATAAGAACATAGCCATGTTCCTTGGGCATCCATGAAGCAAAACCAATATTCATATGCATCCCATACATGCCATATTGCTCAACCCGAAGCTATCTTGTTCTTAAAAATATTTTTTTCGATTCCATTAATTCTTGGCTTTTCATTGAATTTTGCTTGGCTAATCTTGTTTATCATGTGATGTAGAACGTTTCTGGGCAAGAAAATCAAAGAAACCATGGCTAATCCGTGAAACGCCATTGTTAGGGTTTGGACCTAGGTTTAGGGATTTCTGATTTAAGGAACATAAATGGATTCTAAAAACATAGAATGAATCGCATGAATGTCTGGATCATATTGCTGTGTTTAATTTTGTGAAATTGTATGGTTTTGTTGGTCATTGATTTTTGTAGGTTTTGCTGCCATTGTGTTTTCGCAGGAAAAATGGTAGGGGAATTCGTAGCAAATTTCATAGGTACACTGAAGAAGATGAAGTTGGTTTGGCGCGGATTTTATATTTGAAATTTTGTTTTAAAATATTATCTTATTATTCTGGATATTTATCACCACATGTTGTGTGGTCCAGTGGAAAGTGGCGTGTGTGTTTGGCTGCAAGACCTGTGTTCGAATCCTGTCTTGTACCATTATTTTTCTTATTTTTCAGGTTAAAAAGTAGACTTAATATATTATGGTTTCTTGCCATTCAAATATCAGATGGGCTCTTCCAGCCAGATGGTCATGCGTGCTTGCCTGTATTCAAGAGGTCCTGGGTTCAATCCTCCCCCAGGCCTTTTGGTTTTTATTATTTTCTGTGATTTTTCAAGAACATGGCATAAAACAAATTGGATCTATTTCTTTATCACCTACGCTTGGCTGGCCTGGTGGTGAGTTTTGGTGTTTGCAGGCAGAACGTCCTGGGTTCAAACCCAGCCAAGGTAAGTTTCCTTTTTACTATTTTTCTATTTAATTCATTTAATTAATTTGCTTAATTATTCTCTTATTATTAATCAAAAAATAAATTATGTATGTATATATTTAAATAACATATGAAAACATTTATACTTTCTAAAATTCTAAACTTTTATTTTTCTCCATTTAATTTTTTTTTATGATGTACATATATTAATTAAAATAATTTTGTATATTAAATTTAAAAACCCTAAAAAATATTTTCTAAAACAAAACCCTAATTTTAGAAACCCTAGTTTATCTTTTCTAAATAATTATTAAAACCTAATTTTTATTTTAATTATTATATATACATATTTATTTAATATAAAGTTTTGTAAATATAATTATTATGCATATAATTAATTTTTGTAAATATAATTATCATGTACCTATTTATTTAATATAATTAATTTTAGTAAATATAATTATAATCAAGTTTTCTTCATATAATATGTAAATATTATTTTTATGATTTGTTTATAATCTAAATTTTATATATAAATAATAGAAATAATTAAACCTATAATAATTAAATTTTGTAATTATAATATGTTTAATAATTTAACAATTTGTACATAAATTAAAATGTTATAATAATTTAATTGTCCATATTTCCTCTTATTTTTAAATAATTGTCTATATTACAAATCTAACTTTTGTTTTTATGTTCTTATAATATTTTAATTATTACTAATCCATTTATTTTTAAATTATGCTTATTATTGTTATTTCATTAATCCTTTTTAATTATTACTAACCCCTATTATAATTGCTTATTTTTGCTTATTATTTATATTTTGCTTCTATATTTATTTTTGCTATTTATTTTTTAATTTGCTTATTATAATTATTATGTAATTGCTCCTGGATGTAAATTTTGTAAATATTTAATTTATTTAATTTTCATGCTATGGTTAGTAATTTAGGGAGTGCAAACATGTATTCTATTTTAAAATTGAATTTAGATCATTTTAATTATAAGATAAATATTAAATTAAACACTCACACACGTAAGTCGATTTTTAATCGCCATCTCACATTTCTAAGGCTATCCCTCAATGTTGCCTAATCATAAGGTCAAGTGGGGTGTATAAAGCAAGTCCCTTAAAAGAAAAATCATCAAGTCCCTAATGGTTGCCTTTAAAGATCAAGTCCCTTTTCGAATAATGATGATAGTCCCTCCTAATGCTTAATACACCTCACAGTTGCCTTCATAAAACAGATGTCCCTCATATGTCCCTCACATCCAAGGTAATGACTACCTATTCCTTAATAATAGGGATAGTCTTACCACTTAAAGGATAAAGAACAAAAAAGACTTAAACTTTAGGGTAGGTACCTCTTAATTACTTGCTCACTATTTCAAAACAAATTTCAAATACTTCACAATTTCAAACAATTTTCAAACACAAGTTTTTTACGCATCCGTACATGGATCATTATTAAACTCTTATGAAAATTTTTATTCACACACTACACTTTTCAAAAACAATTCAAAGTGAGCTAAGTAACTAAGAGCCCATGGATAACCATGGATGTAAAGGGTGCTAACACCTTCCCTTTACATAACCTACCCCCCGGACCCAAAAATCTTTTAAAAAGGTCTTTCCTGTTCTTTTATGCCTTTCCTTTGGATAAAATAAAAGTCGGTGGCGACTCTTGCTATCCGCAACATAACTAAAGTCAGTTCTCCCACCGTGTTACAGAACTGGCGACTCTGCTGGGGATTTAATTAAAGAGGGGTATCCTTAGGAATTAGATCACTTAAATTGTTTGCCTTGTTTGCTTTATATTACTTGTTGGGCTCTTATGTGTGAAAGGTCCTAACCCGGATCTAATGTACCTTAGGTAAATGGCAATAGACCAAGGAAACTGTACGACGTATATCGATACGGTTGATCTGGTGGCCATAGTTAGTGTGACTTCTTGGTTGGTGCTTATGTTCCTTAAGTCAAGTTGAGGATAATATGAGGCTGCCATATGTTGTCAATGCACTAACTAACTTTTAGAACCCTAGTTATCCCATCTTGGCCTTTAGAAAGTAGTGAGGTAACCGGCTTTGGTGCAGACTGAAGTTGGTTGACACTCGATACTACACTCATTGAGATCTTAAACTAGGAGGGTTTTGGTTGGCAAGTAAGTTGCCTTCTGAACAACCACCCTTGTGAAGGATCAATGATATTGAGATCCCTTAGAACCTGGTTACTTTTGTAGGACAGGATGAACCATCTAAACCTCAGGGGAGGGTACTTACCTTTGAACCTCATGCAAGCCTTTAAACCTAGGACTATTGTGTGACTTGTTTGTGTGTGCCACGTGTTTGTGATTGAGCATAACATCATGACATCATCATGCATCATAAGCATAGCATTTTCACTAACCATTTCAAGGACCAAAGGATTTATCTTTGTTCTTTGTTGCAGGTCATGGCTTCTGCTCGTAGAAACACCATCAGGATCAACTTTGTAGGGATACCTCCCAAGCTTAAAGAGTTGGTTTCTCAAGTGTCTGATCATTCCCAGTTCAACAAGAGACATGGTCACCTATTGGATCTAGTCACTTCAGGGTTCAGTGAAGACATGATGAGTGTGCTATTTCAGTTCTTTGACCCTAAGCACCACTGTTTTACGTTCCCTGACTATCAGTTGGTTCCTACAATGGAGGAGTTCTCCAAACTTCTGGATATACCTGTACTTGATCAGAAACCATTCACAGGCTTGGAGAAAGAGCTCAAACCAGAGGTTATTGCTGCAGCTCTACATCTGAAGAAGTCTGACATTGTTCTAGAAACGAGAAGCGGAGTTAAGGGTATTCTTGCCAAGGTGCTAGTGGATAAGGCTCAAATGTTCTTGAAGGCCATGAGCTATGATGCTTTTGAGGAGATCTTAGCTTTGCTGATTTATGGCTTAGTATTGTTCCCCAATCCAGATCAGTTCATAGATGTTCATGCCATCAACATTTTCCTGAGTCACAACCCAGTACCTACATTGCTTGGAGACATCCTACATTCTCTTCACACTCGTACTACAAGGGCAAGAGGAACTTTGATGTGCTGCATACCTTTGCTTTCCAGGTGGTTTATTTCTCACCTTCCTCGCTCAGTAATGAAGAATGAGCAAGGGTTCAGATGGTCCAAGAGGATCATGTCACTTTCTCACTCAGATATCCATTGGTGCTCCAGGTCTATGGAGAATGTCACCATCATTGACCGTTGTGGGGAGTTTCCTAATGTGCCACTTCTAGGCATAAGAGGAGGCATCACCTACAACCCCTCTCTAGCTTTACGACAGTTTGGTTACGCTCGGAGCGATGGTCCACATGACATGTTAATTCAGGGCATTGTGTTTGATTACAACAATGATCTTCAAGGTTACCGTCAGAGATTCATACGAGCCTGGGGAAAGGTAAACAGAGTTGAAAGCAAGACACTGGAACCTAAGTACACTATTCCTATGGAGGCTTATCTCAGATGGGTGCGATCTCGTGCTCATACTCTCATGATGCCATATCCTGCCATCCTGCCAGTTACTATGGAGCCTGTTGCTGAAGGAGACACAGCTTATACCATCCTTCACCCAGACATGCCTACTGACATGGAAGACTTGCAGAGATCTTGGATCCAACTGAAGGAGCAAAGGGATACTTTCGAGGCTCATTACAAAGCAAGCCAAGCAAGAATCCTAGAACTGACAAAGCAACTTCATGAGGAACGGAATCTCAACTCATACCTCAACACAAAGAGGAAGCGTCCATGGGAGACTTAAAACCCCAAATTTTGTACTTATTTCACTTCATTTTTTGTAAGCCTAAAAGGCAAAACAAAGTTATTTCTAATAAAAGTTTACTTTCGTGTTTGTTTAAACAAATTTAAATTCTGCGGTCCTTGAAAACATTGCATATGCATTCCCATATCATTTCATGGCATCACAGGTTTATAATTGTGCACAGGTTTCTCATCTTCTCGCTGTTTATTTCAGCAATGGCTCTTGAACAATCAGTTAAGGATCTCCAGGCACAAAATGCTCAGTTCCAAGAGCTGATCTTGAACATGTCCAAGGGGCAGGATGACTTGAAGGCACTGCTAGCCAAGAAGACTAAGAAGACTAGAAGGTCAGCTGGTTTGATCAACATGGGAAGAAGGTTCAGAGGTCCTGTCAAGACCAAAGAAACAGTTGAAGACAATGAATCTGAAGAATCTGACAAAGAGGGAGGCAGTCTCCACAATACTATGGGGGACTCTGATTCTGAGGCTAATTACTACCATGAGCCTAATGAAGACAAATTCAAGATGCTGGTGGATAGGATGGATGCTATGGAATTGCAGAAATCATCTGGGCTGGATTTTGAGGATTTGAGTTTGATATCTGGGGTGGTCATACCATTTGGTTTCAAGGTTCCTACCTTTGTTGTTTATGATGGGGTCTCTTGTCCAAAGCTGCACCTAAGGTCTTATGTCAGAAGAATTCAACCTCACACTGCTGATAAGAAATTGTGGATCCATTTTTTTCAAGAGAGCTTATCTGGAGTTCAGTTGGAGTGGTATTATCAATTGGAGAGTGTCAACATCATGGATTGGAATGATCTTGCTGAAGCTTTCTATAAGCAGTATCAATACAATGCTGACTTAGCCCCCACTCGCATGCAGCTTCAGAGCATGTCTATGGGTGCCAAAGAAAGTTTTAAGGAGTATGCTCAGAAGTGGAGAGATTTAGCTGGAAGAGTTCAACCCCCTTTGACTGACAGGGAATTGGTTGATATGTTCATGTGTACGCTGAATGGTCCGTTTTACAGTCATCTCATTGGAAGCTCATCATCTGGCTTCACTGAGTTAATAATGACAGGAGAGCGAGTAGAGAATGGTATAAAGAATGGTAAGATCCAAGTGGGTGCTTCTTCATCAGGAGCTGCAAAGAAGCCTCCCACTGGGAAGAAAGAATCCAATGCTGTTTATGGTCAACCTGATCGTAATAGAAGGCATCAGTCTGTTAGTGCAGTTCACATTTCAAATCCAACTCCTGCAACAACAAAGCAACCACAAGGCAACCAACAGAGGGCTAGAAGACAGTTCACGAAGATCAACATGTCAATGGCTCAGGCATTGCAACATTTGTTGAAGGCTGAACTTATTACTTTGGAAAAGGCTCCTCAGAATCCTAATGTTACCTCTCCCAGGTACAATCCCAATGCACGATGTGCATATCATTCAAACTGCCCGGGACATGATACTAATAACTGCTGGATCTTGAAGAACAAAATTCAAGATATGATTGATGCTGGAGAAATTGAGTTTGATCCTCCAGGTACTCCAAATGTGATTACTGCTCCAATGCCAAATCACGAGAAGACTGTCAATGCCATTGATGAAGATTTACATATCCATTCAGTCGCGGAGTTGACCACACCATTGTCTGTCATCAGAAAGAAGTTAGTGCAAGCTGGGTTCTTTCCAGGTTGTCGTGAAGATTGTGTTTATTGTGAGTATAATCCAGAGAAGTGCTTCAGGTTGAAGGATGGAATTCAACGTCTCATGAATAATTACACCATAGTGTTTGAAAGAAGACCATCTTCCGTAGAGAGTATGGGGGAGCATATTACTAGAGGTAAGAAGACTGAAGAGGTTGACATGGTTGACAAAGTGCCGGTGAGGATCACTTCTAAAGGTCCTATTAAAATCACTCATCAGGGTCCAATCAAGATTACTGCTGAAGGTCTTGTGAAAGTTGTTACTGAAGCCAGAGTAGCCCCTATGGTCATTACTACGCCTGGTCCTATTCCATATACGTCTGACAAAGTTGTGCCTTGGCATTATGGATCTGATGTTTACATCCATGGTGTTAAGCAAGAACCTTTAGCTGATGTGCCTGTTGATATTGACAATATTGCTGGATCTAGTAAGATCACACGTAGTGGAAGAGTCTTCTCTCCTCCAGTTACTTCCAAAAATGCAGTTACTCCTGCTGCTACCACTGATGCTAGGGGCAAAGGTCCTGTTATTGAGCATGTATCTACTGATGTGCCAGCTGCTGATGATCTCTCTAAGAAGATGGAAGAAGTATTGAAAATCATTCGCAAGAGTGATTATGACATTGTTGATCAGTTGGGGCATACTCCTTCAAAGATTTCTATGTTGTCCTTATTGTTATGTTCTGAGGCTCATGCTAAGTCCTTGATCAAGTTTCTGAAGACTGCTCATGTACCCAATGCTATTTCTGTAGACCAGTTTGAGAATTGTGTTGCCCACCTGACCTATGATAATGGGTTAGGATTTTCCGATGCTGATTTGACCCCTGCCAAGAGGGATCATAACAGGGCCTTGCATATTTCAATTGAATGCAGGGGCACTACCCTGTCACATGTATTAATAGACAATGGTTCCTCTCTGAATGTGTTGCCCAAGGAAGTCCTGAATAAGCTGAGTCCTGAAGATGCTGTGTTAAAGCCCAGTAATATTGTGGTAAAAGCTTTTGATGGTTCTAGAAGAGTAGTACATGGGGAAATTGATCTTCCAATCAAAGTTGGCTCCCAGGTTTTTACTGCTACATTTTTTGTGATGGATATTCGTCCTTCATACTCTTGTCTGCTTGGTCGTCCCTGGATCCATGGGGCAGGTGTTGTAACCTCTACATTACACCAAAAGTTGAGATATCCGGTAGAAGGAAAGGTTGTTACTGTCTATGGAGAAGAAGAATACTTTGTCAGCCATGTAAACACTTTTAAGTATCTGGAAATGGAAGGTGAATACATTGAAACTCCGTGTCAGACGTTTGAAGTGGTTCCCTGGGTTGTTAATGATTATGTAGCTCCTCCTATTGCGAAGAAAGTTCCTGTGGTTACCAGAGTACCTCCAACAATGGCAATGGCCTCCCTCAATGATGCTAGAGCTGTGGTGGATGAAGAGTCCCAGAAGGCTGTTCGTCGTGCTCGTGCTGTTCGTACCACCAATCAAGGGGTTATGAAAGACCAGATCAATGCTGTGGGTGACTATGAGGAAGACTACAACTTGGATGCTTGGATTTTTCCTACTGTGGGTGCTGGACTCAATAATTGGAAAGCTGAAGATGTTATCCCTATCTCCTTTAGTCAAGAGTAAATACTATTACTGTGTTGTCGCTTTTAAGTTTGTAATTTCTTGAACAATAAAACTCTTAAGCCTTGTGCCTTACCCAGGGCACAATGGTGTGCTTGTTACGGGTTGTCATTTCATTTGCATACTTCATTCAATAAAATCAGTGGACGTTTTGCTTTCGTAAATATTGTATTCCTTGTCTTTCTTTTCTTTTATTTGTTGCTTTATCAGCTATGTGTTCTTACACACACCCACGTCACTAAAATGCAGATCCTCATCCACTCTGGATCCTGTTGATAACAGTTCTGTTATTGCCAATTATGATTTCGAGAATCCGATCTATCAAACTGAGGACGGAAATGAGGACGATTGTGAAATACCTGTAGAGCTTGCTAGGTTGTTGCAACAAGAAGAGAAAGCCATACAGCCACATGAAGAGCCAGTCGAAGTTGTGAATCTGGGAACTGAAGAAAACAGAAAAGAGGTCAAGATAGGGGCTGAATTAGAGGACAGTGTCAAGAGCAGACTGATTCAGATGCTACGTGACTATGTGGAGATCTTTTCTTGGTCTTATGAAGATATGCCAGGGTTGGATACAGACATTGTGGTTCACCGTTTACCAGTGAAAGAAGATTGTCGTCCAAAGAAACAGAAGGTTCGTCGTATGCGTCCTGAAATGTCAGAGAAGATCAAAGCAGAGGTAATGAAACAGTTCAATGCAGGGTTCTTAGCAGTAACTTCTTATCCTCAGTGGGTTGCAAATGTGGTACCAGTTCCTAAGAAAGATGGTAAGGTACGTATGTGCGTGGACTACAGAGATTTGAACAAAGCTATCCCCAAAGATGATTTTCCACTTCCTCATATTGATATTCTGGTAGACAACACTGCTCAGCATAAGGTATTCTCTTTCATGGATGGTTTCTCTGGATACAATCAAATCAAGATGGCTCCTGAAGATATGGAGAAGACAACATTTGTTACACAGTGGGGCACCTTTTGCTATAAGGTGATGCCATTTGGTTTGAAGAATGCAGGGGCAACATATCAGCGTGCTATGGTGGCTTTATTTCATGATATGATTCATCATGAGATAGAAGTATATGTGGATGATATGATAGCCAGATCCCAGAATGAAGAGCAACATCTTGATCATTTGCATAAATTGTTTGAGAGGTTGAAGAAATACAAGTTGAGATTTGTCAGACCCTAATTTTTGACCTAAGATTTCTCGCATCTCATCTGCATTTCGCATACAATCAAGATCACGCACTGGTTCGTTTATCCTTTTCAGGTGCAAGTCTATGCTTGCAGAAGATCACCATGTTTAATTTTCTGTTATCTGTTCATATTTTACTGACTTCTAACCCAAGATATCAAAAAATATGTTGCAGTTGTTTCTTCTTCTTTGTGTTGCAGGATTTCAAGGAAAGTGTTGTGATTCCAATTCAGATGCGTTTGTTCAGTCACAATTCAATTCAGATGGACGTTTGACCTAATCTTGGTCAAACTATCAGAGATTTGTTTCGACTGCAAGTTGTGTGTGCCAGTGATCTGTTTCTCAGACTGTGCGTATTTCAAAAATTCAAAAATGTGTTATGTGTTGTGATCATCAGTTATCAGACAGTGTTTTGTGCGAAGTTTGGTGTGAATCAGTCAGTTCATCAAGTTTATCAGTGATTCATCTGAGAATTTAATTTTCTCAGTATGAATTCAAGTTATCAGGATAATGTTCAGACGGATCTCAAGTGTTTGTGGCTTAAGTGGCAAGTTGTCCAATGGTTCATGTTTGGCTGTACTCATTATTATCAGTGGCTTGTAAAAAAAAATCAAGAATTGGTTGTGGGCCTAGGACCATTTCATATCCCTTTACGATTAAATCATTCTTTCCAATTTTTCTATTATCCATTTTACTCAACGATCATTTTTCATTATTCTAAACCATTTTCAATCTATCCAGTTAGTATTCAGTAGTCATTTTTTTATCCATTTCGATCACCATCATCTATCCTATATAAAAAAAATCCATCTTTTCTTCAATATCCATTCTCAATCCAATTACCATTTTTCTTTTAATTCTTGTTTTAACCATTTCTAAATTCACATTTTAATACTTTTTTTATTCCGTTTATTCCAATTTATTTCTTTCTCCATTCTTTCAATATTACCATTCTTTTTTATTTAGTAATCACATCCATTTATTTTTGTTACCATTTGTTAAAAAAAAGAGATTATCAAAAAGAAAATATTATTAGAAAAGTCCATTCTATTATTGTTATGAACAAAAAATGAAAGAAAGGAAATTGTTGGAGGGAGGCCCATCAGCCCATCATTTTTATGGCAGCCACATACATCACTGCATACTACTAAATAGTTTCCAGCCACATACACACAGCAGCTCATATCTCATCACAGCATACTACTAAATAGTTTCCAGCCACATACACACAGCAGCTCATATCTCATCACAGCAAGAGCCGTACGCCAAGCAACGAAACGAAAGCCAATACTACAGGCCCACAAAAGCCTCAGCTGCACGAACAAAAACAGCAGCAAAACTCAGCCGAGCCAGGCCCAAAACGCCATCAATTTTCAAGCCGAAGACTTCACGAACACAACGCAGCAGCTAACACGAGACGCACGCATCCAAAACACACTTCCTGCATTAATTCGAAACAATAGTCAAACGCAAAACTCAGCAACATAAAACGCAAGTAAAAAGGCAGAATGAAGCACGCATTCGTCGTGAACTAAAACGCTGCATCAAACAACACAAAACGCAAGGAAATCATTTCAAAACGCATCACTCAAATCCTCTCTATCCATCTATAAAAGAAGACCTCTTCTCCTCCATTCAATAAGCTTGAAAAGCCCCTAATCCCGTTGCACAAATCAAAATCAAGCTTCACTAATTTCCAATTTCATGAACTCTTACCTTCTCCTTTCATCAATTCGAAATTTGAATTCACCTCTCTTGCAAATCAACAGCAACAACATCAATTTCAAAACTGAGATTTGGATTAAATTAAAAAAAGAGGAAGAGAGAAAAGAGAAGGGAATTCGCGAGAGAGAGAGAGATTTTCGGCTGATTGTTGTGCGGATTCGAATTAACGGTGAGAATTGATCCAAGCTTTGTTTCGCCGCCGTGAGGGAGCGCGTTCTATTTTCTTTCATTTTCGCCGCCGCGTCTGTGAACGTTTGGTGTTTTGCTTCTTTGAAGAAGAAGAGCATCCTTCTGTCTATTTTTTCTTTATTTCCTTTTATTAATTTGTTTATATTTGTTTTTTTTGTTAAAAATAAATGTGATAGTGTTTGGTTTGGATCCGTTGGGATCCGGATTTTGTTGATCCACCACCCTATAACCCAGCGCATGTCCCCCTCCTCTTGATTCTTCTTTTCTTTTTTTCTTAATAACATTTTCATTATTTGTTTCTTGATTTATTAGTTTTTTTTTTATGGTTTTGGTTTAAGTTCATTTTAGAAAAAAGTTGGGAAAAGATTTTAGGAACAAGTTTATAAAAAATACTTTAGAAAATATTTTAGAATATGCTTTAGAAAGAAGTTTAGAAAAAGGATTTTAGGAAAACAATTTGATGAAAAGAGTTTTAAGAAAATGATTTAAAAAATATTCTAATTCTTTATTGGATCTATTCTTTTTGGATCTATTTTTTCTTCATTCTTCTTTTATTTTGGTCGATGACAATCTTCCGATTCGGGATTGTTGATTTCCGATTAAGTTTAATCTTCATTATTTCAAATCTATGGATGAATGATCATTTGGATCATTCTCCATACTTTGAGATCGTGATAGGTTGCTTTTCGAGAAATTCAACGATAATCTCGATTAAGATTAGATCATTCTCTTTCTTTTAGTGTGGCATGTTTTCGGAGAACGATCCATAATATCGTTTCTCTAACATGTATTAACACGAATATTTTCCACTTTAATTAGTGGTGGCCAGCCTCATTTGTAGGTTAATTACTCCGTAAATTACTCGGCGATTGCTTAACATAGACCTACAGTTGTCCCGATTCGGAATGCGATCCACTTGGATCCGGTTGCCTCAATTTTATTTTTATTTTCGTGGTTGTGCTTGATTAAGTTCATCATACCACTTTATATTGTATATATATATAATAATGTGAATATACTAACATTTAATTAAATCTCTCGCACCTTATCCTTTTACTTTTAATCTCTCGTTCCCTACCTCTCTTATTATGCTTCTATATTTATTCATCATATTGCTTATTGTATATATTATTGTTGCTTGTTATTTTTCATTTGTCCATTTGGACACGAAAATATTAATAAAGGATTAAACATCTAAAAAATTGGTGACTTTTAACTTCGGACTATGGTTACTATCCTTAGCTTGGGAGTTTTAGACTTAGATTCTAGGATCATCCCGTTGCTCATTGGTTATGGATTAAAGATTGTGGCTCCGGTTAAGTCCACTTGTTTATGAAGATGGAAATCCAATTGTTTCAAGAAGTGCTTGCCATTTGGTTTGAACATTTCTTCCCTTATCTTTTATTTTCAAGTCTTAGGATAGTCCCTTCATCTCTTCCCATCTTCTTCAATTTTCAAATCTCCTTCCTCTTTTCAAAATCTTCTTTGTTTTCAAAATTCAAACATTTTTCTCAATCAAACCTTGACTTAGGTCATTGCTTTTACCTTTTCATTTCATTTCCTTAAATAAATGCTAAACCACATAAGCATATCGAAACTTTTTTCTCAAAAACTTTTAAACCTTTCACAACTCATTCAATTGCTTTTGTGCCCTCGTGCACGTTTCTCTTAACCTTTTTGTGTTTAGATATGATTCATCCTTTCTAGCGGAATTATTCGCTAAAGGATGAAGACTTATCTTTACATTTTAAAATCAATTTAACTCATTTGACTTTTCACAATTTGTACCACGAACTACGGGGTTTTGATCTCGCATTGCACTTTGTGGGTACGTAGGCATGAGACGTTCGTCTCTTCAAACACCAAAATCTTAAAAAACATTCTTCTTCTCATCTCTTCAATCTTTTTTCAAGCAAACCAATTTCAGACTAAAAATGCAATAAACATTTCAAAGGGTTCCCGTGGAGTACCACGGACAAGTCGGGTGCTTAAAACCTTCCCGATTTGTAACCAATCCCCGTACCCATTCTCTGTTTGATTCTTTTAGCTTTTTAGCTTTTAAGATTCGTTAAGGTTTTGTTCGTTCATTTTCCTTTTTCCTTTTGGAAATTAATAAAAGCGCGGTGGCGACTCTGTGTATATTGAGTGAAGTTAATCAATAGCTTACACTCACGATTTTACCGCTACAAGATTGAACCCAAACAAGTGTACTTTTGGAGTTAGATCTGGTAAACTCCTGGGTTTTATAGTCAGTGGAAAAGGTATTGAAGTGGATCCTGCAAAAGTAAAAGCTATACGAGAGATGCCAGCTCCCCGTACTGAGAAGGAGGTTAGAGGTTTCTTGGGACGGCTGAATTACATTGCAAGATTTATTTCCCAGTTAACAACTACCTGTGAGCCAATCTTCAAGTTGTTGAAGAAAGATCAGGTGATGGAGTGGAATGATGAATGTCAGACTGCCTTTGATGAAATTAAGAGATATTTGCTAGAACCACCAATTTTGATGCCACCAGTTGATGGAAGACCCTTGATCATGTACTTAACAGTGTTAGACAACTCAATGGGGTGTGTCTTGGGGCAACATGACGAGTCTGGTCGAAAAGAGCAGGCAATATACTACCTTAGCAAAAAGTTTACCGACTGTGAAACAAGATACTCACTGCTCGAGAAAACTTGTTGCGCTTTGGCATGGGCTGCTCGCCGACTAAGACAGTATATGTTGACTCATACTACCTTATTGATTTCAAAGATGGATCCAATCAAGTACATATTTGAGAAACCTGCTCTCTCCGGAAGAATTGCCAGATGGCAAATGATCTTGACAGAATATGACATACAGTATACTACTCAGAAGGCCATTAAGGGAAGTGTTGTTGCTGATCATTTGGCTCATCAAGCAGTGGATGATTACCAGTCAATGAGTTTTGAGTTCCCTGATGAAGACATTATGATTATTACCAAAGAACCTGGACAATATGACGGACCTGAACAAGGATCCCGATGGACTATGGTTTTTGATGGTGCCTCCAATGCACTTGGTAATGGTGTTGGTGTTGTGATTAGTTCCCCTGAAGGTTGTCATACCCCGATTACTGCCAGACTTTGTTTCTATTGTACCAATAATATGGCTGAGTATGAGGCATGTATCCTGGGTATTAAAGCTGCTATTGATATGAAGATCCAGTTCCTTGATGTGTATGGGGATTCAGCCCTGGTAGTAAGTCAGATTAAAGGAGATTGGGATACCAAGCATGATAATCTCATTCCTTATAGAGAGCATGTGTTGTCTTTGATCCCACATTTCAAAGAGATTACCTTTGGACATATTCCACGAAGAGAGAATCAGTTGGCAGATGCATTAGCCACCATGGCATCCATGTTTGAGATCAGCTGGGATGATGAAGCTCCCAAGATTACTATTGATAGATTTGAAAAGCCTGCATACTGCAACGAAATTGACACTGAAGGGGCAGAGGAGAAGCCTTGGTTCTATGAAGTGAAAAGATATCTTGAAGCTCAGGAGTTCCCTGAAGGGGCATCTGTCAAAGATAGGAAGTTTCTGAGAAGGTTTTCTGCTAAGTTCTTTCTAAGTAATGGGATTTTGTACAAGCGCAATCATGATTCAACTTTGCTTCGTTGTGTGGATAAGAAGGAAGCAATTGAGATTATGGAGGATATGCATGATGGAATCTTTGGCACTCATTCCAGTGGTCATACTATGGCAAAGAAGATATTGAGAGCAGGTTACTATTGGTCTACTATGGAAGCTGATTGTTATCAACACTCCAGAACATGTCACAAGTGTCAAATTTATGCTGATAAAGTCCATGTACCTCCATCACCATTGAATGTGTTGACTGCTCCGTGGCCTTTTCCATGTGGGGCATTGATATGATTGGTGAGATCAAGCCTACTGCTTCTAATGGGCATCGTTTCATCCTGGTTGCTATTGATTACTTCACAAAGTGGGTGGAGGTAGCTTCATTTGCATCTGTTACTAAGAATGTTGTGGCTCGATTCATTAAGAATAATCTCATATGTAGGTATGGCATCCCTGAAAGGATTATCACTGACAATGGCTCTAATTTGAACAACACTATGATTACTGATCTCTGCACGCAGTTCAAGATTAAGCATCATAACTCTTCTCCGTATCGTCCGAAGATGAATGGGGCAGTTGAAGCTGCTAATAAGAACATTAAGAAGATTGTACAGAAGATGACTGTTACTTATAAGGATTGGCATGAGATGTTACCATTTTCTCTTCATGGTTATCGTACTACAATACGTACTTCAACAGGAGCAACCCCATTCTCCTTAGTCTATGGTATGGAAGCAGTTCTGCCCATTGAAGTCCAGATTCCCTCCTTAAGAATTATGAAGGATGCAGGCTTGGATGAAGATGAGTGGATTCAGACTCGACTTGACCAGATGAATTTGATTGATGAGAAGAGGTTAGCAGCAGTTTGTCATGGCCAGATGTACCAGAAATGAATGATCAAAGCTTTTAACAAGAAGGTTAAGCCAAAGGTATATCAGGCTGGTGACTTGGTAATCAAGCGTATTATATTACCACAGGGTGATCCTAGGGGCAAGTGGACTCAAACATATGAAGGACCATTTGTAGTCAAGACAGTGTTCTCGGGAGGTGCCATGATACTCACTACAATGGATGGTGAAGACTTCCCACAGCCTGTAAACGCAGACATAGTTAAAAAATACTACGCATAAAAAGAGACCCGCTAGGTTGACAGGCCTAGGCAAAAATAACGGCATCCCGGCAAACCAAAAGGGTTTGGGCAAAAATTAGGGATATATATAAAAAGATGTACACCCGGCAAGTCGAAAACCTGAAAAGGCGGCTTGGGCAAAAAAGGGTATCCCAGTGGATTGAAAACCTGAAAGGGCAATCCAGGCAAAAGTTAGGGATTAAAGCGTATGACTATGTCTCGTTTGGATCACCCATGAAACTACAACCAGTTGTGCTACTTAATCAAGCTCGAACAGATAAAGCTCAATCCAATTGTTTCCGTCTCAACAGTAGAAGATGAGATACTTGAAGATAATGGCAATAGTAGAATTAAAACTCAATAGGATTGTTTCCCACATAGCTGATTTTCTTTGTTTTGTAAAATTTTATGACAAAATCCTCTTACTAAGGTTTATGTCTCTTTGTACAAACTCACCCGTGTATGGGTCACTTTTTGATATAAATAAATTCCATCTTTTGAATCCAGATTTACTTTTACCCTATTTACATAAGCGAAACGTCCATTGGTTATGTTTGAATGTATGTATGCTTTTGAATATGATTGATGTTTACCAGAAATACATGTAGACTTAATATGATTGATGTTTACCAGAAATGCATGAAAATGCAGTAATAGTATTTACTAAGGACGAACGAGGGAAGGATTTCAACGAAGCTTCGCCGGTTCATCTTTACAAGACAGTTACAAACCCTCAGTAGGACGAATCCATCTTCATAAAGTCTCATCTCCCCTGGAATTTATATCCATCTCTTTTATCCTCATACGGATATACGGGAAATTACTTTCCAATGAGAGTACGACGAACGAAGACGGGATGCTATATCTACCCTACTATCAAACGAAGACGGGAGGTTATATACCTTACTATCCCCAGCAGACGGGAGGTTATATATACCTTGCTATCCCCAACATACGGAAGGTTATGTATAATATATTATCAAACAAGACGGGAACGAGTTCCTCATATTCTTCAACAACAAATCGGGATTTATTTTCCCTGGCCAGCAGTTGTTATACGAAGATACCCAGACGCTTCAGGCAACATCATATCATACATATATCATTTACACCATACCATGGCATACATATCCATGAATACATAGTACATTACCTAAGTGCATCATATCATACATGCATACATAAAGCATAAACTAATATTATTATACAGAATGTTACCTTGTTTTCAGGTTAATTATCCAACAAACAAACTTATGATCATCAGGACTGCTCTATCCTCCTGAAAGCACATTAATACATCAGGACTGCTCCATCCTCCTGAAAATTACTACATCAGGATTGCTCCATTCTCCTGAAAGCTTCTTATACATCAGGATTGCTCTATCCTCCTGAAATCATATCAATACATCGGGATTGCTCTATCCTCCTGAAATCATATCAATACTTCAGGACTGCTCTATCCTCCTGAAAACTATCATTACATCAAGAATGCTTTATCCTCCTGAAAACTATCATTACATCAGGAATGCTCTATCCTCCTGAAAACACCTATTACATCAGGAATGCTTCATCCTCCTGAAAACATATCACTACATCAGGATTGCTCCATCTTCCTGACAATTCATCATCACTTCAGGACTGCTTTATCCTCCTGACAACTCATCATTACCTCAGGGTTGCTTTATCCTCCTGACAGCTTCTTATACATCAGGGTTGCTCTATCCTCCTGAAATCATGTTATTACATCAGGACTGCTCTATCCTCCTGAAATCACATCAATACCTCAGGACTGCTCTAGCCTCCTGACTGCTATCATTATACTTTCATATTCAGAACTGCTTTATCCTCCTGACAGCTTCTCATTACTTCAGGATTGCCTTACCATCCTGGAAGTTATCATTACATCTTCATATTTTGGACTGCTTCATCCTCCAAGACATATATCTGAAGAATTTTCCTCCAAGTGGCATCTTTAAGCCCACTCAATTATATTCAACTAACCATCTGTACCACTTTATGCACTGGTGAGTGCAAATTTTTGGGCTTTTGTGTTCAATCCCCTTCAACCTTCCAGGTCACGACTGGAAAACATACCAATCTAACCCCTCAGGTTTCAGAAAATTGAACAGGGGCAGCTGTTGCACCCCAAAATTTGCCCTCACAATACAAGACTTTGTGTGCTAAGAAGGTTCACAAGGTTCACAAGCTTCTCAACATTTACAAGACCTTTCATGAGGCTCATGAAGTCTACAGTAATGATCCTTTCGGGTACTCCATATCTGCATATGATATCCCTTTTCAGAAATCTTGCCACCACTTGACGAGTCACGTTGGCATAAGATGCTGCTTCTACCCATTTGGTGAAGTAATCAATCGCGACCAAGATGAAGCGATGACCATTTGAAGCAGTAGGCTCTATCTTCCCGATCATGTCAATTCCCCACATAGAAAAGGGCCAAGGATATGACATGACGTTAAGTGGGCTAGGAGGAACATGCACTTTGTCTGCATATATCTGGCACTTGTGGCACTTACGAGCGAATGAACAACATTCTGCATCCATTGTCATCCAGTAATACCCTGATCTCAGCAATTTCTTTGCCATAGCATGCCCTCCTGCATGGGTACCAAAAGATCCCTCGTGGACTTCCTGCATCAACAGGCTTGCTTCGTGTCTATCCACGCATCTGAGCAAGACCATGTCGAAGTTTCTCTTGTACAAAACCCCGTCTGTGTTCAAGAAGAAGCTAGCGGCAAGTCGCCTTAAAGTCTTCTTGTCATTGGAAGATGCCCCGGCTGGGTATTCTTGCTTTTTCAGGAATAACTTGATATCAAAATACCAAGGTTTCTCGTTAGACACGGCGTCTACAGAGAAAGCATGAGATGGAGCGTCAAGCCTGGTGATGTCAATTTTGGGCACATAATTCCAACACAAGACTTTGATTGACGAAGAGAGAGTGGCCAATGTGTCGGCAAACTGATTTTGATCACGTGGTATATGTTGAAGTTCAACTGTCGTGAAGAACGTCAACAGTTTTCTAGCATAATCCCTGTATGGAATTAGATGCTCTTGATGCGTATACCACTTGCCGGTAACTTGGTTAATGACGAGGGCTGAATCTCCAAATATATCGAGGTTCTTAATCCGAAGATTAATTGCCTCCTTTATTCCCATTATGCATGCCTCGTATTCCGCTTCATTGTTGGTGCAGCTGTTGCACCCCAAAATTTGCCCTCACAATACAAGACTTTGTGTGCTAAGAAGGTTCACAAGGTTCACAAGCTTCTCAACATTTACAAGACCTTTCATGAGGCTCATGAAGTCTACAAGTTACTTTATGAGGTTCACAAGGTTCACAAGATTCACAATGCTTTCAAGACCTTTCATGAGGTTCATGAAGTCTACAAGTCACTTCATGAAGGTTCAAAAGGTTCACAAGGTTCACAAGGTTCACAATACCTCCCATGAGGTTCACAAGACATTTTATGATGGTTCACAAGGTTCACAAGGTTCACAATTGGTCAGAAGAGTTGACAATTCCCTCAGACAATGCACCTCCTAAGCAGTGCATCCAAAACTAGGGTTTTGACTTTAGTCAGGCTAAATGGACTTCCAAGACTTCAAGTGAGCTTCATAACATCTTATATGTGTGTAATAACCCCCATGACAAGTTTCAATACTTTTCTCAAAAGTTTGCTCAGTCAGATGATCAGATAAGTCAAAATCAGTCAATGTAGTTAAAAAGTCAAACTGAAGTCAACTGTGGTCAAACCAAAGTCAAACTTCATGATTTTTTGCCAACATCAAGTATATGAAGTAAAATTCATCATTTGATCAAGGGTTGATCATGATTCATCAAGGAGATTCCAGATCATCAAGAATCAGGAGTTTCTAAATTAGGGTTTCCTCAGTAAAAGTCAACTGAACTTTGACCAGCCATAACATTCACATACTTCATCACCAAGTCTCCATCCAAAGCTCATTTTGAAGGAAATTGAATTCTCTACAACTTTGTGTCTCACAAGCCAAGCCCAAAAATGCTTCATTTGGAAGGTATGAGCTAAGACATTATAGGTCCTTTTGAAAGTCAACAAAAAGTCAACAACTTCAAAAGGGCATAACTTGAGATTGGTAAATGATATGGACATGAAACCAATGGGGTTGTTTAGAGGACTCTTAAAGATTTCCAAAATGTCCAAGAACACCCTCATAGCATTAAAATTTAAGGATATGTGCCCTTGCAAAGTTGGGAAATTTTGAGTTGGTTTATGATGAAAATGGAGGTCTAAAACTAATTCTTTCCAAATGGGCTTGCCAAATTATGACCCAATCCATACAACAACATCATGCACGACCCAAACCATTAAAAATCAGAATTTTTATTATTTTATTTTTATTTATTTTGATTTAATTCATTAAAAATCATTTTAAATAAAAATAAAATATGAAAATATGATATTTGATGGAGATTTGGTTTCTAGAATGTCTTCAATGTTGATTGGAATTGAAAAGGAATGAAATCACAAGATTGGTCCCAAAATAGCAAGCCTTAATGCATGAATATTTGGATTTTAAAGCATGATCATTTTGAATCTTTTTGAATCAAAATTTCCACACAACCATTCAATATTATGACCTAAATTCATTCACCTATAAGTACTAAACATAACTCAATCATCAAGCCACGAATTCTCTGCCTCCAAAAGTAAGTTCACAAAGTCAAAAATCCTTCCAAAAACTCACATTCGGTTTTTGATTTCCAGGGCTCTAGAAGGTAAAATAAGAACATAGCCATGTTCCTTGGGCATCCATGAAGCAAAACCAATATTCATATGCATCCCATACATGCCATATTGCTCAACCCGAAGCTATCTTGTTCTTAAAAATATTTTTTTCGATTCCATTAATTCTTGGCTTTTCATTGAATTTTGCTTGGCTAATCTTGTTTATCATGTGATGTAGAACGTTTCTGGGCAAGAAAATCAAAGAAACCATGGCTAATCCGTGAAACGCCATTGTTAGGGTTTGGACCTAGGTTTAGGGATTTCTGATTTAAGGAACATAAATGGATTCTAAAAACATAGAATGAATCGCATGAATGTCTGGATCATATTGCTGTGTTTAATTTTGTGAAATTGTATGGTTTTGTTGGTCATTGATTTTTGTAGGTTTTGCTGCCATTGTGTTTTCGCAGGAAAAATGGTAGGGGAATTCGTAGCAAATTTCATAGGTACACTGAAGAAGATGAAGTTGGTTTGGCGCGGATTTTATATTTGAAATTTTGTTTTAAAATATTATCTTATTATTCTGGATATTTATCACCACATGTTGTGTGGTCCAGTGGAAAGTGGCGTGTGTGTTTGGCTGCAAGACCTGTGTTCGAATCCTGTCTTGTACCATTATTTTTCTTATTTTTCAGGTTAAAAAGTAGACTTAATATATTATGGTTTCTTGCCATTCAAATATCAGATGGGCTCTTCCAGCCAGATGGTCATGCGCGCTTGCCTTTATTCAAGAGGTCCTGGGTTCAATCCTCCCCCAGGCCTTTTGGTTTTTATTATTTTCTGTGATTTTTCAAGAACATGGCATAAAACAAATTGGATCTATTTCTTTATCACCTACGCTTGGCTGGCCTGGTGGTGGGTTTTGGTGTTTGCAGGCAGAACGTCCTGGGTTCAAACCCAGCCAAGGTAAGTTTCCTTTTTACTATTTTTCTGTTTAATTCATTTAATTAATTTGCTTAATTATTCTCTTATTATTAATCAAAAAATAAATTATGTATGTATATATTTAAATAACATATGAAAACATTTATACTTTCTAAAATTCTTAACTTTTATTTTTCTCCATTTAATTTTTTTTTTATGATGTACATATATTAATTAAAATAATTTTGTATATTAAATTTAAAAACCCTAAAAAATATTTTCTAAAACAAAACCCTAATTTTAGAAACCCTAGTTTATCTTTTCTAAATAATTATTAAAACCAAATTTTTATTTTAATTATTATATATACATATTTATTTAATATAAAGTTTTGTAAATATAATTATTATGCATATAATTAATTTTTGTAAATATAATTATCATGTACCTATTTATTTAATATAATTAATTTTAGTAAATATAATTATAATCAAGTTTTCTTCATATAATATGTAAATATTATTTTTATGATTTGTTTATAATCTAAATTTTATATATAAATAATAGAAATAATTAAACCTATAATAATTAAATTTTGTAATTATAATATGTTTAATAATTTAACAATTTGTACATAAATTAAAATGTTATAATAATTTAATTGTCCATATTTCCTCTTATTTTTAAATAATTGTCTATATTACAAATCTAACTTTTGTTTTTATGTTCTTATAATATTTTAATTATTACTAATCCATTTATTTTTAAATTATGCTTATTATTGTTATTTCATTAATCCTTTTTAATTATTACTAACCCCTATTATAATTGCTTATTTTTGCTTATTATTTATATTTTGCTTCTATATTTATTTTTGCTATTTATTTTTTAATTTGCTTATTATAATTATTATGTAATTGCTCCTGGATGTAAATTTTGTAAATATTTAATTTATTTAATTTTCATGCTATGGTTAGTAATTTAGGGAGTGCAAACATGTATTCTATTTTAAAATTGAATTTAGATCATTTTAATTATAAGATAAATATTAAATTAAACACTCACACACGTAAGTCGATTTTTAATTGCCATCTCACATTTCTAAGGCTATCCCTCAATGTTGCCTAATCATAAGGTCAAGTGGGGTGTATAAAGCAAGTCCCTTAAAAGAAAAATCATCAAGTCCCTAATGGTTGCCTTTAAAGATCAAGTCCCTTTTCGAATAATGATGATAGTCCCTCCTAATGCTTAATACACCTCACAGTTGCCTTCATAAAACAGATGTCCCTCATATGTCCCTCACATCCAAGGTAATGACTACCTATTCCTTAATAATAGGGATAGTCTTACCACTTAAAGGATAAAGAACAGAAAAGACTTAAACTTTAGGGTAGGTACCTCTTAATTACTTGCTCACTATTTCAAAACAAATTTCAAATACTTCACAATTTCAAACAATTTTCAAACACAAGTTTTTTACGCATCCGTACATGGATCATTATTAAACTCTTATGAAAATTTTTATTCACACACTACACTTTTCAAAAACAATTCAAAGTGAGCTAAGTAACTAAGAGCCCATGGATAACCATGGATGTAAAGGGTGCTAACACCTTCCCTTTACATAACCTACCCCCCGGACCCAAAAATCTTTTAAAAAGGTCTTTCCTGTTCTTTTATGCCTTTCCTTTGGATAAAATAAAAGTCGGTGGCGACTCTTGCTATCCGCAACATAACTAAAGTCAGTTCTCCCACCGTGTTACAGCAGCCAAAAGTAATTCTGGCAGCGAAGGGTAATGAACACCTTCGGGAGTAATAAGAACGACACCAACTCCACGACCATTGATATTGACGGCCCCATCAAACATCAACTTCCATTTGGATTCAGGGTCAGGCCCTTCCTCCGGAAGTGGTTCCTCATAATCGTTTGCTTTGGGTTACATGATGTCCTCATCAGGGAAATCAAACTTCATTGGTTGATAATCATCTTCAAGAGGTTGTTGTGCAAGGTAATCCGACAATACACTTCCCTTAATGGCTTTCTGAGAAGTATACTGGATGTCGTATTCAGTTAAAATCATCTGCCACCTAGCAACCCTTCCGGTCAATGCTGGTTTCTCAAAAATGTACTTGACAAGATCCATTTTAGAAATGAGCAGTGTGGTATGAGTCAACATGTACTGTCTCAGTCGGCGAGCAGCCCATACTAAAGCGCAGCAAGTTTTCTCGAGCAGTGAGTATCGGGATTCACAGTCGGTAAACTTTTTGCTAAGGTAATAAATAGCGTACTCTTTTCTTCCAGACTCGTCATATTGGCCTAAGACAAAACCCGTTGACCCTTCTAGCACGGTCAAGTACATGATTAAAGGTCTTCCTTCCACCGGAGGCATTAGAATTGGAGGCTCCTGCAAATATTCTTTTATTTTGTCGAAAGCTCTTTGGCAGTCATCGTTCCACCTGACCGTTTGCTCTTTTCTTAGCAATTTGAATATGGGTTCGCACGTGGCCGTTAGATGAGATATGAACCGAGAAATGTAGTTCAACCTCCCTAAAAACCCGTGCACTTCTTTTTCTGTTCTCGATGCAGGCATATCTTGAATAGCTTTTACTTTAGCAGGATCTACCTCAATTCCTCTCTGACTAACAATGAAACCTAGCAGTTTTCCGGAACGCACTCCGAAAGTGCACTTGTTTGGATTCAACCTTAGCTTGTACTTGATCAGTCTATCAAACAGCTTCTTCAGGTTGACCAGATGCTCTTCTTCGTCTCGGGACTTAGCAATCATATCGTCCACATAACAATCAATCTCCTTGTGTATCATGTCATGGAACAATGTGACCATCGCCCATTGATACGTTGCCCCGACGTTCTTCAAACTAAAAGGCATGACTTTGTAGCAAAATGTACCCCACGAGGTAATGAATGTTGTCTTCTCCATGTCTTTCGGCGCCATCTTAATTTGATTATAGCCGGAGAAGCCATCCATGAAGGAAAACACCGAGAATTGAGCAGTATTGTCTACGAACACGTCAATGTGTGGCAACGGAAAGTCATCTTTTGGGCTTGCTCTATTCAAATCCCGGTAGTCAACGCACATCCGGATCTTGCCGTCCTTCTTTGGTACAGATACAATGTTAGCTACCCAAGGTGGGTAACTAGTTACATCAAGAAACCCGGCATCCCATTGCTTCTGAAACTCCTCTTTGATCTTCATCGCCATGTTAGGACGAGTTCTTCTCAATTTCTGTTTCACAGGAGGACAATCCTCTCTCAAAGGTAGTTTATGCACAACGATGTCGGTATCCAACCCTGGTATATCTTGATATGACCAAGCAAAGATATCCACATACTCTTTCAGCATACTGATCAACTCTTTCTTGACGTCGGCCTGCAGACTGGCCCCAATTTTGATCTTTTTCTTCACATCTTCACTGCCAATGTTGATGATCTCAATCTCTTCTTGATGAGGCTTAATAACCCGTTCCTCTTGTTTCAACAATCTGACCAATTCTTCAGGGAGGTCACAGTCTTCCTCAACCCCTTCATCAGCTTGGTAGACTGGATTGTCAAAGTCATGCGTAGTCATAGCAGGAACGTTATCAATGGAATCCGGATGATCAACACTGCACAGATGATGTGCTTATTCAGAATCTGCTTATTTTGAAAAAGAGACGCTAACACAAAAACAAAAAGGAAAACACATTTCCATTTTTATATTTTTGTGAAAAAGTTTAAAAACAAGGAAAGAGAACACAATTTGTCTGAAAACGTCCTTTTATTTCATAGCAAAATAAGATGCAATACAAAACATGGTGGCCCAATACAATGGATCCTAGCATCTTGGGCAGAATGCTGGATTTGACAATGCAGTATGCTAATAAAAGGAAACAAAATAATTACTCTGAGAGCCAGGTGACTTGAACAATGTCTTCAGCAGACCAGTTTGTTAGCTCCTCGCCGGGCGCACACGGGTGGATCGAGTTGTCCCAGTCCCAGTCACTGTCCCCATCTTGGCTTGCTGTACATATCTGGTTGCGGTCGAGCAACCCAGCACTTGTAAACGTGATAGCCTTACCACTTGGAGTAGATCCACCAGGCTGATATCCTAAGCCAAACTTATCATCTTTCTTTTTTAGCTCCAACAGCTTGCCCCAGCCTTGGGCACTTCCGGACTGAACAACCTCTTTTGCTTCTCTATAAGAATGGATGGATGTACCCTCTTTCTCGCTGCTCTTCTCCACAGGAGTCAAGATGCTGACGTTGACTGCTTCGAAAGCTTGGCATAAAGTTTCATGGATCTCTCCATCCATCTCTACATACTTGAACGTTGACAAGTGGCTTACGAAGATGTCCTCCTCTCCGCAGACTGTGATAACTTGGCCGTCAACCACATACTTGAGCTTCTGATGCAGGGTTGAAGTAACAACTCCAGCAGCATGTATCCACGGGCGTCCCAACAGGCAGCTGTACGCAGGCTGGATGTCCATGACGTAGAAAACACTTTTGAAAACTTGAGAGCCTATCTTGACGAACAGCTCAACCTCTCCAAAAACCGATCTTCTCGAACCATCAAAAGCTTTGACAATCAGATCACTTGGTCTTAGGACAATCCCATCAACATTGAGCTTCATTAGTGCCTTCTTCGAAAGCACATTCAGGGAAGAGCCTGTGTCTACAAGAACATGCGACAACACAACACCTTTGCACTCCATAGTGATATGTAGTGCTTTGTTGTGGTTTCTGCCCTCTGACGTGAGGTCTCTGTCTGTAAAGCCTAGGCCATGGCTTGCATTGACACTTCCTACGACAGCTTCAAGTTGGTTGACAGTGATTTCCTGAGGAACATAGGCCATTTGTAGCACTTTCAATAGGGCCTCTCTGTGTGCGGGAGAACACATCAGCAATGATAAGATGGATATCTTGGAAGGTGTCTGGTTCAGCTGATCGACCACCTTATAGTCACTCTTTTTGATAATCCGCATGAATTTCTCAACCTCTTTTTCAAATGTACCCTGCCCAGCCACAGGAGTAGTTGATTCATCATTCACAGCTTGCTTTCCTTTGGCTTTGGATGAAGCCTCAGCCTCAGGATACCCTCTCAGCACAGGGGGAGCAAATAAACGACCACTTCTGGTGAAACCCCCAACTCCTCCGACATTCTCTACAGTCGGGTCCACAACAACAGATTTGCTCTCAATCTTCTGTCCAACTACATATACATCTGAGCCATAATGCCAAGGAATGGCTTTATCGTCTGTGTACGGAACAGGCCCAGGCACGATGATAGTCACATGACTAATTTCTGGAGCATAGATTGTTACAGGCTCTCTTCTGACAGGCATGTCAGCTTCATCATAGAAAATGGTAATTGTTGACACATCATCATCTTCATCATTACCAACTTTGTTAAACTGTAAGGATCCATCATCAATCAAACCCTACAATCCTCTCTTCAGCTTCTCACATCCATTCTCTAAATTCAGACAGTCTTCACAACCAGAACAGCAACCAGGAAACACTTGACCATTCAGCAGTATCTCTTTTACTACCCTCAAAGGAGTCTTCACTTCTTCAATACTCAGCACAAGACTCAACTTGTCACGACCCTCAACAACATTGATTTTTGCCCCTCCATGATTCGGAATAGGGTTCAAATTAACATTCGGCGGTGGTGCAAAGTTGATTGCTTTAGAGTCTATCAAGTCTTGAACCTTGTGATGGAATGCCCTGCACTTCTCAGTCGAGTGCCCGGGTGCTCCAGAGTGGAAAGCGCATCGTGCATTGACATCATAACCTACTGGAATCTCTCCAGGAGGTGGTGGTGCCAAAGTTCTCAGTTGAATCAGGTTCAAATCTAGCAGTCTTGGAAGCAAAGCAGCATAAGTCATCGGGATGGCCTCAATCACCCTATTAGCCGAGCGAGTTTGCCTTGGTTGATACGGTCTCTGCTGATAGTTGGTACGGGGTTGTTGTTGTTTTTGTTGATGTTGATGTTGTGGAGGAGGTTGCATCTATTGCACAGGAGCAGAAGGAATTGTGACTGCTGCCACATGCTCATACGGTCTTCTATAACCACGGCCCCGGCCTCGGCCAAATACAACATTTGTCTCACCCTCTCTTCTCCTAGGAGGTCCACTGAAAGATTTCCTCGCTCATTCGAGCTGCTAGCAATTGGATCTTGTATCTTCCCCATCTTCAGCAAGGTTTCAACCCTCTCTCCAGCAATAACAATATCATTGAATTTGGTGGCAGAACTGGACGCCAATCTTTCAAGAAACACACCCTGCAAAGTCCCCATAAACATGTCAGCCATTTCGTTCTCTAACAGCGGTGGTTGCACTCTGGCAGCGAGCTGGCGCCACCTCTGAGCATATTCTTTGAAACCTTCCTTAGCAGTCTGAGCCATGTGCTGCAATTGTGTGCGGTTTTGAGCCATGTCCAAATTATATTGATATTGTCTCACAAATGCTTCTGCTAGGTCTTTCCAACTCTTGATATTGACTTTGCTAAGCTTCATGTACCATTCCAGCGAAGCTCCAACCAAGTTGTCTTGAAAATAGTACATCCAGAGTTTTTCATCATCCGTGTGAGCAGCAATTCTCCCAACGAAAGATTGAAGATGGGTCTTCGGGCATGCAGTGCCATTGTATTTCTCAAAGTTTGGAACTTTGAACTTGTATGGGATCTTGACCCCAGGAACCAAGCCCAAGTCTGTTATGTCAAACCCCAAGGAACTCTGGGATTGAATAGCTCTGATTTGCTCAGCCATTTCCTCAAACCTCTTGTTCATCTCAGCTCCTTGACCCTCAGCTTCGTCCAGGAGAGTGAACTGTTCATCCTGGTTATCCATTTGCACATTATTCAACCCATCATTGATTATTGTCACCCATGGCTGTGTTACAGGAGCTTCAACCTGACGTGCGCCCGCACCATTACGATTATCAGCAGCAGCAGTGTTGTTCCTGGGTTGACCATTTTCTATCATCTCCCGCAGACGCTCTTGGTTCTGACCCATGCCTGCCATCAATGTCATAAAGTTATCCATCCTTAGCCTTAGGTCAGCTAAGTCCGCTTGCATCTGGTCCATGATTCTCTCTCTGTTGATCTTTGTTGGATATCTATGTGCTACTGGTTGTTCCCGAACTTTCCGGGGAGCTATAGTGCCTGAAACACAAAAAACGTTAGCAACTGAGATACTACCTGCAAAACAAACAAACAGGTTATATGTATGCAATGCAGTTGTTTATGTTTCCAACCCCAGGTCATTCATGCCCCGGTTCCAGTATTTAGCAAAGAAAACCAGATGGGTACCGATCCTCGACTTTCAGAAACTTTCGCGAAAAAACCACATTCAAACCATAACAGCAGGCACACCCAGAAATGGTGAAAAAGTCATAACATAAATCAGCCTATTAGGCAAATAAAACAGAATTCCCCGTAGGGTACAAGTTTCTAAGAAAGAAAAACAAACAACCAGGACTCCTACAACATGTCTGCAGGTAATCCAGATACAAGGAAAACAAACTAAGAAGCAAAACCACTGCCTGAGGACACTGAACCTCCCTCACTAAGCCCCACATCAGACCTAACCTTCTTGACTCCAGCCATCAACTTGAGGTCTTCAATCTCTTTAAGTGCTGCTTCGAGGGCTTGTTGACTATCTGCTAACTGCTGAGTCTTCTCCCTATGAATCTTGTGGACATGCTCCACCTCTTCCTTTTTGTAGGCCATTTGCACTTCGAAGAACTCTTTTTTTTCCTTATATCTCTTCACCTCTTGCTCTCTCTGTCCCTGCAACCAGACAATAGACTGACGAGCTTCCTTGAGAGTCTTTGAATTCTTTTTGCGTTCAGCTTCTCTCTTAGCCTCCATTAAACCCAATATGTGGAAGTGAGCTTCCCTTCCAGCAAAGTATTTCTCCTTAGCTTCCAAGGAGGCTTGAAACTTCTGCAGCTTGTCTTCAGCTTCACTCTTGGCCCTGTTGGCAAGATGATACAGACTAACTACTTCAGTGTTCTCCACTCTGATTGCATGCAGTTGGGCTTCCAACTTCTTGAACTCCTCTAAAGACACAGTATCAATGGACTCAGCAACTGGAGGAACTGTTGGTGAGAATGGCAGCAAAACCCTTCTGGCTCTGTCTTTCAACCAAGATTCATACTCTGGGAATGTATGATTGTTGCACTTTCCAAAGCTAGCTATCCCTTCTCCCTTAATGCACTTCCAAACTCCAGCAACCTTCCTCACTAAGGGTATATTGTCCTTCACTGGGAAGTAGAAAATAGGGGTCAGCTTCAATTCTTCTGGTACCTCTCTCAAGGCATATCCCAATTGTCTTCTTAACAAGATTGGATTGTAATTGATCCCTCCAGTTACTCCCAATAAAGGTACACTAAGATAACTCTCACAGCTAGTGATGAAACGTGCACCTTGCAGCCTTTGAGTAATCCACCTGACATCCTTGGCAAGCAACTTTTCCAGCTTTTGAGCCCATACCAAGGTGTGGTCACTAAACACTACAGTACTAGGCAGATGCCTCATGAACCACATATGAAATAAAGGAGCGCAGCAACGAACTAAACCCCCCTCTTCTTCTCAGTCTTGTAGTGAACTGAGTAATACAAATCTCCGAGCAATGTAGGCACAGGATTTTTCAGCAAAAAGAGATGTATGGCATTCATATCTATGAACTTCTCCATATCAGCAAACAAGATAATGCCATAGATAGAAAGAGCCAAGATAGCACAGACAACATCCCATTCTTCCTCAACAACCAACTCTTCCACCTTCTTTACCAAAGTCTCCAAAGAAAACCCAAGTACACCTCCCTTAATGATGGTCAAAGAATTCACAGCAGAAGTGCTCAAATAAAGAGCCTTAGCAATAGCCTCAGGTGCAGGTCTACTCATCTTAGCATTGAACGGAATTTGATCTCGAACAGGCACTCCCAAGATCAGAGCATACTCCTCCAGCAAAGGACCTAGCTGAAAATCAGGAAAAGTGAAGCAGCGGAGCTGAGGATCATAATACTGAAGCAGGGTATGAATGGCACTTCTCTCAGAAGGATCTAACTCTACCACCACATCCAGAATACTCCCATAAGCTTTCCTGAATCTCTCTACATGGTTGGGTGTAATCAGCTTCACCATCTTCTTCAACAGGCCAACCTTGGTGTCAAAGAACTTGAAATGAATATTCTTCTTACGAGGATCTTCCATCTCTGAAGAGAATACCGGAACCGGAAGCAAAGATATGAACCTGTGAATGAAAACAAAACATGATTAATGATGAAATGATGCAATGCAGATGCAAATGCAAAGACATATGATCATCTGGGACTTCCTGGAATCTGGATACCAAGGCCACATGATCAGAAACCCTAAATCCTCTGGATATCAGCCCATAAATACTCAGATAAGCTCAGATACTCCCAATCAAAGACCAGAGAAACTCAAGAACTCTGGAACCAAAGTAACTGTATCAGAACATAAAACTGTATTGGTAATGAGGGTATGATGAAGTCAAGGGTTCCTGCAAACCTGTAAACCCCTCCCATTCTCACAGGTGTGCTCCGGGTCAAACATCACGGACTCTCAAAGCCGAATAGCAATAATACTTTCACCATTTCCGAGAAATGGCTCATGACCAAATCAGGGAATCGGGTAGACATTATGTACTACGTAGGGAGGCCTCAGCTGAGTCCGGGAAAAACAAGCATCCCTTATAAGTCCCCAGCTTCAAGCGTTGAAATCGAGAAACAATAGTACATTCAGCCCGTAGGATACAATACTAATGTCATACGACCAGATGCTTTAACTGAGTTCCTATAAGAGAACCAGGCCATCCTATGCGAGTCCCCAGTGGACCCTCGGGTGCGAATGGGTTTGCCAAAAAATGTGGTCTGCCACTGCCACCACTGGAGAGGGTTGTTTCCGCAAAGGTTCTCAATGATCGGTCCCCAGATGCACATAACTATCAAGGTCCTATCCCGAAGTGGAGGAAATCCCCACACAAGATATTTCCAAGACGGTCGCAATCTGGGCGTGAAACACACTGCCACTCATCATGTCACATGTGAGTACAATATGTCCACTCTAATCCTATAGTGCACTCAAGCCGGGTACTTGGCTTATCTCTCAGAAACAGTATCACCCAAGCCCACCAAACAGAAAACCAGTCCAGACAGTTCAGTATGATACATGATGCATAAAATAAAGACTGAAAACTGTAAATAAAGCTGTAAATAAAGCAGTAAATAAACAACAATAACATACAACAAGCCACAACAAACAAACATCACCCCAAGAAACAGAAACAAACAAGCGCTAGGAGAGACTCACAGGGGAATCAGAGACCTCTGGTGTTCAATCCCCAGCAGAGTCGCCAGCTGTCGCTCCCCGGATTTCCATCCTGGTACAAACGCGAAAGTGGCGCGGAAAAGAATAGAGTCGTCAGCCATGCATTTTTATCCCGAAGAAAGGGAATGGTAATGTTGCACAAACCAGAAGAAAGAAAAGGAAGGACACAGGTCCTACGAACCAAAGAGACTGAGCTCGGGAGTCGGTTACGACCTGGTAAGGTATTAGCACCCAGATCGTCCACCGTACCCGACGGGATCCACGCTTGCAAAAGAAACTGTTTCAAAGGGTGAGGGTATGAAAACTGCAGCAAAGAAATGAAAATGAAAAGAAATTGGAACTGGAAAAGAACTAAATAAAAGAACAAAGAGAAAAAATGTAGGGAAAATAAATATTGTGCTCGAACGGGCCCTACCCCGCTGCCTACGTACCTCATCAGGATAATGAGGATCAGAGGCGCCGTAGTTCCCCTAACTAGGGGTACTAAAAGGAAATTGCTTGTGCATTAAGACTTGAACTGTCTATGCCAATGCTCAGGTGTTGCAGACTCGGACGACGAGTGCGTAACCGTCTTGCAAAGTGACAAGTAGGAGCAAGTTCACGTACGAAGCGAATGAGATGAGAGAAGAATTCCCGAAGGAAAGACGCTTATTATTTGTTTGGTGTCTTTTAGAAGCTTTTATGAGTGAAAGTTTGCATAGTTAAGTGTACCTAAGTCTTACTCAATGGGATGTGTACATCTCACATCATCCCGAAATGGAATGCGCAAGAGGCACACCTATCTATGGAGGAAATCCCCAAAGCTAGTCCCACAAGTGAAGGCTTAAGCACACTGGTCTACTACCATTATTAAGTATTTGTGTGGTTGTATGGTTAAGAACTATTTTTTAGCTTTTCTTTGTGAGGTACTCATGCTAAGACCTATCCACCACGAGTGATGACTCACACCTCGCCCCGAAACGGAACGAGTGCAAGTATCTCATAGCAAAGTCCCATGTCACATGAAAGTACTCAACCTTTATTAAGTGAATTAAAATTGAATTTGAAGATGACAAGAGAAAGCACCAAAGGATCACAAAGGAAAAATTCTAAAGGGGGACTAAAGAAATCCTAAGTGTTAACATGCATGGATGTCCTAAGGGTTAGTGAGGTTTCTATCCTAATGAAGAAGAAGGAAGAAGAGAAGAAGAAGATAGAAGGAGGGATGAGAAAGGCCTAAGCCCAACAACAAAGGGTTAGTGCACAAGATAAACATAAGAGGGAGGGATGAGATTTGGAGATGTGGAACTCAATTCCCACACCTCACACTTACCAAGCCCCTGCAAGGTTAGTATCATGCATACAAGTGAAACACAATAAGTAAGATAACATGCTAACATCACACAATCAGAAGTGAAATGGTATGAATAAATTCACAATGCATATGCAACTCAAAGGAATGAGAGAAGAAGTATGCAACATGAACACATATGAAAACAAATGCACATTTAAGGAGAATGCAAAGCACAATGCACAAGACATGAACACAAAGCACACAACCAGAGCCAAAACAAGATGAAGAAGGGCTTAAGAAGCCAACAAGATGAAGAGAAAAGAGGTACAAGACCAAACAAATACAAAATGGGGGTAAAAGAAACAATGAGATGAAGTGAAAGCACTTAAGGAAATAAATGACTTAAAGAAGAAGCAAACACAAAAATTCTTAAGACACAAACCCTAAACTAGGACCAGGAAGGTACCCACACCCCAAAAGAACCCCAAATGAGAAGAAGAAGTTGGCACAAGTGCCCTTCTTGGCTTATATGAGAACTAAAGGTTCAAAGGAAGCAAAATGGGACAAGGTTCAAAGTAAAATTCAAAACAAATCAACCAAACATCTAAAAATTCCACAACTCAAGTCAAATGATCTTCAAACATAATGTAACAATGGGCCAAAAGGATTTGGAAAGATTCAGAAGAAAACTAGGTCAAATGGAGGCAAGAACACAAGCTAGGGTTACAAACTTCCATCACAAGTCACATGATCAAGACTCAAGAAATAAGTTTCTAAAAATCAAGAGAAAAATCACATGATAATTAAAATGTCTTAGGAAACCAGATCAAAAAGAATGGGATCAAAACTCAAAATATTGAAGTGTATGGAAAATGGACAAGGAAGTGTGGTCAAAATGGAATTAAAAAGAAGCTAGATGAAATAATTATTTAATTTGGACAAGTGGAAATAGGAAAAAAATAAAATAAAATAATGAGAAAATAAAGGAGACTCAAAATAATATTCATGATTTTTTTGGGATTTTTTTAGTGAAGGGAAGTATTTTATAAAAAATAAAATTGAAACTGAATAAAAGAAATAAAAGGAAATTAATGATGAAATTGGTGAGGAGGTGTGAAGAGTAAGGATTGCATTGAAAATGGTTTGGGCTTGGAGGAAGTAGGGGTGCGAATATCATCAGAAGGCCCAATTGCTACGCTGGTACATATTATTTATGGTGGTATTTTTGTGAAAGCAAATGGAAAAAAAAAGAGGAGCACAAGATTGATCCTACGCGTGAGCTTGGCCTCTCATTAATTGAGCTGGCAATTTGGTGACAGCTGAGTGGTTGGCGTATGATAAGTAACATATGGTGTGACACATGAATGATTTAAATGACATAGCAAAAGAACACATGAGACGGAGAGAAGGTTAGGGCTACGTGGCCAAATCCTGGACGCACGCAGGGAGGATCCAAGGGCTATTGCTTCATCTTCTTCATACAAACCCTAGGTCAATCAGAACCCAGTTTCCGGTGACCGGAGCTAGGGCTCCGGCACCGGAAGTCATCACAGAGCCGCAAACAACCATAATAAATAATCAAACTGTCCAGATTGGCATATTCAACATCACTGAATCCAAAAATAAGCTTAAAAACACCTAAAACCTAATGAATTGAACGGATCGAAAGGAAACAACATTGACCATGAAACTTGAAATGCACATAACTTTTCATTACAGAGCATCATTTTCAAATATAAAGAGTGCAGCATGATCAGCAAACATCAAATAACACAAAACACCACATTAATTCCATTTTCAGATCACAAAGTTTCAAGGTATACCTGAGGTGTAGATCCTGATTCAGTGAGCTATAAGACCAAAGAATAGATGCAATGCACTCCTCTTACTCCCTAGATGCAAAATAAATGCATCTAAGGTCTTGAAACAAGCTGGATCTGATATTTCTTTCACACTTGCTCTAAAATGGCAATGTCACTAAACTTGAGAATAAGCTTCAATGAATGGTTGCTTAAGGATCCTGAGCTTGCCTAGATCACAAATCCACAATTGGTTTTGAGTTTGCTTGCTTGGGTGAAGAGATATGGAAGAAAATGCAAAGTTGCGTGAAGTTTGTGAATGAGAGAAAGAGAGAGAGATCTGGCTTTCTAAAACCCTAATTGCTCTTTGTGTGACCTCACAAGCCTTTGCTGAAAGAGTGAAATGAAATGCACGAATGAATCATGAGAAAAGTGTGAATTTGCATAATTTGCACTTTGTGGAATAAGCATGTTATGCTCATGCTCCCTTGGGGCTCTCAGCACATGTGCAATTCATTTACCACCCTTGATTCAAATCCAATCAATCCTAGCCCTTAGATCAAACCCTCACACTTATTTCATGACTTTTGCAAAATATCCTCTTTGTAAGCAACTTTCTTATTGTGCACGAAAATGTGATTTTCTTTGGAGAAAATTGGTTCAAATATGATGTATTTTAAGTTTGAAACAAATTAGAACCAAAACCAAGTCATACAAAACAAGTTTGAAGCATTTTGCATTTGGTGCCTTCATGAAATTTGAATTTTGCCCTAAAAGACAAGGAATTTTCGAAGAGGCTATAGGATTATCCACAAATCCTATGAAAATGTACTTGTACTTTTTGAAAATGGGAGCCCTTAATCTTCAACTTTCATGTTTGACTTTGGTCCATTTGAAGAATTTTTGATCATGTTAAGGCCATTTGAAAATTAGGGCAAAAGTTGCCAAATTTGGAAATTCCTTAAAACCAACTTTGTACCATTTTTGCAAAACCCTTCAAATCTCCATGATTCTTGAACTTTGATCATTCCAAGCCTCTTATAACATTGTAAGGACCCCTCTTGGCCAAAAAAATTGGGTTAGACCCCTTGAAATTGCACAGTTGACTTTTTAAGGGCACAATTGACTTTTTACTTCATCTGCAAGCAACTGAGGCATTATCTGACTTCCACATGGAATTTTTTCATGAAAATTGGCACCTAGGATCCTCTTAACATATAGAAGACTTTTCCCAAATGAAATGGCCAAAGTTGTGAGATCTTGGTGCTTGAATCACAAACCCTAATTTGGGTGCCTTGTATAGGAGCTTTGCCTTGTCCTGAGATCTCTGATAATCATGCAATCTTCTGAGCTTTTGCCAATGGACTTGAACTTGTAAATGGAGTTTAGACTCACCATAGGACTTGTATAAACTCATTGGGACCCTTGTCATGGCTTGAAGTGCTTCAAGGACCTCCACAGATGACCATATGCTTGATGTTAGGACATGAAGGATGTTATGCCTCATCTTTCCATGCTAGGATGCTAAGAAAATGATATGAGTATGATGAATATGATGTGATATGATGCTCAAAATGAAGAGGGAAAATTTGGGGTGTTACACACACCTCTCACCTTCAGAGCGTGTTCGACCAAGCCAGGAAGTGTAGAATGCGCTTCAACCCTGATAAGTCACCTTCGGTGTAAGAGCGGGAAAATTCCTCGGTTTTTACCTTAAGGAAAGAGGTATCAAGGCGAACCTAGACAAATCTTGTGCCTTAATAGAATTCCCTACACCTAGCTCGAAAAAATAAATTTAATCCTTAAATAGTATTCTCGCTTCCCTATCTCGATTCGTAGCGAAATCCGCTCAACATGCTTCCCCCTTTTTTAAATTGCTCCGCAAAGAAACCGCATTCGAGTGGATAGAAGAATGCAAGAAGGCTCTGTAGCACCTCAAACAATATTTATCAGATCCCTCGTTTCTATTAAGACTAGCCATCAGGGAGATCCTTTATTTATATCTGGTTGTGAATACTGAATCCATCAGCACAGCTCTGATAAGAGAGGGCCCTGGCGGCCAGAAACTTGTATATTTCACGAGTAAAGCCTTACAGGGACCAGAACTGAGATACCAGCAAATCGAAAAAGTCTCCCTCGCACTCGTAAACACTGCCAGAACATTACGACATTATTTTGTAGCACATATGGTGGTTGTAAGAACCAATCAACCTATCAAACAACTTTTGGCTCGACCGATTTTGTTGCCGAAATGACCCCAACAGAAGCCATGAAGGAGAGCGCCCGCAAGTGGATCATCTACGTCGACAGGGCATCTGGACCTTCTGGTAGTGGTGCAGGAATCATCCATGAAAGCTATGAAGGCCTCGTGGTCTAAATATCGTTAGTCCTCTCCTTTCCAACATCTAATAACCAGGCTGAGTATGAAGCCTTCCTCACATGAATCCGCCTCACAAGGGACATGGGCATCCAATAAGTTACGATATTCACTGATTCACAATTGGTTACGTCACAAGTAAAAGGAGAGTATCAAGCAAGGAAAGACAACATGATCGAGTACTTGGCTCTAGTATAGCGGATAATCACCCAGTTTAGGACCTGGGACGTCCAACACATCCCACGTGAGCGCAACTCTCGAGCAGACGTACTGTCAAAATTGGAAAGTACATGTAAGAAAGGAGGAAATAAATCTGTAATCCAAGAAATACTTCCCCACCCCAGCATTGAAAAGGTTGGCATCATTGTCGATATCAACGTGTAGAGGACATCGGTTGTTGGATGACTCCCGTGTTCAAATTCTTGACGACCAGGGAATTACCCGACGACAAGAAGGAGGCTAGCATCACGAAATACGGTTCTTCATCTTACGTCCTGATGGATGGTAAAATGTATCGCTGAGGATTCTCCATCCCACTCTAGAGATGCATCGAGGAAGGAAATGTGTCTAACATTTTGCATAAAATACATGAGGGGATTAATGCTCAACACTTGGGTGGTAAATCTCTAGCTTGTGAAGCATTTTGAGCTGACTATTATTTGGCCAACTATGCAAAACAATGCCAGAGAACATGTAAAAAAAGGGCGGGAAGTGCCAACGTCACAGGGATAAGCACATTCCACCCTCTGACGCTCTAAAGACAATGTCATCACCATGGCCATTTGCGCAGTGGGGCGTGGACATCCTCGGACCCTTCATGACAGGTTCTTTCCAAAAAAAATACTTGATCGTGTTCGTCAACTACTTTACCAAATGGATAGAGGCCGAGGCCTTGACCAGAATCACCGCGTTCAACATTTTGCAATTTTATTAGAGAAATATCCTGGCTAGATTCGGCGTACCACAATCCCTTATAACGGACAATAGCCCCCAATTCATGGATATAAATTTTAAGGACTTTGTCGCCAAGACATGAACCAAATAGCACTTCGCATCCGTCGAGCACCCCCATATGAACCGGCAGGCTGAGGCCGCTAATAGGGTCATCCTACGGGGCCTCAGACGAAGATTAGGTGAGGCAAAGAACAGGTGGGTCGAGGAACTTCACAATGTAATGTGGGCCTACCGAACCACCCCACACTCAACAATCGGGGAAACCCCATTCCGAATGACATACGGAACCGAGGCGTTCATCCCCTTGGAAATCAGAGAACCTTCTCGTCATACAGAAGCCCCTTTAAAAGAAGAGCTCAACGATAAGGCTTTAAGAGAGGAGCTCGACATGGTAGAGGAGGTTCGTTCAGGGGAAGCTCTCCGCGAAAAATCCCTAAAGCAAAAAATCACATTACGATATGATAACAGAGTCGTCAAAAGAGAATTCCAGGTGGGCAAATGTCGTTCCCACCTGATGACACATGGCCAAGAAGGGTACAGACGCGAACGGTCGGCGAGAGAGAGAGAACATGAAGATGAACTGAAAAGTTTCGCCAGCACTAGGCATTTTTATCCCGAAGGAAAGGTAATGCTGCATAAACCTGGAAAGATATGGACAAGACGGTCGCGAACCAGAGAAACTGAGAAAGGGGGTTGGTTACAACCTGGGAAGGTATTAGCACCCAGATTATCCGCCGTACTCGACGGGATCCACGCTTGAAAGTTTATGCTTAAAGGGGTAGTGTCAGTGTTGTTTTGTGTGCAAAAGCTGGAAAAGAATGCAAGTGTCAGTGCAAAAGAAATGTGAAGTGAAATAAAGGAGTGTCAGTGTAAGGAAAGAGTGCAATGCTCAAGACAATGAGGCTTAAAGAATAATGCTGTAAAAAGGGGAATATACAGAGACTTTTGTTCGATAACAGTTAAGTTATGCCTACGTATCCTCTCGTGCAATGAGGAAGTCAGAACACCATAGTTCGACTCAAAGAGACTGGAAGATGAATTGACTGATGAACTGCTTACTTGTCTATGCTCAAGTGTATGACCTGTCTGGCTCAGGTGCAAACTGTCTTGCATTAGACGGAAGAAACGAGTTCTCGTTTGTGAGTGAAGATGATGAGAAAAAGAATCCCGGAGGAGACGATTATTGTTTGTTTTTGTGTTTTCTACCTTTTATTTCTTTTTTGTGTTTGTCATAAGAAAATGAACTTAAGCCTAAACCAAGGGTTAGTAAACTCATCACATCCTCCCTCTGATTAGGGGTAATGAGAATACCTTAAGTATGAAGTAAGCACCTCACACTTAATCACCATGATGTAGGATTAAGATCATTAACCTACTTGCAATTATTTAGATGTTTTTTGGAGTTTTTATTTAGTGTTGAGTAATGAGTTTAAGCCATAATCAAGGATTTAATGGACCCATTACACCATCCTAATAGAAGGATAATAAATGAGAACATTTAAGCTGAGGAAGATACCTCAACTTAATCCATGATTAGGGATTAACCTCATGACAAAACAAACCTTTATTAAAGTGGATTTTAGTTAATGGTAAGATTAAGAAGTGAATTTTATGGTTTGTAAGACAACTTGAGGAGGACTTGTCCATTAACACTTGGGTTAGTCCTTCTTAACCAATTAAGGAAGAATTAGAACCCTAATGCAAGGCCCAAGTTACAAGCTTTATTGCCTTAGTGATTATTAGATGGATTGATTAAGAGATTTAAACACATTAAGGGTTTAACACTTAGGATTAAAGTTATACACTCCATCCTAAGAGAAGGATGCAGGCATAACCTTAACCACAAAGCCTTAAAACCTTTAAGGTTTAGTCCCTGATTAAGAGATGAGAAGAGAAGACACAAAAGATGACACAAAGGTAAAACTAATGGGGGACTAATCAAACCCTAATTGTTTTCATGCTTGGGTATTCCTATGGTTTATGAGGCTTGCAAGAGATCTTCAAGAATAACCACCAAGGAAGAAGCAAAGATGGAAGGAGGAGAAGCAGAAGAAGCAAGTCAACTTACTTCACTTAAGAAGATAAGTTGCTTGAAGAAAGAAAGTAAAGAAGGGAACATGAGTGAGCAAGCTCACTCTAATACGAATACAAAATGCAGCAATGAATGCATAAGAGAGATGAGAAGGAATTGTGAGAAGTGAAGGCAAATTCACTTCTCAAAACACTCACCACCTGAAAAGTTAGTAAAAGGAAATGAAATGAAATGAAAAATGAAATGAATGCAAAGATGCAAACCAAAACCAGAAGCATGTTCATGATGCAAATGATTCTAAGAGATGATGCAAGAGTGTGTAAAGAGATGAGGATGATCATACAAAGGATGAGAATGCAAATGAAGCATAAAGGAAGCATGAAAGTTCATGAATGCATATGAAATGAAATGAAAGCATAACATGGCAAATGGATGATGTAATGATCAAACATAAGTCTAATGTGTCCTAAGATGTCTTAGAAGTCATGTGGATGCATAAAATGTCATGGCAAGTTCATGAATGCAAGCATATGCAAGATGTATGCAAAGGAAGATGAGAAATTAGGGTTTTCATGCAACATGAGATGCAAAACTCAAAAACAGAAGCAAATGACAAGATAAAAAATTGAAAATGCACTCAAAGGAACCCTAAACCTATACTAGGTTACCATCCAAAGGGGGAGGTCAGAAGCTAAACCTAAAAGGAGTTATGAATTTCTTAAGTTTCTAGGGTTTTTTGGGTGATCCTCAATGTAAAATGCCAAATAATTTGAAAATGCAAGATAAAAATGAAACAAAAATGTTTTTAGAAACTATAAGCCATGCATAGAACAATGCAAAAAGAATCATTCACAAACTCAACTTGGTTTAAAAGTTATGAATTTTTGAAGTTAGGGTTAAAAATGAACAAATTTAAGAACCCTAATTCATTGAAGAAATGTCAAAGCATGATCAAAACCAAAAAGAAATTTTTATGGTGAGTTTGTAAATGTTTCTAAATGTCCAAGAATGTTCTTTGAATTTTTTTGTGATTTTTAAATACTTAAATGTATTTTTAATTAATTAATTTCCATTAATTAATTAAATAAAACATTTAAATGATTTAAAAATATTTTTTTAATGCAAAAAATAAAAATAAAAAATATTTTTGGTTTCTGAAAATTAATAAAATATTTGATAAAAAATTTCAGAATTTTTTGATGGTTTTTACTATTTTTAAAAATTCGTACAAAATAAATAAGAAAAATGAATTAAAAAATGAAATAAACAAAAGTATGTTGAATGGATGGTTTGGATGGATTCTGGGTTTGGATCTGTTGACCTGGCGCGCTATCCTACGGCCCAAATTCAAATTCTAATAATCATAATTAATTAATTCATTAATCCAGATTAAACTTAAATGAGCTAATCTCCACCCTCCATCTCACGCGGGAAAGACACATCCAAGGGCCCTCATTCAAACAGAAACCTTAACCCTAATTAGTCACTTAATGACTCTCAGGTGGCCGGAGAAGACCTCCGGTCATCTTCTCCGGTCAACCCCTCCCCTGAAAATTTCCAAATCACTCCCTAGGTTATTTCTGGAGCTCTAAAGCTCCAGATTCATTCCTTTCACTCCCCTAAGCTCAAATCCAGCCTCAAAAACAATTTATTTTCACTTAATCTCAAGATTCGAAGCCATGAACATAAATGGTGAAACTTTCAGAAGTTCATAAAATCCTCAAATCACAACCATTTTCAAAAATAAAAAGTTCAGCATGATCAGCACAACAAGAGGAACAATTCTATAACCTAAAAAGAGATTTCTGGAAAAAAGTTTGAGATGGCTACCTGAGATGGAGCTTTCAAAACTGGCACTTTCTGAGCTCTTCTTTGGTGCTTTTCCACTCCCCTTGATCCCCTTATGCTTCTGGAATGCTTGAAAGGAGTTTATATCGAGTGTTTTGAAGGTTTCAGTTCAGAGGTGACGAAAATCGTGTTTTTGTTTGAGGTGGTTTCAGGCCAATGTGAGGGGTGGGAAATGATCATGGGGTTATGTGGAGATGATTGGTGAAAGAAGTTTGAAGTTTTGTTAAGTATGCTGAGAGTTTCGGAAAAAAATGCAAGAGAGGTGATTTTTGTGAACTAGGGCAATGTTGAAGTGTTAGGCTTAGTTCTTGCGTGTTATGGCTTGCATAAAGTCCACATATCAAGTTGTGATAGGTTTGTGGAGTTGGTGTGGGCTATGCTGATTGGTATGGGTGAAAATGCAAAAAGTCAAGGTTGGTTGTACTTTGAGGTATGGGCTGGTTCAGGCTTGGTACAATGGGGTGTCTGGTGCAGCAAGGATCAAGGATGGCCATGGAATTCATTTAGAGGCAATTCAGCATGTGGGGAATAAGTTATGGGAGGTTTTGCAAATTTGACAAAGTTTGGCCCTTTTGAGATTTCTTCATATGTAAGGCATGAAATGAGATGATTCTTGGGCCAAATCTGACTTTAAGGCAATGTACTATGATGCTATGATGTATTGAAGTGTGTTTGAAGTCACAAAATAGCTTGGCAAGAGGTTTTGCAAAAATCCCTCTTTGGTGCATTCTTGAAAATTATGTGATTTTTGCCAACTTTGACAAGCCATATCTTAAGTTCCAAAATGAATTAGATCTTGTTCTTGTACTTTTTGAAAAGGGAATGATCCAATATACAACTTTCATGACCAATAATTTTTCATTTGAAGCATTTTTGGTTGAGAAAGAGGAGGTTGAAAAACTTTCCCAAAATGGAAAGGTTACATTACAAGTCATTTCCACTTTTGGGAACTTTTGGTTTTGCTCACTTTTCTTCAAATTTGTGAACTTATAAGCACTTCAATGATCAAATAAAGACCATATAACTTCAATTTGATGAAAAATCCACTTTGGTTCCATGTTGGGGGGCCTCAGATGCCCTGATTTTGCTCTGACTTGCTCAGGAAGTTACCCAGTGATCAGATGACTTCCACAATGAATTTCTTCATCAAACTTGGTATGTATGATACTTATATCATATTGAGACCAATAGAAACAAGAATGACCAAAAAATTTGGAGTTGTGGCCTCTGAAACCAAAACCCTAATTTCAGGTCATCTGTGTAGTTAAACCCTGGCTCTGCTTCCATGCCTTGCCAATTCTTGTGATTCTTTGACTTCCTTGATCTTTGGAGGATATAATATGATGATTGAACATACATGGACCCTCTTGGAATGATTGGAAACCTTTGGAATGGCTCAGATGGGTCTTGGATGGCTCAAATCACAAACCCTAGATGCAGATGAACTTGACTCAATGTAGTGAAGCAAAAATGCAACATGATCTGATATGATTAAATTTATGTAAATATGAGGGATCACAAGCCATGGTGTGAACTTAGTGAGGGCAAATTTGGGGTGTTTACAGCAACCTTGTCCTGCGCAGAAATCAGAAGGATTCACGCGAAGGCAGACTCGCAGCCAACTGGGAAGGCCCGTATTGTGTTAAGTCAAAAACGGGTACTGGGGCATATTACCTTGAAGAACTAAGTGGGAACCATTTGCTCGACCATGGAATTCCAAAAAGATCAAACAATATTACAGCTAGAAATCCATCCGAAAGGCGGAGTAGCTGTCGGCCAAGAATCCCCACACAGAGGGGTAGAAGTGTCCGGCCACAAGGATGTATCGTAGTATAAATACAACCCTCAACATAAACGTGAGAGATCATTTGCCCATTATCCGGACAACTGCATCGCCCAACAGGGACACCTCAAACGAGCTCCGTCGTTGTTATACCAACATGGCAGACGCCTAGCTCGCGATGGGAAAGGTCTAAGCCTTAGGGAACGGGGGCATGACCGTGTCTCTAAACCCCTCTAGAGAGAACAGATCTCGCCCCCTCGACCAGTTCCATACACTGTCGAGTTTAGCGTATTCCATCGAGCATTCCAATTCTTTAAACTTAAACATACATGAAAACATACACACGACTTGAGTAACAATACAATGTAAAACAACGATAAATTAGCATAAAAAGTTACGACCATAAGGCCAACATTGTCATAACAATAATCAAAAGGGGACTAAGCCCCAAACAAAAACTTAACAAAAATGGCACGCAGGCCAGGATAACAACGACATGCAGGTCAGACAGTCACTCATCATCAGGAGGCAGGACCACCCCGTCTTCCACACGGTGCAAGGTACCAGTACCATCGACGACCAAATCCACACCAGGATTAGTTACCTTAAGTTGCTCCACGGTGTTGTAAAATCCGAACGAAGCCATACTTAAGTTATCTCGGGCCAACAGTCGAATCCGGGAAATCAATTCAGCCCTAGTCACCATGGCAGCTTCTTCTTCGGTCTCATCCTCCTCGGTAACCACCTTGCTCTCTGCTTCCGCAGCCTTTTTCTTCAAACGCTCGTTGTCACTGGTAAGCTTAACCATCTTGTTCTGAATTTCGGTGACCTCCCTCATAAGTTCGATCATACTCTCATAATGCCCATTAGCCTGAAGCAAGTCGTTTTCCAACTTATGGTTCTCAGCCTCCACTTCCTCAATTATGTCCTTGGCAGCTTGAAGGTCCTTGCGGGAGACAAGATCAACGTCATTAAAAGCAATGGTAGCCTCTAGAATCTGGATCATCCCCGCAGCATCCAAGCAGAGCTCTGCTCTCAAAATCTTAGAATATGCAGAGAGGATGGCAGCATCATCAAGATCAGGTACCCGGATAGATGACCCACCGTCGAACAAAAACCTCTGAGTAACGCAAGGAGGCAATTCGAATGGGTTTGTTGTTGCGACGTCATTTTTCGGAGGAGGAGAGGGCTCCTTGGTCCTTTGCCTCTTGGCCAACGGAGACCCAGCCACCGGAGTACTCCCCGGAGTAGAGTTGCCAGAACCAACGAAGCCATCCAGGGTAGTCTAGTCTTTAACAGTGTCGACCCGACTCTTCGCACCTTTCTTTATAGTTCCTTTATTCGTCTTCACCAAACAATCTCGGATTTCGGCCATTTGCACTGCAAAAACAACATAAACAGATTGTTACTGATCATATCCACGAACTGAAAAACTATAAATCCATCTAAGAGTCGCATCGCTGCCTCTTCGTTCGGGAAACTGAGCAACGACTTCACATTAATTAGTCGGGCCAGAGTAGTTGGTGTACTGTCAGGCCGAAGGAGGGCATGACCGTCAGAATTCACGAGCTTTGTGGGACGAAAACTGGCGACATAGTTGAAAAACATATTGTAAGCCGATGTGTCGTCGGTGTTGAGATCCTCGGGCTTGGTTATGTAATGCTCGCTAGAATGATGAAAATGCACGTTCACCCACTCCAACGGGGAAATGGGCCACCATCTTATCCTCCTCACTGACCATCTCTCTATCGTACAGAGAATCCTTGGCAGCCTGCGAGCATGGTTGGATCATGTAGAAACGATATTTAAAATCCCAAACAGAATCCAAGTAGGCCTTGAAAAGTCTGCTCGCCTGCTTTAACGACACCCAGTTGTGTCGACCATCTTGGGACTTCCTCTGTAGATGGAAGATCCAGAAAAACAAGTTGATCGTCGCTCCTATCTCCAAATAGAGACATACCAATTCAAAGGCCCTTAAGATGAGTAAAGACCGCCTGCTGAAAGTTGGTAAAAGGAAGACGATACCCGGTCTCGCGAAACGTGAACTCATACATCGGGAACCGAAGGGCAGGAAAGCACGAGCAGATCCTCTAAGTGGGCTTCGGAGGTAGAGCTCGCCAGTTGGCAGCTTCCCATTTCTTTATCCTCTCTATCCTGGCCCACGCATCTGAAGCGTCCATCGCAAACTGAGATGTCGTTTCAAGCGGATAATCCATTATCCATAAGTGGTCGCATGCAGGGACATCCGCGCCATCAGAAGCAGCAACCTCCTTGACTTCGCGAACTTTCTTTTGACTACCTTCACCTGAAAAGCAGAGGAAACACGATGAATTCGACAAACTCAAATCCACCCTTCCACCACAGATCAAGTGAAAGGGGTTCGATAAAGTCCGGGGATGTGCCCCAAGGCCAGCCCTTTAGTCAAGAAAAACACTACAAGGGCGAAATCGATACACCGAGCTAATCTTCCCCGTTATCGATTTAAAAGGTGGAGATAAGCCCCTCCATGACCCTATGCTCGATCAACTAACACTAATTTATCAATACTAAGATCTAGCCTAGATCTAAAACTAATCTATCTACTGACCCTAGGGATTCATGAACGTTCATACGCTTATGAAGAACATTCATCATAATTTCCAGAACTTCATAGGAATCTCCAGAAAACTATGAAGATCATATGAAGTTCATAGGAAATGGATGAACGTTCATCATCCAAATCCAGAAAATAAAGGTAAAAGATGAAGATTTACCTGGATCCATGGAGGTTTCTGGAGATTGTACGGTGGCGACGGCGAGAATTCGGTGAGAGAGTTGAGAACAAGATTTCACGGCAAGGGAAAAAGTTCGTGAGAAATGAACAAATGAACTTATTTTCCTCCTTTTATAATGTCTTAATCTCGCATGGAGAATCGTAACAGCCAAAGAAATTATTACCTAGGGCTAGCCCTCATATGTCATAAATGAACTAAATCACTTTATTACGTGTGTCATTAAGGCCTTAGGCGTTTTGTCTTCCCAAAAAGAGAATCTTTTAGAAATCCCTCCAAATTCCTCTAGCGAGCAGCTGCCCGACGCAAAAAAAAAACAAGGAAATTTTATCATGCCTGCACTAAGGTCATATCGACCACGTCCTTAGTACCTTAAGTCATTATCCCCTTCAGACACAACGACTTGGGGGCTCCTGTTCTGGACAGGCCAAGGATATGTCCTACGCCAAATTGAGGCCCAATCCATTATTCAACTGGGCACGAGCCCATTACGAGGTCAATAAGCATATACCCGTTGCAAGACAAGAGTCGTTGGCATATAGTCATTGGGGACTTCCCCCTCATGCGCCATAACGCTTTCCACGCGGTCAACTGCCTACCTGATTTATGAAGGCAGTTAGGCTTAGTCAAAGGCTACGCATCCGCTTCTTACGGGCAAGTGCCCCTTTAAAAACCCTCCATCTTTGGAAGGTCAGGTATTCAATTTCTAACCCTCTTTCGCTTACGCTTTAGTTGTCTCACTTTGAAACTTACTTGAGCGTCAGAGTACCTTGCAGGTACCCCCACCCTTTCCTCCTACCAACATATCACAGTCCTAGCTGAAGGCCACAAATACATGTTTGGATTCTTTCTGTACAGTATCCATCAGTGATCTCACAAGAGTCTGACCTTCACTTGATCCTCTTTGAGATATGACTATACCCAATTTCAGACTTTCACAATGACACACATCCATTGTCATCTCAAGTCTTCTGATCTTCACTCCATCACTTAAGGAACTCTTAATTCTAAACAGAATTAATATTCTGGAGATTACATGAGTGCTTCTAATCAAGCAAATAATTCCTAATATTAAGTACATGATAACACAATTATGTTCTAGCAAGATATGAGCAACAACTCCTTGTTTTCTTTTGATTCTGATAAGATGTATGTGATTGGAAGTTTGAGTAACATCTTATAGAACATCTTCATCTTCTATGTTGAGCAAGTGGCGAGCAACAACTCCTTGCTTATAATCTTCATTTAGCTCAGATGATGAATTGGTTGATTACTTGGTTGTTTTCCAATAATATCAGATTCACCAACTATTGTACTTACTGATTGTTGTTGTATTGATAGATGATTCTTTGGTGTACCAACAACAATGGTCGTGTGTTGATTTCATATGTTCATGATTTGTATATTTTCACGACCCCTCTAAGAAGCACATGATATTTTCCTTTATATATCCAAATGAAATATAATCGTTGAAGAGCATCTGGCTATTGAAAAGAGTCGTTACATAATGATGAAGGTAGTACAACCACGCATGTCCTTTTCCACAAATCAAGTTGGTTGGGAGGTAGTGGGATAAAAGTTTTTTCATTCCTTGTACTATCATTGCTAACGGTAACTTTGTCTTCTGAACATCAGGTCTTCAGAGTCCTCAGAACTTTGTTCACTCAGAATGTTGTCTTCAGAGTCTTCAGAACCTTGTTCACTCAGAGCGTTGTCTTCATAGTCTTTAGCACTTGATTCTACATAATATTTATCTTCATAACCTTAAGTCTTCAGAACCTTTAGATCTTCGTTCAACAGAACCATCTTCAGATTTCTTCAACATTTAGTCTTCAGAAGGTAACAACTTCAAAAGCTTTACTAGCTTCAGAATCAGAACCACTTTCAGAACAGAATCCACAAGAGCGTCGCAACAACAACATATGGCATCCTTGGATCTTTCTGATTATGATCAGATATAGAAGCATATTTACTTCTTCAGTACGCTTGCGGCTTGTGTTACACGTAATAACTCTCATGTAAAATTTAACGCACATCTTGATAGTATTTGTTTGATCTAATATCTTCAAATAATATGATCTGGACAAAAATAGACATCAGAACATGAAATAATTCTTTCACAAATATTCATTGTTATTATCAAAACCTAGAGATGACTTGCAGAAACAATTCTTATTCTTACACTAATGAAGTAGGGGGATTACATAAATGCATCTCCGGTACGCTCACAAACTAATGAATTAAAAGGAATTACAAAGATACGTCTCCGAATCAATCTTTCGTGCATACAGAGATGAATCTCCCAATCAAATTTAAACAGAATTGAGAGTTTCTAACAATTTTCATCTTAGTTTTATGTGGAAAAAATACGTCGATGAATCTTCTGACGCTAAGGACATTTTAATCATTTCACGGTGGTAGGGGATAATCCCTAAAGGTGGAAAAAGCAAATTCCCTAAAGTAAACATCCCAATGTTACGGAATAAAACATGAATGCTGAAAACAAACATGAAAAGAATACAAAAACCATCCAACTCATGATATATGAAAGATACAAGTAAAGAATATCCCCAAAACAACTTAAACTACACTCAGCCAATTTCTATCCTTTTCTTTTCAGTTTACACTACATGAATTAAAATAGAACAAAAATGATAAATGACTTACAATGCCATCCCAAAACAGAAAAGGATGCTTTATAACATGTAAACTTCAACAAAAAATGTGAACCAAAAGGAAATTACAATAATTGCATTATTCATATGATTGATACCAATGAATCAAATCAAGCCTTTTGCTTCCCTCTTTTGACTTTCTCCAACTCTTCTTCAGCATCTTTTAACTGGCTTTGTAACCCCGTTACTCTTCGCTCTAATCGCTCTACTTGATCAGTACTGCATATCGGTTGATACGGTATTGTGAAATGTCTTGAAAATGATTTCAGAGCTTCGACGCCAGTAACCTGTCAATTAGTGATTCTTATCAAAGGCTGATACAAACATAATAGCTTCTCATGTAGCATGTTAGTGCTGTGCTGTGTCGTGTCGATACACGTTTTCAATCTAAAGTGTTGGTGTTAAAGATATCGAGAACACAATAACATACCTCTTCTGGAAGCAATGGCAGCTTAGTAATGTTAAAGTCGTCATACAACATGTAAAACTGGTCCAAATACTTCTGTTGCATTTTCATTCTTGCTTTGAGTAACTTGGATTCAACATCTGCAGGAAAAAAAACAGATTAGCCGGCAGGCACTATTTAAGAGAAAATGCAAAGAAACATATGTCACGGGTATAACGAGCATGTTACCTTCATCATCAAAGATGACTTGATTAATGATGATGTTGTGTGTGTCAATCTCAAACTTTGTGAGTTCTTGAACCAATCTTTCGGTTTCATAGAGTGAGAGAAATTCGGGAATGCAAACACAGACAAAGGTTGTCATGTCCTGTTAATAAAGAAACATATAACTACAGTTTATTTGTTGGCATATGAATAAAAGCCTATTCATTGACGAATAAACATTGTATTATATAATTTTCAAAACAATACAAAATTGAAATTAGATGAAAATCTTACTGGATCTTTGAATTGCCGATTAACTTGTTCAATTACATCCTTCATTCCTTCAAGCTTTCCGAGAATTGCGTCTTCACCAAAATCATCACCCATGCCAAACATGCGAGTCATCTGTGATGAAAGTCAAGAAAAGTTGCCAATTACTAAATATTGAAACAGAACTTAGTCAACTTTAAACCATTATAGAGAATATGATGTGATGCAAGAAGTCTCGACTTTAAATCCATACCTGACTAAACAAACCACCAAATTTATTTTTCAAAGACATCATCTTTGCAAGACCCTTCTCTAAAACTGACGGGAATTGCAACAGTCTAAGTGTATGACCAGTTGGAGCAGTGTCGAATACAATGACAGAATAATCCATTGTCTGCACCAATCTGTAAAAAACAGACATTATTGATCAAAAGATGCTGAATATAAAAATTAAGTTGAAAGGGACATTTCAATATCCAAATGGAAGCATGACACACTCACAAACTTGGTCAATCACTCTGTTGTCAATAGCACACTATAGCGAATAGCATAGCGGTGGTAGGGTTCGGTGTTACACTATTAGTCCACGAGCCGCTGTCAACAATAGCGGTTGTAGTGGCCACTACTTGCAGCCCCAAATCACTATCGCAGTCCCTAGTGCATCCGCTATTAGAGTTTTGGGGATAAATTTCTCAACAAAAAAACTGTTAAACTGTTTTTTTTTTAAGGATATAAATTTCAATCTGAACCCTTTGAAGAAGAGTAATGTTATGATGTTGCTCACAAATATTCACTCTGATCTTCCTACTTTTAGTTCCATTCTGTTTAATTCTTCTTCTCTGCTTAAGTTTTATTACTATATAAATAGATTCTTTAACTATTAAGTATGATGGTCTCTTTAGTTTTGTGCATTAGTCTATTTTTAACTTTTAAACATTCATGTTTACTTTGTACACTGGTTATTAGTCTTCGCAATGGCGGTTATCCAGCTATCCTCTATACCGCTATAGCATTATAGGGAGTTGATGCTACGTAACGCTATCCGAGATTAGCAACATCGGTTAATCGTAGCTAAGCGTGTTTTGCAAATCATTAATCAATAAATGTTTGGATAAAAACAAAATCCACATAGCTCAGTATAAATGATACAAGTCATTCCTCCAACTTCAGATTTTAAGATTACCATAAACGTATTCATTCAAAAATAATCTTCTACTTAGATATAAGTGATGGAATTTCCGCCTTCATTGCGGTCTGCCCCTAGTCACCTGAATTGAGGCATTTGGCTTGCCATCATTGCAGCCTCCAACACCTTCATTGTGTTGAATTTGAGAGGTGGATTTAGTTTCATACTACTGTTTAGAGATATGACAAGTGTTGTGTTTATAAGTGGGGGCAATCTTCACATTACAAACCGTTTTTCTAAGGATGAGTCAGACCAATCTCTAGTAATATGCAGCAAGGACACCCTTTTCTTTTATAATATCAATGGACAACATTTTAAGTTACATGTTAGCTATGACCGGACAGATCCACCATCAAGTATGAAGGTGTTATAAAGTATATAAATGGTGGGAAAATCATCTTCTCAGGAACCATATGCTTACTTTAGAAATCAAGGACAGAGTAGCACGACACAATAGGGGGAACTCGCCATTTGGTACAGGAGAACATTATAAGGATTTCTCAAACACTTATGATAGAAAATTCTTTACTACGCAATTTTGTGTGATTTTAATTACTATTCCCAGCATCCTAGTTTGCCATGAGAAATCAATTTTTTATGACATGGGAGAAACTCTTTGCCACCCCACAACTGCAAACCAATATTATATTTATGGTCACCACAAAATCATCAGCAAGTCACTCATGAAAAAGTGGACAAACTAAAGATTCAGTAAATCATTGTAATCTAAGTAATTATTTTAAGGATACAAATTTCCTTAAAATTTGTTTCTACATAGGTTTTTCAAATTTTTCCATAGGGCCCGAAACAAGCACTTTCTGAAACTATTTTGTACAATTATCATCAACTAGCTTTTAACTCAAATCACAGAGATTTCCGAAAAGCTAAACACATCTATCTCCAAGTTAAATCAGACTATTCTATCCTAAACAACACATTCACGTATCTCAAACAATTTCAGTGGAGTCGCACACAATGAGAGGCTGAGAATCAGCCAAATCACAGAAAACTATAACCGTCTCACTTACAGTCGGATCCACACAAAAAAAAAAACAATTTCAACAATGAGATTAAAAAACATGTTCAATAAGATAACAAGTAACAGTATCCTTACTTCAACATCTCAGCAAAGCTCATAGCCTCATCAATTCCAGGAATTGCACCAGCAAGCTCAGAGAACAAACTATCCATCCCATCAGAACCACCCATATCATCATGCTCAACCGCAGGATCCACTTCCTACCAAAGGGATCACCCCAAAACATAACCAATCCAAATCAAAAGAGGTTCAATTTTCAACTATTCTCACTTTTGCAACATAAAAAATTGAAAATCGACAAAAGGGGCATATTAAGATTCATAAAACAAAATCAAAAGGGGTCCAATCATTCACCACAAGAAACAAAACTTACCACTTAAAAACATAAAAAATCAAAAATTGACAAAAGGGTTATGTTCAGATTCATAAAAAAAGAAAAGGGTTTGTTTTGTTTTGTTTTGTTTTGTTTGTAAGAGAGTGAACGAACCATAGCATATAGATTTGAGAAACCATTAACCAAAGTAGGGGTTTTTGTGAAACGCTGTTGAAAAGCATCGCTGAGATTGTGAGCAGGGTCGGTTGAGATGATGAGAACAGAAGAGCGAACAGAGGCGAGAAGGATAGAGAGGATAGAACTGCATGTGGTTTTACCGACACCACCTTTGCCCCCAACGAAAACCCACTTGAGAGATTCTTGTTCTAGAACGTTTTGTAACGTTCCTTGTGGTGGTTGATCTTCCATAGCTCTCGCTGTACTTTGATGAATCAATCAAATAATCAAAGTACAACACAACGCACGACACAGTTTTTTTATTGAGAGAAGAAAGAGCGTTTTGGTTTATTTGTTTTTCGTTTGTTTTTGGATTTTCAACAAAATCAAACATGTAAATGTGTTTTCAGATTTTGGAGAGGTAGGAATCCATATCAATACCTTAAAATTTGTTAATATATTTAAGGCAAAATATCATGTTTATTCTTTAAATTTTTTTAACAATCAGATCCTTTAAGTTATTTTAAATTAATAAATTAATTTTTTAAATTTATTTTGTAACGATTTAGTTTTTTATTTTTAAATCTTCGTTATAATAAATTGTAAACAGATTTATGATTTATAATATGTAGAAACATCAACACCTTCGAATTAGACTTGACATTGAGGGATTTAGGATATCACAAATATGTAATTAGTTTTGTATTTGATTGTATATTTTGGTCGGATCGATGATTTTTCATTATTTATTTCATCTTTTTTTTACCTGATTCTCATGAACCGTAACTTGTTTGATAAATTTGATTGCATATTTGTGATCAACGTGAAAAACCAGTTCAAATGGTATATGAGTTTATAACGGAGATTTAAAAAAAAAAAATCCAAATCGTTACAAAACAAACTTAAATGACTAACTTATTAACTTAAAATAACTTAAAGGACATGATCGTTACAAAAAAAAACTTAAAGGACCTAATATTAAATAACTTAAAGGACTAAAACATGTATTTTGCCAGAATTTAATTTAAAAGTGTTAGACAATGGTGCAGATCTAGAAGAGAGGTTGAATAGATCTCCTATTTAAAACTTGGCAAATTAAAAATTTATTTGAATAGGTCGCGAAAGCTCCCCGAAAAACAATTGTCTAAAACGATTCGTTATTGGAAGATCGGGTATGCGTGAAAACCAGATGGAATGATAAAAGTGACTGAATCAATTTAATCCAATCAATCACTAAGAATACACAAATACTTGATATTACTAGTTCCAATGATGTGAAATTGGGAATAAAGCTAATACAAAAACAATTAAATTGTGTGATGTTAATTTTGCCAAACACTTGGTGTGCACACAACACCAAGTCTTAACTTCACTATAATTTATAGTGTAGAATTTTCCTTAGTTGCAATTAAAGTAGTTGCAACAATTTATCAAACACCTTAAATGCACAACAATTTAGTGAAATGAAATGAACAATCAATATCACACAATAACAATTAGTGCATAATTTAAAAGAGATGAGGAAAGAAAGAACAGGTCAAATTTGTTTAGGCAATTCCCCTTTCGTCCTCTCTTAGGTTACGTATGCCCCCAATTCTAAAATTAGAATTGAGATATTTATTAAATATTGCAATGTTTATACAAAGAATAAAAAGTAACCACAAAAAAAATCTTAATTATTGATGTAGATGCTATCTTTTTTCCCTTGATTCGAGTTGAATCAAGACCTTCAAACGATCTGAACAAAACTCCGGTTGTAGCTACCTTATTGCAAGACCCAAAGTCTTCAATGTTTTAGCTCAGCTGGTTTCGATCACGATACGCTTGAACCTACACCTTTCTTCATAATCATCAGGTTATCGTTACTTGTTTGAACAAACTCATCGTTCGTCAAACCTTTCACTCGGATGAATCTATGAAGCAAAGATATGTGCAAAAAACTCCAAATCCTCAATATCTTAGAGGACAAAAACCTAAGATTTTATTCAATAAAAACCCACAACAATCTCAACCAAAACTTCATACAAGATCCTAAGTTTGAACGTTATCACCACAAGCAATGCATAATGATTAACAAGAATGGTTATGTGTAATTGTTGATTAATGCAAAGAAGAATGAAGATGAAGAGAAATGGTGTGTATATCTTTCACTTTTCTTGTAATTTATGAAAAATGAGGCCCCAAACTATTTATATGACCCTATGAACTCATAGGAAAAATAACAGAAATTTTAACCAAAAAGCAAAGCAAAAATAGTGGCCATACTAGTGATGAGTCGACTCATCTTAGCAGGTCACTCGACCTGTTGAGACCCGCAGCCAGCCAAATGAAGAAAATTATCAGTGAGACGACCTATGTAGGGTGATGAGTCGACTCATCAAATTTCCCAGGAATGAGTCGACCTTTCTTATCATTCCACTCGACTTGTTCATACTCGTGGGAAACAAGATGAAATCACCAAGTGATGAGTCGGCCTATGAGACTTTATGAGTTGACTCATGAAGTGTTAATTCTCAAAAACTGAAGTTTGAATGCATTAATGACTTAGGAGACACACACACCCTTACTGAGTTAATGCATCTATCATGAATCAAACTCATAATGACATAAAAGGGATTCCTTTTATGCAATGCTAAAGAAGAATGCATTTTTAGAAGTGGTGATACCGACCAAAGTACAAAATGAAATCTATTATAAGTTTTGACATCATTAAAACAAGGATCAAGGAATCTTGCCCTCACATACTCCCCCTTTTTTATGATGAAAAAACTGATGCAACAAATGTCAATATATCAAGTACTTTGAGAGGCATTCTCCCCCTGAGTATATGTTGTATCCAAATTAACTATGATCAAAATAAAACTGCTACCATATCTATTCCATTTCTCCCCCTTTGACCACATAAAAAAAAGAAAATGGATAGGATCAGACAAAATAACCATCGGATCATAATAATAGACATTGCAATGGATTCACATTAACAAACATACACATGTTATGATGTTAATGGAAAGATAGAAAGCATAAATAGATCAAGTAACGTAGACAAGTAAAATGATTACATAACATACTCATATTTGTTCATCAAAGCGGCAAGACAAATAACATAAATGAGAGATAACATGCAAACATTAACTTAAGATGCACTGCATGAATGAGAATCTAGATGAACCAAACCACTAAGGCCTTCTCTCCATATGGTGATCATTCCTTCTTCTATAACCGGTAGATCCACAAGAAGGTCGGTCTCGTTCATATAGGTAAATGAATTCTATGAAATTGCAATTAAGAGTGTTGAAAGACCCAGTGAGTTCTTGATGAGTACCACCTATAGAATTAATCATTTCAAACGTGTTAGAAGCAAAGGCATCAAAGTTATTACTTTGTGTTTGGATTTTCCCTTGCAAAGTTGAGTATCTATCTGCTTGAAGAGAAGCAAAAGACACAAAATTGTTATGTTGCTCTTGAATTTTCCCTTGCAACTCCGTATACCTTTCCTCTTGAACAATATAAAAATTTTGTTGTTGAGTTTGCATATTTTGGAGCATTTCGATAACAATAGAATTTTCATCTTAAGTACGTGGTGGAGATGGAGGCGTGAAGGAGGTTTGATTATTGGTCCACCCGATGTATTCCGACTCTCCCCAACATTGGTTGTCATAGGGAACGTATTCTTCGGCAGCACTCTCATCATCTCTATCACCTTCATCATCATCCAAAATTCGACCACTAACACCAATCGTCCTCACATCTTATCTTTTCTCCTTAGAATTCCAAACGTACACCCATTAAAATAAGGGGCTTTTGACAAAAATCTTGATTAATTGAAATTTAAGTGTAAGAGATACCATCCATAACAATCTAAGAACGATTTAGAATGGCTTGAATGAGTGAAGGATAGAAAAAAAAACAACTTTTTTCCTTGTCTCCTTAAGAGCAAAAAATTCCGCTAGCAAAGTAATGAGGTCAATTAACCTTAATTTTATTTTTGAGTATGTAAATCAAATGTACCTCCGCCATATCGACCCTAGAATAGCCACCTTGCTTAGGGAGGATATCATGAGAGACTATCCAATGTAGAATCCTTTCAATAGGCTTTACCTTTCTAGTAGATGTATTTTTAGGAAACAAATAACTCTCAACAATATTTTTAGCGAACAAATCCTTCAGCATGGCCTTTAATTTAGATTTAAAATCGTAGCCTCCAACATGTACAGAATTAGTGATCAAAGTATTTTCAGGAGAGTATAATAGAGAAATACCAAATAGAGATTTCCAAACTTGATCATTTGCTTCAAAAACCCTGTTACCAATTTTGAATTTAAAATCATACCCTTCAAATAGACCAATAAGACCCGAATAAAATAATCTCACCATATCCTAGTTGTATTCAACATCACAGGCTAAGAATGGGTTGATACTGTGAACATCTATCTTGTATATGATTTCAGGAATATGCATACGAGTAGCAGTTAACCGAGAGTAAACATATTATTTAATGATCTTCCTATCCTTGAATTTCTTTTCAAAAGAATATTTGAGATTATTAGAGAGTAAGGATAAAGCAGTTATCAGCATATTTGAACGAGAATAGGAGCCTCTGACAGATTTTCTTCTGGTTGGTCTTGAAGAAGCCATTAATGAGTTGATCTTGAAGAAATTTGGGAAGAAGATTTAGGGTTTTGAAGTAGATAAAGATAGTAAGGAGAAAAAAGAGAAACTTAGTGGGTTTGGAAAATGCAATATGGGTAAATGGGTTTAGAAAATGTGTAGACCTAGACATTCCCCCCGAAAAAATGTAATACCAAGGAAGAGAAAAAATCTGACTACATCAACAATGAGTTGACTCATACAGAGTCATACGTCGACTCATGACAGCTAAAATTTGCAGAAAACACGCATGGGCCAGTTATGAGTCGACTCATCAGTCAACCTAGTGGGACCCGAGCCTAATAGGATGTCAAAAATGACAAATTTTCACATTTTTGCTTAGGTGGTTCATAATATATGTTGAAGTGCAACAAAAATTCATGTGTTAATGCATGATGATGTATGAGATGAAAATATGAATAAATAAACAACCAAAGCAAGTCCACACAAAGGTTTCAAACATATATCATGGATTTGACTTAGACAAAACATTAGATAAGCTACAAGAAACATAACTTTGTAGAACAAGTTCACATAAATGAATAAATTGATCAAGGCTTATAGATAGAAACAATATTACCTCCAATGAAATTGAATAGTGGTACCCTCACATAGCTTGCGGTTAATATTGATGATAATCATGACATAAACAAGCAATGATAGAGAGCATGCAATATAAAGAGATTATAGACGATATGAGATATCGAGAATCCCGAGTTCCCGACGGATATGAAAGAAAGGCTATGTAGCAAGTGGTTTTGTAAAGATGCCAGCAAGTTGATTTTTGTTGTTAACATGCTCAAAGACCACGTCATCTTTCTTTATGTGATCCATAAGGAAATGATGATGTATTTCAATATGCTTAGTGTGTGAGTGTAATATTAGATTCTTGATAAGATTAATAGCACTTGTATTGTCACATAGAATAAAAATGCGTTCAAGATTAGCATTGGAGTCGAGCAATTATTGTTTGGGCCACAAAATTTGAGCACAACAATTACTGGCTGCAACGTATTTAGCCTCGGTTGTTGATAAAGCAACAAAAAACTTGTTTTTTGCTATGCCAACTCACTAAGAAATTTGAAAAGAAATGACAAGTGCCACTAGTTCTCTTCCTATCCAATTTGCAACCAACAAAATCAAAAACGAAATACTCGACTGAAGAATAATCACTTCCCTTGGAAAACCAAAGACCATACTTAGGAGTACCACAAAGGTATCTAAATATGCGTTTGACAGATTTTAAATGTGATTCCTTAGAACATGATTAATATCTAGCATACATACAAGCACTAAACATAATATCTGGACGAGATGTAGTACGATAAAGGAGGGAATCGATCATACCTATATACCTTTTATATCCACGACCTTGCCTTTTTCATCTCGGTCCAAGCTTACCGATGTGGGCATTGGAGTATCAATTACTTTAGAGCTAACCATATCGAAGCGTTTGAGTAGCTGATCGGTAGTTTTCACTCATAATATTTCGGTCTTTTTGTATCTTTCTTGTTTATGTTTCCTCTACTTTTGAATTCCTTTTATTGTATTTTACTTAGTGTTTGTGTTTTATTTTAGCAAAGTTTTATTTTCAATAAAGTCCGTTCATATGCCATTTTATGCTTTGATTGGGTGGTATTTATGTGTTTTTCAGGTACATGTAAAGATCAGCGATCAAATGCCACTGAAGCGGAATCAGGAGTGTGAACATAGCAAAAACTAACAGGACAGACCTCCTGACATGGTAGCCCGTTTCACAGGACACGGCCCGTGTTAGGGACTCTGATGGAAAAAAGCTACACAGGCAACAAAACTGGCCTCCTGACACGGCTGCCCGTGTCACAGGACACGGCCCGTGTCAGGAGCCCTGGAGGGTGACTTTTGTGATTTTTCAAAAAAATTGCTTAAGTGTCTTCGGAGGGTATTTTGGGGATTTCATATGATTTAATTGGACTGAAACTTTTTAGGCTGAAAGGAGAGAGGGAAAACACACTTTTGATTTTTATGTAAGAATTTCTGGATTGAAACGGATGCTCTCAGGAGTCTTGGGAGGAAGGAGATCTTTGAACAGCGGAAGCGATTGAAGATCAATGAAATCCCAATTTTAGTGTAATGGCTTATTCCTATTTGTATTTTGTTATTGTTTTTGTTATGAACATGAAAGGCTAAACCCCCCAATGCTAGGGGGTGTCCCTAATTTCCCTTTGTAATAACATTTTGATCATTTTAATAGCAACTTCACAGCTTTCTCACAATCACCTTGTTGTATGATGTTTTTATTGCAAACCTATATTGGAAAATAGGGTTTATATTTACGGTTAACGTTAGGTCGGAAAATCATCGTTAACGCTTTCATATAGGAATTTTATATTATATATCTCCAAGGAATTGGGATATCATAATTTAACCGTAATACTTTTGATTAATTAAAAAACTTGGTACTCCTTCTATACAACCAAGGAATTGGGGTATAGAGGGAATACAAAAGGGTTTTCTTTAAAGGAATTTAGAAAAACTACTCTAAAAAGATGGTGATGATTTAGCCTAGTGGTGATTTACTAATGTTAGGGTTATTTGTTATTATAATGGATTTCATACACCTTTCCTAGTGTTATTCTCATATTTGTCAAAAATAACTTATTTTTGTATTAAGTGTTTTTTGTTAGTTATAATTCTTAAACCTATTGAAACAACTCTTAAAACTTTTGTTCAATTGAAATTGTAAAGAAAAACTTATTTTCATGTGCAATCCTCAAGAGATCGACACTGGGAAAATCCCTTTTTATTACTACATTGATAAAATAGTACACTTGTTATTTTACCGATCAAGTTTCTGGCGCTGTTGTCGGGGACTGCTAAAATATAAGTTTTTTTTAGTAATTCAATTGAAATTTTGTTGCTCTACGACTAAAAAATATATTTGTATTTCTATATCAATTTTTTTATTTATTATCATAACTGATCTGTGTCTAACTTTTTATGCGAGGTAAGACCTCAGCTGAATTTTCCTCTGACGTGGAACCTGAAAGATCATTGCACGAGAGACTTCGAAAGAACAAATTTGAAAGAATGACAGGGTCAAGTGCATGTCCTATTGTTGTGTATCAGGAAAAGGAAGAGGAGATATCTGCGGATTCTGAGCATAGTGATTCAGACACAGACAGAGAAACAAATCCAGAAGTAGTTCGGATGGCTGATAATCAACCTCCAGTAGAGAGACTGTTAGGTGACTATGGAGGAGAAAATACTCCACCAAATCGGATGACCATTGCGAACTAACCAGTGAATGTGGCTCACTTTCAGTTGCACCCTTCAACTATCCTTCAGTTGGAAAGCAAACGTTTCTTGGGAAGGATCAATGAAGATGCAAACAAGCATCTATAAAGATTCCTTACTACCACAACATCATTGAAAATAAAGGGCATTCTGAGGAAGCAAAGAGACTGATTATGTTTCCTTTCACTCTAACTGATGATGCCTAAGAATGGTTTTACTCACTTCCAGCTAGAAGCATCACCACTTGGCAAGAGATGGAAACTGCATTCCTTAATGAATATTTCCCTACTTCTGTATATATCTGCAAGAGGTACGATATAATGAACTTTAAGCAGGAAGAATGGGAATCAGTGGAAGATGCCTACAAAAGATTCAATAGATGCTTGGTCGTGTGTCCTACTCATAACATGGACACGACTGAGCAAATGCAGAATTTGGTGAATGGTCTTAGGATAAAGACCAAACAGCTTATTAACACAACTGCATGTGGCTCTGATGGGCGAAGACTTAATGTGTCTAACAAGATCTAAACTGCAAGTTCACAGCCTATCACAATAGTAATAAAAAGATGTCGAACCCACAGGGACTTTGTAATCACTCTAGTGCTAGAAGGTCTGCTAGTTTAGCTAAGGCGGAAATTTGTCACGGTTATGGTTTTAGGGATTAAAAACGAGAAACTAAACTTAATTAAAGAGATAATGATAAGGCGGTCGGTATGTAATAATATTAACCTATGCGGATCAATCTAGTCTAAGCTTATAAAGATGTTTCACTTAAATAATTCTGTAGAGATTACCAGTTTAAAAATCCTCGACTCACACTCTCGTGGTCTTATCTCAGATCATACTCCTAAAGCCCTATGTCTGCTCTCGCTAGCCCATAAGTGTTTAGAAAATAATTTTTGAAAACTTAATAAGTCTAACTCGTTTTAAAGCGATCTCGCTGTATTTAAATCGAATGCCTAACTTTAGCTATCCGGTTAAAATCTCACACTCTCGTGGTCTCGACCTAACCTATTTTACTTCTCTTACTCTCGTAACAAAAAGCTTGATTTTAATTATAAAAAGTCACAGCCAGAATATAAGTTCGTAAATAATTTTAGCTTAGATTTGATTCATCTGTTTGGTTGCTTTATTACATACCGACTCAGTTAATTTAGCTGCTCATATTAATTAAAACAACAGACAAACACAAAATGAAATTAATAGACATTAAAACATGCATTATATAATGACTACAGGAACTTAACATAAATAAATAAAACTTAATATTAATTGCAAATTAAAACCTGAACAAAAAAATTCTTCGGCTCCTTCTTCCACAATCTGGCAAGCTTGGAGCGTCCAAATTAAAATAGAGTACTAAGTTCTGAGGCTAAAAGAAAATAATGCGATAAAAATTTCCTGATGTTGGAAATTGTTATTAAGGTAAGGAAAATAAACTAAGCAGAGAAAAACAAATGCTGTAAAAATGGGTGTAGAAATCGGCAGAGCTTTCGCATAAAATTGGCAAACAAAAACTCCATACCCTTCTCGTCTCAGCTTCTTCTATTTATAAGCATTTACTGGGCTTTTAGTTGAAAAAGAGAAAGTGGACTTCGTGTGCGTTTGTTGAGAAAATCCAGGAGAACATGCTTTACTTGGTTCAGTGGAGGAGATAAATACGGAGTCAACAAAGACTCTTTCTATTCGTTGCACGTCTTCATATATATATCCAAATAAATTAAATAAAGCTTGTAACGGTCGTAACATGTGTGTAACGGGCAGATTTCTCATATTTAGTGCGTCACGGTCGTAAGACCCTTGTGACGATCGTAACACATCAAAAAGGCGCGTCACGGTCGTAAGACCCTTGTGACGACCGTGACAGCAACAAATTATGCAGTTTTAGCAGAATTGAGTTCTTCTCTTTTCTTTTCATGCTAAATTTTGTTCCTTTGATCTTTTTCCATAATTTTGGCTCTAGACATATTGTACCTGCAAGGTGGCATAGAAACTCGAAACAATCGGGAGTTAAAAGGACTAATGTATGATAAAAACAGACTAAAACATAGTAATAATACGATGCGATTTCTCGTTATCAAACTCCCCCATACTTAAACCTTTGCTTGTCCTCAAGCAAATAATCAATTGAAAAATGATCGGACAAGCTTCATCAGATGCATACACATAACATACCATTGGTTTTCTCCGAAACAAATACGAGAAATCATTAGTTAGATAGACTGATATTAGAGTAGAACACTAACGATGCACTAATGACACAAGCAACAAGCTAAGTCGTCGACTTCCCTCTAAACGAAACATTCAGTAATTCTGTTATGATTCTACCTAGAGTTCCTCGTTCTTATTTCACCAGGTTTCGTTCTAGTGCAATCACATTAAGCCCTTTGTCTTAGCACGCACGTAGTGGAGTAGCCGGTTAGTGACTTTGATCCTTTATTAGCACGGGGTCTGGTACACGAATGTGGCAACCCTTTACATGTTATCCAGATTGGAGGTTGTGGGGGATCGAGTCGTAGCACGCCCTACCAAGTTCAGAACCAGATACCTCTGAACCAACCAGCAATGGACTCCTTCTTATATTACTCATCTCTTATATGCGACTGTGTACTTTGGTGCAAATTCTCTTTTTATGGCAGCAAGATATGAATGATTGTTTATAAATTAGGCATCAAACACTTATGTTCATCGGCTCCCCACGTGGTTTGTGTCTAGACGGTGCTGACTGCTAGTATAAACTACTAGGGGTTACTTTAGAACTAAGACTTAAGATATAGGCATAACAGTTATTGAAATGGATTGCTTAAGTAGGAAGTCTAAGGTATCAAGACTGTATTGATCTTGTTGGATCTTTCTCAACTTCCTAACTACGATTCCATAGGTATGTCGAGTTATGCGAAGATAAAGCAAAAAAAATTTGGTATGGCTAAATAAAGCGGGGAAGAATTGAAACTTAAGAAATATCATAAATATTACTTGTTCAATTGAAAATGCGGAAAGGGAAAATACAAGGAATGGAAAATGGAAAGGTACCTCTCCCACACTATATCAGACATTGTCCTCAATGTTGTGATATTAGAGCGGGGAAATATGATACAAAAACAGAATGAAAAACTAAAAAGAAAAACTAATGCTACTAACGACCACGGCCTCGGCTTCTGGTGCGGGAACGTCTGGTAGTAGTGGCTTCGTCATCAGAACCATTGACAGTAAGAGAGGTGACGTCCCTCCTCAAAGCTTCTAACTCGCTTAAGACCTCATATAACTTATTATCCGTTGTTTCCTGGTTTTTAACAACAGTGGCAATGAGTGCAGCATATTGCTCCTGTTGCTTCCGCTCAAGTGCGGCATTCATCTGGTTTTGCTGGTGAATGGCACGGAGGATGTCTTCAAGGGTGATCTCAGCAGAAGGCGGCTGCCTGGTAGAAGTCTCAGGTATGTCCTGAACTGGCTCAACACGATCCATCGCATCTTGCATCTCATCCACAGGTGCATCAGGCTGGTCGTCAACAATTGGAACATGGCCTGTGGGATCTGGTAAATCAAATAGCCAGTTGGCTCTGTTTGATGGATCAATTCTGTTCCTGCAAGGCAAAACGATGTTATGATAAATGGTGCCTTGTATCACAGGGTTAAACTTGCCATCCTACGCTGAGAGATCATGTGTGCAGACTTGCAGTAGCTCATTGTAAGTAGCTCCGGTGACATATAAGGCAGATCAGTGAGGTGAGCACCAAGATTCAACTGTAGAGCTAGGGAAGTGACAATCCCGCCAATATAGAATGGTGTGGCGCCTCTTTGTGCTACGGATTGAATGTGGGCCAGTAGGAACGGAGCGGCGTTGATATGCTCGTCATTCAGAGCACAATACAAGAACAGGAGCTCCTTAGAATTGAGCTTATGGTTGCTCTCTCTTGCGAAGATGGTGTTGCAGATGATACGATGAAAGTACCGGATTGCTGGATTATGAATGTGAGTGACGTTGAGACTATGATAGGCTGAAGCACGGCTGTTGGTAATGTTGTACCACAAAGTAAAAGCTTCCTCATTGAAGTTTTCGGGCACACGAAGGTGGGCACCGTCACCGTGACTGAAGCCTAGAAGTTCTGTGACTCTAGTTTGTGTGAGTTCAAACTCTCTGCCCAACATTCGGAATTTTGCTATACCTGTGAGTTGGTTTGTGGATCCAGAGGGTGTGATGTATTGGAAAGAGCTCAGGAACTCCAGAGTGAGGGTTGCAAAAGTTGGTTGGGGTTGGCTGCATAAGTCCCATAAGCCGACTTTTTTAAGAAGTAGCTTCACTCTTTCGAACAAGCCTAACTCTCTTAGACAGTCAAGGTTGACGTACCAAGTCGTTTGGAGCCCGCGGGTTTGAAACTTTTCAAACTTAGCTCTCTGTGTTGTTCCTTGTTCTCCTTCTCTAAATGTGATGGTTGCCATTGCATGCAAAGGAAGTTTAGCGTGAGATATTTGTTGGAGGATTTGTGATGAAAATGTGAAGAAAATGGATTGATTTATAGTGGAGTGAAAAGGAATTTGTGGAGTTGGAATTAAATGGGGAAGTGGAATGGAGTGGAGGGATTAATGGTGAATATGAGTGGTTATGGGAGAGAAATGGGTAATGGGCGGTTAGAAGATTAGGAAAATAGAAGTGGAGAAAGGAAGAAGAACGACCTCTGTAACTCAGAGGTCGTGCGTTCAGATTGTCACGGTCGTAATGGATGGGTTACGGTCGTAACACGCTCATTTGCCTGTTACGATCGTGAAAGGGGCTTACGACCGTTAGGCTAACAAAGTATGAAATTTAAATAGAATATTTACCTCAGTTCAATCCATTTATAATTCATATCATATTAATTAATTAATTCCAACATAACAACATAACAATGGATCAATATATAACAGCATTAGATTTCATCACACAAAAATTCATCAAAATATCCAGCAATCAAAAGTATCAGTATATGTTATTACTGATAGTAACAAATTGCACACAGTATTAATCAAACATGCAGTGGGAATTTTGGTAAATGCACTAAATTATGAAAACACGTAAATAGACTGAATGAAAAATTGCATTAATTGAAATACTTTGTTCTTGACAGAACAGAAAGAAATTGCAGAAACTTAAATGTGCAGTAATAAAAATGAACTATGAAATGTTGCAAAAATTTAAAACTAACTATAAACAAAGAAGCAAAAAGTAAAATTAAGCAAATCACTACAGCTCATCAAAGTCGTTTCTTCAGGTCTTCAAGTGCGGAATTCATATGGTAAAACTGTTCACATGTTAAATCAGTTAGGCCTATAATGTCCAATCTCATGCTCTTAACTTCATCCTTAACAACATTAATGTCAACTTGGTATACTTCAAGAGTCGTCAAAATTTTGTTCAAGCTTTCAGCATATCCTACTTTGTTGATTTCAGGGGTCTCAATATCTTCATCAATGTGGTTGATGTCATGGTAACCAGGACGGGTCTCAGGGTCACTCTCTTCATCAGTTATCATATCATCCCTAATTTGGTAGGATTGTGGTGTTTCAGGTGTTGTTGGATGGTCAGGAGGAGTAAGCTCATAAAGCCAATTATCTTTGTTGTGAACGCTGACTTTAGCATGGTTTGGCAAGGTGAACAAGGTTACGATTTCATTCCTAATCAGGTACTCGAATGGTGGTTATCCTATGTTTCCTATTATTCGGCGGTTAAAGCAAAAATTCAAATTCATAGGGCGAATGGTACCGAAACGGGTGCACTTGTGTAACTGATATCTAAGTCCGAGGGCGTTAGCAATCATGGTGACTAGGCCTCCTACCATTATTGGTAGATTAGATTCCTCCTGGATGCGAGTAAAGGTCTGCATCATGAAGGGTACAACATTTACGGGTTTGCCTTCGGTCAAACAGTTCATTATGAATATCTCGTCCTTAGATACTTCAGTAAGGTTCTCTTCCTTTCCAAATAAGGTGTGGGCAAGGATTTTGTGAAAATAGCGGATAACGGGGTTGTGTATTTCAGTATTTTCCATGCTATCTGGCTCAGGGTGGTAGTTTCCTGTTAAAGTTCCCCAGAAGAAATCTAGCTCAATATCCATCAGTTCTACCTGGGTGGTAGTAAAAGCAAAAGATCCGCTAGGAAATCCTAGTAGGTCCGCTAGTTCCTTGTGGTTATAGACATATTCGATACCGAATAGTAGGAAACTAATAAATCCTTTCCGTAGTCCAAATCCACGCTCAGGTAGGTAAACTAGGGAGCTTAAAAATTCAAGGGTGAGCTCACGGTAAGTTACAAACTTATATTTTATGAGAGCTTTCTCCCATCCAAGCTGGTTAAACATGTATAGGATGCTATCATTGATACCTAAGGTTTTCATAGTTTGTTCATCATAATACAGAGTCAAGTCCATATGTCTCTGTGATAATTCTTCAAATTTCCTCCTTTGGTTCCTACCTCTAAATATGGTTTCCATGAAGTTCCTTGGTTGGTTAGCCATAGTTAGTGTTAAAGCGGGAGAAACAAATCAGGGGAGAAAGAGGTAAGGTAGAAAAGACTTTAGAAAATCTGTAGCATGACAATTTTAAAAATGATTTAGAAACCGAAAGTTAAAAATAAAGAAAATAAGGAAAGAAATAAATAAATAAAGTCAATAAAAATGAAATAAAACAATAAAATGGGTTGCCTCCCACTAAGCGTTGTTTTTATCGTCATCAGCCTGACGTAGTGCTTAGTGCTAGATTAATCAGGGAAGTTAGTGGAAAACTCTAAGAGTTTTAAATTATTCGAATAATCTATGTTTTCAATATTATGGTAATGTTTTAATCGTTGTCCGTTTACTGTGAACGGTTCATTATTCCTACCCTTAATTTCTATTGCTCCGCTCGGGAACACTTTAGTAATTTCAAAGGGTCCTGACCATCTAGATTTTAGTTTTCCAGGAAAGAACCTAAGTCTTGAATTGAAGAGGAGAACAACGTCTCCCACACTAAATTCTTTCCTAGATAGGCGCTTATCGTGCCAACGCTTGGTTCTATCTTTGTATATCTTAGCATTCTCGTATGCGTCCAACCTTAATTCTTCCAATTCATTAATGTCGAGGATTCGCTTTTCTCCAGCGGCAGTGTAGTTTGTATTAAGTGTTTTAATCGCCCAATATGCTTTGTGCTCTTGTTCAACCGGGAGATGACAGGCCTTCCCATACACTAGTTTGAAGGGTGTAGTTCCTATGGGTGTCTTGTAGGCTGTCCTATAAGCCCATAAAGCTTCATTAAGTTTAGATGACCAATCCTTCCTAGATATGGCAACAATATTCTCTAGAATTTGTTTTATTTCTCTGTTCGAGACTTCGACCTGTCCACTAGTTTGCGGATGATACGGTGTTGCTACACGATGTCTGACTCCATACTTAGATAGTAATTTGTCGAATATTTTCGAAATGAAATGCGAGCCACCGTCAATAATGACAAGTCTAGGCACACCAAATCTTGGAAATATTATATTCTTGAAAAGCTTAATTACTACTCGTGTGTCATTTGTAGGAGAATCGATAGTCTCGATCCATTTTGAAACATAATCGACAGCTACGAGTATGTACTTGTTACCGAAAGAAGATGGGAATGGTCCCATGAAATCGATTCCCCAGACATCAAAGACTTCTACTTCTAATATTCCTCTTTGAGGCATTTCATCTCGTCTTGAAATGTTACCGGTGCGTTGATACCGATCGCAATTTATAACAGCGATGTGGACATCTTTCCATAGATTAGGCCAAAATAGGCCGGCTTGTAAGATTTTTGCACAAGTCTTGGAAGTGCTTGCGTGTCCACCATAAGGAGATGAATGACAATGAGCAATGCCATCTTCTATTTCTTCTTCGGGTATGCACCGACGGAAGATTCCGCCAGGTCCTATCTTAAACAATAATGGTTCGTCCCAATAGTAATACTTGAGATTGTGGAAGAATTTCTTTTTCTGCTGATAGGTTAAGTCCAGTGGAAGTGCTCCTGCAGCTAAGTAGTTGACAATGTCAGCGTACCATGGCAGTCCTACGGTTGTTTGGATTGTTTCCACGGCTTTTGGTTCATTTATGTCTAACCGAGCTGGGTCGCTTCTTATTTGTGCTATCAGCTGTTCATACGGAAAATCGTCGTTAATCGGCACTTGTTCGGGTTTAATACCTTCTATTCTAGATAAATGGTCTGCTACGACGTTTTCAGTGCCTTTCTTATCTTTGATTTCGAGATCAAACTCTTGTAAGAGTAAGATCCATCTCAGGAGTCTTGGTTTGGCATCTTTCTTTGTTAGTTAATACCTGATAGCAGCGTGGTCTGTGTAGATGATTATTTTTGCTCCTACTAGGTAGGAATGGAATTTATCAAGCGCGAAGACAACTGCTAACAACTCTTTTTCAGTAGTGGCGTAGTTCAATTGAGCAGAATCTAAAGTTCTACTGGCATAGTAAATTGCGTGAAGTTTCTTGTCCTTCCTTTGTCCTAGAACTGCGCCTACAGCATAGTCACTCGCATCGCACATGATTTCGAAAGGTAATCTCCAGTCAGGTGGTTGCATGATTGGTGCGGTGATGAGGGCTGTTTTTAGAGTTTCGAATGCTTTAAGACAATCTTTATCGAATATGAACTCAGCGTCTTTCATTAATAAACCGGTAAGAGGTTTAGTGATTTTCGAGAAATCTTTGATGAATCGTCGGTAGAAACCGGCGTGTCCTAAAAAGCTTTGTATTTCTCGAACGGTCTTAGGCGGTTGAAGATTTTTTATAACTTCTATCTTAGCTTTATCAACTTCAATTCCCTTGTCAGATATAACGTGTCCTAGTACGTTTCCTTCTCTGACCATAAAATGGCATTTTTCCCAGTTAAGTACGAGGTTTACTTTTACACATCTTTCTAACACCATTTCTAAATTTGATAGACATCCTTCAAAACTTTGCCCGCATACAGAGAAGTCGTCCATGAACACTTCCATGATGTTATCTATGAAATCTGCGAAGATTGACATCATACATCTTTGAAAGGTTGCAAGAGCTTTACATAATCCAAAGGGCATTCGTCTATAAGCGAACGTTCCATAAGGACATGTGAATGTAGTCTTCTCTTGATCATCTGGGTGAATAGGGAATTGGAAAAATCCTGAGTAACCATCTAGATAACAGAAATACGAGTGTTTGGCTAATCGTTCTAACATTTTATCTATAAAAGGTAGTGGGAAATGATCTTTTCGAGTGGCTTTGTTTAGTTTTCGATAATCGATGCACACTCTATGTCCGGTCACTACTCTTTGTGATATCAATTCGCCTTTAGCGTTTTTCACAACAATGATACCTCCTTTCTTTGGTACTACATGTACTGGACTAACCCATTGACTATCAGAGATTGGATATATTATTCCAGCGTCTAGTAGTTTCTTAACTTCATCTTTTACTACAATGCTAAGGATTGGGTTAATTCTTCTTTGAGATTCTCTAGAGGTTTTGCAATCTTCTTCTAGCATAATACGATGCATACAGATTGAAGGACATATTCCTTTGAGATCGGATATGTTATATCCTAATGCAGTTGGGTATTTCTTTAAGACATCTAAAAGTTTCTTCGTTTCGAGTGTTCCCAAACCGGAATTGATTATAACTGGTCGCGTACATTCAGTGTCTAGGAATTCGTATCTTAGGTTCTTAGGTAAGGTTTTTAACTCTAATTGAGGTTTCTTCTTGGATGGCATGGGGTCCGGTGTAAGTGTTAAACTTTCGCTTAGACTATCATCTTGATACGGTTCACGCCAATTGTCATCTTCGAAAATCGGAGGGATTTGAATTTTCATAATTTCAGAATAAGTAGTTTCTTTCATTCTCATCTCTCTTACACACTCGTCAATGACATCCAATAAATAACATGTGTCCTCTATAGCTGGTGATTGTAAGAATTGTGTTAAAATGAATTCAACTTTCTCTTCACCTACTTCAAAGGTTAGCTTTCCTTTCTTTACATCTATAATAGCTCCAGCGGTAGCTAAGAATGGTCTTCCTAGTATGATAAGTGTAGTGGAGTCTTCAGTGATGTCTATGATTATAAAATCAGTAGGGATGTAGAATTGACCTATCCGTACTGGGACATTCTCTAGTATGCCTACAGGATATTTAATAGAGCGGTCGGCTAGTTGAACAGACATTTTAGTAGGTCTTAACTCTCCCATATCTAGACTTTTGCAAATTGTTAAGGGCATAACACTGATACTGGCTCCTAAATCGCATAGAGCTTTGTCAATGACGAATTTTCCAATTACACAGGGTATAGAGAAACTACCTGGATCTTTTAGCTTAGGAGGCATGTTATTCTGAATGATTGCGCTACACTCAGCAGTAAGTGTAACGGTTCCGTTATCCTCTATCTTCTTCTTATTGGATAAGATTTCCTTTAGAAATTTAGCATACGAGGGCATTTGAGTGATATCTTCTGTAAATGGAATAGTAATATTTAACTGTTTCAGAAGTTCAACAAATTTCTTAAACTGGCCCATCGTCTTGGAATTGGTTAATCTCTGAGGGTACGGAATCGATTGTTTATAAGGTGGTGGAGGCACATAAGGCTTCTCTTTCTCCACTGCCTCTTGATTATTATCTTCCTTTTCTTCTGGTTCATTCTCCTTTTTAGTCGGCTTATCCTGCTTTTGGCACATGGCTGGATTGTCAAGTCTTGGATCGGCAGGTCCGTCAAGTTATTTGCCACTTCTTAGTATCACAGCATTGGCCTGTCCTTTTGGGTTAGGTTGGGGTTGTCCAGGAAATACTCTAGTTGGGGAAGCGGTAGGTGCTTGTTGTTGAGCTACTTGTGAAATATGAGTTTCAAGCATTTTGTTATGTGTAGCTAACGTATCTACCTTGCTCACTAATTGCTTAATCTGCTCGCTAGTGTGTATGTTTTGGTTCAAGAATTCCTTGTTTGTTTGAGATTGGGTAGCTATGAAGTTCTCCATCATTAATTCAAGGTTTGATTTTCTAGGAACATTAGGAGCGGTCTTTTGATATCCTGGTGGTGTAGCTGGCGCTTGTCCTGGTGCGTATAAAGCATTGTTGTTCTTATAAGAGAAGTTCAGATGATTCTTCCAACCTGGGTTGTATGTGTTCGAGTACGGGTTTCCTTGAGCATAATTCACTTGATCTGTGGGAATTCCTGCTAATAGTTGATAATCAGGGACGGCATATCCTGGAACTCCACATAACTCACAGTTAGGTGTTACAGCAGCCACGGTGGTTGTTGGTGTTATGGCCAAGTTGTCGATCTTTTGATTAAGTGCATCAAACTTTGCATTAACTTGGTCCATACTACTCACTTCGTACATACCTCCTTTTGTTGGTTTCTCAGTTGCGACTCTCTCGCTTCCCCATTGGTAATGATTCTGAGCCATACTCTCGATAAGTGCATAAGCATCATTATACTCTTTGTCCATTAGTGCGCCGCCTGCGGCAGCGTCAATCGTTATTCTCGTGTTGTACAGGAGTCCATTGTAGAAAGTATGGATGACCATCCATTCTACTAATCCGTGATGTGGACAAAGTCTCAGCATATCTTTGTAGCGTTCCCAAGCTTCGAAAAGAGATTCGTTTTCGTTCTACTTAAATCCGTTGATTTGAGCTCTTAGCATAGCCGTCTTGCTAGGTGGGAAATATCTTGTCAAGAATACTTTCTTTAACTCCTCCCACGTAGTTACTGAATTCGAGGGTAGAGATTGAAGCCAGGCTCTTGCTCTGTCCCGTAGCGAGAAAGGAAAAAGGCATAATCTGATTGCTTCTTGGGTAACTCCATTAGCTTTCACTGTATCTGCGTACTGCACAAATATCGAAAGGTGAAGGTTCGGATCCTCGGTAGGATTTCCGGCGAATTGGTTTTGTTGCACGGCTGATATCAGCAAAGGTTTCAACTCGAAATCGTTTCGGTTGATAGCTGGCGCGACAATGCTGGAATGCGGTTCAACTTGTGAAGGACTAACGTAATACTTGAGCGGATGATGTAGTTCTTCAGCCATTTATGCGCCTTTCGATGTTCCAACTGGTTTAGGTGGATCAACTTGAAGATCAGGAATGTTGTATTTTTGTTGGTATTCGAATATTCGTCTTCTTAAATGTAAGAAGCGTTCTAATTCAAGGACTGGAGGTTGCAAGTCTTCGCCTTGAGAGCGAGTACTTGGCATACAATAGGTAAATTAGATTAGGGAAAATAAATTGTTGCCTTAGTCTAGACAGTGCTACTCTAATAGTGTACTAGTGACTAAATCAAGGTCCCCGGCAACGGCGCCAAAAACTTGATGGGCGAAGACTTAATGTGTCTAACGGTATCTAAACTGCAAGTGCACAGCCTATCGCAATAGTAATAAAAAGATGTCGAACCCACAGGGACTTTGTAATCACTCTAGTGCTAGAAGGTCTGCTAGTTTAGCTAAGGCGGAAATTTGTCACGGTTATGGTTTTAGGGATTAGAAACGGGAAACTAAACTTAATTAAAGAGATAATGATAAGGCGGTCGGTATGTAATAATATTAACCTATGCGGATCAATCTAGTCTAAGCTTATAACGATGTTTCACTTAAATAATTCTGTAGAGATTACCAGTTTAAAAATCCTCGACTCACACTCTCGTGGTCTTATCTCAGATCATACTCCTAAAGCCATATGTCTGCTCTCGCTAGCCCATAAGTGTTTAGAAAATAATTTTTGAAAACTTAATAAGTCTAACTCGTTTTAAAGCGCTCTCACTGTATTTAAATAGAATGCCTAACTTTAGCTATCCGGTTAAAATCTCACACTCTCGTGGTCTCGACCTAACCTATTTTACTTCTCTTACTCTCGTAACAAAAAGCTTGATTTTAATTATAAAAAGTCACAGCCAGAATATAAGTTCGTAAATAATTTTAGCTTAGATTTGATTCATCTGTTTGGTTATTTTATTACATACCGACTCAGTTAATTTAGTTGCTCATATTAATTAAAACAACAGACAAACACAAAATGAAATTAATAGACATTAAAACATGCATTATATAATGACTACATGAACTTAACATAAATAAATAAAACTTAATATTAATTGCAAATTAAAACCTGAACAAATAAATTCTTCGACTCCTTCTTCCACAATCTGGCAAGCTTGGAGCGTCCAAATTAAAATAGAGTACTAAGTTCTGAGGCTAAAAGAAAATAATGCGATAACAATTTCCTGATGTTGGAAATTGTTATTAAGGTAAGGAAAATAAACTAAGCAGAGAAAAACAAATGTTGTAAAAATGGGTGTAGAAATCGGCAGAGCTTTCGCATAAAATTGGCAAACAAAAACTTCGTACCCTTCTCGTCTCAGCTTCTTCTATTTATAAGCATTTACTGGGCTTTTAGTTGAAAAAGAGAAAGTGGACTTCGTGTGCGTTTGTTGAGAAAATCCAGGAGAACATGCTTTACTTGGTTCAGTGGAGGAGATAAATACGGAGTCAACAAAGACTCTTTCTATTCGTTGCACGTCTTCATATATATATATATATCCAAATAAATTAAATAAAGCTTGTAACGGTCGTAACATGTGTGTAACGGGCAAATTTCTCATATTTAGCGCGTCACGGTCGTAAGACCCTTGTGACGATCGTAACACATCAAAAAGGCGCGTCACGGTCGTAAAACCTTTGTGACGACCGTGACAGCGACAAATTATGCAGTTTTAGCAGAATTGAGTTCTTCTCTTTTCTTTTCATGCTAAATTTTGTTCCTTTGATCTTTTTCCCTAATTTTGGCTCTAGACATATTGTACCTGCAATGTGGCATAAAAAATCAAAACAATCGGGAGTTAAAAGGACTAATGTATGATAAAAACGGACTAAAACATAGTAATAATACGATGCGATTTCTCGTTATCAGGCTCCACCAATTTCTTAACAACCACTGGCATCAAGAAGATCATAGAAGTTATTGTCGCAAATGAACACTTGGAATTGTGTGACAGAACAGTAAGCAAACCTAAAGGAAAAATTTGTAACTCCTCGATTTTTATTTAATTATTTTATTCGGTATATTATGTGTTAGTGTGTGTAGAATAATAGATTATCGAATATAATTTTAAATTTAGAATTATATTGTGGTGCATAATTATATTAATAAGAAAAATTAATAAATGGAATAAAATATGAGGTAGAGGGTCGGGTGATCATTTAATGAATGTAGTGAGTGTACGAGTGGAAGTCCCTAAGTTGGTCTAAGGGATTAAGTTGTAAAAAGAGGAAAAGGGATCGTATTCTGAAAAAGGGGAAGAACGATCATGAAAGTTATGAAGAGGAGAAGAAGAGGAAAGGGCTTGATCGTGAAGAAGAATCCGCGAGGAAGAGAAATTCTTGTCAAAAAACCAAGGTAAGGGTGGGATTATTCCATCTCTAAAGGATTGTATGATGAGAATTGGGTAGGTTAAGGATTGGGGATTGATCTTTTGGTGGATTGAAGGAGAATTGTGTTGATTAGTTAGTAGTTGTTGTTGTTAGTTGATATTTACATAAATTAGATGGTAAAATTAGTGATTGTTGTGAATTCTGGCAGGTATTGTGTGTTTATGAGATGGTTTTTCGTAGCAGAATGAGTGCATGACGCAGAGGATCGATTTGCAAAATCCTAGAGCTCGCTTAGCGAGCAAGTTAGTTTGTTTAAAATTCAAGAGTCAGTGAGTTGCTTGCTTAGCAAGCATGGACCCTCGCTGGGCGAGACCTGGAGCGTGAAATGGTGATTTTTAATTCCGAAAAATTCCTTAAAATTACTTAAATGAGTTAGTAATGCTTAGGAATCAGTGTGGTGTAGTTGTAGGTAGTGAAAGAGGAGTTATACACTTAATTATAGGGATAATTAATATAACTTGATTATAAACATAATTGGTGTGTTTGTTGACTTTGTTGTTGTGGTGATAAGTTACATATGTTTGTTAGTGGTACATGTATATGTAATTGTTGTGGTAATTGGTGTTGTGACATTTGTGATAGTTGAGGTTGATTTATGTGGTTATATGTTAAAAATGCATGATAATTATAATGGTAATGAACTGTTTTAGATTGATCGTGTTGTGATAAATCATTGTTGTTGTTGATGTTGTATGATGTAATATTTGCATATATGCATGTATGTGTTTACCCCCAAAATTGGTAAACAACCGTTGGTCCTATGAAGATACCAAAAATATCCCCAGTTACTCACAGGATCGACCAAATTGATCCTAGGACATGTTCTAAGTAAGAAAGGATTGTGATTTTTGATATATCACGTTTTTGGGAAAAAGGTCTTGAATCTTTCAACAAGATTCAAAATTTGGTTTTAAAGAAAAGATAAAGTAAAGGGCAAAGACTTTTAAAATAAATCAAAGTAAAGATAAGACTTGGAATTATAAAGGAAAATAAAGGCAAGGCTTGAAGTTTAAATGAAATTTAAAGGCAGGGCGAGGAATGTCAAATTGTTGGAAATGTAAAGAGGCTGGAATTATAAAAGAAAATGCAATAAATTGCTGGAAGGATAAATGACTTTGAAATGTAAATTGCTTTAAAAATAAAGGCTTGTAAAGATAAATGGATTTAAAAGTAAATAACTTGAAGATAAATTTGACATTAAAAGTAAATTGGTGGTGTTTCTATCATGTACATTCTCACTGCACTCGTTTCTCTACACGCGGATACTTTGAGTTTACGGAGTTACTAGTACATATGATTTCCACACACTTATTCTAACACTAGACTAAGCTATTTATATACATTACAAAGTAACCTCTTTCGACGGTTTCTCCTATAACTATCCTAAGATGGTGACACTTGTCCCACTATATGTTGAAGAAGCTTCATCTTGCGCCACTTGTCCCTGTCTTTGAATTGAAAACTCCATATTTTCCCTCCAAGATTGAACGTGCAAGACTATTAGTAACTGTCACCTTCGTCGAACATACACTTGGTCAAATCCCCTTAACACTTAGAAAATATTCCAAACTTAGAATTTTACTAAGTATGAAACTTGTAGGTAGTGTAGCGGTAAAAATATGAGTGTAAGCTATTAATTAACTTAACTCAAAATAAACAGAGTCACCACCGCGCTTTTATTTTATTCCAAGAGGAAAAGAAAAAAAGAGCGAATAAAATCCTAATGAATCTAAAAGCAAAAAGCTAAAGAAACACAACAGAGAAACAAGTAGGGGATATGTTACACAATGGGAAGGTTTTACGCACCCAAAATGTATGTGGTACTCCACGGGAGCCCTTTGAAAAATTTACTGTTTTTGGTTTGAAAATGGTTTGTAAAATGTGAGTGGAGGGATGAGAAAAGAATTATTATTTTTTAAATATTTTTGCGTTTGGAGAGGTTTTACCACCTCATGCCTACGTACCCACAAAGTGTAATGCGAGATCAAAACCCCGTAGTTCGTGGTACAAATAGTGAAAAGGGTTGGTTAAGATTGATTTTATTAAGTGAAGAGAATTTGTCATCTTCAAGTGGATAGCCAAACAAATCTACCATGAGAATGAAGGCATGAACTCATACATCATTATGGGGAGGGCGCCAACTCGGATAAAATCAACGAGTATGCCACTAAACCCTCACAAATGACAAGAGACTCAATTATATCAAACTACAACCATGGATATTGAGAGACTTGCACTCGACTAAAGAATAATGACTTATAATTTACACTCTTTTAAAGAAAATACACAAAAATGCACAAAGGCACAAAATAACTTGAATGAGTTTGATTCTTTTTATTTTTGAATTAAGGTCAATATGATTAGATTCATTGATTTTAAAAGAAAAGGAAAAAAGTAAAAGCCACTTGAAAAAAGTCAAAATTTTGTTTATTAAAAAGGTGGTGATTTAAAAAAGAAGGAATCCTTTGAAAAATGGAGATGATTTTGAAAATAAAGATTGGAGGAGATGAAGGGACTATCCTAAAAAAGAAAATAAGGAGATAAAGGAAGAAAAATCTAACCAAACTTGATGATACTTTCCAATTATGTGCATAAGAGTTCCATCCTTATAAGTTAGCAAATGGCAAAATAAAGGCAAATTCCAACTTCATGAAGATCAAAGCAATGGAGAGGGGTCCTAAAATCTAAGTCCAGAATCTCCATTCCAATGCCAAGGATATTAACCAATAGTCCTCAAATTAAAGTCACAAGTTTTTTTAGAAGTTTAATCCTTTATTAATGTTTTATGTGTCCAAATGGACAAAAGGGAAAACAACAACAAAACAAGAGCAAATAATAAACATGATATGGATGAATAAAGCAAAATAGGATAAAGGCAATAAAAGTGCAAAAAAAATAAATGTTAGTAACAAAAGAAATTAAAGTGCAAGAATCTAAATATTAACAACAAAAGTATAATAATATTCACATAATAATGGTATGGTGAACTTAATCAACCACAACCAAAAAGAAAGAGTAACCAAAATCGAAGGCAATCGGATTCGCTTAGCATCTTACACTATAGCGATTAATCAAGGAAAACCGAACCGAATTCAATGAAATTTGAAAGGAGATTGGGAGACCCAAAGCACCTACGCATCAAACATTCATAAGTCTCGATTCTTAATGCAATATGATTAACCACTTTGGGATTACGCGATCAACAAGAGATCCGGTCCACGAAAGTGAAAGTACCCAATTAGATTTTTATTCCGAATTAGGGACAAATTTAGGTCTATGTTAAGCAATCGCCGAGTAATTTACGAAGTAATTACCCTACAAATGAGGCCGGCCACCACCAATTAAGGTGCATAATGTTAGTGCTAATGCACGCGAGATAAACGATATGTAAATCGCTATCCGGACGCGATACCGCACAAAACTAAAGGTGATACCAAATTGAGCCGCACTCATGGTATTCTTCCATCCTTAAGTTCAATCACTCATCTTGGTGGATTTAAGCATGAAAATGTATCACTAATGCAAAGTACCTTAAATGAATTGAATAATCCACTTAAAGGTAGTTTTGAATTAATGAACATTAACTACTCTAATCTACACCCAAAGTTCATTGAAATTAAGGAGAAATCACTCCCAAAAGTGCTTCCCAAGGTAAAAATAAAAGGAGGAAGAAGAAGAAGAAAGTGGAACCAAAAAAAGGCTTGAAACAAGCCAAGAATTCAATTCTGACTTGCGTTAACCGGTTAACGCATATGGTTAACCGGTTAACGCTGAAGCAGCAGCAGAAAATATGCAGAAATTCAACATTGATCCATTTCCAAAACTCTTTCAAAACATTTAATGATCATGATCTAAATTTGCACGAATTTTAAAACAAAAATACAGTGGAATCCCTGCAATCAAACAACAAATAAAGATCCAAAGGATCTAGGAACAAAGACACCAAGGATCTACATCTTGAATGTTGATGGATGATTATGGGTTTATGGAGTGAGATGAATTACCAAAAGCTCTTCTTCAAATTGGACCAAACCAAGCTTATATCTACTGAAATTGATGAACAAAAGAATGAAAGGATGAAGGTTTAGCTCAAGTTAGTCAAGAATTCAATGTGAATTCTTGATAACTTCAAAAGAAAGAAAGTGAGCTTTTTGAGAATTTTGGTGTTGGGGGAGTATTTTGCAAGAGGTTTTGTGGCTATCAAAAGCTTGGTGAATGAATGAAATTATGGTCCTATTTAAAGGCCTTAGGTATGGAAATTTGGTGGAATGAAACTTGCTTTGGTAATTTGAATTAGGCTTGGTAATTACAATTTTGGTGGGAAATGGAAAAGAGTGGTGATTAGTGAGGGTTTGTGGTAGGAAATGATCAAAGTGATGTAGAGAAATTAGAAACCAATGGATCTAGAATATCCCAAGTAAATCAATGATCTAAGGGTGCTGAATTTGAATAAAATATTCAAATTTCGCACTGGTTAACCGGTTAACGCATATGGTTAACCGGTTAACCAAGTCAAAATTTGAATACTTTATTCAAAGGTAATGGCTTGGTTGTTGTGGCCCGATTCTTTTTGTACGTCAAAGAAGGCATGGAAATAAACACATGAAACTTGGAAATACTTTGAATGAATCAATTAACTTGGGAAATCATCGATTAGATAAATTTGAATTATTTGCGGATCAACTTCGACTTTTGTCTGTGAAATTTACTCGAGCTGCAGGACTGCTATTTTTGGCATTTCCAATGGTTCCTCTTCCTGAAAAAGGTTAGTAAAAGGAAAAAAAAATCTTTTATTTTGATTAAAGATTAGTAAACATAAACAAATAAAGTAATTAAAGACAACAATGATCTCCTGCGAGGCATAAACCTAACCCGAGAAGAACGGAGCAACCAGTGCGATAAAAATCCATCCATCGATAAAATAACCGAGAAAATTTTATAAAACCTAATTCACCCCCCCTCTTAGGCTATCTCTGAAACTACATTAGTTTGTGCCATCCTGGCCTTGTCCATCTACGGGATCGTCTTGTTTGCTAATATGGAGAAGTTCGTGGACATGAACGCTATTCATTTGTTCGTACTGAAGAATCCGGTGCCCACTCTCCTGGGTGATCTATATTATTCAGTTCATTATAAGAACGAGAAGAAGCGAGGTGGTTTGGTTAAGTGTTGCGCTCCTTTGTTCTAAATATGGTTCATGAGGCATCTTCCTATTATTGAAGCTTTCATTGATCCCAAGGTGATTTGGGCGCAGAAGTTAAGCATGATGTCCGCCAAGGATGTCAGGTGGTTTACTTTGAAGTTAAAAGGGAAAGATCTCATTTCCAGCTGCGGGGTTATCCCAATGTTCCACTCTTAGGAGTAACTGGGGGCATCAATTACAACCCCACTCTCCTGAGAAGATAATCGGGGTACGCACTCAAGACTGTTCCCAAGGAATCATAGCTGGTTCAGGATTTCTATTTTCCTGTGAAGGATAATCTTCCATTGGTTCGAGAAGCTGCATGTGCCTGGAAACTCATCAAAAGAAAGGGTATAGAGCGCTTGGGAAAAAGCAACAATCAAATGTTCCCCGATTTCGAAGCTTGGAGAAAGCTCAAGTGACCCTAATATATTTCTCTGCACCAGCTCCACCTCCTGCAACTGTGCCCTTGGAGGATTACCTGAAGTTAGAAGCTTTAGTCAAACAACTTAGGGTTGAAAATCAGGAGGCTGATAATTCCTGTTAGAAGCTGAAGATTCAGAACTAGAAGCTATAAGAGAGAGCTTATCGAGCTGAAGAGTTGGTCAGGCTCAAGCAGCAAGATTTCTGGAGCAGCTCTCCTTGCTCATTCAGAGTCTCTTGAAGGCCTTTGATCTTGAGCTTGTACTCGATCTCTGCCTCTTTTTGCTTTCTCTTATGGTCTTCCCACTTCTCTTGCCAAAGGTTCACAACTTCATTAGCTTCATCCAAGGCTTTCTTGTCCTTCTGGTGCTGACCTACTCTGTGGATCTCAGTTAAACCCCTTTTATTGAAGTAGAGCTCTCGTTCTTCGAATTCTTGCTGCTTGAGCTTAACCAACTCTTCGGCTTGATAAGCTCTCTCTTCTTGCTTCTAGTTCTGAATCTTCAGCTTCTAGAAGGAGTTATTGGCCTCTTGACTCTCTGCTCTAAGTTGTTGGACCAAAGCCTCCAGCTTCTGGTAGTCTTCCAATGGCACAGTTGCAGGAGGTGGAACTGGTGCAGAGAAAGGGATTCAGGATACTTGAGCTTTCTCCCTTATCCAGGCTTCAAATTCGGGGAATATATGGTTGTTACTCTTGCCCAAGCACATTGTTCCCTTCATTCTAATCAATTTCCAGGAGCCTGCAACCTTCCTGGCCAACGGAAGATTGTCCTTTGCCGAGAAATAGAAAGTCTAGAACAACTCTCATTCATCGGGGACCTCTTTGAGAGTGTACCCCAACTGTCTTCTTAGGAGAATGGGGTTGTAGCTGATACCCCTTGATACTCCTAACAAAGGCATGTTGAGATAGTTTCCGCAACTGGAGATGAAGCACTTCCTTTTTATCCTCAAAGTAAACCATCTAATGTCTCTGGCAGACATCATACTCAACTTCTGGGCCCAAACAGTATTGGGATCAGTGAAGACTTTGGTGGTAGGTAGGTGCCTCATGAACCATTTGTAGAAGAGAGGGGCACAACACTTAACCAAACCACCCCGTATTTCTCGTTCTTGTAATGCACTGAATAATAAAGATCACCCAAGAGAGTGGGCACCGGATTCTTCAGTACAAACAAATGAATGACGTTCATGTCCACGAATTTATCCATATCAGCAAATAAGATAATCCTGTAGATAGACAAGGCCAAAATTGCACCAATTGAATACCATATGTCACCTGCAGCCAGTTCTCCAACCCTTCTAATCAGAAACTCTAGAGAGAAAACAAGCACCCCCACTTTGGTAGCAATCAAATTGTCAGACACTTCATATGAGCTCAAATAAAGAGCTTTGGCGATGTCAAAATGACTCGGTCTAGTCATCTCTGAGTTGAAGGGAATTTCATCTCGGATTGGCACCCCCAGAATCTCATCATACTCTTCAAGCAGAGGGCCTAACTGAAAGTCATGAAAGGTGAAGCACCTGAGCCGCGGGTCATAGTACTGCAACAAAGTATTAATGACGCTCTTTGAAAACTATCCAAATCAACTACCAAATCCAGAATATCACCATATTTCTCCTTGAAGTATCCCAGCTGACCCGGGGTAATAAGAGCACCATCTGGTTGATCAGATCTATTTTGGTGTCAAAGAATTTGTAGTGCACAGTCCTTTTTCTGACGTCTTCCATCCTAAAGTAGAAGTATGATCGGGAATCGGGAATAGTATGAACCCTGAGAATGAAAAAGAACATAATGATTAATGATGTCATGATGCTTAGGCAATGCAAGGCATGTGATCGGTGACGTGTGTCAAGCATATAATCTTGTGTCTGTGCAGGGTCACAACATCACAATAACAGTTCCTTTGAACAGGAATCCAAGATCTCAGAACCAAGGAACCAAAGAACCATATCATAACACTAAACAATACTGGCAAAATGGGTATGTTAGAGGTTTTTAGGGTTCCTGAAAACCTGTAAACCCCTCACATCTCATGGGTGTGCTACTCGGGTCAACATCATGGACTCTCAAAGCCGAGCAACAATAATACGTTCACCATTTCCAAGAAATGGCTCATGACCAAATTAGGGAATTAGTTTAGCATTATGTACTACTCGGGGAGGTCTCAGCTGAGTCCAAGGAAACAAGCATCCCTCATAAGTCCCCAACTTCAAGAACTGAATCAAGAAACAATAATACATTCATCCCGAAGGGTACATTACTATCGTCATACGAATAATTTGCTTTAACTGGATTCCTATGAAAGAACCAGACCATCCTATGCGAGTTCCCAGTGGACCCTCGAATGCGAGTGGGTTTGCCAACAAATATGGTCTTCCACTATCATCACTGGAGAGGGGTGTTTCCACACATAATAATTCCAAGACGGTCGCAATCTGGGTGTTGTACACATCACCCCTCATCATGTAACCATGCGAGTACAATGTATGTCCATGCTAATCCTATGGTGCACTCAAGCCGGGTAGTTGGCTTATCTCACAGCAACTCCCATCCCACAGAAAAAATGCAAACCCCCACAGCCAGACAGTCCAGTATATATGATTCATGAAAAATAAATACTGAAAATTGTAAATAAATGTTGTAAAGTAAAACTGGAAATGAAAACAGTAAATAAACATACAACAACAAACAATAAACACCCAAAGAAACAAAAACAAATAGGCGCTAAGATTGACTCTACAAGGGAACCAGAGATTCTGGGTTTGGTCCCCAGCAGAGTCGCCAGCTGTCGCTCTAGGGATTTTCATCCTAGTACAAACGCGAAAGTGGCGGGGAAAAGGTAGAGTCACCAGCCAGGCATTTTTATCCCGAATGAATAGGAAAGGTAATGTTGCACAAACCTAAGAGAGAAGGAAAGGACAAGGTCCTGCGAACCAAAGATCTGGGTTTGGGAGTCGGTTACGACCTGGGAATGTATTAGCACTCCAGACCTTCCGTCGTACCCGACGGGATCCACGCTTGTTTGTCTATTACAACGGGTAATGAATAAAACTGTTGCTGAATAAAAACTGCTACTGGAACTGGAATGAGAAAGGGAACTGGAAATAAGATAAGTGGGAAAATATAGGGAAAATAAAGAATGTGCTCGAACGGGCCCTACCCCGCTTCCTACGTACCTCATTGGGAATATGAGGATCAGAGTCGACGTAGTTCGCCTAACTAAGGCGAGAACTTGTTTGTGTTTTTTATGAGCTGGAACTGTGTATGTCTATGCTCAGGTGTTGTAGGCTCGCCTTGAACGAGTGTGTTTACCATCTTGAAAATGAGACAAGTCGTCACGAGTTCTCGTTGAGAGTGAGTGAGATGAGAAAATAATTCACACAGGAAAAGACGATTCTTCTTCGTTGTTTTGTCTTTTAGAGAAGTGTTTTAATTTTGTTTGTGAACCTTCTCATACTAAGACTTGTTCATCGTGGTAGATGACCTACACCTCGCCCTGAAACATGACGCATATAAGTAACCTACGGCAAAGTCTCGCGTCGTACGAGAAGATCGACCTTTATTAGGTGTTTTTTACTTTTCTTTTGAGATGAGAAAGTGAAAGCAATGCGAACCAAAGGCAAAAGTATAAAGGGAAGACTAAAATCCTAGTGTTGTAATGCATGGATGAACCTAGGTTAGTGCGATTTCTCTAATCCTAATGCGAAAAGGAAAAGAAGAAGGGAAATAGAATGCAACTTACTTCCTAATGAAGCTAAGTTGATTCTAAAGGGGAATTAGCATGAAGTTATGTAAAACAAGGCAAAAATGCAAATTAAATGCATAAAGAAGCAAAAAGAACAAGTTGTGAAGAACTTACTTTTACCTCCATACAAAACAAGGGTTAGCATGATAAACATGAATAAGAAATGAGATAAACAATTACCAAACAAATCCTAAAGGATCTAGGACCTAAACTAGACTCAATCCTAAGTTTAAAGGACCTAAAAAGATGCAAAGCAAAAATCCAACAACCTATTACAACTCCTAAATGCACAAACAACAATGAAATGCAATGCACACAAATTTTTACAGCTAACAATCAATATGCAAAACAAGTGTAAAAAGTGTGAAAATGCAACAAACAACATACATTTTACAGCTACTGCATGGAAATACAGCTATGAAAAGCAAGACAAATTTGGATTTATTTTCAATTATGCGTAAAATGAGATTTGATGCACAAACATCACATAATATGATCAAATGCAACATTAATCATGAAAAATTAGCATGGATATATGAACATGATTATTTCTAATGAATGCTTATGAAAGAATGCACAAACACAACAAACATGCAACAAGTATGTGTTTCACCCCAAAATTTGCCCTCACAATACAAGGCTTTGTGTACTAAGAGGTTCACAAGGTTCACAAGACCTTTCATGAGGTTCGTGAAGTTTACAAGACACTTTATGAGGTTTACAAGGTTCACAATACTCACAAGACCTTTCAGGAGGTTCATGAAGTTTACAATACACTTTATGAGGTTCACAAGGTTCACAAGACATCTTATGATGGTTCACAAGGTTCACAAAGTTCACATGGGTCAGAAGATTTGACAATTCCCTCAGACAATGCATCCTCCTAAGCAGTGCATCCAAAACTAGGGTTTTGACTTTAATCAGGCTAAATGAACTTCTAAGACTTCAAGTGAGCTTCATAACATCTTATATGTGTTTAAGAACCCCCATGACAAGTTTCAAGACTTTTCTCAAAGGTTTGCTCAGTCAAATGAACAAATAAGTCAAAATCAGTCAAAGCAGTTAAAAAGTCAAACTGAGGTCAACTGTGGTCAAACCAAATTCAAACTTCATGATTTTTTGCCAACATCAAGTATATGAAGTAAAATTCATCATTTGATCAAGGGTTGATCATGATTCATCAAGGAGATTTCAGATCATCAAGAATCAAAGGTTTCTAAATTAGGGTTTCCTCAGGAAAAGTCAACTGAACTTTGACCAACCATAACTTTCACATGCTTCATCACATTTTTTCCATCCAAGGCTCATTTGGAAGGAAACTTAATTCTCTACAACTTTGTGTCTAACAAGCCAAGCCCAAAAATGCTTCATTTGGAAGGTATGAGCTAAGACATTATAGGTCCTTTTGAAAGTCAACAAAAAGTCAACAACTTCAAAAGGGCATAACTTGAGAATGGTAAATGATATGGACATGAAACCAGTGGGGTTGGTTAGAGGACTCTTCAAGCTTTCCAAAATGTCCAAGAACACCCTCATAGCATTAAAATTAAAGGATGTGTGCCCTTGCAAAGTTGGGAAATTTTTGGTTGGTTTATGAAGAAAATGGAGGTTTAAAACCAAATTTTTCTAAATGGGCTTGCCATATGATGATCCAATCCATACAAACACTTCATGCACGACCCAACCCTCAAATATTCAGATTTTTTATTATTTTATTTTATTTATTTTGATTTTATTCATTTAAAATCATTTTAAATTAAAATAAAATAGAAAAATCAAATATTTAAATGGGATATTGTTTCTAGAAAGTCATAAAGGTGATTTGGATCAAATTGATATAAGAATTATGGTGATTGGCTTGAAATAGAAAGGTTGAATTCACAAATATTTGAAGTTTAAGACTTAATCTTTTTCAATCTTTTTCAATCAAACAATCCATACAATGATCCATTCTTTTGACCTAATTCTATTGTATTATAAGTATACAACACAACCCTATGCACAAGACACGAAATTCTGGCCTCAAAGACAACTTTCAAACTTTCAAATTCATCAATTTTTTTCAAATTCGGATTTTGATATTTTGTATCTTTTCAGGTGAAATAAGAACTTCAATCGTTTCCTTGATCATCACTGAATGCATCCCAATCATTATCATCATCAGAAACAGGCCCATATGCATAAACCGAATCACATTTGTTGTGTGTTTTTGAATTTTTTCGAACACATAGATTTATGACCTTTCACTGGATTTTGTTGATTGTATGATGTTTGTCTTGCTCTATACATTATTTCTGGTTGGTTTGTTTGAAGCTTTTGTGCATGTATCAAAGATCACCATTGTTAGGGTTTAAGCTCCCGATTTGGGGATTTATGATTAGGGTAATATAAATTAATTCTAACAACATGGTTGAATCGTATATGATGTAAGGATCACAATGGTGTAATCAATTTGCTAAGATTTTACAGGTTTCCTGGTGATTGAGAAACCTAGGTTCTGTTGCGAAAACAAATCCGTAGCAAAAATCCCAGCTAATTTCGCAGGAATCCTGAGGAAGAAGATGAAGTTTTCGCGCGTCTGGAAATTTGAAATGTTAACATAACATTTATGATTTTGTTTTCATATTATTTCAGATGAGGTTGCTTGGCCTGGTGGTGAGAAGCGCGCGTGTATTGCTTGAAGGCTGGTGTTCGAATCCTGGCTTCAACAAGTTTTATTGTTTTTTCATTTGAATTGTTAAATATAATATATAATGAATTGTTGTGAACATACTATCAGTAGCGCCCTCCCGGCTGGATGGAAAGTTTGCTTGTGTATTATGAAAAGGTCCTGGGTACGAATCCCCCCAGGCCTTTTGTGTTGATTTTTTCTTTTTTTCATGAATTTTCCAGGTTAGACAACAAAACCAAGTGGAGTGGAGTACTATCAGTTGCGCGCAGTGGCTCAGTTGGTTTTGGGAGTCCTTCAGCCAGGTAAAGGACCTGGGTTCAAATCCCAGGTCCTGTTTTTTTTAGTACTTTGTTCATTTATTTTATTTCTTTACATTTATTTTCTTATTTTATTCAATTTAAATAATTTCTAAAATAAATTGTTAATATTTTCTTAAAATCTCATATTTTCAAAATATAATAATTTATTGTCTCAAACTTTTTTTTTATGTTTATATTTATTAATGTGTATATATATATATATATATTTGTTAATTATATTTAGAAAAATTCTAACCCTAATATTTTTATATATGTATATAAACCCTAATTTTCTAAAACCTAAAATATTTTGAAAAAAACCTAATTAATTTTTTTTTATAAATCCTAATAATTTTCACAAACCCTAATTTTCTTCTATTTATTTAAATTCTATTATAATTTTCAATCATGTATATATATTATGTTCATAATTTAATTCTTGTATATAAATATGCTTAAAATTAAAATTCTTAATTTAATTTTGTTAATATAATAATATGACATAAATTGTTTGTATGTAAATAATTTTTTAAACTTGTTAATTTAATTTTATAATTTATTTTCATAACATGTTTATGATTAACTTAATTTTTCTAATTTGCATATAACTTAAAATTTTATAATAATTAGCATATAATTGTTTATATTTTATTCTTAAATCTTAAAAAATAATTGTTCATTGATCTTTTAATATTTTTGCTTATATTATGTTTATGTGATATTTATTACTAACCCCATTTAACTTTGTATTATTTTTATTATTATTTTTTACTAACCCAATTATATTATTATTATTTATTTTTGCTTATTATATTTAATTTTCTCTAATTATTATTATTATGTAATTGTCTCTTTGATGTAATATTTTAATAGTACTATTTAATATTTATTTTATGCTATGGTTAGTAAATAGGGAGTGTAACAATGTTTGTATGTTTAAAAATTAATTTAGATCACTAATTTACAAGATAAATATTTAAATTGTACACTCACACACGTAAGTCGATCTTTGATCGCCATCTCACTTCCTTAAGGATACCTCTCATGTTGCCTATTACAAAAAAGGTCAAGTAGGGTGTATAAAGCAAAAGTCCCTCATCTCACATCATCTAGTCCCTAAACAAATGAAAAGATCAAGTCCCTTCGAATGTTGCCTTCATAATGATCTTGTCTCTTTCGAATAAAGATGATAAGTCCCTTCGAATTGCTTATACGCCCCACAGTTGCCTAAATAAACAGATGTCCCTTCACTTGTCCCTCACATCCAAGGTAATGACTACCTATTCCTTAATAATAGGGATAGTCTTACCATTTAAAGGATTCAAGAACATAAAAGACTTAAACTTAGGGTAGGTTCCTCTTAGATACTTGCTCACTTTTCAAAAACATTTCAAACACTTCACACATTTTAAACAATTTTCAAAACAAAGGTTTTTTACGCATCCGTACATGGATCATTATAAAACTCTTAAGAAAATTTCTATTCACACACTTCACATTTCAAAAACATTTTAAAGTGAGCTAAGTAACTAAGAGCCCATGGATAACCATGGATGTAAAGGGTGCTAACACCTTCCCTTTACATAACCTACCCCCCGGACCCAAAAATCTTTTAAGGTCTTTCCTGTTCTTTTATGCCCTTTCCTTTGGATAAAATAAAAGTCGGTGGCGACTCTTGCTATCTGCAACATAACTAAAGTCAGTTCTCCCACCGTGTTACAGAACTGGCGACTCTGCTGGGGATTTAATAAAAGAGGGGTACCCTTAGGAATTAGATCACTTTAAATTGTTTGCCTTGTTTGCTTTATACTTATCTGTTGGGTGCTCTTATGTGTGAAAGATCCTAACCCGGATCTAGTGTACCTTAGGTAAATGGCAATAGACCAAGGAAACTGTACGGCGTATACCGATATGGTTGATCTGGTAGCCATAGTTAGTGTGACTTCTTGGTTGGTGCTTATGTTCCTTAAGTCAAGTTGAAGATAATATGAGGCTGCCATATGTTGTCAATGCACTAACTAACTTTTAGAACCCTAGTTATCCCATCTTGGCCTTTAGAAAAGTAGTGAGATAACCGGCTTTGGTGCAGACTGAAGTTGGTTGATACTCGATACTACGCTCATTGAGATTCTAAACTTGGAGGGTTTTGGTTGGCAAGTAAGTTGCCTACTGAACAACCACCCTTGTGAAGGATCAATGATATTGAGATCCCTTAGAACCTGGTTACTTTTGTAGGACAGGATGAACCATCTAAACTTCAGGGGAGGGTACTTACCTTTAAACCTCATGCAAACCTTTAAACCTAAGGCTATTGTGTGACTTGTTTGTGTGTGCCACATGTTTGTGATTGAGCATAACATCATGACATCATCATGCATCATAAGCATAACATTTTCACTAACCATTTCAAGAACCAAAGGATTTATCTTTGTTCTTTGTTGCAGGTCATGGCTTCTGCTCGTAGAAACACTATCAGGATCAATTTTGTAGGCATATCTCCTAAGCTTAAAGAGTTGGTTTCTCAAGTGTCTGAACACTCCCAGTTCATCAAGAGACATGGTCACCTATTGGATCTAGTCACCTCAGGGTTCAATGAAGACATGATGAGTGTCTTGTTTCAGTTCTTTGATCCTAAACACCATTGCTTCACATTCCCCGACTACCAGTTGGTTCCTACCATGGAGGAATTCTCTAAACTTCTGGGTATACCTGTACTTGATCAGAAACCATTCTCAGGCTTGGAAAAAGAGCCTAAACCTGAGGTTATTGCTGCAGCTCTACATCTGAAGAAGTCTAACATTGTTCTAGAAACGAAAAGCGGAGTTAAGGGTATTCTTGCTAAGGTATTAATGGATAAAGCTCAAATGTTCTTGAAGGCTATGAGCTACGATGCTTTTGAGGAAATCTTAGCCTTACTGATTTATGGCTTAGTGTTGTTCCCCAATCCAGATCAGTTCATAGACGTTCATGCCATCAACATATTTCTGAGCCACAATCCAGTGCCTACATTGCTTGGAGACATCCTGCATTCTCTTCATACTCGTACTACAAGGGCACGAGGAACTTTGATGTGCTGCATACCTTTGCTATCTAGGTGGTTTATTTCTCACCTTCCTCTCTCAGTAATAAAGAATGAACAAGGGTTCAGGTGGTCCAAAAGGATCATGTCACTCTCACATTCAAATATTCATTGGTGCTCCAGATCTATGGAGAATGTCACTATCATTGACCGTTGTGGGGAGTTTCCTAATGTGCCACTTCTAGGCATAAGAGGAGGCATTACCTACAACCCTTCACTAGCTTTACGACAGTTTGGTTATGCTCAGAGTGATGGCCCACATGACATGTTGATTCAGGGTATTTTGTTTGACTACGACAACGATCTTCAAGGTTACCGTCAAAGGTTCATACGAGCATGGGGAAAAGTGAACAAGGTTGACAGCAAGACTCTGGAGCCTAAGTACACTATTCCTATGGAGGCTTATCTCAGATGGGTGCGATCTCATTCTCAGACTCTCATGATGCCATATCCTGCTATCCTGCCAGTTACCATGGAACCTGTTGCTGAAGGAGATACTTCTTACACCATCCTTCACCCAGACATGCCTACTGACATGGAAGATTTATAGAGATCTTGGATCCAGTTGAAGGAACAAAGGGATACTTTTGAGGCTCATTACAAAGCAAGCCAAGAAAGAATTCTGGAACTAACAAAGCAACTTCACGAGGAGCGGAATCTCAACTCATACCTCAACACAAAGAGGAAACGTCCATGGGAGACTTAAAACCCCATCTCTTGTATTTATTGCATTTCATTTTCTGTAAGCCCAAGAGGCAAAACAAATTTATTACTAATAAAAGCTTACCTTCTTGTTTGTTTAAGCAAATTTAAATCCTGCGGTCCTTGAAAACATTGCATATACATTTACATTCCATATCATTGCATCACAGGTTTATTGTGCACAGGTTTCTCATCTTCTCGCTGTTTATTTCAGCAATGGCTCTTGAACAAACAGTTAAGGATCTCCAGGCACAGAATGCACAGTTCCAAGAGCTGATCCTGAACTTGTCCAAGGGGCAGGATGAATTGAAGACACTGCTGGCCAAGAAGACTAAGAAGACTAGGAGGTCAGGTGGCCTGATCAACATGGGAAGAAGGTTCAGAGGTCCTGTCAAGACCAAAGAACAGGTTGAAGATTATGAGTCTGAAGAGTCTGATAAAGAGGGAGGCAGTCTCCACAACACTATGGGGGACTCTGATTCTGAGGCTAACTACTACCATGAGCCTAATGAAGATAAGTTCAAGATGCTGGTGGATAGAATGGATGCTATGGAATTACAGAAATCTTCTGGGCTAGATTTTGAAGACCTGAGTTTGATATCTGGGGTGGTTATACCCATTGGTTTCAAGGTTCCTACTTTTGGTGTTTATGATGGTGTCTCTTGTCCCAAGCTGCATCTGAGGTCTTATGTCAGGAGAATCCAACCCCATACTGCTGATAAAAAGTTGTGGATCCATTTCTTCCAAGAGAGCTTATTTGGAGCTCAATTGGAATGGTACTATCAACTGGAGAGTGTCAACATCCGTGACTGGAATGATCTTGCTGAAGCCTTCTATAAGCAGTATCAATATAATGCTGATTTAGCCCCTACTCGCATGCAACTTCAGAGCATGTCTATGGGTGCTAAAGAGAGCTTCAAGGAGTATGCTCAGAAGTGGAGAGACTTGGCTGGAAGAGTGCAACCCCCTTTAACTGACAGGGAATTGGTTGATATATTCATGTGTACGTTGAATGGTCCTTTTTACAGTCATCTCATTGGAAGCTCATCATCTAGCTTCACTGAGTTGATAATGACAGGAGAGCGTGTAGAAAGTGGTATCAGGAGTGGCAAGATCCAAGTAGGTGCTTCTTCATCAGGTGCTGCAAAGAAGCCTCCCAGTGGGAAGAAAGAGTCAAATGCTGTTTATGGTCAACCTGATCGTAATAGAAGGCATCAGTCTGTGAGTGCAGTTCATATCTCAAATCCAACTCCTACAACACCAGAGCAGCCACAGGGAAACCAACAGAGGGCTAGAAGGCAGTTCACTAAGATCAACATGTCAATGGCCCAAGCATTGCAACACTTGTTGAAGGCTGAACTTATCACTCTGAAAGATGCTCCTCAGAATCCTAATGTTACCTCTCCCAGGTACAATCCTAATGCACGATGTGCATATCATTCGAACTGTCAGGGACATGATACCAATAGCTGCTGGGTATTGAAGAACAAAATTCAAGATATGATTGAGGCTGGAGAGATTGAGTTTGACCCTCCAGGTACTCCAAATGTGATTACTGCTCCCATGCCAAATCATGAGAAGACTGTCAATGCAATTGATGAAGATTCACATATTTCCTCAGTTGCAGAGTTGACCACACCATTGTCTGTCATTAAGAAGAAGCTAGTACAAGCTGGATTCTTTCCAGGTTGTTGTGAAGATTGTCTATATTGTACCTATAAGCCGGATAGTTGCTGGAGGTTGAGAGATGGGATTCAACGTCTCATGGATAAATATACCATAGTGTTTGAGAGGACTCCATCTTCTGTAGAGAGTATGGTGGATCATATTACTAAAGGTAAGAAGATTGAAGAGGTGGATATGGTTGATAACGTGCCGGTAAGGATTACTTCCAAGGGACCTGTCAAAATCACTCATAAGGGTCCAATTAAGATTACTGCTGAAGGCCCTATGAAGATTGTTGCTGAAGCTAGAGTGGCTCCTATGGTCATTACCACTCCTGGTCCTATTCCGTATACTTCTGATAAAGCTGTGCCTTGGCATTATGGGTCTGATGTTTATATCCATGGTGTTAAGAAGGAACCCTTAGCTGATATGCCTGTTGATGTTGATAATATTGTTGGATCTAGTAAGATCACACGAAGCGGAAGAGTTTTCTCTCCTCCAGTTGCCTCCAAGAATGCAGTTACTCCAGCTGCTACCTCCACCAATGATGCTCGGGGCAAAGGTCCTGTTATTGAACCTATACCTACTGATGTGCCAGCTGCTGATGATCTCTCCAAGCAGATGGAAGAAGTATTGAAAATCATTCGCAAGAGTGATTATGACATTGTTGATCAGTTGGGGCATACTCCCTCCAAGATTTCTATGTTGTCTTTATTGTTGTGTTCTGAGGCTCATGCCAAGGCCTTGATTAAGTTTCTGAAGACTGCTCATGTACCCAATGAAATTTTTGTTGACCAGTTTGAAAATTGTGTTGCACACTTGACCTATGATAATGGGTTAGGTTTCTCTGATGCTGATTTGACTCCTGCCAAGAGGGATCATAATAGGGCTCTGCATATCTCAATTGAATGCAGGGGCACTACCCTGTCACATGTATTGATAGACAATGGTTCCTCTCTGAATGTATTGCCCAAAGAAGTTCTGAATAAGCTGAGTCCTGAAGATGCTGTGCTGAAGCCCAGTAATATAGTGGTGAAGGATTTTGATGGTTCGAGAAGAGTGGTGCATGGAGAAATTGATCTCCCAATCAAAGTTGGTTCTCAGGTCTTTAATGCTACCTTTTATGTTATGGATATTCGTCCGTCATATTCTTGTTTGCTTGGGCGTCCCTGGATCCATGGGGCAGGTGCTGTAACCTCCACTTTACACCAGAAGCTGAGATATCCGGTAGAAGGGAAAGTTGTCACTGTTTATGGAGAGGAAGGATATGTTGTTAGCCATGTAAACACTTTTAAATATCTGGAAGTGGAAGGTGAATATGTTGAAACTCCGTGTCAGACATTTGAAGTGGTTCCTTGGATTGTTAATGATTATGAAGCTCCTCCTGTTGTCAAGAAAGTTCCTGTGGTCACCAGAGTACCTCCTACAATGGCCTCCCTTAAAGATGCTAGAGCTGTGGTGGATGAAGGTGGTTGTACTATTTGGGGTCAGTTTCCTGATATTCCGTACAAGTCTGACAAATTTGGTTTGGGTTTCACTGCAGAGTCCCCGAAGGCTGTTCGTCGTGCTCGTGCTGTTCGTATCACCAATCAGGGGATTATAAAGAACCAGATCAATGTTGTGGGTGACTATGATGAAGACTACAACTTGGATGCTTGGATTTTTCCTACTGTGGGTGATGGGCTCAACAACTGGAAAGCTGAAGATGTTATTCCTATCTCCTTTAGTCAGGATTAAATACTATTATTGTGTTGTTACTTTTAAGTTTGTAATTTCTTGAACAATTAAAACTCTCAAGCCTTGTGCCTTACCCGGGGCACAATGGTATGCTTGTTACGGGCTGTCATTTCATTTGCATACTTCATTCAATAAAAATCAGTGGACGTTTCGTTTTCGTAAATATTGTGTCCCTTGTTTTTCTTTTATTATTTTTGCTTTATCAGCTATGTGTTCTTACACACACCCACATCACTAAAATGCAGATCCTCATCCACTCTGGATCCTGTTGATAACAGTTCTACTATTGCCAATTATAATTTCGAGAATCCGATCTATCAAACTGAAGACGGAAATGAGGACGATTGTGAGGTACCTGTAGAGCTTGCTAGGTTGTTACAACAAGAAGAGAAAGCTATACAGCCACATGAAGAGCCAGTCGAAGTTGTGAATCTGGGAACTGAAGAAAGCAGGAAAGAGGTCAAGATAGGGGTTAAATTAGAGGATAGTGTCAAGAGCAGATTGATTCAGATGTTACGTGACTATGTGGAGATCTTTGCTTGGTCTTATGAAGATATGCCAGGGTTGGATACAGACATTGTGGTTCACCGTTTACCAGTGAAAGAAGATTGTCGTCCAAAGAAGCAGAAGGTTCGTCGCATGCGTCCCGAAATGTCAGAGAAGATTAAGGCAGAGGTAATGAAACAGTTCAATGCAGGGTTCTTAGCTGTGACTTCTTATCCTCAGTGAGTTGCAAATGTGGTACCAGTACCTAAGAAAGATGGTAAGGTACGTATGTGTGTGGACTACAGAGATTTGAACAAGGCCAGCCCCAAAGATGACTTTCCACTTCCTCATATTGATGTTCTGGTAGACAACACTGCTCAGCATAAAGTATTCTCGTTCATGGATGGTTTCTCTGGTTACAATCAGATCAAGATGGCACCTGAAGATATGGAGAAGACAACATTTGTTACACAGTGGGGCACCTTTTGCTATAAGGTGATGCCATTTGGTTTGAAGAATGCAGGGGCAACATATCAGCGTGCTATGGTGGCTTTGTTTCATGATGAGATAGAGGTATATGTGGATGATATGATAGCCAGATCACAGAATGAAGAACAACATCTTGATCATCTGCATAAGTTGTTTGAGAGGTTGAAGAAATACAAGTTGAGATTGAACCCAAACAAGTGTACTTTTGGAGTTAGATCTGGTAAACTCCTGGGTTTTATAGTCAGTGGAAAAGGTATTGAAGTGGATCCTGCAAAAGTGAAAGCTATACGAGAGATGCCAGCTCCCCGTACTGAGAAGGAAGTTAGAGGTTTCTTGGGACGATTGAATTACATTGCAAGATTTATTTCCCAGTTAACTGCCACCTGTGAGCCAATCTTCAAGTTGTTGAAGAAAGATCAGGTAATGGAGTGGAATGAGGAGTGCCAGACTGCCTTTGATGAAATCAAGAAATATCTGCTAGAACCTCCAATTTTGATGCCACCAGTTGATGGAAGACCCTTGATTATGTACTTAACAGTATTAGACAGTTCAATGGGGTGTGTGTTGGGGCAACATGACGAGTCTGGTCGAAAAGAGCAGGCAATATACTACCTTAGCAAAAAGTTTACCGACTGTGAAACAAGATACTCACTGCTCGAGAAAACTTGCTGCGCTTTGGCATGGGCTGCTCGCCGACTAAGACAGTATATGTTGACCCATACTACCTTGTTGATTTCGAAGATTGATCCAATCAAGTACATATTTGAGAAACCTGCTCTCTCCGGAAGAATTGCAAGATGGCAAATGATCTTGACAGAATATGACATACAATATACTACTCAGAAGGCTATTAAGGGAAGTGTTGTAGCTGATAGTTTGGCTCATCAAGCAGTGGATGATTATCAGTCAATGAGTTTTGAGTTCCCTGATAAAGATATTATGATCATTACCAAAGAACCTGGACAATATGACGGACCTGAACAAGGATCCCGATGGACTATGGTTTTTGATGGTGCTTCCAATGCACTTGGTAATGGTGTTGGTGTTGTGATACCCCGATTACTTCCAGACTTTGTTTCTATTGTACCAATAACATGGCTGAGTATGAGGCATGTATCCTGGGTATCAAAGCTGCCATTGATATAAAGATTCAGTTCCTAGACGTGTATGGAGATTCAGCCCTGGTAGTAAGTCAGATTAAAGGAGATTGGGATACCAAGCATGATAATCTCATTCCATATAGAGAACATGTGTTGTCTTTGATCCCACATTTCAAAGAGATTACCTTTGGACATATTCCACGAAGAGAAAATCAGTTGGCAGATGCGTTAGCCACCATGGCATCCATGTTTAAGATCAGTTGGGATGATGAAGCTCCCAAGATTACTATTGATAGATTTGAGAAGCCTGCATACTGCAATGAGATTGACACTGAAGAAGCAGAAGAAAAACCTTGGTTCTATGAAATGAAAAGATATCTTGAAGCTCAGGAGTTCCCTGAAGGGGCATCTGTCAAAGATAGGAAGTTTCTGAGAAGGTTTTCTGCTAAGTTCTTTTTGAGTAATGGGATTTTGTACAAGCGCAATCATGATTCAACTATGCTTCGTTGTGTGGATCAGAAGGAAGCAACAAAGATTATGGAAGATATGCATGATGGGATCTTTGTCACTCATTCTAGTGGACATACTATGGCGAAGAAGATATTGAGAGCAGGTTACTATTGGTCTACCATGGAAGCTGATTTCTACCAACATTCCAGAACATGTCACAAGTGTCAAATTTATGCTGATAAAGTGCATATACCTCCATCACCATTGAATGTGTTGACTGCTCCTTGGCCTTTTTCCATGTGGGGCATTGATATGATTGGTGAGATCAAACCTACTGCCTCTAATGGGCATCGTTTCATCCTGGTTGCTATTGATTACTTCACGAAGTGGGTAGAGGCAGCCTCATTTGCATCTGTTACCAAGAATGTTGTGGCTCGATTCATTAGGAATAATCTTATATGTAGGTATGGCATCCCTGAAAGGATTATTACTGACAATGGCTCTAATCTGAACAACACTATGATTACTGATCTCTGCACGCAGTTCAAGATTAAGCATCACAACTCTTCTCCGTACCGTCCAAAGATGAATGGGGCAGTAGAAGCTGCTAATAAGAACATTAAGAAGATTATACAAAAGATGATTGTTACTTACAAGGATTGGCATGAGATGTTACCATTTGCTCTTCATGGTTATCGTACTACAATACGAACTTCAACAGGGGAAACTCCATTCTCCTTAGTCTATAGTATGGAAGCAGTTCTGCCCATTGAAGTTCAGATTCCCTCCTTAAGAATTATGAAGGATGCAGGCTTGGATGAAGATGAGTGGATTTAGACTCGACTTGAACAGATAAATTTGATTGATGAGAAGAGGTTAGCAGCAGTTTGTCATGGCCAGATGTACCAGAAGCGAATGATCAAAGCTTTTAATAAGAAGGTTAAGCCAAAGGTATATCAGGCTGGTGACTTGGTAATCAAGCGTATCATATTACCACAGGGTGATCCTAGGGGAAAATGGACTCCTACATATGAAGGACCATTTGTATTCAAGACAGTATTTTCAGGAGGTGCCATGATACTTACTACTATGGATGGTGAAGACTTCCCACAGCCTGTAAACGCAGACATAGTTAAAAAATACTACGCATAAAAAGAGACCCGCTAGGTTGACTGGCCTAGGCAAAAATAAGGGCATCCCGACGAACCAAAAGGGTTCGGGCAAAAATTAGGGATATATATATATAAAAAAAAGATGTACACCCGGCAAGTCGAAAACCGGAAAAGGCGGCTTGGGCAAAAAAGGGTATCCCGGTGGATTGAAAACCTAAAAGGGCAATCCAGGCAAAAGTTAGGGATTAAAGCGTATGACTATGTCTCGTTTGGATCACCCATGTAACTGCAACCAGTTGTGCTACTTACTCAAGCTTGAACAGATAAAGCTCAATCCAATCGTTTCCATCTCAATAGCAGAAGATGAGATACTTGAAGATAATGGCAATAGTAGAATTGGAACTCAATAGGATTATTTCCCATATAGCTGATTTTCTTTGTTTTGTAAAACTTTTATGACAAATTCCTCTTACTAGGATTTCTGTCTCCTTGTACAAACCTACCTATGTATAGGTCACTTTGTGATATAAATAAAATTCCATCTTTGAGTCCTGATTTACTTTTACCTTATTTACATAAGCGAAACGTCCATTGGTTATGTTTGAATGTATGTATGCTTTTGAATATGATTGATGTTTACCAGAAATGCATAGATGCTTAATATGATTGATGTTTACCAGAAATGCATGAAATGCAGTAATAATATTTACTAAGGACGAACGAGGGAAGGAATTCAACGAAGCTTCGCCGGTTCATCCCCACAAGGCAGCTACAAATCCCCAGTAGGGCAAATCCATCTTCATGAATACTTCGAGATACATCTCCCCTGGAATTTATATCCATCTCTTTTATCCTCATACGGATAATCAGGAATTTATTTTTCCAATAGGAGTACGACGAACAAAGACGGGAAGTTATGCATACCTTACTATCAAACGAAGACGGGAGGTTATATATACTATATTATCAGACAAGACGGGAACGAGTTCCTCATATGCTCCAGTAACGAATCGGGATTTATTTTCCCTGGCCAGCAGTTGTTATACGAAGATATCCAGACGCTTCAGACTCATAATGCATACATACATCATACCATATCATACATATACATAAATACATAATACATTACTTAAGTGCATCATATTATACATGCATACATAATACATAAGCTAATATTATCATACCGAATGTTATAATCTTGTCTTTCAGGTTAATTCTCCAGCAGATAAACTTCATCAACAAATTGTGACTATTGGGCCGTTGTTTATCCTCCCAAAAGTTATACTTATACCTCAGAATGTTGTTCATCCTTCTGAAAGCATATCATCACCTCAGGACGTTGTTTATCCTCCTGAAAGCATATCTTGACCTCAGGACGTGGTTTATCCTCCTGAAAGCATATCTTGACCTTGGGACGTTGTTTATCTTCCCAAAGGTTACATCATTTCCTCAGAACGTTGTTATCCTTCTGAAAGCATACCACTACCTCGAGACGTTGTTTATCTTCCTGAAAGCTATCATGACCTTGGGCCGTTGTTTATCTTCCCAAAGGTTACCATTTCCTCAGGATGTTGTTTATCCTCCTGAAAGCATATCATGACTATTGGGCCGTTGTTTATCCTCCCAAAAGTTATACTTATACCTCAGAATGTTGTTCATCCTTCTGAAAGCATATCATCACCTCAGGACGTTGTTTATCCTCCTGAAAGCATATCTTGACCTCAGGACGTGGTTTATCCTCCTGAAAGCATATCTTGACCTTGGGACGTTGTTTATCTTCCCAAAGGTTACATCATTTCCTCAGAACGTTGTTATCCTTCTGAAAGCATACCACTACCTCGGGACGTTGTTTATCTTCCTGAAAGCTATCATGACCTTGGGCCGTTGTTTATCTTCCCAAAGGTTACCATTTCCTCAGGACGTTGTTTATCCTCCTGAAAGCATATCATGACTATTGGGCCGTTGTTTATCCTCCCAAAAGTTATACTTATACCTCAGAATGTTGTTCATCCTTCTGAAAGCATATCATCACCTCAGGACGTTGTTTATCCTCCTGAAAGCATATCTTGACCTCAGGACGTGGTTTATCCTCCTGAAAGCATATCTTGACCTTGGGACGTTGTTTATCTTCCCAAAGGTTACCATTTCCTCAGGACGTTGTTTATCCTCTTGAAAGCATACCATGACTATTGGGCCGTTGTTTATCCTCCCAAAAGTTATACTTATACCTCAGAACGTTGTTCATCCTTCTGAAAGCATATCATTTCCTCAGAACGTTGTTTATCCTTCTGAAAGCATATCATTTCCTCGGGACGTTGTTTATCTTCCTGAAAGCTATCACCATTACCTCAGGACGTCGTTTATCCTCCTGAAAGCTATCATTATATCTTCATATTTTGGACTGCTTTATCCTCCAAGAAATGTATCTGAAGAACTTTTCTCCAAGTGGCATCTTTAAGCCCACTCAAGCATATTCAACTAGTCATCAATCCCCTTCAACCTTCCAGGTTACGACTGGAACATATACCAATCTAACCCCTCAGGTTTCAGAAAATTGAACAGGGGCAGTTGTTGCACCCCAAAATTTTCCCTCACAATACAAGGCTTTGTGTACTAAGAGGTTCACAAGGTTCACAAGACCTTTCATGAGGTTCATGAAGTTTACGAGACACTTTATGAGGTTCACAAGGTTCACAATACTCACAAGACCTTTCAGGAGGTTCATTAAGTTTACAAGACACTTTGTGAGGTTCACAAGGTTCACAAGACATCTTATGATGGTTCACAAGGTTCACAAAGTTCACATGGGTCAGAAGATTTGACAATTCCCTCAGACAATGCATCCTCCTAACCAGTGCATCCAAAACTAGGGTTTTGACTTTAATCAGGCTAAATGAACTTCCAAGACTTCAAGTGAGCTTCATAACATCTTATATGTGCTTAAGAACCCCCATGACAAGTTTCAAGACTTTTCTCAAAGGTTTGCTCAGTCAAATGATCAGATAAGTCAAAATCAATCAAAGCAGTTAAAAAGTCAAACTGAGGTCAATTGTGGTCAAACCAAAGTCAAACTTCATGATTTTTTGCCAACATCAAGTATATGAAGTAAAATTCATCATTTGATCAAGGGTTGATCATGATTCATCAAGGAGATTTCAGATCATCAAGAATCAAAGGTTTCTAAATTAGGGTTTCCTCAGGAAAAGTCAACTGAACTTTGACCAACCATAACTTTCACATGCTTCATCATATTTTTTCCATCCAAGGCTCATTTGGAAGGAAATTGAATTCTCTACAACTTTGTGTCTAACAAGCCAAGCCCAAAAATGCTTCATTTGGAAGGTATGAGCTAAGACATTATAGGTCCTTTTGAAAGTCAACAAAAAGTCAACAACTTCAAAAGGGCATAACTTGAGAATGGTAAATGATATGGACATGAAACCAGTGGGGTTGGTTAGAGGACTCTTCAACCTTTCCAAAATGTCCAAGAACACCCTCATATCATTAAAATTGAAGGATGTGTGCCCTTGCAAAGTTGGGAAATTTTTGGTTGGTTTATGAAGAAAATGGAGGTTTAAAACCAAATTTTTCTAAATGGGCTTGCCATATGATGATCCAATCCATACAAACACTTCATGCACGACCCAACCCTCAAATATTCAGATTTTTTATTATTTTATTTTATTTATTTTGATTTTATTCATTTAAAATCATTTTAAATTAAAATAAAATAGAAAAATCAAATATTTAAATGGGATATTGTTTCTAGAAAGTCATAAAGGTGATTTGGATCAAATTGATATAAGAATTATGGTGATTGGCTTGAAATAGAAAGGTTGAATTCACAAATATTTGAAGTTTAAGACTTAATCTTTTTCAATCTTTTTCAATCAAACAATCCACACAATGATCCATTCTTTTGACCTAATTCTATTGTATTATAAGTATACAACACAACCCTATGCACAAGACACGAAATTCTGGCCTCAAAGACAACTTTCAAACTTTCAAATTCATCAATTTTTTTCAAATTCGGATTTTGATATTTTGTAATTTTTCAGGTGAAATAAGAACTTCAATCGTTTCCTTGATCATCACTGAATGCATCCCAATCATTATCATCATCAGAAACAGGCCCATATGCATAAACCGAATCAAATTTGTTGTGTGTTTTTGAATTTTTTCAAACACATAGATTTATGACCTTTCACTGGATTTTGTTGATTGTATGATGTTTGTCGTGCTTTATACATTGTTTCTGGTTGGTTTGTTTGAAGCTTTTGTGCAGGTATCAAAGATCACCATTGTTAGGGTTTAAGCTCCCGATTTGGGGATTTATGATTAGGGTAATATAAATTAATTCTAACAACATGGTTGAATCGTATATGATGTAAGGATCACAATGGTGTAATCAATTTGCTAAGATTTTACAGGTTTCCTGGTGATTGAGAAACCTAGGTTATGTTGCGAAAACAAATCCGTAGCAAAAATCCCAGCTAAATTCGTAGCTAATTTCGCAGGAATCCTGAGGAAGAAGATGAAGTTTTCGCGCGTCTGGAATTTTGAAATGTTAACATAATATTTTATGATTTTGTTTTCATATTATTTTAGATGAGGTTGCTTGGCCTGGTGATGAGAAGCGCGCGTGTATTGCTTGAAGGCTGGTGTTCGAATCCTGGCTTCAACAAGTTTTATTGTTTTTTCATTTGAATTGTTAAATATAATATATAATGAATTGTTGTGAACATACTATCAGTAGCGCCCTCCCGGCTGGATGGAAAGTTTGCCTGTGTATTATGAAAAAGTCCTGGGTACGAATCCCCCCCAGGCCTTTTGTGTTTTTTTTTTCTTTTTTTCATGAATTTTCCAGGTTAGACAACAAAACCAAGTGGAGTGGAGTACTATCAGCTGCGCGTAGTGGCTAAGTTGGTTTTGGGAGTCCTTCAGCCAGGTAAAGGACCTGGGTTCAAATCCCAGGTCCTGTTTTTTTTAGTACTTTGTTCATTTATTTTATTTCTTTACATTTATTTTCTTATTTTATTCAATTTAAATAATTTCTAAAATAAATTGTTAATATTTTCTTAAAATCTCATATTTTCAAAATATAATAATTTATTGTCTCAAACTTTTTTTTTATGTTTATATTTATTAATGTGTATATATATATATATATTTGTTAATTATATTTAGAAAAATTCTAACCCTAATATTTTTATATATGTATATAAACCCTAATTTTCTAAAACCTAAAATATTTTGAAAAAAACCTAATTAATTTTTTTTATAAATCCTAATAATTTTCACAAACCCTAATTTTCTTCTATTTATTTAAATTCTATTATAATTTTCAATCATGTATATATATTATGTTCATAATTTAATTCTTGTATATAAATATGCTTAAAATTAAAATTCTTAATTTAATTTTGTTAATATAATAATATGACATAAATTGTTTGTATGTAAATAATTTTTTAAACTTGTTAATTTAATTTTATAATTTATTTTCATAACATGTTTATGATTAACTTAATTTTTCTAATTTGCATATAACTTAAAATTTTATAATAATTAGTATATAATTGTTTATATTTTATTCTTAAATCTTAAAAAATAATTGTTCATTGATCTTTTAATATTTTTGCTTATATTATGTTTATGTGATATTTATTACTAACCCCATTTAACTTTGTATTATTTTTATTATTATTTTTTACTAACCCAATTATATTATTATTATTTATTTTTGCTTATTATATTTAATTTGCTCTAATTATTATTATTATTATGTAATTGTCTCTTTGATGTAATATTTTAATAGTACTATTTAATATTTATTTTATGCTATGGTTAGTAAATAGGGAGTGTAACAATGTTTGTATGTTTAAAAATTAATTTAGATCACTAATTTACAAGATAAATATTTAAATTGTACACTCACACACGTAAGTCGATCTTTGATCGCCATCTCACTTCCTTAAGGATACCTCTCATGTTACCTATTACAAAAAAGGTCAAGTAGGGTGTATAAAGCAAAAGTCCCTCATCTCACATCATCTAGTCCCTAAACAAATGAAAAGATCAAGTCCCTTCGAATGTTGCCTTCATAATGATCTTGTCCCTTTCGAATAAAGATGATAACTCCCTTCGAATTGCTTATACGCCCCACAGTTGCCTAAATAAATAGATGTCCCTTCACTTGTCCCTCACATCCAAGGTAATGACTACCTATTCCTTAATAATAGGGATAGTCTTACCATTTAAAGGATTCAAGAACAGAAAAGACTTAAACTTAGGGTAGGTTCCTCTTAGATACTTGCTCACTTTTCAAAAACATTTCAAACACTTCACACATTTTAAACAATTTTCAAAACAAAGGTTTTTTACGCATCCGTACATGGATCATTATAAAACTCTTAAGAAAATTTCTATTCACACACTTCACATTTCAAAAACATTTTAAAGTGAGCTAAGTAACTAAGAGCCCATGGATAACCATGGATGTAAAGGGTGCTAACTGTAAACACCCCAAATTTGCCCTCACCCATTCACACCATGGCTTGTGATCATTTCATATGCACAAACACAATCATAACATCTCATAACTCATTTTTGATCCACTACATAGATTCTAAGTCATCTACATCTAGGGTTTGTGATCTGAGCAACCCAAGAGCCACTTGAGCTACTCCAAAGGCCAACAATCACTTAAAAGGGGTCCATGTGTGTTCAAGTATCATATTATATCCTCTCAAAGTCAAGAATGCCAAAGAATCACAAGAACTGGAAATGGTATGGAAGCAGAGCCAGGTTTGACTGCACAGATGACCTAAAATTAGGGTTTTGGTTTCAGAGGCCATAACTCCAAATTTTTTGGTCATTCTTGTTTCTATTGGTCTCTATATGGTATAGGGAGTATGCATATCAATTTTCATGAAGAAATTCCATGGGGAAGTCATCTGATCAAGAGTTGACTGTTCAGACAAGTCAGTGCAAAATCAGGGCATCTGAGGCCCCCAATGACCCAACCAAGGGGTGATCTTCATCATTTTGAGTGTATTTGATCTTTATTTGATCATGGAAGAAGGTTGAAGTTCACAAAATCCAAGAATTTGAAGTTTTTGCAAAGTTGACTTTTTTTGGGCATGGTTGACTTTTAAGGAATTTGTCATTTTAGGCAATTTTTCAACCCTTACTTTTTGATCCAAAAATGCTTCAAATGGAAAAACTTTGGTCATGAAAGTTGTAGATTAGATCTTTCCCTTTTCAAAAAGTACAAGAACATGACCTAATTCATTTTGGATCAAAAGTTATGGTGTGTCAAAGTTAGCAAAAATCACTAATTTTCAAAATATGCACCAAATGAGAAACTTGCAAAAACTTTGTACCAAGGCATTTGTGACTCCTAGTTCATATCAAACCAATATGCAAGCATCATACAAGTTCTAAAAATCAGATTTGAACCAAAAGATCACATGTTTCATGGACTTGGGAGCAAGATATTTCCATGTGAACTAAAAGTAAACAAGTTGCAAAACCATCATCACACTTCCATCCACTTGCTGCCTTGGATGCTGAACCACCCTAGCCCTCTCCCCTCACCTTGCTGCGCAGCCCACAGCCCATGTACTAGCCTAGAAGTTTCCCATGCTTTCTCTTACACAAGAGTGGACATTTTGCAAAAGTGGCCATACCAATCAATAAAGGGCAGGTCACATCATCTGACCAATAGGAGTTGTTTACGTGGATCAAATGCTAGCAAAACATAACAACAAGCCAGCCTGAAAACACACCACAACTCACATTCACAAACTCACCCTCACTTGCATCTTCCTTCAAATCTGATTCCACAAGCCACAAACATTCAAACAAGTTTCACCAACCTTCTCACCATGCCTCATTGAGCCCAAACCAGCAAGACATAAGTCTGAAACCAGCAAGAACTCAACTTCCCCATTTTTCACTCTCAAAGCCAAAGCTCTCGAAACTCTTCATACAGGCCATAAACACTCAAACAAACTCCACAAACCTTCTCCACTCATCATCCTGATCACAAAGAACCCTTCACCATTGCCAGAAACAACCTGAATCACAAACACGACTCCCACCTGAGCTTGAACAGAACTTGTTCAAACTCTCAAACCAGCCAACATAAACTCCTTCTAAGCATTCAAGCATCATCAGGGGATCAAGTGGAGTGGTTTGCATCAAAGGAAGGGGTCAGAAAGTTGCAAGAGTGAAAGCTTCGAAACTCAGGTAGCTCAAGAACTTTTTTTCCAGAAATGGATTTTTAAGTTCTAAAGTTGTTCTCCATGCTTCACTGATTGCTCTGATATCTTTAGTTTTGAAAATGGTGGAGAGATGAGAGTTTAATTTGTTTCTGAAAGTTTTGCCCTAAAATCTTTTGTGCTTCGATTCATGAGATTGATGAAATATAAATGAGTTTGAGCTTGGGGTTTTGATTCAGTGGGTTGTGGGAATCATTTCTGTGTCTTTAGATTTCATTTTGGTTGCGTTTTGAGAGTTTTTAGAAATTTTCAGGTGGGGTTCCCACCGGAGAAGACGACCGGAGGTCTTCTCCGGCCACCTGAAAATCATTAGGGTTTTAATCAGGTCATTAAGTGCAGTTTGAATTTCGTGCGTAGGATCAGTTGACTTGTTTGACTTCGCGCGCGTGTGTATGGTCCAGATGAGGTCATTAAACCCTAATCATAATTAATTATTTTTTTAATTCAGAATTAGGAAGTTTGAATTTCAGCCTTTGATCTGCGCGCGCAGTCAATGGCCTCATTCCCAGATCCAATCCCAGCCTCTCATTTAGCATACTTCTGTTTATTTTAATTTTTATTTCAATTTTTCCCATTTTATTTGTACAATTTATTAAAAATAGCAAAAAGGCTTTAAAAATTATGGAATTTTTTACCAAGAGTTTCATTAATTTTTAAAACACAAAAATATTTTCATTTTCATTTTTTGCATTAAGAAAGTATTTTTAAATATTTAAAAGTTTATTTTTAATTGATTAATGAAAATTAATTTATTAAAAATACTTTTAGGTATTTAAAAATCACCAAAAAATTCATGAAATGTTTTAAGAGATTTAGAAACATTGTCCAACCTTCAAACCAAATTTATTTTTTGATCTTGATGCATTTTGAGAATATTTCATTGAATTAAAATCATTTTTATGCATTATTTTGATCCAAACTTCCAAAAATCATTTCTGCCTAACCCTAAAGAGTTGGACCTTGATTCTTTTTGCATTGCATTGTGTTTAGCATGTAGTTTTTGAGATTAAATGGCCATGATTTGATCTTTCATTTTCCATTTGTTTGGTAATTTTCTTGTTAAGGAACCCTAAAACCCTAGAAAACTTAGAAAAATCATAACTTGAACTTGGTTAAGAGTTAGGACTTCTCCTTTGGGCATTGGGTTAGTATAGGATTAAGGGTCCTTTGAGTGCATTTTCAATTTTTTGTAGTGTTGTTTGCTTCTGATTTTGGTTTGTGTTTGATGCTTTGATCATAAACCCTAATTTGGGCTTCCATATGCATTCATCTTGCATTTGCTTGCATAACATGACTTGCCTTGACATTTCAAGCATCCATTTGAATAATTTGACATCATAAGACATATTAGAAGCATGTTTGATCATTGCATCATGCATTTGCCATTTTGTATGCCATATGCACTTCATAACTTTTCATGTGTGATCATGGTTCCTAACTTGCTTCATTTGCATTCATGAACTTGTATGATCATTCCCATGTGCTGCCTCATGTTTGCATCATACCATAGCATCATTATCATCATAAATGTGCTTCTGGTTTTGATTTTCATCATACCATTTCATCTCATTTTGCATTGCATTGCATTCCTTTTCTAACTTTTCAGGTGGTAAGTGGATTTGAGAAGTGAATTTGCCTTCACTTCTCATAACTTCTCTTCATCTCTCTCTTGCACCATTGCTGCATTTTGTCTTGTGTTTGAGATTGAGCTTGCTCTTTCCTCTTCTTCCTACTTTCTTTCCTCAAGTGACTTGTCTTCTTGAATGAAGCAAGTTACTTTGTTTCTCTTTGCTCCTTTCATCTGCTTCCTGGTGGTTCCTTTGAAGATCTTTCTTGTAAAACCTCACAAACTTTAGGAACAACCATGTATGACAATGATTAGGGTTTTGATTAGTCTCCCCTCTTAGTTTTACCTTTGTGTCTCTTTTGAGTCTTCTCTTCTCATCTCATAATCAGGGACTAAACCCTAAAGGCTTTAAGGCTTTGTGATTAAGCTTATTGCCTGCATCCTTCTATTAGGATGGAGTGTATAACTTTAATCCTAAGTGTTAAACCCTTAATGTGTTTAAATCTCTTAATCAATTCACCTAATAATCATCAAGACATTACACTTGTAACTTGGGCCTTGCATTAGGGTTCTAATTCTTCCTTAATTGGTTAAGAAGGACTAACCCTAGTGTTAATGGACAAGTCCCCCTCAAGTTGTCTTACAAATCATAAAAATCACTTCATCATCATATCATTAACTAAAATCCACTTAATCAAAGGCTTGTTTTGTCATGAGTTTAATCCCTAATCATGGATTAAGTTGAGGAGCTTTCCTCAGCTTAAACACCCTCATCTACTATCCTTCTATTAGGATGGTGTAATGAGTCTGTTTAATCCCTGATTATGGCTTAATCTCATTACTCAACACTAAACAAAAACAACAAAAACATCTAATTAATCACAAGTAGGTTAATGATCTTAATCCTATATCAAAGGTGATTAAGTGTGAGAATCTGACTTCACACTTAAGGTATTCTCATTACCCCTAAACAGAGGGAAGATGTGATGAGTTTACTAAATCCATTGGTTTAGGTTTAAGCTCATTAACTTATGACAAACTCTCAAAAGCAATAAAAGACTGAAAACTCAAAAACAAACAATAATCGTCTCCCACGGGATTCTTTTCTCATCTCATTCACTCACAAACGAGAACTTGCTTCTTCCGTCTAATGCAAGACAGTTAGCACCTGAGCCAGACAGGTCATACACTTGAGCATAGACAAACAAGCAGTTCACAAGTCAATTCATCTTTCAGTCTCTTTGGGTCGAACTACGGTGTTCTGACTTCCTCATTGCACGAGAGGATACGTAGGCATAACTTAACAGTTATCGAACAAAAGTCTCTGTACATTCCCCCTCTTTCCAGCATCATTCTTTAAGCCTCATTATCATGAGCATTTCACTCTTGTCCTCACACTGACACTGTATATATCACACTTCACACTTCTTTTACACTGACACCTGTACATCCTTTTCCAGCTATTTTACACACAAATTGCACTGACACTACCCCTTTAAAACACAAATCTTTTAAGCGTGGATCCCGTCGAGTACGGCGGACAATCTGGGTGCTAATACCTTCCCAGGTTGTAACCAACCCCCTTTCTCAGTTTCTCTGGTTCGCAACCGTCTTATCCATCTTTTCTAGGTCTATGCAGCATTGCCTTTCCTCCGGGATAAAAATGCCTAGCTGGCGACTCTTTTCATCTCCAGTGAGTTCACTGCTGTGTGTTCTCATTGTCCCTTTCGCCGACCGTTCGCGTCTGTACCTTTATCTGGGGCCCAGTCCCACTTATCGGGAGCGACAGCTTGGCGACTCTGCTGGGGAATCCTTATACTGCAACCAGGGCTTCTGGTTCTTTTTGTGGGTTCCTCCTAGCGCTTGATTGATTTGTGTTTACTGGGGTGTTATGTGCTATCTGTGCTTGTATATTTATTTTTGTTTATTGCTTTATGTACAGTTGCTTTATTGCTTTCTTTATAGCTTTGCATATGTCATACTGTCATGCTGTCTGGCTGGATCTGTTTGTTTGCTTTGGTGGGTGGGGTTCTACTGAGAGTTAAGGTCCTATACCTGGGACCTGAGTGACACCTAGGCTATAGTGGTTCATATTCTTTCCCATTCCATCTCGGTCTGGTGCGGGAATATGAAACACGGTTCAGATATGGGTTTCTTCTTGAGAACTCTGTGTTGCAGATTTCCTGCAATGCTAGGGCTATCTGGGAAGCCTGCTAAGTCTGGATGACCTTTAGTATTGACCTTCAGAAACTGAGGTGAATTAGAGGAGGAACTTTTATGGTTATTGTAAACACTGTACCTCCGGGTTAGAAGTGTTTACACTTCTCATAACTGATCCAAGTCTGAGGATCCTTGTTTTAGAACACCACCTGTGAGGGGGTTGGGCTTTTTACAGGTTTGCAGGTACACTTGACCTCAGAATACCCTGTTACTTTGTTTGATAAGAGTACTCCATGTTGGAACAGTTCTTGTGATTCAAAACCCTGGACATATGACTCTTTATTTGAGTCCCCCACCTTGGTCACTGGACTTATAAGCCTCCATCTGGATTTCTTGACACACATGGACTTATATCAGAGCATTTGATAAGATCCAGCTCAGTCACAAACCCTTGCATATCATTTGCATACATCCTCATTGCATCATTTTAACATGTGTTTATTTGTTTTTCAGGGTATCCATCCTATCATTTTGGCTTGGTTTTGACCCCATCATCAGCATAGACCTATCTTCATCGGCATCTACTTCAGCTATTTGCTATCTGCATCATCAGTCTCAGCCTGTCAGAGGCCCATTTTCAGTATCATCATCAGCATCTGTCTCAACTTTTCTCCTGCAACATGGCACCTAAGAAAAGTAACATCTCTTACCACTTCTTTGAACCTGAGCTAGCCAGCATCAGGAAGGTTCAGACCCTGATTACTCCAGACCATATACCACTTTTTAGAGAACATTATGGAGGAATACTTGATGTGGTTATGGATTTGGACCCTTCACAGAGGAGCCTGATACATACTTGTCTGCAGTTTTATGATCCCCCTCTAAGGTGATTCACATTTCAGAATTTTCAGTTGGGACCCTTGTTGGAGGAGTACTCATCATTGGTTGGTATACCTATCAGGGGTGGAATCCCTTTCAACCCTGAGATGGTTTTCCCAAGTAATGAAGAGATAGCAAAAGCATTACATCTGGAACCAGCTCTGATTGGGCAGAACTTGACATCTAAAGCTGGAATCTCTGGAATGAGAAACAGAGGGGAAGATTAGTGAGATGCTGTGCTCCTTTGTTCCATACTTGGTTGCTCAGGCATTTGCCAAAGACTGATGCATTCTTGAACCCTCATCAGCAGAAGAACTGGGCTAGAAGGCTTGTTGCTCTAACCTCAGATGACATCAGATGGTGTACTCAGAGTACTAAGGACAGAGACATCATTACAAGCTGTGGGCAATTTCCCAATGTGCCTCTAATTGGAGTGAAAGGGTGCATCAATTATAATCCTCTGCTATTCAAAAGACAGCTGGGCTATGCATTAGTCCATCCTCCTAGGGCACAGGATCTGACTGAGACCCTTTATTGTGAAATCAAGCCTAACTTGGCTGTTGTCAGGCAAACAGCTTGGGCCTGGGACAATGTGTAGACTAAGGGGGTAACCATCCTAGGGAAGTGCAACAATGTGGCATCAGCACAGTACTATGAGTGGTCCTATACCAGAGCTCAAATTACAGGAATGCCTTTCACTGTTGAGGATATGCCTGGACCATCATCAGCACCCCCTCCTGCCACCATCAGTTTAGAGGAGTATGAGAAATTGAAAGAAAGAAATGAGAAGTTGACTCAAGCTTTGCAGAAGACCCTCTATGAGAGGAGTGATGGCAGATTGGATATTGAAAGGTTGGAGAAGTTGAAGATAGAGCATCTGGCCAGAATTGAGAAGTCTGAAGATTACATCAAAAAGTCTAGGGCTGGAGAACAAATTTTGAAGAATGCCTGCAAGGAAGCTCAGTTCCAGAAGGCCAGGACTGATTTGTATCTAAAAGAAAGTCAAGCTAGGTGGGTCAGGATCACCGAAGCTCGTACGCTGGAAGATAAAAGGACTCAGGATAGGATTGAGCAACTGGAAGCTAGTGCAAAAGAGCAACAAGAAGCCCTGGCAGCAGCCCAGAGGGAGGTCTCAGAGCTGAAGATTAGAGCTGGTGTGAAGAGGTCAAAGGACCAGAGTCAACACAAGAAGCTAACTGCAGCTGTCACTACCAGGAATCTCCTTATCAGGAATCTTACAGAGCGTCCGACTTATCCTGTGACTGAAGCACTTCTCAAGGAAGTTCAGGAGGATGAGTTTGGTCTTGGTGTTTGACTTTTTGCTTGTTGTTGTTTTCATTTCGTGTACTTTTGCTTTCTTATGTTGTATTTTGACCCCTCAGAGGGCTTGTGTTGTAAAAAGAAACAAACTATATATCATTTGCTTTTATAATGTATGTATCAGTTTGTTTCATCTAAATTCTTCAAAGCAACATCAACATCAGCAATATCTTCAAGGGTCTGGAAGGGTCAAAACCAAATGCCAAGCCCGGATACCTTGGAAACAAATAGGCATACTGCATTGCATACTAACCTTTTGTTTGTTTTGTAGGTTGTTTTGTTGTTGTTGCTAACTCTGTTGTGGTTTCAGGAACTATTGCTCGGCGTAGGGGGTTTCCACTCAACCGTCCACATAGATATCCAACCCGCAACAATCTTACGGGGATACAAATGGACCAGGTACAACAGGACCTTGCTGAGGTCAGAAACCAAATGGCCAATGAAAGGTTAGAGATGAGGACTCAGATGACACAGTTCATGGAAGTGATGAACAACATGGCTCAGAGCCAAGAAAGATTGAGAGCCATGGTAGAAAGGCAGAATCAGGAAGAGCCCCATGTAGGGACTGCTGGAACTAGCAACAATGAGAGGGTCCAACCCCATGTCAATCCCCCTGTATTTGGACCCCACCTCCATCCAGAAATCAACATTCCTGCAAATGTTCAAGGAACTGCCACTGCAGGCAGGGTGCTGCAAGAAGACCCCCAGGAAGATCAGTTCACAGTGATGGGAGCTGGGGAGGAGGCCTATGATAGAAGGCTGGATGAGATAGCTGAGAAATTAAGATCCTTGGAGTCTCAAAACTCCTTGGGTTTCGATGTCATGGACATGGGCTTGGTAGACGGGGTCAGGATTCCCCATAAGTTTAAACCTCCTTGTTTTGAAAAGTACAACGGGACTTCCTGCCCACGGACCCACTTACAATCCTTTCTGGGGAGATTGAAAGCCTATACCATGGACGAGAAGCTATGGATGTTTTATTTTGAGGATAGCTTAACTGGAGCGTCGAGGGAATGGTACTCACACCTGACAAGGGCAACCATCAGGTGTTGGAAAGATTTGGCAGAGGCTTTCATTAGACAATATCAGTACAATTTGGATATGGCACCCAACAGGACCCTCCTAATGGGAATGTCACAGTCGTCTAGAGAAAGTTTCTTAGAATATGCCCAGAGATGGAGGCAATTGGCTGCTGCTGTTCAGCCACCTATGTCTGAGAGGGAGATGGCAGATATGTTTATGAATACCCTCCAAGGAACCTACATTGACAGGCTAGCTGCCTTCTCTTCAACCAGCTTTGCAGACGTTGTCATAACTGGAGAGAGAATTGAAAGCCTGTTAAAGATGGGCAAAATATCTGACAACGGCGCCAGCTCATCCAGCAATACAAGGAAGCCTTTTGTGGGCCAAAGAAGAACTGGTGAGACCAATGCTATCCACACCAACAGGGGCAGGCCCCAATATATTCAGAGATCTGTAGCAGCAGTCACCATTCCCGCTCCAGCTCACCCACAACCAGCTTATCAACCACCGCAACAAAATTATCAGCAACAACCTCAGTATCAGCAGCAACCTCAGTATCCTCCAAGAAACTACAACAACACCAACAACAACAATCAGCAGAGACCATTTCAGTAGAGGCCATCTCAGGCCAATAGGGTGATCGATCCGATCCCTATGCCATATGCCACATTACTGCCACAACTCCTGAAACTCAACCTAGTTGAGCTAAGGACATTGGCACCTCCAGATCCCAATAGTCTACCCAGAAACTACGATTCCAACGCCAGATGTGCTTTTCATTCAAATGCGCCTGGTCATAGTACAAAGAAGTGCAGAGCCTTGCACATGAAGGTACAGGACTTGGTAGACTCTAAGGCTCTGAATTTTGCACCACCACCGAATGTCAACAAAAACCCTATGCCACACCATGGTGGTCCCCGAATCAACGCTATTGAAGAAGACAAGCCGTCTTATTTAATAACCAGTGTGGGTCAGATTCGGACACCGTTGGTAGAAATCAAGGCTCAACTCCTCGAATGTCAAATATTCCCGGGATGTGAGTTAGGGTGTGCTTATTGCAACATTTTAGTGAATGGTTGTGATAACTTGAGGGATGGCATAGATGGCCTCATTCAGAATGGCCTGCTTCAGATTACTACATCATTTCCTACAAATCCAGCAATCTCATCAGCAACAGTTCCCGTGTCTTCTACAAATGCAACAACCATTGTTCCGAACAACTCTTCAATCCTATCAACAAATGCTTCATCTGTCATTTCAGCTGACCAGATATCAGTAAACATCCCTTCTACAACTGCAGCACCACTTCATTTTGAAACTCCTACAACAACAACACCCATCCTTCCAACAATGTCTCCTACAACATCAGCAGCAAACAATGCAAATGTCTCCACCGTTACAATTTATTATGATCCTGAAAACAATTCTGCTTACAACTCACAAAGTGCTGCTCCCATCAGAGCATCAGTCACAATATTTTATGATCCACAAACTATCATGGTCCCCTCTGCAGCTGCCATCAGTCCAGTCACTATCACAGTGCCTGGACCAGTACCTTATGAAAGCAGTAATGCTATCCCCTGGCATTACGGCTCTGATCTATACTGCGGAGGACAGAAAATCACTCTTGAATCATCAACCCCTGCACCACAAATAGACAATGTGGGAGGTGGCGGAGGCTTCACTCGAAGCGGACGTCTCTTTGCTTCACAAATTCAAAGACCCACTGCCGAGGCAGAAGCTGCTGCCAAGGCAAAAGGGAAGAGCCTGGTGCTGGAAGATCAAGCTGTTAAGGAAGCTGTGAAAACACCCTTTGATAAAGAAGTTGATGAGTTCATGAGAATCATCAAGAAGAGTGATTACAAAATAGTGGATCAGCTTCATCAGACGCCTTCCAAGATCTATATTCTATCATTGCTTATGTGCTCCGAAGCCCATCGGAACGCACTACTCAAAGTCTTGCACGCAGCTTACGTGCCTGAAGAGATCACCGTCAATCAGTTGGAAGCAGTAGTTGGAAATGTCACTGCTAGCAATGGGCTAGGGTTCACCAACACTGATTTGACTACGGAAGGCCGCAATCATAACAAGGCCTTGCACATAACCATGGAATGTAAAGGTGCAGTCCTTTCCCATGTGCTGGTAGATACAGGATCATCCCTCAATGTCTTACCTAAAAAGGCCCTTGTAAAGCTAGAGTATGAAGGATTGGCATTGCGTCCCAGCAACCTGGTGGTGAGAGCCTTTGATGGTTCTAAGAGATCGGTTCTGGGAGAAATTGAGCTGCCTATAACGATTGGCCCACAAACTTTCAAAACGACCTTCTACGTGATGGATATACAGCCTGCCTACAGCTGTCTATTGGGTAGGCCATGGATTCACGCCGCTGGCGCCGTGACCTCAACCCTTCACCAGAAGTTAAAATTCGAGTGGGAGGGTCAAGTCGTTACTATCTGTGGAGAGGAGGATATTTTTGTCAGCCACCTGGCTACCTACAAATATATTGAGATGGATGGGGAGATCCATGAAACGATGAGTCAGGGGTTTGAAGCCTTGAATGTGAATGAAGCATCTGCTGTGCCTGGAATCTCCATGGCATCTTATCGACAAGCCCGGAAGGTTGTTGAGGAAGGAACTGCCCAAGGCTGGGGCAAGGTTTTATTTGTGGAGAAGAAGAAGGACAAATCTGGGTTGGGTTACAGACCAACTCAGCAAAATCAAGCAGAGGCTGCGGAGAAGTCCAGTTTTGTCAGTGGGGGGATGCTCACCCCTGATGCTATCAACAATTTGGAAGACGAGCTGGAAGAGGAGCGCAATCTGGAGAATTGGATTCGTCCAAAGATCCCGGGGAGCAGTATCTCAAACTGGTCTTCCCAGGAAATTATAAGAGTTACTCATGCAGAGTAATTATTATTTCCTGTATTTTTATAGCATGCATCAAGTCTTGCATCTTGCCCAAGATGACAAGACTCATTTTGTAATCGGGCCATCTGTACTTTTTGAGCAACAAGATTAATCAATGAAATATCAGACATCTTTTTGCAAATGAGTCTTTTTCTTTTCCGCTCACTGTTTTTCCATTTTTCTTTTTGTACAAAAAATAAATGGCGATGTTTTCAAAATGACAACTTTATTTCACTTTTCTAAAGCAAGATTAAAATCAAATCACTAAAATGAACAAACTGAACCCTTGCAGAGAGTGCCTTCCAGACAGCACCGACAACAGCACGGCTATGACTTCGTATGACTTTGACAATCCGATCAATCAAGCTGATGAAGGGGTTGAAGAAGAATATGAGCTTCCTGAAGAGCTAGCCAGATTGTTGAGACAAGAGGAAAGGGTTATCACTCCTCATCAGGAGGAGGTCGAGACGGTTAATCTTGGTACAGATGAAAACGTGAAAGAAGTTAAAATCGGGGCCTGCCTACAAGACTCAGTGAAGAGACAACTGATTGATCTGCTTCAAGAATATGTGGACGTGTTTGCTTGGTCTTATCAAGATATGCCAGGGTTGGACACCGACATTGTTGTGCACAAGCTGCCTTTAAGAGAAGAATGCCCACCGGTTAAACAGAAACTGCGCCGTACTCGCCCAGACATGGCTATGAAAATCAAAGAAGAGGTACAAAAGCAATGGGACGCCGGGTTCCTTGCTGTGACTAGCTATCCACCATGGGTAGCTAACATAGTACCTGTGCCTAAGAAAGACGGCAAAGTAAGAATGTGTGTTGACTACCGGGATCTGAACAGAGCCAGCCCGAAGGATGACTTCCCATTACCTCACATTGATGTATTGGTGGATAACACGGCTCAGTTCTCGGTATTCTCCTTCATGGACGGATTTTCAGGATACAATCAGATTAAAATGTCACCTGAAGACATGGAGAAGACAACTTTCATCACACCCTGGGGCACGTTCTGTTACAAGGTGATGCCATTCGGATTAAAGAACGCTGGTGCAACATATCAACGGGCTATGGTAACATTATTCCACGATATGATCCATAAAGAAATAGAATGTTACGTGGATGATATGATTGCCAAGTCCCTTACTGAAGAAGAGCACCTGGTGAATCTGCTAAAACTGTTCAAGCGTCTGAGGAAGTACCAACTGAAGTTGAACCCCAACAAATGCACATTCGGGGTGCGATCTGGTAAACTGCTGGGATTTATTGTGAGCGAGAAGGGGATTGAGGTTGACCCTGATAAGGTCAAAGCTATTCAAGAGATGCCTGCACCAAAGACAGAAAAAGAAGTTCGAGGGTTTCTAGGTAGATTGAACTACATTTCAAGGTTCATATCTCACCTTACAGCAACCTGCGAACCTTTGTTCAAACTATTGAGAAAAGAACAAATGGTCAGGTGGAACGAAGACTGCCAGAAGGCTTTTGACAAGATCAAGGAATACTTACAAGAGCCTCCAATCCTTATGCCTCCAGTTGATGGAAGACCTCTAATCATGTATTTGACAGTATTAGGAGAGTCAATGGGGTGTGTGCTGGGCCAACATGACGAGTCTGGTCGAAAAGAGTATGCAATATACTACCTGAGCAAAAAGTTTACCAACTGTGAACAACGTTATTCACTGCTCGAGAAAAATTGCTGTGCTTTAGCGTGGGCTGCTCGCCGACTGAGACAGTATATGTTGACTCACACTACCTTATTGATTTCAAAGATGGACCCAGTTAAGTACATATTTGAGAAGCCAGCTCTTACCAGACGGGTTGCAAGATGGCAGATGATTCTTACAGAGTATGACATCCAATACACTTCTCAGAAAGCCATCAAGGGCAGTGTATTGTCTGAATATCTTGCTGAGCAACCCATTGATGACTACCAGCCTATGAGATTTGACTTCCCTGATGAAGACATCATGTTCATAAAAGCAAAAGATCATGAAGAGCCTGTTCACACTGAAGGGCCTGACCCAGAAGAAGAATGGACTATGATGTTTGATGGGGCTGTTAATATGAATGGTCGTGGTGTTGGTGCAGTACTCATTACACCTAAGGGGATTCACATGCCTTTCTCGGCAAAACTCACTTTCAACTGCACTAACAACGAAGCTGAATACGAAGCTTGCATTATGGGTCTTGAGGAATCCATTGACCTCAGGATCAAAACATTAACTGTATTCGGAGATTCAGCTCTGGTAATTAATCAGACCAACGGCAAATGGTACACACACCAAGATCATCTGTTACCTTACAGGGATTATACAAGGAGGTTATTGACTTTCTTTACAACAGTCAAGCTTGAGTATATCCCTTGGGACGAGAATCAGTTTGCAGATGCTCTAGCTACCATTTCATCCATGATCAAAGTTCAAGCTGCCAACTTTGTACCTCAGATTTCAGTATCTAGACTTGACAGACCAGCATATGTGTTCGCAGCAGATGTTGTCAAAGATGACAAGCCTTGGTTCCACGACATTAAGTGCTTCTTGGAGGATCAAACATACCCATCTGGGGCATCTTCCAATGATAAGAGGACTTTGAGAAGGTTTGCTGGTAGTTTCTTTCTGAACACTGATGGCTCTTTGTACAAGAGAAACTTTGACATGGTACTCCTCAGATGTGTTGATAGAGCAGAAGCAGATTTGTTGATGCATGAAGTACATGAAGGATCATTTGGTACCCATGCTGGAGGGCATGCCATGGCTAAGAAATTGCTAAGATCAGGTTATTACTGGATCACGATGGATGCAGACTGTTGTGCCTACGCCAGAAAATGCCATAAATGCCAGATTTATGCGGATAAGGTGCATGTGCCTCCCAATCCTTTGAATATAATGTCTTCACCTTGGCCCTTTGCCATGTGGGGCATTGACATGATTGGCAAGATTGAACCGACCGCTTCAAATGGCCACAGATTCATCCTGGTCGCCATTGACTATTTCACCAAGTGGGTTGAAGCAGCTTCCTATGCAAATGTTACAAGGCAAGTGGTAGCCAGGTTTCTGAAGAGAGATATCATCTGTCGATACGGAGTTCCCGAGCGAATCATTACTGATAATGGTTCCAACTTGAACAACAAAACGATGGCAGAGCTATGCCGGGACTTCAAGATCCAACACCACAATTCTTCTCCTTACAGGCCAAAGACGAATGGCGTTGTTGAGGCAGCTAATAAGAATATCAAGAAGATCGTACAGAAGATGGTAGTTACCTACAAAGACTGGCACGAAATGCTACCGTTTGCCTTGCATGGGTACCGCACGTCAATCAGAACGTCCACTGGGGCAACACCGTATCAGCTTGTGTATGGTATGGAGGCAGTCCTACCTGTTGAAGTTGAACTACCCTCCCTACGGGTGTTGATGGATGTTAAGCTAAACGAAGCAGAATGGGTCAGGTCCCGATACGAACAACTGAGTTTGATTGAAGAGAAAAGATTGGCTGCAATCTGTCACGGGCAGTTATATCAAAGAAGAATGAAGAAAGTCTTCGATCAGAAAGTCAGGCACCGAGAGTACCAAGTAGGAGATCTTGTTTTGAAAAGGATCCTCCCTCCTCATACAGACCACAGGGGCAAGTGGACTCCAAACTATGAAGGACCATTTGTGGTAAAGAAAGTTTTCTCTGGTGGAGCACTGATGCTCAGCACCATGGATGGTGAAGACTTCCCATCCCCTGTGAATTCAGATGCAGTTAAAAAATACTTCACATAAAATGACCCGCTGGACACAAAAACAGAATGTAAGTCCAGGCAAAAATAGGGCATCCCGGCGAGTCAAAAACAGAATAAAAGACTCGGGCAAAAATAAGGGAAAAAAATGAAAAAAATGTACACCCGCTGAGTTGAAAAGCCACATTGGACAGCTCAGGCAAAAATGGGTATCCTGATGGATTGAAAACCCGAAAGGGCGATCCATGCAAAATAAGGGAATAAGCGAACAACTGCATTCTGATTTCGTCTGTATCGTTTACAACTTGGTAAACCTCGTAAGGATCAAGCTCCAATCAGAATCAGCCTTCTTCAGAAAGCAAGACGAGAAGAACGTCAAAAAGTCATACGAGTCATAGCAAAGGGGAAGCTCCTTAAAGCGTCATCAACATTGCCAGCATTTTGTTTCTCAATTTGTAACAATCTCCTCATTTCAGGAGATATGTTTCCTTGACTGTACATTGCCAATTCAGGGCACATGAATTAAAATCAGACTTTCAGTCACGTCTCGTATTGTACTTTTTTTTTATTTGCAAAAAAAATGTCTGATGTCTTTAAAAATGATTGCACAAATACAGATGTTTATCTTCAAAAATAAAAGCTACATGCTTGCAGGAAATATGCTTACTCTCAGAGGTGTCTAGTGACGGAATCCAGTAAGGGATACCTCGGGATTATTTGTGCGTTTCTCTATCTTTTCAGGATTGCAGGTATCCCAAGCACAACTTGGGGCATGTAGGCTCCATCCCAGCAAGCTGGCAAATCAACACTCAATTTTAGCACCCAAAGTGCTCTTCCCCCAGCTGAGTTGCCACTTGTTAACTCTCCCAACCGAGTTGCCGATCGTTCTTCCTCAGCATAATACAAAGGCCAGGGAGTCATCTCCCCACAGAATTTCAGCCTCTATCCAGAAGAGCAACGCACAAAGGAATCACAACAGAGCGACGAAAGCTTCTACAGGCCCCAGCTGGGTCTCTCGTTTATAGGAATAGGTCTACCAATGACCCATTTCCCCAAGCAGATACCTCCCATCAGATCTACCATTGGTCTCATCCCCAGCTGGGATGTTCACTTCAAACAGATCAACACGAGATCTTCACGGCAACGGGATCCGAATCCCAGCTTGGTGCCCTTTGCATAATCATAGCATTCACATCATATTCCCCCACAAAGCGTAGCATTCCGTCTAATACGGAGCATTACGGCAAAAATCAAATACATAGCATAATCATAAGCCATGATTTGAATCAAACACTTGTGATGCCACACTCCCCCAGAGTCCCCAGCAAAAACAGTTGCCTCGCATTCACAAAACACCGTTATACATTCCTTTTGACACCCGTCCGTGTCACTCTTCCCCAGTAAAGTCGCCCGAGCATTTCTTTACAAGCAAACCACCGGTATTACGGATACTTCTTGACACCCGTCCGTGTCATATCCCCAGCAGAAAACCAAGACATTCTCTTTGCACTCACAGATACTCTTGTATATAATTCCTTGACACCCGTCCGTGTTGTATCCCCAGCGCGGTCGCCTAAAACTTTTGCAACCCATATACTTACTTATACTATACTTTTTTTGACACTCGTCCGTGTCACTCTCCCCAACAGATTAAACACTCGCACTCACACTTATATAGATACTCGTCCGTATCTTGTGTATACCATTTACATATCCCCACAGATTCGACACTCGTCCGTGTTCTCTGTTAACCAGTTGGTACTCGTCCGTACCATCATCTTAGAACATGCGTCAAGCGTTTGTTTCTACATGATACTCGTCCGTATCATAGTCTTAAGGATGCTCGTCCGCATCTTTAATCCATACACTGTGTCAAACACTCTTACGTCTCCTTGAATATAGATACTCGTCTGTGTCTACTATTCCCCAGAGGAGTCCCTTCAGATTCAACACTCGCCCGTGTTCCTTGTTAACCAGTTGATACTCGTCTGTATCATCATCTCTGAACACGTGTCAATATTTGTTTCTACCCGATACTCGTCCGTATCGTGGTCTTAAGGATGCTCGTCCGCATCTCTAATCTATACACAACATCTAAACACTTATATCTTTTGTTGCTTGGATGTAAATGCTCGTCCGTATTTACTATTCCCCAGTAGATTACCAACAAAACAATTTTTCTTTTTTATCTGACACTCGCCCTGTGTTATGATAAACCCTGATAGCAGCCGTACCCTGCTAGGTGGTCGTCCTCCACCTCTTGATGGTCGTCCTCCATCATGCTCATCCGATGGCCGTCCCCATCGTTGATTTTTTTAGCAGCCGTCCCCTGCTAGGTGGTCGTCCTCCACCTCTTGATGATCGTCCTTCATCATTTTATCCAATGGCCGTCCCCATTGTTGATTTTGGTTATCTGACATTCGTCCTATGTCATGATAGACCCCGAGAGCAGCCGTCCCCTGCTAGGTGGTCGTCCTCCACCTCTTGATGGTCGTCCTCCATCATGCTCGTCCGATGGCCGTCCCCATCATTGACCTTTTATCCGGCATTCGTCCTGTGTCGCGATATTTTCGGCAGCCGTACCCTGCCAAGTGGTCGTCCTCCACCTTAGATGACTGTCCCTCATCTTATGCCCAACAGAGCAGCCGTCCCCTGCTAGGTGATCGTCCTTCGCCTTTGATGACCGTACCTCATCATCTTGTTTATTTCATTTATTCTTTAACCCGATGGCCGTCCCCGTCGTGGTCCCTTTTCTTTTTAGCCCGATGGCCGTCCCCATCGTTGGTTGCTTTACTCTATGAATTTGATGGCCGTCCCCGTCATTTTTCATTGACCCCCGGAGAATCTTATAGCTTGTTTGATGGCCGTCCCCATCATAACACCTTATATCCCCAGCATGTCGGCCGTCCCCGTCATTGCTTTACTTTCCGCACTTTCCCAGCATGTCGGCCGTCCCCGTCATCGCTTTATTTCATACTTTTCCAGCATGTCGGCCGTTCCCGTCATTGCTCTTTACTCAGCAGTCGTCCTCTGCTCGACGGTCGTCCTCCGTCGCCCACACTTTACAAATATACTTTATTTTCTTTTACAATCTATATCCCTTTTCTTCTTCATTTCTGTGAGTGCAAATTTTGGACTGTCTTTTGATATTCAACCACAAGTTATCTTGTTTGCCTGTTAAGCCGTTGCTTACATCCTGCACAGCTAACTCATGTTTGAATAGGGGCAGCTGTAAACACCCCAAATTTGCCCTCACCCATTCACACCATGGCTTGTGATCATTTCATATGCACAAACACAATCATAACATCTCATAACTCATTTTTGATCCACTACATAGATTCTAAGTCATCTGCATCTAGGGTTTGTGATCTGAGCAACCCAAGAGCCACTTGAGCTACTCCAAAGGCCAACAATCACTTCAAAGGGGTCCATGTGTGTTCAAGTATCATATTATATCCTCTCAAAGTCAAGAATGCCAAAGAATCACAAGAACTGGAAATGGTATGGAAGCAGAGCCAGGTTTGACTGCACAGATGACCTAAAATTAGGGTTTTGGTTTCAGAGGCCATAACTCCAAATTTTTTGGTCATTCTTGTTTCTATTGGTCTCTATATGGTATAGGGAGTATGCATATCAATTTTCATGAAGAAATTCCATGGGGAAGTCATCTGATCAAGAGTTGACTTTTCAGACAAGTCAGTGCAAAATCAGGGCATCTGAGGCCCCCAATGACCCAACCAAGGGGTGATCTTCATCATTTTGAGTGTATTTGATCTTTATTTGATCATGGAAGAAGGTTGAAGTTCACAAAATCCAAGAATTTGAAGTTTTTGCAAAGTTGACTTTTTTTGGGCATGGTTGACTTTTAAGGAATTTGTCATTTTAGGCAATTTTTCAACCCTTACTTTTTGATCCAAAAATGCTTCAAATGGAAAAACTTTGGTCATGAAAGTTGTATATTAGATCTTTCCCTTTTCAAAAAGTACAAGAACATGACCTAATTCATTTTGGATCAAAAGTTATGGTGTGTCAAAGTTAGCAAAAATCACTAATTTTCAAAATATGCACCAAATGAGAAACTTGCAAAAACTTTGTACCAAGGCATTTGTGACTCCTAGTTCATATCAAACCAATATGCAAGCATCATAAAAGTTCTAAAAATCAGATTTGAACCAAAAGATCACATGTTTCATGGACTTGGGAGCAAGATATTTCCATGTGAACTAAAAGTAAACAAGTTGCAAAACCATCATCACACTTCCATCCACTTGCTGCCTTGGATGCTGAACCACCCTAGCCCTCTCCCCTCACCTTGCTGCGCAGCCCACAGCCCATGTACTAGCCTAGAAGTTGCCCATGCTTTCTCTTACACAAGAGTGGACATTTTGCAAAAGTGGCCATACCAATCAATAAAGGGCAGGTCACATCATCTGACCAATAGGAGTTGTTTATGTGGATCAAATGCTAGCAAAACATAACAACAAGCCAGCCTGAAAACACACCACAACTCACATTCACAAACTCACCCTCACTTGCATCTTCCTTCGAATCTGATTCCACAAGCCACAAACATTCAAACAAGTTTCACCAACCTTCTCACCATGCCTCATTGAGCCCAAACCAGCAAGACATAAGTCTGAAACCAGCAAGAACTCAACTTCCCCATTTTTCACTCTCAAAGCCAAAGCTCTCGAAACTCTTCATACAGGCCATAAACACTCAAACAAACTCCACAAACCTTCTCCACTCATCATCCTGATCACAAAGAACCCTTCACCATTGCCAGAAACAGCCTGAATCACAAACACGACTCCCACCTGAGCTTGAACAGAACTTGTTCAAACTCTCAAACCAGCCAACATAAACTCCTTCTAAGCATTCAAGCATCATCAGGGGATCAAGTGGAGTGGTTTGCATCAAAGGAAGGGGTCAGAAAGTTGCAAGAGTGAAAGCTTCGAAACTCAGGTAGCTCAAGAACGTTTTTTCCAGAAATGGATTTTTAAGTTCTAAAGTTGTTCTCCATGCTTCACTGATTGCTCTGATATCTTTAGTTTTGAAAATGGTGGAGAGATGAGAGTTTAATTTGTTTCTGAAAGTTTTGCCCTAAAATCTTTTGTGCTTCGATTCATGAGATTGATGAAATATAAATGAGTTTGAGCTTGGGGTTTTGATTCAGTGGGTTGTGGGAATCATTTCTGTGTCTTTAGATTTCATTTTGGTTGCGTTTTGAGAGTTTTTAGAAATTTTCAGGTGGGGTTCCCACCGGAGAAGACGACCGGAGGTCTTCTCCGGCCACCTGAAAATCATTAGGGTTTTAATCAGGTCATTAAGTGCAGTTTGAATTTCGTACGTAGGATCAGTTGACTTGTTTGACTTCGCGCGCGTGTGTATGGTCCAGATGAGGTCATTAAACCCTAATCATAATTAATTATTTTTTTAATTCAGAATTAGGAAGTTTGAATTTCAGCCTTTGATCTGCGCGCGCAGTCAATGGCCTCATTCCCAGATCCAATCCCAGCCTCTCATTTAGCATACTTCTGTTTATTTTAATTTTTATTTCAATTTTTCCCATTTTATTTGTACAATTTATTAAAAATAGCAAAAAGGCTTTAAAAATTATGGAATTTTTTACCAAGAGTTTCATTAATTTTTAAAACACAAAAATATTTTCATTTTCATTTTTTGCATTAAGAAAGTATTTTTAAATATTTAAAAGTTTATTTTTAATTGATTAATGAAAATTAATTTATTAAAAATACTTTTAGGTATTTAAAAATCACCAAAAAATTCATGAAATGTTTTAAGAGATTTAGAAACATTGTCCAACCTTCAAACCAAATTTATTTTTTGATCTTGATGCATTTTGAGAATATTTCATTGAATTAAAATCATTTTTATGCATTATTTTGATCCAAACTTCCAAAAATCATTTCTGCCTAACCCTAAAGAGTTGGACCTTGATTCTTTTTGGATTGCATTGTGTTTAGCATGTAGTTTTTGAGATTAAATGGCCATGATTTGATCTTTCATTTTCCATTTGTTTGGTAATTTTCTTGTTAAGGAACCCTAAAACCCTAGAAAACTTAGAAAAATCATAACTTGAACTTGGTTAAGAGTTAGGACTTCTCCTTTGGGCATTGGGTTAGTATAGGATTAAGGGTCCTTTGAGTGCATTTTCAATTTTTTGTAGTGTTGTTTGCTTCTGATTTTGGTTTGTGTTTGATGCTTTGATCATAAACCCTAATTTGGGCTTCCATATGCATTCATCTTGCATTTGCTTGCATAACATGAATTGCCTTGACATTTCAAGCATCCATTTGATTCATTTGACATCATAAGACATATTAGAAGCATGTTTGATCATTGCATCATGCATTTGCCATTTTGTATGCCATATGCACTTCATAACTTTTCATGTGTGATCATGGTTCCTAACTTGCTTCATTTGCATTCATGAACTTGTATGATCATTCCCATGTGCTGCCTCATGTTTGCATCATCCCATAGCATCATTATCATCATAAATGTGCTTCTGGTTTTGATTTTCATCATACCATTTCATCTCATTTTGCATTGCATTGCATTCCTTTTCTAACTTTTTTCAGGTGGTAAGTGGATTTGAGAAGTGAATTTGCCTTCACTTCTCATAACTTCTCTTCATCTCTCTCTTGCACCATTGCTGCATTTTGTCTTGTGTTTGAAATTGAGCTTGCTCTTTCCTCTTCTTCCTACTTTATTTCCTCAAGTGACTTGTCTTCTTGAATGAAGCAAGTTACTTTGTTTCTCTTTGCTCCTTTCATCTGCTTCCTGGTGGTTCCTTTGAAGATCTTTCTTGTAAAACCTCACAAACTTTAGGAACAACCATGTATGACAATGATTAGGGTTTTGATTAGTCTCCCCTCTTAGTTTTACCTTTGTGTCTCTTTTGAGTCTTCTCTTCTCATCTCATAATCAGGGACTAAACCCTAAAGGCTTTAAGGCTTTGTGATTAAGCTTATTGCCTGCATCCTTCTATTAGGATGGAGTGTATAACTTTAATCCTAAGTGTTAAACCCTTAATGTGTTTAAATCTCTTAATCAATTCACCTAATAATCATCAAGACATTACACTTGTAACTTGGGCCTTGCATTAGGGTTCTAATTCTTCCTTAATTGGTTAAGAAGGACTAACCCTAGTGTTAATGGACAAGTCCCCCTCAAGTTGTCTTACAAATCATAAAAATCACTTCATCATAATATCATTAACTAAAATCCACTTAATCAAAGGCTTGTTTTGTCATGAGTTTAATCCCTAATCATGGATTAAGTTGAGGAGCTTTCCTCAGCTTAAACACCCTCATCTACTATCCTTCTATTAGGATGGTGTAATGAGTCTGTTTAATCCCTGATTATGGCTTAATCTCATTACTCAACACTAAACAAAAACAACAAAAACATCTAATTAATCACAAGTAGGTTAATGATCTTAATCCTATATCAAAGGTGATTAAGTGTGAGAATCTGACTTCACACTTAAGGTATTCTCATTACCCCTAAACAGAGGGAAGATGTGATGAGTTTACTAAATCCATTGGTTTAGGTTTAAGCTCATTAACTTATGACAAACTCTCAAAAGCAATAAAAGACTGAAAACTCAAAAACAAACAATAATCGTCTCCCACGGGATTCTTTTCTCATCTCATTCACTCACAAACGAGAACTTGCTTCTTCCGTCTAATGAAAGACAGTTAGCACCTGAGCCAGACAGGTCATACACTTGAGCATAGACAAACAAGCAGTTCACAAGTCAATTCATCTTTCAGTCTCTTTGGGTCGAACTACGGTGTTCTGACTTCCTCATTGCACGAGAGGATACGTAGGCATAACTTAACAGTTATCGAACAAAAGTCTCTGTACATTCCCCCTCTTTCCAGCATCATTCTTTAAGCCTCATTATCATGAGCATTTCACTCTTGTCCTCACACTGACACTGTATATATCACACTTCACACTTCTTTTACACTGACACCTGTACATCCTTTTCCAGCTATTTTACACACAAATTGCACTGACACTACCCCTTTAAAACACAAATCTTTTAAGCGTGGATCCCGTCGAGTACGGCGGACAATCTGGGTGCTAATACCTTCCCAGGTTGTAACCAACCCCCTTTCTCAGTCTCTCTGGTTCGCAACCGTCTTATCCATCTTTTCTAGGTCTATGCAGCATTGCCTTTCCTCCGGGATAAAAATGCCTAGCTGGCGACTCTTTTCATCTCCAATGAGTTCACTGCTGTGTGTTCTCATTGTCCCTTTCACCGACCGTTCGCGTCTGTACCTTTATCTGGGGCCCAGTCCCACTTATCGGGAGCGACACTAACACCTTCCCTTTACATAACCTACCCCCCGGACCCAAAAATCTTTTAAGGTCTTTACTGTTCTTTTATGCCCTTTCCTTTGGATAAAATAAAAGTCGGCGGCGACTCTTGCTATCTGCAACATAACTAAAGTCAGTTCTCTCACCGTGTTACGGTATGCACTTTCAAGAATTGACAAATAAGCATATGTGTAGCGGTAAAATCGTGAGTGCAAGCTATTGATTAACTTCATTCAATATACACAGAGTCGCCATCGCACTTTTATTTATTTCCCAATGGAAAAAGGTAAAAGAACGAACAAAACCTTAAAGAATCTTAAAAGCTAAAAAGCTAAAAGAATCAAACAGAGAATGGGTACGGGGATTGGTTACAAATCGGGAAGGTTTTAAGCACCCGACATGTCTGTGGTACTCCACGGGAACCCTTTGAAATGTTTACTGCATTTTTGGTTTGAAATGGTTTGCTTGAAAAAAGATTGAAGAGATGAGAAGAAGAATGTTTTTTAAGATTTTGGTGTTTGAAGAGACGAACGTCTCATGCCTACGTACCCACAAAGTGCAATGCGAGATCAAAACCCCGTAGTTCGTGGTACAAATTGTGAAAAGGCAAATGAGTTGAATTGATTTTAAAATGTAAAGATAAGTTGTCATTCTTTAGCGAATAATTCCGCTAGAAATGATGAATCATATCTAAACATAGAAAGGTTAAAAGAAACGTGCACGAGGGCACAAAAGCAATTGAATGAGTTGTGAATGTTTTAAAGTTTTTGAGAAAGAAAGTTTCGATATGCTTATGTGGTTTAGCATTTATTTAAGAAATGAAATGAAAAGGTAAAAGCACATGACCGAAGTCAAGGTTTGATTGAGAAAATGTTTGAAGTTTGAAAACAAAGAAAGTTTTGAAAATAGGAAGGAGATTTGAAAATTGAAGAAGATGGGAAGAGATGAAGGGACTATCCTAAGACTTGAAAATAAAAGCTAAAGGAAGAACGATCAAACCATATGGCAAGCATTCTTAAACCTATTGGATTTCCATCTTCATGAACAAATGAACTCAACTGGAACCAAAATCTTCAATCCATAACAACTTGAGCAAAGGGATGATCCTAGAATCTAAGTCCGAAACTCCAATGCTAAGGATAGTAACCATTGTCCGAAATTAAAGTCACCAATTTTTTAGATGTTTAATCCGTTGTTAGTGTTTTGGTGTCCAAATGGACAAAGGAGAAATAACAAGCAACAATATAAACAATAACAAATGATATATGATATAATATGATAAAGCATAATAAAGAGATAAAGGAGCAAGAAATTAAAATAAAAGGGATAAGGTGCGAGAGATTAAATTTAAACGGATTATTATATTCACATTATTATAATATTTACAATATAAGTGGTATGATGAACTTAATCAAGCACAACCACGAAAAGAAAAATAAAATCGAGGCAACCGGATCCAAGTGGATCGCATTCCGAATCGGGACAACTTTAGGTCTATGTTAAGCAATCGCCGAGTAATTTACGGAGTAATTACCCTACAAATGAGGCCGGCCACCACTAATTAAAGTGGAAAATATTCGTGTTAATACATGTTAGAGAAACGATATTATGCATCGTTCTCCGAAAACATGACACACTAAAAGAAAGAGAACGATCTAATCTTAATCGAGATTTTCGTTGAATTTCTCGAAAAGCAACCTATCACGATCTCAAAGTACGGAGAATGATCCAAATGATCATTCATCCATAGATTTGAAATAATGAAGATTAAACTTATCGGAAATCAACAATCACGAATCAGAGATTGTCATCGACCAAAAAGAAAAAGATGAAGAAAAATGGATCTAAAATAGAATCCACACAAAAACCAACCAATGACATAAAATTCAATTTCAAATAAAGAAAAATAAAAATAGAAACTCCTCTCCTTTTTTTATATTCTTATTTAAAAATGAACCTATACTTGAAAAATAGGAGAAATCTAAGATCAAACTTAATTTCTAAAAAAAAAACAAAATAACAAAAAAAACTTAATTAAGAAGGTTTCTTAAAACAAAGGAAAAGAATAAGAATGAAAGGGGGGGGGGGGCATGCGCTGATGTAGGGACAAGTGGCAGCATCAATTGAATCCACCATTGGCACTTAGGCCCAATGATTCACTGAAAAAAAAACTTCAAGACCAAAAAAAAAATTGAAAAAAGAAATTAACGAAGAAGAAATGAAAAAACAGGATTGCATTCTTCTTCTTCTCGCGAAAAACGTAGGGCAGCACTGTGCATCACCTTCTCAATCTCACAGAAAAAAGTCTCTTCTTCTTGCAGCCACACAACAGAGCGGAAATTGCCTCACCTTCTTCTTTGTAACAACACAACCGAATCTGTTCCTATGCGGCTACTACGCTAACATCTCCGTCTTCACCAAAATTGAATCCGTTTCTCTTCTACCGACTCCGCCATCAATCATTACTTGTTTACGAATCTCACCTTTCCTCAATCAATTTCGCCCTTCCTCAAACGCAAACAAAGAACGGTTGATGATGAGTGAAGAGTGATGATTTCGTAAGTTTTTTTGTTGGATCGAAATTGAAGAAGAATTTTAAGGAAGATTTAGGATGAAGCTTTGAGATTGATTTTGACAGGGGGATTTTGGCTATTCAAGCTTAGAGGATTGAAGAAAAGGAGGGTTCCGTTTTATAGAGGAAAAAATGAAATCGAAGGCTACCGTTTTGCAATGTATTTGGGCATTTTGTGTTCACGGATTTCTCGTGCTAGCTTGCTTCTAATTTGCGTTCTATTTCCTCTTTTTCTTTTCAGCTGCGTTTTATTTGATTTTCCTATGCGTTTTGGTTTCAATTCTTGTGCGTTTTTGTTGCGTGCAGGATGCGTGCAGGATGCGTGCAGGATGTATGTGTTGAAGTGAAGTGAGCGGCTGGGAAATAAAACTTGTTGTTGTTGGCTGGGCTGGAGTGTTTGAGAAGCTTACGGGATGCGTGAGGCTGAGGGAAATTGGGCTCGGCAGCTTGTTTGTGTTGGCTTGGATTGTTGACAAGCTAAAGCTTAAGGGAAGCTAGCTGGGAAGCGTATGCAGATGACGATTGTTGTTTGGATTATGAGCCGGCTAATAGTTGTTTGAAGTTTGTATGCGTTTTGCTGTATGCGAGAGCTTGAAGCATTGACTTGAGCTTTGCTTCGTGAGGCTTCGTGTGAAGCCGCGGCTTGTTGTTGCCTTTTGCTTGGACAGAAGTTTTGTTGCACGTGCTTGGTGCGGTACGGCGTGTGAAGATTGTGTAGCATTTGTGGCTTACGTGATGGCTGGTGTGAGGCTTGGGACTTGACGTGTTGTTAAGCTGGAGGGAGTACGGCTTGTACAACGTGCTTGCGCGTGTTATTTTCTGTTGTTGATAGCTGCTGGTGTGGGCCAGGAAACTTGTTGGCTTGGCATGAGGAAAAGCTGGGAAAGGCTAGCAAAAGGCTGATGACATGCGTGTGGGAATTGGGGCTTGGGAGATGGCTGGAAAAGTTTCTTCCTTTTTTTTAATGGTGATTGGGCTTAACAAAAATAACATATGGGCCTAAAAAAAACTTTACTTTTCTATTGAATTTTTGGTAATGTTTTATAAGAATAAAGTGAATGGACTTTAGGATTGTAAATGGGCTAAATATATATATATATATATATATATATATATATATATATATATATATATATATATATATATATATATATATAATGGGTTTAGAAAAAAGTGATAAAGATGTAAAAAAAAGAAATATGAATTAAAAGTGGATTGAATAATCGGGAATCGAAAAAAAAGTTAACGAATTATATTTGGAAGGAAGAATTAGAATTTGGAGTTTTTTTTTATGAATTGAATAAAAAAAGAATGGGAATGGATAAAAGAAATGGTTTAATCGAAAGTGGATAATGGATAAGGAATCTTGATTTTTAAGACCCACGAACAACTCCTGATTTTTTCTTGCACAAACCACTGATAATAACGAATACAGCCAAACACGAACCATTGAACAACTTGCCACTTAAGCCACAAACACTTGAAATATGTCTGAACATTGTCCTAATAACTTGAATTCATACTGAGGAAAATAAATCCTCAGATGAACCACTGATGAACTGATGTACTGATAAACTTGCAGATTCAAAACAAACTCCACACAAAATACCGCCTGATAACCTGATGATCTTTATACACAACACAACTTGAACTTTGAATACGCACTGTCTGAAAAATGAACCACTGGCACAAGCAACTTGCAATCGAAACAATCTTTTGATAGTTCGACCAAGATTAGGTCAAACGTCCATCTGAATCGAATTGTGACTGAACAAACCTATCTGAATTGAAATCACTGCCCTGTCCTTGAAATCCTGCAACACAGAGAATAAGAAGAAGAAGCAAACTGCAACATATATTTTTGATATTTTGGTTAGAGATTAGTGAATATAAACAAATAACAGAAATTAAACAAGGTGATCCTCTGCAAGGCATAGACCTGCACCTGAAAAAGATACATAAACCAGTGCGTGATCTTGTTTGTATGAGAAATGCAAATGAGATGCGATAAATCTTAGGTCAAAAATTAGGGTCTGACAGATGCCCCTATTTAAGTTTCTTCAATCCAGAGATAATGAAGATTGAAATCTTCGTTTCGACAAGATGGAAGATACTTAAATATCAAAAAACCCAATTTTTGATCCTAAGATGCCCAAAACTGGAATGAAATGAAATGAACGATATGAAAATGATATGGAACAGGTATGAAGCATATGAAATGTATATGAAAGCGTATGAAACTATGTGAAAGCTCATGAAATGTTATGAGGAAAATATGAAATGCAGAGAAAATATGTGAAAATTTATGAAATATTATGAGAAAATTTATGAGATGATATGAAATGTATCTGGAACCAAATGAAATGCAAAGAAATCCGCGAGGGACAAGATGACAACATGAAAAAGAATAAACGCTGGGGATAAGGAGCATAAGACTCCGACGGGAAAAACAACATGCTAGAGACCAACACATGGCTCAGCTGAGATGAAAAATGTCCAGGAATGGCAATTGGACAAAAAGGATCACAACATCCGGGAATGGCACTGAATGAAGTGAGAAAAGTCCCAAAAAAGTACATCAGAAGCATCCAAGGATGACATTACTGACTTTACTAGGAATATCCGAGAATGGAAATCGGAAAAGGGTAATCACAACATCTGAGAATAGCAACTAGATAAAAATGTGAATCACCACATTCAGGAACAGAACTGAATGAAATGGGAAAATTCGGGAAAGCACATCAACTTAATGATGACTCCAACATGGAAATCCGAGAATAGCAATAGGAAGGCAAGTGATCACAACATATGAGAATGGCAATCAGATAAAATGCAAAGCACAACATTCAGGAACAGAACTAAATGAAATGGAAAAAGTCTGGGACAGTGCATCAAATCAATGATGACTTCACTATGGACATCCGAGAATGGCAATCGGAAGGAAATGATCACAACATCTGAGAATAACAATCAGATAAAATGTGAATCACAAAATTCAGGAACATCACTGAATGAGATGGAAAAAAGGTCCGGGACAGTACATCAAATCAATGATGACTTCACTATGGACATCCGAGAATGGCAATCGGATAAAAGGGTGTAATATTTGAGAGAACACAACAAGTATGTGAAGAAAACTTTCTAGAGAGACAGACAAATGCCAAGTAAGTTGGACTTTGACCAAAAAGTAAGAAGTTGAAGACAAACAAGATTTCGAGAAATGCATATGAGGACTATAACACTCAGTATGCGGACATTTACGAAAATGGGGATTAAACCACCTAAGACCATGCATAACGAGGACTAAAACACTCAAGTATGCAAATGCAAACAAAACTGGGGAATAACACACCCAAGGAAATGCATAATGAGGACTAAAACACTCGGTATATGCAAAGGCAAACAAAATTGGGGAATAACACACCCAAGAAAACGCATAATGAGGACTAAAACACTCAAATATGCAAAGGTAAACAAAAATGGGGAATACCACACCCAATGAAATGCATAATGAGGACTAAAACACTCGGTATATGCAAAGGCAAACAAAATTGGGGAATAACACACCCAAGAAAACGCATAATGAGGACTAAAACACTCAAATATGCAAACATAAACAAGACTGGAGAATAACACACCCAAGGAGATAATATGAGAGAAAATGATGACAACCAGTTTAGACTCTTAGAGGAGTGGAAAAGAAAGGGAGATTGATTCCTCAACACAGAAGTCACTGCCATTCTGCTCGAATATTAGAGATGCTACTGCTGAACAAATCTCTGCTACACCAGTAAACTGTATCAAGTTGAAAATATTGAGAGAAGTCATGCAAAGCTGCTTGGGGATTCTTGAAGAAAAATGCCCCAAGTTCACTGACTGATAAAGGTAAACTGATAATGGATTCAGCTCTTGACTACTGCTGGAGAAAATACTCAGATCTTTGAGGTAACCGTTGAGAAGAATAAACTGATCATGGCTTCGGTCCTTTGACATGAATGTTGAGAAGATAACCCAGTATGAAACTTGCAGAGAATCTTCTAACCAACCAAATATGAGAATAACTTGCATTGAGCAACCACATTTGAACCATAGGAACTGAGAAGGACTTGCCCCTGATAAGATCACTGACCAAGTTTCTCAACTGTTTGAAAATTCCTTGATGAGGAAAGTTTATTTGCAAATAAAAAATGTTTGTACAAACTTGGTAATTTTAATGCAAAGTTCAATGCAAAGTTTGAAATCAAGAATCATTTTTGGAATGAAATTTATTGATGTAAAGTAAATGAAAACATTGTCAAAACACGGCGGTTGAGACAAAATTAAAGGTAAAGCAACAGCAAGAAAACAAATGATTGGTAAAGAACTTGGGAGTCAGTTTACGCAACCTCGTTGTAGTATGCTTTTCAAAAGGAACCTGGATTCAATTAGGACTTTTGAGGGTTGTAACGTGGTCTGGTTCACGGTTTATGAAACAAAGGATATAGGCTCAAGGTTTATTTGTACCCAACCCAACTTCGTGATGAACTCCAGTCCTACATTCAATTAATTCAGCCTATAAAGGTACAGGCGCGAACGGTCGGCGAGAGGGACAATGAGAACACACAGCAGTGAACTCACTGGAGATGAATAGAGTCGCCAGCTAGGCATTTTTATCCCGGAGGAAAGGCAATGCTGCATAGACCTAGAAAGAGATGGATAAGACGGTTGCGAACCAGAGAGACTGAGGAAGAGGGTTGGTTACAACCTGGGAAGGTATTAGCACCCAGATTGTCCGTCGTACTCGACGGGATCCACGCTTAGAAGATTTGTGTTTTAAAGGGGTAGTGTCAGTGCAATCTGTGTATAAAATAGCTGGAAAAGAATGTACAGGTGTCAGTGTAAAAGAAGTGCAAAGTGTAATATGTACAGTGTCAGTGTGAGAACAGGAGTGAAATGCTCAAGACTATGAGGCTAAAAATTATGCTGGAAGGAGGGGGAATATACAGAGACTTTTGTTCGATAACTGTTAAGTTATGCCTACGTATCCTCTCGTGCAATGAGGAAGTCAGAACACCGTAGTTCGACCCAAAGAGACTGAAAGGTGAATTGACTGATGAACTTCTTGCTTGTCTATGCTCAAGTGTATGACCTGTCTGGCTCAGGTGAAAACTGTCTTGCATTAGACGGAAGAAGCAAGTTCTCGTTTATGAATGAAGGTGATGAGAAAAGAATCCCGGAGGAGACGATTATTGCTTGTTTTTGAGTTTTCAGTCTTTTATTGCTTTTGAAAGTTTGTCATAAGTTAATGAGCTTAAGCCTAAACCAATGGATTTAGTAAACTCATCACATCTTCCCTCTGATTAGGGGTAATGAGAATACCTTAAGTGTGAAGTCAGCTTCTCACACTTAATCACCTTTGATATAGGATTAAGATCATTAACCTACTTGTGATTATTTAGATGTTTTTGGTGTTTTTGTTTAGTGTTGAGTAATGAGATTAAGCCATAATCAGGGATTAAACAGACTCATTACACCATCCTAATAGAAGGATAATAGATGAGAATGTTTAAGCTGAGGAAAGCTCCTCAACTTAATCCATGATTAGGGATTAAACTCATGACAAAACAAAGCCTTTATTAAGTGGATTTTAGTTAATGGTGAGATGATGAAGTGAATTTTAGGGTTTGTAAGACAACTTGAGGGGGACTTGTCCATTAACACTAGGGTTAGTCCTTCTTAACCAATTAAGGAAGAATTAGAACCCTAATGCAAGGCCCAAGTTACAAGCTTGATGTCTTGATGATTATTAGATGAATTGATTAAAAGATTTAAACACATTAAGGGTTTAACACTTAGGATTAAAGTTATACACTCCATCCTAATAGAAGGATGCAAGCATAAGCTTAATCACAAAGCCTTAAAGCCTTTAGGGTTTAGTCCCTGATTATGAGATGAGAAGAGAAGACTCAAGGATGACACAAAGGCAAAAGCTAAATGGGGGACTAATCAACCCTAATTATTATCATGCTTGGTCATTCCTAAGGTTTGTGAGGTTTTCAAGAGATATCTTCAAAGAGAACCACCAGGAAGCAGATGAAAGGATCGAGAAGTAAAGAGAAACAAAACAACTTGCTTCATTTAAGAAGTCAAGTTGTTCGAGGAAAGAAGGTATAATAAACAGGGAGGAGCAAGCTCACTCCAATACAAAAAAATGTAACAATAATGCACAAAGGAGATGAAAAGGAAATGCGAGAAGTGAAGGCAAATTCACTTCTCGGAATACTTACCACCTGAAAAGTTAGCACGAAAGAAAGAAATAAAGTGAAAATGAACTTGATATTAGGATGCAAACCGAAAATAGAAACATGTTCATGATACAAGGAGAGTTACAAGATGATATGAATTATTGTGCAAGTGAAAACGAACGAAAGATAAATAGCTAAGTTAAAATGAAATTAATTAAAGGAAATGGTTGACAAATTAACCTAAAAAAACTTTATCCTATATAATAAAAATATTTTCTTCCTCCTTTAAAAAAAAAATTATTTAGTTGAACACTTAAATCTATAAATACCTTATTCTAAAAAAAACAAATAAATGTTTCATTGATTTTTTTTAAGAAAACTCATTTTGTATGTATATAGAAAAAGGAAAATTAAACAACAATAAAAAAACATATGAACATGGACAACCAGCAGAGGTATCCGCGTGGGCCCATGTGGATCAAGTGATGCTGGCTGGGTCAAAACCGACCCGGTTCATCCCTAAAACGCAAATGGCAAACTTAAAGTACCCCAAAAGACAGCATACACGCCGGCCCTAATTTGTTTGTGAAAACGGAAATGTTTCTTCACTAGAAAATAGGAAACATCATTTCTGAGAAAAACTGGGAATCTAAACCCAAAGCCTACTTAGAGCGTAAACAAATCAACGAGAATGAAATCGAATGAGCAAGAAACAGACAACAACAAATATTGTTCGACTATGAAAGAAAGCAATCACTACCGATTCGGGATGCTTCGACAGGTATTATGCTTCCCTTGCTCTTTCGATATAGCTTTATTCTCTCCTTTCTTCCTTGACCTCTCAGCTTCTTGTTGATGTTGATCTTTCTGAATCGAATGGTGGCTAGGTTTTGGTGAACTTTCGTATCTGAGTCTTTTGAATTGCGGCTGTGTATTGTGATTAGGGTTCCTCTAGGGTTTTTTTTTTGTAAACTTTGCTTCTGAGTTCCTCAGTTGCGGCTATGTGCTGTGTATTGATTCACGAACTCATCTTGGCCTTTATATTGAGAATTAGGGTTTTCAAGAATTTTGATTTAAAACTGAAACAAATTCAAACTGGCTATGTCTTTTCCTTCTTTTTCGTAACAGAAAATTGTTTTTCCTACTTTGTGAAATTTTGCCCTGCACTCCTGCTGACACACCTGCTCTGGCTTTTTTGTCTGTTTATGCCTCTTGATTTTGAAAATGAACTGAGATAGTTGGCCTTGGATTGGATTAATTGCTCTTTTTTACTGCCGTAAACTCATTTTCACTGCTAACCATGTGGCAATTGTTTCAGGAGATTTCCAGGAGGCTCATCATGTTTGGCTTCAAGAGAGTTCCTTCGAGGATGATATGATGATCAATCAAGGCCTTGTATGTTGCAGCAAAGACACACTCAGTAATGTCAGCACACTTGAGGATATCGTGTGAACCGTCAACAAGGATCTCAGGTTTAACAATGGGGACAAGGCCACTCTCTTGGCATACGACGGCATAACGGGCCAATCCATAAGCATTATCACGGATGGAGTGCTCTGATGGTTCATTGGCACCAATCTTAAGCACAGCACGCCATTTAGCAAGACGTGCACCAGCTTCGTTCAAATTAACAACAAAAGACTTGCCTGCAACAGTGCTCTGGTATAGGGCTTCCTCAAAGAGAATAATTCCATGGAGGTGCTGAAGAACACCAGGAGCAGTGAAAAGAAACTCACAAAGAGCCTGTCTGTTGGATTCAATTTCATACTTCTGTGTTGTGACCTTTGCTGCTAGATAAGTTTCATATTTTTTACTGCTGCACAAAATTGTCCTTTCACAGCTTGTCTGTTTAAATTTCTGAACCTGTTTGTTGGTGAATGCTCATGACAGGTTGATGGGGTCATCTTGGGAGAAAGAATTAAACAAACTTGAAGGGCAAGTAACCTATAATCCCTTGCTTTTGTATGTGCTTGACTTTCTGCTGAGTACTCATCCTTGGTACGAATCGTTGTAATATCATTCAAACATTGTTCTATCTCGAACCTCCGCATCAGTTTCATTAGATTTTTTCGAAACTTCTTCAGCTAATAGATCATGCAACTGACTTTTCTTGCTCTTAATATTTTGAGAAGTTTGAGAATTAACAGGATATTCTGTATTGTCTGTTGCGTGACTTTCACTAGGTACCTTAACCATGTCTGGATATGATACAACTCCAGCCCAGGGAGTTGTCAAACTCATGGAATTGACAGAAGCAGCAACATCAGATACAAGTGTTTCTGCCTGTGCTTTTCTCTGTTCTTCCAGCTGAATTTCTAATAAAGACTTGGCCTTGACACTTGGAGCAGGTTTCCAAGCCCGTCCAGCAGGAACTTCAGCATTGTGAGTAGAAACAGAACCAACTGCCACAGAATCGCCTGAAAAGATATTTCTGACTGCTTTGATGGCTGCAAAGTCGTGTTTTTTTTAGCAATCCCTTTGCTTGGTCAGAAGACTGAGGTTTGTTAGATTTTTGCTTCTTAGATTTCTTCTCAGTAGCCTTTTTGGGTTCATGTGTTTCAACATGCAATGCATTGGAGCTGTCTAGTTCAGTCAGACTAGCTGGGGGCAACTCAATCCCAATAGATTCTGTTGAAGATTTATCTACAGGAGGTGCATCATGCTATAAATGTACAGAAGGCATAGATATAGCCGGTATTGCAACACCATCAGATCTTAAGGCGCTGTCCGGTACCTGCTTCAATGACTTAGCAGTATAGTCAAAAACAGAATCCTGCACAATGTGAGGTTCCTCTTTGGAGCTGTTAAGGTCATGCACAAGTGAGCTCTCAACATAAGGAGCTGGAGATTCCTTTTTATGATTTTCATTAACTTGCTCAGCAGGAGTAGGAGCCCAGTTATTCTGAATAGTATCTCCAAATACCTGATGAGGCAGACGCATGCTAGACCCTTTACTGCCAACTGCATAACTTGTGTCTTGGCTGACTTTAAGATGCAAATTCATAGAATCAGTACCGAGTTCATTATGCACACTAGGAATTGGTATCTGGGAGCTCATAGGAAAAGCATCTTGTGGGGAGGTGGTGAAACAATAGTCGTCCAATGCATTTTGCTTTGTAATTCTGATTGTGAACTTGAAGTTTCTAAAGGGCAACATTCCCTCTTGGCATTCTAGTTCTCAAGTGCACCTTGTAGTTTTTCGATGATGAATCGCATTCCAAAACAAATCTTTCTTTTTTGTAATCTTATGAATAAATCATATTTTTTGATAGAGTCCGCTCTCTTATTCTGGAAACATGATTTAATTATCTTGAGAACATTTGTACCAATCATCATCTTACAATCATCATTTTGTAATCCTTATTTGTGTAATATAGTGGGCTATTCTTGTGAATGAACTGTTGATCGAATTTTGTAAATGGGCTTTTGGAATGCAAGCCGAGCCTTGTCTTGTAAGAACAACACTTGAATTACCCTCAAATGGTATTTAAACCACATGTTTGATTTGTAAAATGATAACCCTTTGAATAACTTGTTGTAAGACTAAATGATGATCTCCCAACATCACCATCCCATACATAAATCAGAACTCAATTAATCCTTAAAATGACTTCTCATGACAATCCTTGACTTTAGGAATCACAATTTAAATGAAGAGTTTCTATGCATCGCCTTTTGAATCCAAGTCCCTCATGATACCATGAATTTTCTTTTCTCCCTTTTTTTTTGAAACCAATGAAACAAAGAAGTCACACTTATCATTTTTCTTTACAAAATGCAATAAGTTTAACCCATAACTCATCAATTTATTGAAAATAAATTTGAAATATCTTAAAACCAACTTTGAAATTTTAGTGACGCTTAATCATCAATGAGACCCCAGTTGATTGAAATGATTTGCAGGAAACGTATTTGTAAGGTCTTTGATGGGTAAGGATAGCTGGTGTGGCACAGGCCCAGGGATCAGATCTTGGGAATCACAACAAGTGGAGGCATAGTCACATGGGTCTTCGCAAATTGGTACAAGTCTGCCCCCTTTGTGATCCCTTGAGGCATAAGTCGTAAAATTTGGAGATTCTTTGGTGCATTCAGAATTTAAGGCCCTGATTCATGCTTGCGTGATGATTGGAAGTCGCACTGGAGTCACACAAAAGCTTGCCATGAGAACTTGCAGATTCTCCAATTCAAGGCAATTTTGCAAAGTGGCTCGAAATTCTTCAGTCTTGTGAACTTCTGGCATCCTCTATGATCAAATAAAGATCATACGCAATCAAAATGACGAAGAACACCCTTTGGTCGGGTCATCGGGAGCCTCAAATATCCTGATCTTGTGCTGACGTGTTCCATAAGTCATCCCTTGATTAGATACCCTCCCCATGGAATTTCTTCATGAAACTTGATATGCGCGAACCTCATAACCTGGCTCCGTTTCCATGTCATTTTCAGTTCTTGTGATTCTTTGGCATTTTTGACTTCGAGGGCATACAATATGATGCTTGAACATTGATGACCTTTGGAGTGGCTCTTGAAGCTTTTGGATTGCTCAGATCACAAACCCTGGATGCAGATGACTTTGAACCAGTGCAATGAATCAAAAATGCGGTATGAGATGCTATGATTGAGTTTATGCATATGAAATGATCACAAGCCATGGTGTGAATGGGTGAGGGCAAATTTGGGGTGTTTACAGCTGCCCCTATTCAAACATGAGTTAGCTGTGCAGGATGTAAGCGACGGCTTGTCAGGCAAACAAGATAACTTGTGGTTGAATACCAAAGACAATCCAAAATTTGCACTCACAGAATGAAGAAGAAAAGGGATATAGATTGTAAAAGAAAATAAAGTATATTGTAAAGTGTGGGCGACGGAGGACGACCGTCGAGCAGAGGACGACTGCTGGGTAAAGAGCGATGACGGGGACGACCGACATGCTGGGGATAATGGTTTATGATGGGGACGGCCATCAGGATAAAGCTGCAAGATTCTCTGGGGATTAATGAAACATGACGGGGACGGCCATCAAGTTCATAAAGTAAAGTAACCAACGATGGGGACGACCATCGGGCTAAAAAGAAAAGGGACCACGACGGGGACGGCCATCGGGTTAAAGAATAAATGAAATAAACAGATGATGAGGTATGGTCATCTAAGGTGAAGGACGATCACCTGGCAGGGTACGGCTGCCGAAAATATCGCGACATAGGATGAATGCCGGATAAAAGGTCAACGATGGGGACGGCCATCGGATGAGCATGATGGAGGACGACCATCAAGAGGTGGAGGACGACCACCTAGCAGGGGACGGCTGCTCTCAAGGTTTGTCATGACATAGGACGAATGTCAGATAACCAAAAATCAACAATGGGGACGGCCATTGGATAAAATGATGAAGGACGATCATCAAGAGGTGGAGGACGACCACCTAGCAGGGGACGACTGCTAAATATCACGACATAGGACGAATGTCGGATAGAAAATCAACGATGGGGACGGCCATCGGATGAGCATGATGGAGGACGACCATCAAGAAGTGGAGGACGACCACTTAGCAGGGTACGGCTGCTCTCAGGGTTTATCATGACACAGGACGAATGTCAGATAAAAGAAAAATTGTTTTGGTAGCGATCTACTGGGGAATAGTAAACACGGAAGAGTGTTTATATCCAGGAAGTAAAAGGTATAAGTGTTTAGACGCTGTGTATAGATTAAAGATGCGGACGAGCATCCCTAAGACTACGATACGGACGAGTATCGGGTAGAAACAAATACTGACACGTGTTCAGAGATGATGATACGGACGAGTATCAACTGGTTAACAAAGAACACGGACGAGTGTTGAATCTGAAGGGACTCTCCTGGGGAATAATAGACACAAACGAGTGTCTATATTTAAGGAGACGTAGGTGTTTGACGCAGTGTATGGATTAAAGATGCGGACGAGCATCCTTAAGGCTATGATACAGACGAGTATCAGGTAGAAACAAATACTGACACGTGTTCAGAGATGATGATACGGACGAGTACCAACGGGTTAACAAAGAACACGGACTAGTGTCGAATCTGTGGGGATATATGAATGGTGTATATAAGATACGGACGAGTATCTGTATAAGAGTAACATGAGTAGTGTATAGATGAGTGTTTAACTTGCTGGGGAGAGTGACACGGACGAGCGTCAATCAAGGAGAAAAGTATAGTATAAGACAAGTATATGGGTTGCAAAAGTGTAAGCGACTGCGCTGGGGATATGACACGGACGGGTGTCAAGGGTTTGTGTATCCAAGCATATCTGTGAGTGCAAAGAGAATGTCTTGGTTTTCAGCTGGGGATATGACACGGACGGGTGTCAAACAGGAATATATACTGGTATTTTGTGAATGTAAGGCAACTGTTTTTGCTGGGGAATCTCTGCTGGGGAATTTTGTGTATTTGCTGATGGATGGTCATTATTCACAAGTTTTTGACGCGGATCATGGCTTATGATTATGCTATATGTTTGATTTTTTCCGTAATGCTCCGTATTAGACGGAATGCTACGCTTTGTGGGGTGAATATGATGCGAATGCCATGATTATGCAAAGATACCAAACCGAGATTCGGATCCCGTTGCTGTGAAGATCTCTGGTCGATCTGTTTGAAGTGAATATCCCAGCTGGGGATGAGATCATTGGTAGATCTAACAAGATGTATTTACTTGGGGAAATAAGTCACTGATAGACATATTTTTGTAAATGAGAGACCCAACTGGGGTTTGTAGAAGCTTTCGTCACTCTGTTGTGATTCCTTCGTGCGTTGCTCTTCTGGATAAAGGCTGAAGCTTTGTGGGGAGATGGTTCCCTGGCTTTTGTACTTGGCTGAGGAAGAATGATCGGCGTCTCGGCTGGGAGAAGTGACAAGTGGTAACTCAGCTGGGGAGAAAGTACTTTGAGTGCTAAGACCGAGTGTTGATTTGTCAGCTTGCTGAAGTGAAGCTTTCATGCCCCAAGTTGCATTCTGGATACCTGCGATCCTGCAAAGATAGAAACGCACAAGTATTCCTGGGGTATCCTTTACTGGATTCCGTCATAGGAGTTTAGACACTCCCGAGAGTAAGTATATTCCCTGCAAGCACGTGTTTTTATTATTTTTGAGGAAAAACATCTGTACTTATGCAATTAGTTTTTTAGAGACATCAGACATTCTTTGCAAATAAAAATAAACTGTACGAGACGAGACATGACTGAAAAATCTGATTTTATTAACTCAATTGCCCTGAATTGGCAAGATACAGTCAAAGAAACATATCTCCTAAAATAAGGAGATTGTTACAAATTGAGAAACAAAATGCTGGCAATGTTGACGACGCTTTAAGGAGCTTCCTCTTCTGCTATGACTCGTATGACTTTTGACGTTCTTCTTGTCTTGTTTTCTGATGAAGGCTGATTCTGATTGAGGCTTGATCCTTTCGAGATTTACCAAGTTGGAAGTGATACAGACAAATTCAGAATGCAGTTGTTCGCTTATTCCCTTATTTTGCATGGATCGCCCTTGCGGGTTTTCAATCCATCGGGATACCCATTTTTGCCTGAGTTGTCCAATGCGGCTTTTCAACTCAGCGGGTGTACATTTTTCTGTTTATTTTCCCTTATTTTTGCCCGAGTCTTTTATTCTGTTTTTGACTCGTCGGGATGCCCTATTTTTGCCTGGACTTACATTCTGTTTTTATGTCCAGCGGGTCATTTTATGCGAAGTATTTTTTAACTGCATCTGAATTCACAGGGGACGAGAAGTCTTCACCATCCATAGTGCTGAGCATCAGTGCTCCACCAGAGAAAACTTTCTTTACCACGAATGGTCCTTCATAGTTCGGAGTCCATTTGCCCCTGTGGTCTGTATGAGGAGGAAGGATTCTTTTCAGCACAAGATCTCCTACTTGGTACTCTCGGTGTCTGACTTTCTGATCGAAGGCCCTTTTCATTCTTTTCTGATATAACTGCCCATGACAGATTGCAGCCAATCTTTTTTCTTCAATCAAACTTAGCTGTTCGTATCGGGACCGGACCCACTCTGCTTCGTTTAGCTTAACATCCATCAGTACCCGTAAGGAGGGTAATTCAACCTCAACAGGTAGGACTGCTTCCATACCATACATAAGTTGATACGGTGTTGCCCCGGTGGATGTTCTGATTGACGTGCGGTACCCATGCAAGGCAAACGGTAGCATCTCATGCCAGTCTTTGTAGGTGACTACCATCTTCTGCACAATCTTCTTGATATTCTTATTAGCTGCCTCAACAGCGCCATTCATCTTTGGCCTGTAAGGAGAAGAATTGTGGTGTTGGATCTTGAAGTCCCGGCATAATTCAGCCATCATTTTGTTGTTTAAGTTAGAACCATTATCAGTAATGATTCGCTCGGGCACTCCATACCGACAGATGATATCTCTTCTCAGAAATCTTGCTACCACTTGCCTTGTAACGTTTGCATAGGAAGCTGCTTCGACCCACTTGGTGAAATAGTCAATGGCAACCAAGATGAATCTGTGGCCATTCGAAGCAGTCGGTTCAATCTTGCCAATCATATCAATGCCCCACATGGCAAAAGGCCAGGGTGAAGACATTATATTCAAAGGATTGGGCGGCACATGCACCTTGTCCGCATAAATCTGGCATTTATGGCATTTTCTGGCGTAGGCACAACAGTCTGTATCCATTGTGATCCAATAATACCCTGATCTTAGCAACTTCTTGGCCATGGCATGCCCTCCTGCATGGGTACCAAAGGATCCTTCGTGCACTTCATGCATTAACAAGTCTGCTTCCGTTTTGTCAACGCATCTGAGGAGTACCATATCAAAGTTCCTCTTGTATAGGGAACCGTCAGTATTCAGGAAGAAACTACCGGCAAGCCTTCTCAAAGTCTTCTTATCATTGGAAGATGCCCCAGGTGGGTATGTTTGATCCTCCAAGAAGCACTTAATATCGTGGAACCAAGGCTTATCGTCTTTGACAACATCTGCTGCGAACACGTATGCTGGTCTATCAAGTCTGGACACTGATATCTGGGGTACAAAGTTGGCAGCCTGAACTTTGATCATTGATGAAATGGTAGCCAGAGCATCTGCAAACTGATTCTCATCCCGAGGGATATACTCAAGCTTGACTGTTGTGAAGAAAGTCAAAAACCTCCTTGTATAATCCCTGTAAGGTATCAGATGATCTTAGTGCGTGTACCATTTGCCATTGGTTTGATTGATTACCAGAGCTGAATCTCCGAATACGGTCAAAGTCTTGATCCTGAGGTCAATGGCTTCCTCAAGGCCCATAATACAAGCTTCGTATTCAGCTTCGTTGTTAGTGCAGTTAAAAGTGAGCTTTGCCGAGAAGGGCATGTGAACTCCTTTAGGTGTAATGAGTACTGCACCAACACCACGACCATTCATATTAACAGCCCCGTCAAACATCATAGTCCATTCTTCTTCCGGGTCGGGCCATTCAGTGTGAACAGGCTCTTCATGATCTTTTGCTTTCAGGAACATGATGTCTTCATCAGGGAAGTCAAATCTCATAGGCTGGTAATCATCAATAGGTTGCTCAACAAGATATTCAGACAATACACTGCCCTTGATGGCTTTCTGAGAGGTGTACTGGATGTCATATTCTGTGAGGATCATTTGCCATCTTGCAACCCGTCCGGTAAGTGCTGGCTTCTCAAATATGTACTTGACTGGGTCCATCTTTGAGATCAATAAGGTAGTGTGGGTCAACATATACTGTCTCAGTCGGCGAGCAGCCCACGCTAAAGCACAACAAGTTTTCTCGAGCAGTGAATAACGTTGTTCACAGTCGGTAAACTTTTTGCTCAGGTAGTATATTGCATACTCTTTTCGACCAGACTCGTCATGCTGGCCCAGCACACACCCCATTGACTCTTCTAATACTGTCAAGTACATGATCAGAGGTCTTCCTTCAACTGGAGGCATGAGGATTGGAGGTTCTTTTAAGTACTCCTTGATCTTGTCAAAAGCCTTCTGGCAGTCTTCATTCCACCTGACAGTCTGTTCCTTTCTCAATAGCTTGAACAGGGGTTCGCAAGTTGCCGTAAGATGAGATATGAACCGTGAGATGTAGTTCAATCTACTTAGGAAACCTCGAACTTCCTTCTCAGTCTTCGGTGCAGGCATCTCTTGAATAGCTTTGACTTTATCAGGGTCAACTTCAATCCCTTTCTCGCTTACAATAAATCTTAGCAGCTTACCAGATCGCACCCCGAATGTGCATTTGTTGGGGTTCAACTTCAGTTGGTACTTCCTCAGACGCTTGAATAGTTTCAGCAGATTTACCAAGTGATCTTCTTCAGTAAGGGACTTGGCAATCATGTCATCCACATAACATTCGATTTCTTTATGGATCATATCGTGGAATAATGTCACCATAGCCCGTTGATACGTCGCACCAGCATTCTTCAGTCCGAATGGCATCACCTTGTAACAGAACGTGCCCCAGGGTGTGATGAAGGTTGTCTTCTCCATGTCTTCAGGCGACATCTTGATCTGGTTGTATCCTGAAAATCCGTCCATGAAGGAGAATACCGAGAGCTGAGCCGTGTTATCAACCAATACGTCAATGTGAGGTAATGGGAAGTCATCTTTTGGGCTGGCTCTGTTCAGATCCCGGTAGTCAACACACATTCTTACTTTGTCGTCTTTCTTAGGCACAGGTACTATGTTAGCAACCCACGGTGGATAGCTAGTTACAGCAAGGAACCCGGCGTCCCATTGCTTTTGTACCTCTTCTTTGATTTTCATAGCCATGTCTGGGCGGGTACGACGCAGTTTCTGTTTAACCGGGGGACATTCTTCTCTTAAAGGCAGCTTGTGCACCACAATGTTGGTGTCCAACCCTGGCATATCTTGATAAGACCAAGCAAACACATCCACATATTCCTGAAGCAGGTCAATCAGTTGTCTCTTCACTGAGTCTTGCAAGCAGGCCCCGATTTTAACTTCTTTCACGTCTTCATCTGTACCAAGATTAATCGTTTCAACCTCCTCCTGGTGAGGAGTGATAACCTTTTCCTCTTGTCTCAACAACCTGGCTAGCTCTTCAGGAAGCTCATACTCTTCTTCAACCCCTTCATCAGCTTGATTGATTGGATTGTCAAAGTCATACGAGGTCATAGCCGTGCTGTTGTCGGTGCGGTCTGGAAGGCACTCTCTGCAAGGGTTCAGCTTGTTCATTTTAGTGATTTGATTTTAATCTTGTTTTAGGAAAGTGAAATAAAGTTGTCATTTTGAAAACATTGCCATTTATTTTTTTTTGTACAAAAAGAAAAATGGAAAAACAGTGAGCGAAAAAGAAAGAGACTCATTTGCAAAAGATGTCTGATATTTCATTGATTAATCTTGTTGCACAAAAATTACAGATGGCCCGATTACAAAATGAGTCTTGTCATCTTGGGCAAGATGCAAGACTTGATGCATGCTATAAAAATACAGGAAATAACAATTACTCTGCATGAGTAACTCTTATAACTTCCTGGGAAGACCAGTTTGAGATACTGCTCCCCGGGATCTTTGGACGGATCCAACTTTCCAGGTTGCGGTCGCCTTCATCCTCATCTTCCAAGTTGTTGATAGCATCGGGGGTGAGCATCCCCCCACTAACAAAATTGGGCTCCTTAGCAGCCTCTGCTTGATCTCGTTGAGTTGGTTTGTAACCCAACCCAAATTTGTCTTTCTTCTTCTCCACAGATAAAACCCTGCCCCAGCCTTGGGCAGTTCCTTCTTCAACAACCTTCTGGGCTTGTTGATAAGATGCCATGGAGATTCCAGGTACAGCAGATGTCTCATTTACATTCAGGGCCTCAAACCCTTGACTCATTGTTTCATGGATCTCCCCATCCATCTCAATATATTTGTAGGTAGCCAGGTGGCTGACAAAAATATCCTCCTCTCCACAGATAGTAACGACTTGACCTTCCCACTCGAATTTTAACTTCTGGTGAAGGGTTGAGGTCACGGCGCCAGCGGCGTGAATCCATGGCCTACCCAATAAACAGTTGTAGGCGGGCTGTATATCCATCACGTAGAAGGTCGTTTTGAAAGTTTGTGGGCCAATCGTTATAGGCAACTCAATTTCTCCCAGAACCGATCTCTTAGAACCATCAAAGGCTCTTACTACCAGGTTACTGGGACGCAATGCCAATCCTTCATACTCTAGCTTCACAAGGGCCTTCTTGGGTAAGACATTGAGGGACGATCCTGTGTCTACCAGCACATGGGAAAGGACTGCACCTTTACATTCCATGGTGATGTGCAATGCCTTGTTATGATTGCGGCCTTCCGTAGTCAGATCAGTGTTGGTGAACCCTAGTCCATTGCTGGCAGTAACATTCCCAACCACAGTTTCCAATTGATTGACAGTGATCTCTTCAGGCACGTAAGCTGCGTGCAAGACTTTGAGTAGTGCATTCCGATGGGCTTCGGAGCACATGAGCAATGACAGAATGGAGATCTTGGGAGGCGTCTGGTGAAGCTGATCCACTATTTTGTAATCACTCTTCTTGATGATTCTCATGAATTCATCAACTTCTTGATCAAAGGATGTTTTCAAAGTTTCCTTAATAGCTTGATCTTCCTGCACCGGGCTTTTCCCTTTTGCCTTGGCAGCAGCTTCTGCTTCGGCAGTGGGTCTTTGGATTTGTGGAGCAAAGAGACGTCCGCTTCGAGTGAAGCCTCCGCCTCCTCCCACATTGTCTATTTGTGGTGCAGGGGTTGATGATTCAAGAGTGGTTTTCTGTCCTCCGCAGTATAGATCAGAGTCGTAATGCCAAGGGATGGCGTTACTGCTTTCATAAGGTACTGGTCCAGGCACTGTGATAGTGACTGGACTGATTGCAGCTGCAGAAGGGACCGTGATAGTTTGTGGATCATAGTATATTGTGACTGGTGCTCTGATAGGAGTAGCACTTTGAGAGTTGTAGGCAGAATTATTTTCAGGATCATAATAGATAGTAACGGTTGAGACATCTTCATTGTTCGCTGCTGACGTTGTAGGAGACATTGTTGGAAGGATGGGTGTTGTTGTTGTAGGAGATTCAAAATGAAGTGGTGTTGAAGTTGTAGAAGGAATGTTTGTTGATATCTGGTCAGTTGAGATGACAGATGAAACATTTGTTGACGAAGCTGAAGAGTTGTCGGGAACAATGGTTGTTGCAGTTGTAGGAGATACTGGAATTGTTGCTGATGAGATTGCTGGATTTGTTGGAATTGATGTTGTAATTTGAAGCAGGCCACTCCGGATGAGACCATCTATGCCATCCCTCAAGTTATCGCAACCATTCACTGAAATGTTGCAGTAAGCACACCCTAGCTCACATCCCGGGAACATTTGACATTCGAGGAGTTGAGCCTTAATCTCTACCAACGGTGTCCGAATCTGACCCACACTGGTTATTAAATAAGACGGCTTGTCTTCTTCAATAGCATTGATTCTGGGACCTCCGTGGTGTGGCATAGGGTTTTTGTTAACATTTGGTGGTGGTGCAAAGTTCAGAGCCTTAGAGTCTACCAAGTCTTGTACCTTCATGTGCAAGGCTCTGCACTTTTCTGTACTATGGCCAGGTGCATTTGAATGGAAAGCACATCTGGCGTTGGAGTCGTAATTCCTGGGTAGGCTATTAGGATCTGGAGGTGCCAACGTCCTTAGCTCAACTAGGTTGAGTTTCAGGAGTTGTGGCAGTAATGTGGCATAGGGCATAGGGATCGGATCAATCACCCTATTGGCCTGAGATGGTCTCTGTTGATATGGTCTCTGCTGATTGTTGTTGTTGGTGTTGTTGTAGTTTCTCTGAGGAGGATACTGAGTTTGTTGCTGATAATTTTGTTGTGGTGGTTGATAAGCTGGTTGTGGATGAGTTGGCGCGGGAATGGTGACTGCTGCCACAGACCTATGATCATACTGGGGTCTGCCCCTGTTGGTGTGGATAGCATTGGTCTCACCAGTTCTTCTTGGGCCCACAAAAGGCTTCCTTGGGTTGCTGGACGAGCTAGCACCGTTGTCAGAAATTTTGCCCATCTTTAACAGGCTCTCAATTCTCTCTCCGGCTATAACCACATCAGCGAAGCTGGTAGAAGAAAAGGCAGCTAGCCTGTCAATGTATGTTCCTTGGAGGGTATTCATAAACATGTCGGCCATCTCCCTCTCCGACATGGGTGGCTGGACAGCAGCAGCAAGCTGTCTCCACCTCTGGGCGTACTCCCGGAAGCTTTCTTTGGATGATTGCGACATTCCCATCAGGAGGGTCCTGTTGGGAGCCATATCCAAGTTGTACTGGTATTGTCTAATGAAGGCCTCGGCCAGGTCCTTCCAGCACCTGATGGTTGCTCTAGTCAAGTGAGAGTACCATTCCCTCGAAGCTCCTGTTAAGCTATCTTCAAAATAAAACATCCATAGCTTTTCATCCATGGTATACGCCTTCAGCCTCCCCAGAAAAGATTGTAGATGGGTTCGGGGACAGGAAGTTCCGTTGTACTTCTCAAAGCACGGAGGTTTAAACTTGTGGGGAATCCTGACCCCGTCCACTAAGCCCATGTCCATAACATCAAAACCCAAGGAGTTTTGAGACTCCAAGGATCTTAATTTCTCGGCAATTTCATCTAGCCTCCGGTCATAGGCCTCATCCCCAGCTCCCATCACTGTGAACTGATCTTCTTGGGCGTCTTCTTGGAGTACCCTTCCTGTAGCAGCATTCCCTTGTACATTAGCAGGGATATTGATCTCTGGATGAAGGTGAGGGCCGAACACAGGTGGGTTGACATGAGGCTGACCCCCCTCATTGTTGCTTTTTCCGCCAGTCCCTAGATGGGCATCTTCCCGAGTCTGCCTCTCTACCAAGGCTCTTAATCTTTCTTGGCTCTGAGCCATGTTGTTCATTACTTCCATAAACTGCGTCATCTGAGTTCTTATTTCCAATCTTTCATTGGCCATTTGGTTCCTGACCTCTGCAAGGTCCTGTTGTACCTGGTCCATTTGTATGTCCGGAAGGTTGTTACGGGTTGGATATCGGTGTGGACGGTTGAGTGGGAACACACGTCGTCGAGCAATAGTTCCTGAATCACAACAGAGTTAGTATCAAAAACAAACAAAACCTACAAAACAAAACAAAAGGTTAGTATGCAATGCAGTATGCTTATTTGTTTCGAAGGTATCCGGCTTGGCACTTGGTTTTGACCTTCCCAGACCCCTAAGGAAGATGCCTTTGATGTTGCTTGAAAGAACTCGGATAAAACAAACCAATACATATATTACAAAAAGTGAATGACACATAGTTTGTTTTTTACAATTCACGCCCTCTAAGGGGTCAAAACACAACATAAAAAGGAAAAGTACAATGAAATAAAAAAGCAACAACAAGCAAAAATCAGACACTAAGACCAAACTCATCCTCCTGAACTTCCTTCAGAAGTGCTTCAGTCACAGGATCAGCTGGGCGCTCTGTGAGGTTCCTGATAAGAAGATTCCTGATGGTGACAGCAGCAGTTAGCTTCTTGTGTCGACTCTGGTCTTTTGACTTCTTCACTCCAACTTTAATCTTCAGCTCTGAGATCTCCCTCTGGGCTGCTGCCAGGGTTTCCTGTTGTTCTTTTGCACTAGCTTCCAGCTGCTCAATCTTATCCTGAGTCCTCTTATTTTCTAGAGTACGAGCTTCGGTGATCCTGACCCACCTAGCTTGACTCTCCTTCAGATACAAATCGGTCCTGGCCTTCTGGAACTGAGCTTCCTTGTAGGCATTCTTCAGAATCTGTTCCCCAGCCCTAGACTTCTTGATGTAATCCTCAAACTTCTCAATCCTAGCCATATGCTCCATTCTCAGCTTTTCTAACCTCTCAATATCCAACCTACCATCACTCCTCTCCCAGAGGGTCTTCTGTAGAGCCTGAGCCAGCTTCTCATTTCTTTCTTTCAATTTCTCAAACTCCTCTAAGCTGACAGTTGCTGGAGGTGGTGCTGTGGAAGGTCCAGGCACATCTTCAATGGTGAAGGGCATCCCAGAAAATTGAGCCCTGGTATGAGACCACTCATAGTACTGAGCTGAAGCCACGTTGTTGCATTTCCCAAGAATGGTTACTCCTTTAGTCTGAACATTGTCCCAAGCCCAGGATGCTTGCCGGACAATGGCCAGGTTAGGCTTGATCTCACAATAAAGGGTCTCAGCTAGATCCTGTGCTTTAGGAGGGTGGACTAATGCATAGCCCAGTTGTCTTTTGAATAACAGAGGGTTGTAGTTGATGCAACCCTTCACTCCTATCAGAGGCACATTGGGAAATTGCCCACAACTAGTAATGATGTCCCTGCCCTTAGTACTCTGAGTACACCATCTGACATTATCTGAGGTTAGAGCAACAAGCCTCCTAGCCCAGTTCTTCTGCTGGTGGGGATTCAAGAATGCATCAGTCTTTGGCAAATGCCTGAGCAACCAAGTATGGAACAAAGGAGCACAGCATCTCACTAATCTTCCCCTTTGCTTTTCATTCCTTTGGTGGACAGAGTAGTAGAGATCCCCCAGTAAAGTGGGCACTGGGTTCCTCAGGACGAAAAGATGGATTGCATTCTTGCTAACAAACTTCGGCTCGTCCGCAAATAAAATGACCCCATATATGCTGAGGGCCAACAGAGCACAGACTGCCTTCCACTCCCCCAGGGAGGCCTTCAGACTAGCCTGAGAAGTCAAGAAATCCAGATGAAAACCAGAGATTCCAGCTTTAGATGTCAAATTCTGCCCAATCAGGACTGGTTCCAGATGTAATGCTCTTGCTATCTCCTCATTGCTTGGGAAAGCCATCTCAGGGTTGAAGGGGATTCCACCCCTGATGGGTACACCAACCAATGATGAATATTCCTCCAACAAGGGTCCCAACTGAAAATCCTGAAATGTGAAGCACCTCAAAGGGGGATCATAGAACTGCAGGCAAGTATGTATCAAGCTCCTTTGTGAAGGGTCCAAATCCATAACCACATCAAGGATTCCTCCATAATGTTCTCTGAAAAGTGGTATATGGTCTGGAGTAATCAGGGTCTGAATCCTCCTGATGCTAGCTAGCTCAGGCTCAAAGAAGTGATAGGAGATGTTACTTTTCTTAGGTGCCATGTTGATGAAGAATAGGTGTTGATGATGAGGACTGAGGACAATACTGAAGATGGGCCACTGATAGGCTGAGACTGAGGATGCAAGTGACTGAAGCAGGTGACTGATAGCTGAAGCAAGTGTTGATGAAGATAGGTCTAAGCTGATGATGGGGTCAAAACCAAGCCAAAATGATAGGATGGATACCCTGAAAAACAAATAAACACATGTTAAAATGATGTAATGAGGATGTATGCAAATGATATGCAAGGGTTTGTGACTGAGCTGGATCTGATCAAGTGCTCTGATATAAGTCCAAGTATGTTCAAGAAATCCAGATGAAGGCTTATAAGTCCAGTAACCAAGGTGGGGGACTCAAATAAAGAGCCACATGTCGAGGGTTTTAGAATCACAAGAACTATTCCAAAATGGAGTACTCTTAAACAAAACAAAGTAACAGGGTATTCTGAGGTCAAGTGTACCTGCAAACCTGTAAACAGCCCAACCCCCTCACAGGTGGTGTTCTAAAACAAGGATCCCCAGACTTGGATCAGTTATGAGAAGTGTAAACACTTATAACCGGAGGTACAGTGTTTACAATAACCATAAAAGTTCCTCCTCTAATTCACCTCAGTTTCTGAAGGTCAATACTAAAGGTCATCCAGACTTAGCAGGCTTCCCAGATAGCCCTAGCATTGCAGGAAATCTGCAACACAGAGTTCTCAAGAAGAAACCCATATCTGAACCGTGTTTCATATTCCCGCACCAGACCGAGATGGAATGGGAAAGAATATGAACCACTCTAGCCTAGGTGTCACTCAGGTCCCAGGTATAGGACCTTAACTCTCAATAGAACCCCACCCACCAAAGCAAAACCAGATCCAGCCAGACAGCGTGACAGTATGATATATGTAAAGCTATAAAGAAAGCAATAAAAACAACTGTACATAAAGCAATAAGCAAAACACATAACACCCCAGTAAACACAAATCAAACAAGCGCTAGGAGGAACCCACAAACAGAACCAGAAGCTCTGGTTACAGTATAAGGTTCCCCAGCAGAGTCGCCAAGCTGTCGCTCCCGGTAAATGGGAAATAGGCCCAAATAAAGGTACAGGCGCGAACGGTCGGCGAGAGGGACAATGAGAACACACAGCAGTGAACTCACTGGATATGAATAGAGTCGCCAGCTAGGCATTTTTATCCCGGAGGAAAGGCAATGCTGCATAGACCTAGAAAGAGATGGATAAGACGGTTGCGAACCAGAGAGACTGGGGAAGAGGGTTGGTTACAACCTGGGAAGGTATTAGCACCCAGATTGTCCGTCGTACTCGACGGGATCCATGCTTAGAAGATTTGTGTTTTAAAGGGGTAGTGTCAGTGCAATCTGTGTATAAAATAGCTGGAAAAGAATGTACAGGTGTCAGTGTAAAAGAAGTGCAAAGTGTAATATGTACAGTGTCAGTGTGAGAACAGGAGTGAAATGCTAAAGACTATGAGGCTAAAAATTATGCTGGAAGGAGGGGGAATATACAGAGACTTTTGTTCGATAACTGTTAAGTTATGCCTACGTATCCTCTCGTGCAATGAGGAAGTCAGAACACCGTAGTTCGACCCAAAGAGACTGAAAGGTGAATTGACTGATGAATTCTTGCTTGTCTATGCTCAAGTGTATGACCTGTCTGGCTCAGGTGCAAACTGTCTTGCATTAGACGGAAGAAGCAAGTTCTCGTTTATGAATGAAGGTGATGAGAAAAGAATCCCGGAGGAGACGATTATTGCTTGTTTTTGAGTTTTCAGTCTTTTATTGCTTTTGAAAGTTTGTCATAAGTTAATGAGCTTAAGCCTAAACCAATGGATTTAGTAAACTCATCACATCTTCCCTCTGATTAGGGGTAATGAGAATACCTTAAGTGTGAAGTCAGCTTCTCACACTTAATCACCTTTGATATAGGATTAAGATCATTAACCTACTTGTGATTATTTAGATGTTTTTGGTGTTTTTGTTTAGTGTTGAGTAATGAGATTAAGCCATAATCAGGGATTAAACAGACTCATTACACCATCCTAATAGAAGGATAATAGATGAGAATGTTTAAGCTGAGGAAAGCTCCTCAACTTAATCCATGATTAGGGATTAAACTCATGACAAAACAAAGCCTTTATTAAGTGGATTTTAGTTAATGGTGAGATGATGAAGTGAATTTTAGGGTTTGTAAGACAACTTGAGGGGGACTTGTCCATTAACACTAGGGTTAGTCCTTCTTAACCAATTAAGGAAGAATTAGAACCCTAATGCAAGGCCCAAGTTACAAGCTTGATGTCTTGATGATTATTAGATGAATTGATTAAAAGATTTAAACACATTAAGGGTTTAACACTTAGGATTAAAGTTATACACTCCATCCTAATAGAAGGATGCAAGCATAAGCTTAATCACAAAGCCTTAAAGCCTTTAGGGTTTAGTCCCTGATTATGAGATGAGAAGAGAAGACTCAAGGATGACACAAAGGCAAAAGCTAAATGGGGGACTAATCAACCCTAATTATTATCATGCTTGGTCATTCCTAAGGTTTGTGAGGTTTTCAAGAGATATCTTCAAAGAGAACCACCAGGAAGCAGATGAAAGGATCGAGAAGTAAAGAGAAACAAAACAACTTGCTTCATTTAAGAAGTCAAGTTGTTCGAGGAAAGAAGGTATAATAAACAGGGAGGAGCAAGCTCACTCCAATACAAAAAAATGTAACAATAATGCACAAAGGAGATGAAAAGGAAATGCGAGAAGTGAAGGCAAATTCACTTCTCGGAATACTTACCACCTGAAAAGTTAGCACGAAAGAAAGAAATAAAGTGAAAATGAACTTGATATTAGGATGCAAACCGAAAATAGAAACATGTTCATGATACAAGGAGAGTTACAAGATGATATGAATTATTGTGCAAGTGAAAACGAACGAAAGATAAATAGCTAAGTTAAAATGAAATTAATTAAAGGAAATGGTTGACAAATTAACCTAAAAAAACTTTATCCTATATAATAAAAATATTTTCTTCCTCCTTTAAAAAAAAAATTATTTAGTTGAACACTTAAATCTATAAATACCTTATTCTAAAAAAAACAAATAAATGTTTCATTGATTTTTTTTAAGAAAACTCATTTTGTATGTATATAGAAAAAGGAAAATTAAACAACAATAAAAAAACATATGAACATGGACAACCAGCAGAGGTATCCGCGTGGGCCCATGTGGATCAAGTGATGCTGGCTGGGTCAAAACCGACCCGGTTCATCCCTAAAACGCAAATGGCAAACTTAAAGTACCCCAAAAGACAGCATACACGCCGGCCCTAATTTGTTTGTGAAAACGGAAATGTTTCTTCACTAGAAAATAAGAAACATCATTTCTGAGAAAAACTGGGAATCTAAACCCAAAGCCTACTTAGAGCGTAAACAAATCAACGAGAATGAAATCGAATGAGCAAGAAACAGACAACAACAAATATTGTTCGACTATGAAAGAAAGCAATCACTACCGATTCGGGATGCTTCGACAGGTATTATGCTTCCCTTGCTCTTTCGATATAGCTTTCTTCTCTCCTTTCTTCCTTGACCTCTCAGCTTCTTGTTGATGTTGATCTTTCTGAATCGAATGGTGGCTAGGTTTTGGTGAACTTTCGTATCTGAGTCTTTTGAATTGCGGCTGTGTATTGTGATTAGGGTTCCTCTAGGTTTTTTTTTGTAAACTTTGCTTCTGAGTTCCTCAGTTGCGGCTATGTGCTGTGTATTGATTCACGAACTCATCTTGGCCTTTATATTGAGAATTAGGGTTTTCAAGAATTTTGATTTAAAACTGAAACAAATTCAAACTGGCTATGTCTTTTCCTTCTTTTTCGTAACAGAAAATTGTTTTTCCTACTTTGTGAAATTTTGCCCTGCACTCCTGCTGACACACCTGCTCTGGCTTTTTTGTCTGTTTATGCCTCTTGATTTTGAAAATGAACTGAGATAGTTGGCCTTGGATTGGATTAATTGCTCTTTTTTACTGCCGTAAACTCATTTTCACCGCTAACCACGTGGCAATTGTTTCAGGAGATTTCCAGGAGGCTCATCATGTTTGGCTTCAAGAGAGTTCCTTCGAGGATGATATGATGATCAATCAAGGCCTTGTATGTTGCAGCAAAGACACGCTCAGTAATGTCAGCACACTTGAGGATATCGTGTGAACCGTCAACAAGGATCTCAGGTTTAACAATGGGGACAAAGCCACTCTCTTGGCATACGACGGCATAACGGGCCAATCCATAAGCATTATCACGGATGGAGTGCTCTGATGGTTCATTGGCACCAATCTTAAGCACAGCACGCCATTTAGCAAGACGTGCACCAGCTTCGTTCAAATTAACAACAAAAGACTTGCCTGCAACAGTGCTCTGGTATAGGGCTTCCTCAAAGAGAATAATTCCATGGAGGTGCTGAAGAACACCAGGAGCAGTGAAAAGAAACTCACAAAGAGCCTGTCTGTTGGATTCAATTTCATACTTCTGTGTTGTGACCTTTGCTGCTAGATAAGTTTCATATTTTTTACTGCTGCACAAAATTGTCCTTTCACAGCTTGTCTGTTTAAATTTCTGAACCTGTTTGTTGGTGAATGCTCATGACAGGTTGATGGGGTCATCTTGGGAGAAAGAATTAAACAAACTTGAAGGGCAAGTAACCTATAATCCCTTGCTTTTGTATGTGCTTTACTTTCTGCTGAGTACTCATCCTTGGTACGAATCGTTGTAATATCATTCAAACATTGTTCTATCTCGAACCTCCGCATCAGTTTCATTAGATTTTTTCGAAACTTCTTCAGCTAATAGATCATGCAACTGACTTTTCTTGCTCTTAATATTTTGAGAAGTTTGAGAATTAACGGGATATTCTGTATTGTCTGTTGCGTGACTTTCACTAGGTACCTTAACCATGTCTGGATATGATACAACTCCAGCCCAGGGAGTTGTCAAACTCATGGAATTGACAGAAGCAGCAACATCAGATACAAGTGTTTCTGCCTGTGCTTTTCTCTGTTCTTCCAGCTGAATTTCTAATAAAGACTTGGCCTTGACACTTGGAGCAGGTTTCCAAGCCCGTCCAGCAGGAACTTCGGCATTGTGAGTAGAAACAGAACCAACTGCCACAGAATCGCCTGAAAAGATATTTCTGACTGCTTTGATGGCTGCAAAGTCGTGTTTTTTTTAGCAATCCCTTTGCTTGGTCAGAAGACTGAGGTTTGTTAGATTTTTGCTTCTTAGATTTCTTCTCAGTAGCCTTTTTGGGTTCACGTGTTTCAATATGCAATGCATTGGAGCTGTCTAGTTCAGTCAGACTAGCTGGGGGCAACTCAATCCCAATAGATTCTGTTGAAGATTTATCTACAGGAGGTGCATCATGCTGTAAATGTACAGAAGGCATAGATATAGCCGGTATTGCAACACCATCATATCTTAAGGCGCTGTCCGGTACCTGCTTCAATGACTTAGCAGTATAGTCAAAAACAGAATCCTGCACAATGTGAGGTTCCTCTTTGGAGCTGTTAAGGTCATGCACAAGTGAGCTCTCAACATAAGGAGCTGGAGATTCCTTTTTATGATTTTCATTAACTTGCTCAGCAGGAGTAGGAGCCTAGTTATTCTGAATAGTATCTCCAAATACCTGATGAGGCAGACGCATGCTAGACCCTTTACTGCCAACTGCATAACTTGTGTCTTGGCTGACTTTAAGATGCAAATTCATAGAATCAGTACCGAGTTCATTATGCACACTAGGAATTGGTATCTGGGAGCTCATAGGAAAAGCATCTTGTGGGGCGGTGGTGAAACAATAGTCGTCCAATGCATTTTGCTTTGTAATTCTGATTGTGAACTTGAAGTTTCTAAAGGGCAACATTCCCTCTTGGCATTCTAGTTCTCAAGTGCACCTTGTAGTTTTTCGATGATGAATCGCATTCCAAAACAAATCTTTCTTTTTTGTAATCTTATGAATAAATCATATTTTTTGTTAGAGTCCGCTCTCTTATTCTGGAAACATGATTTAATTATCTTGAGAACATTTGTACCAATCATCATCTTACAATCATCATTTTGCAATCCTTATTTGTGTAATATAGTGGGCTATTCTTGTGAATGAACTGTTGATCGAATTTTGTAAATGGGCTTTTGGAATGCAAGCCGAGCCTTGTCTTGTAAGAACAACACTTGAATTACCCTCAAATGGTATTTAAACCACATGTTTGATTTGTAAAATGATAACCCTTTGAATAACTTGTTGTAAGACTAAATGATGATCTCCCAACATCACCATCCCATACATAAATCAGAACTAATTAATCCTTAAAATGACTTCTCATGACAATCCTTGACTTTAGGAATCACAATTTAAATGAAGAGTTTCTATGCATCGCCTTTTGAATCCAAGTCCCTCATGATACCATGAATTTTCTTTTCTCCCTTTTTTTTTGAAACCAATGAAACAAAGAAGTCACACTTATCATTTTTCTTTACAAAATGCAATAAGTTTAACCCATAACTCATCAATTTATTGAAAATAAATTTGAAATATCTTAAAACCAACTTTGAAATTTTAGTGACGCTTAATCATCAATGAGACCCCAGTTGATTGAAATGATTTGCAGGAAACGTATTTGTAAGGTCTTTGATGGGTAAGGATAGCTGGTGTGGCCCAGGCCCAGGGATCAGATCTTGGGAATCACAACAAGTGGAGGCATAGTCACATGGGTCTTCGCAAATTGGTACAAGTCTGCCCCCTTTGTGATCCCTTGAGGCATAAGTCGTGAAATTTGGAGATTCTTTGGTGCATTCAGAATTTAAGGCCCTGATTCATGCTTGCGTGATGATTGGAAGTCGCACTGGAGTCACACAAAAGCTTGCCATGAGAACTTGCAGATTCTCCAATTCAAGGCAATTTTGCAAAGTGGCTCGAAATTCTTCAGTCTTGTGAACTTCTGGCATCCTCTATGATCAAATAAAGATCATACGCAATCAAAATGACGAAGAACACCCTTTGGTCGGGTCATCGGGAGCCTCAAATATCCTGATCTTGTGCTGACGTGTTCCAGAAGTCATCCCTTGATTAGATACCCTCCCCATGGAATTTCTTCATGAAACTTGATATGCGCGAACCTCATAACCTGGCTCCGTTTCCATGTCATTTTCAGTTCTTGTGATTCTTTGGCATTTTTGACTTCGAGGGCATACAATATGATGCTTGAACATTGATGACCTTTGGAGTGGCTCTTGAAGCTTTTGGATTGCTCAGATCACAAACCCTAGATGCAGATGACTTTGAACCAGTGCAATGAATCAAAAATGCGGTATGAGATGCTATGATTGAGTTTATGCATATGAAATGATCACAAGCCATGGTGTGAATGGGTGAGGGCAAATTTGGGGTGTTTACAGCTCCCACCTGATGACACCGGGGCCAAGAGGGGTACAGACGCGAACGGTCGGCGAGAGGAGAGAGAACACACAAGGGTGAACTCAAGGGAAAAGAGTCGCCAGTTAGGCATTTTTATCCCGAAGGAAAGGTAATGCTGCATAGACCTAGAAAGAGATGGATAAGACGATTGCGAACCAGAGATACTGAGAAAGGGGGTTGGTTACAACCTGGGAAGGTATTAGCACCCAGATTGTCCGCCGTACTCGACGGGATCCACGCTTAAAAGATTTGTGTTTTAAATGGGTAGTGTCAGTGCAATTTGTGCATCAAAGCTGGAAAGAATACAAGTGTCAGTGTAAAAGAAGTGTGAAGTGTATAAGTGAAGTGTCAGTGTAAGAACATGAGTGAAATGCTCAAGACTATGAGGCTTAAAGGATAATGCTAGAAGGAGGGGGAATATACAGAGACTTTTGTTCGATAACCGTTAAGTTATGCCTACGTATCCTCTCGTGCAATGAGGAAGTCAGAACACCGTAGTTCGACTCAAAAAGACTAAAAGATAAATTGACTTATGAACTGCTTACTTGCCTATGCTCAAGTGTATGACCTGTCTGGCTCAGACGCAAACTGTCTTGCATTAGACGGAAGAAGCAAGTTCTCGTTTGTGAGTGAAGATGATGGGAAAAGAATCCCGAAGGAGACGATTATTGTTTGTTTTTGGGTTTTCAATCTTTTATTGCTTTTTGGAGTTTGTCATAAGAAAATGAGCTTAAGCCTAAACCAAAGGGTTAGTGAACTCATCACATCTTCCCTCTGATTAGGGGTAATGAGAATACCTTAAGCATGAAGTAAGCACCTCACACTTAATCACTATGATATAGGATTAAGATCATTAACCTACTTGTGATTATTTAGATGTTTTTGTGGTTTTTGGTTAGTGTTAAGTAATGAGTTTAAGCCATAATCAAGGATTTAATGGACCCATTACACCATCCTAATAGAAGGATAATAGATGAGAACATTTAAGCTTAGAAAGACTCCTCAACTTAATCCATGATTAGGGATTAACCTCATGACAAAACAAAGCCTTTATTAAATGGATTTTAGTTAATGATAAGGTTAAGAAATGGATTTTATGGTTTGTAAGACAACTTGAGGGGGACTTGTCCATTAACACTAGGGTTAGTCCTTCTTAACCAATTAAGGAAGAATTAGAACCCTAATGCAAGGCTCAAGTTACAAGCTTGGTGTCTTGATGATTATTAGATGGATTGATTAAAGGATTTAAACACATTAAGGGTTTAACACTTAGGATTAAAGTTATACACTCCATCCTAATAGAAGGATGCAGGTATAAGCTTAATCACAAAGCCTTAAAACCTTTAGGGTTTAGTCCTTGATTATGAGATGAGAAAAGGAGACTCAAAGATGACACAAAGGTAAAAGCTAAATGGGGGACTAAACAAACCCTAATCATGATCATGCTTGGTTGTTCCTAGGGTTAATGGGGCTTAAGAAAGAAAGAGATCTTCAAAGGCCACCAAGGAGGGACAAGATGAAAGGAGGAAGAAGCAGAGAGAAGCAAGACAACTTGCTTCACTTAAGAAGTTAAGTTGCTTGAAGAAAGAAAGTGGGAAAGAACATGAATGGGAAAGCCCACTCTAGTACACAAGATAAAATGCAGCAATGATGCAAGAGAGAGATGAAAAGAGATTGTGAGAAGTGAAGGCAAATTCACTTCTCAAAACAACTTACCACTTGAAAAGTTAGCAAAAGAAATGAGATGCAATGCAAATGAGATGGAATTCCATGGTGCAAATCAAAACCAGAAGCATAAATATGATGCTAATGATGCCAAGAGATGATGCAAACACAAGGCAAGAGATGAGGGTGATCGAACAAGCATAAGAATGCAAATGAAGCATGCCTTGAACCATAAGGATTCATGAATGTTTATGGAATGAAAAGAACATATAACATGGCAAAGGAATGGTGCAATGATCAAACATGATTCTAATATGTCCTAAGATGTGTTATGAATCATGTGGATGCACAAAATGTCATGGCAAGTCATTGAATGCAAGCAAATGAGAGATGGGTGCAAAGGAGGGCACAAATTAGGGTTTACATGCAACATGCATCACAAAAATCCAAAACCAGAAGCAAATGACATGACAAAAAATTGAAAATGGGATCAAAGGAACCTTAAACCTACACAAGTTCACTGCCCAAAGGAGGGGACCTAACTCTTAACCTAATGCAAGTTATGAATTTCCTAAGTCAATTAGGGTTTTAAGGTACCTCATCATGAAAAATGCAAAACAAATTGAAAATGGAAGATCAATTCAAACCAAATTTATCCTATAAACTACATGCCATGAAGGATGCAATGCAAGAAGAACCATTATCAAACTCTCAAGGGTTAGGCAGAATGGATTTTTCAAAGTTTGAACCAAAATATTGCCCTTAAATGAATTTAATTCCAATGAAAATTGTCAAAATGCATCAAGAACCAAAAAGAAATTTGTTTTGAGAGTTGGATAATGTTTTTAAATGTTTTAAAATGCAATGTGAATTTTTTTGGGATTTTTAAATACCTAAATGTATTTTTAATTAATTAATTCTCATTAACTAATTAAAAATAACCATTTAAATGATTTTTAATGAAAAAAATAAAAATAAAAATATTTTTGGGTTCTGAAAATTAATGAAATGCTTGACAAAAATTTTCAGAATTTTTAAATGCTTTTTGCTATTTTAAATAATTCGTAAAAGATAAATCAAATAAAATGAAAATAAAAATGAATTAATGAGAAGTATGCAGATCCACTGGTTGAGATTCAAACAAAAATGGAGGGAATTGACCCGCGCCATATCCAATGGCTGACATTCAAACTGACTGGATTTATTTAAACTTAATTAATTAATCTAATTAATTAGGATTAGGGTTTAATGAAATGATCCAGGCCATCCAAACACGCGGGAGTCAATGCCAGTCAAACCAATCCACGGTCCAAATTCAAACTGAACCCTAAACGTGATTAATACACTAATGACTCTCAGGTGGCCGGAAATGACCTCCGGTCATCTTCTCCGGCCACAACCCTCCCTGAAAATTGCTAACTTCTTCCCTAGGTCACTAAAATCCAATCTCTCTGCCCAGAAATGATCCCCATACATCATACATCAAGAATCAACAAACAAACAACATTTAAAACACATCAACAATGAGAATCGAATCAAAACAGTTTTAGGTTAAAAAGTTTCAGAACACGAATACATACTCATTTCTCAACCATTTTCAAAACTAAACATATCACCATGATCAGTGAAGCATAAAGAATCAATTAGTAACTTAAAAACAAGTTTCTGGAAAAAAAATGTTCTTGAGCTCACCTGAGCTGAAGCTTTGATCTTTGGAACTTTCTGGCTGCCTCTTTGATCCAAAACGCCTCTAATGAACCTCCTGAGAAGCTTGTAATGCTTGGTTGGAGTTTAATGTGGCTGATTTAAGAGTTTGATGAAGTTCTATTCAAGGGAAGTGAGAAATCGTGTTTCTGCTTGGGGTGGTTTCAGGGACAAATGAGGGTTGGGAAATGATCAGAGGAACATGGTGAATGGTTTTGTGAAGTTTGTTTTGATGTTTGATGCTTGTGGGATGAGTTTCGGGAAAAAAAATGCATAAGAGGTGAGTTTTTGGAACTATGGCTTGTGAGATGTTTCAGGCTGTGTTGTGTTATGTGTTGGGTTGCTTTTGGTACACATATCAATCCTTGATAGGTCAGAGAGTTGTTGTGGAGCAGTGTGATTGGTATGGAGCAAAATGCATAAAGTCAACTTTTTGCGTAAGAGAGGTATGGGCCATTTCTGTCAAGGTACAAGGCATGGTTTGGCTGCAGCTTGAATCAAGGAGAACCATGGAAGTGGATTAGAGGCAATGCAGCAAGTGGATTAGGGTTTGTGAGAGTTTTTGCAATTTCACAAAGTCTTGGCCCTTTTGAAGTTTCTTAATGCACAAGTCATGAAATTGGACAATTCTTTGGTGCATTCTGACTTTTAGGTCATGGTTCATGTTTGTGCAAAGGTTAGAAGTCACATTGAAGTCATATTTTGCCTTGGCAAGAGGTTTTGCAACTTTGCCTCTTTAGTGTAAAACATGAAATTATGTGATTTTTGCCAACTTTGACAAGCCATAACTTTTGATCCAAAATGAATTAGAATGAGTTCTTGTACTTTTTGAAAATGGGAAGATCCATTCTACAACTTTCATGACCAAAGTTTTCTCACTTGAAGCATTTTTGAATCAAAAAGAAAGGGTTGAAAAACTTTCCCAAAATGGCAAGTTTTCATTACAAGTCACTTTCCCAAAAAGTCAACTTTGCAAATGGCTTGAAATTCTCCAATTTTGTGAACTTCTAACACCTTCTATGATCAAATAAAGATCATACATATTCAAAATGATGGAGAACACACTTTGGTTGGGTCATTGGGGGCCTCAGATGCCCTGATTTTGCACTGACTTGCTCAAGAAGTCATCCTTTGATCAGATGCCTTCCCTATTGAATTTCTTCATGAAAATTTATATGCATGATCCTCATATCATATAGAGACCAATAGAAACAAGAATGACCAAAAACTTTGGAGTTATGGCCTCTGAAACCAAAACCCTAATTCTAGGTCATCTGTGCAGTTAAGCCTGGCTCTGCTTCCATGCCTTCCTCAGTTCTTGTGATTCTTTGACTTCCTTGACTTTATGAGGATATAATATGATGCTTTAACATACATAGACCCCTTTTAAGTGATTGATGACCCTTGGAGTGGCTCACATGGCTCTTGGATTGCTCAGATCACAAACCCTAGATGCAGATGACTTTGAAACAATGCAGTGAATAAAAAATGTGATATGAGATGCTATGATTGAATTTATGCACATGAAAAGATCACAAGCCATGGTGTGAACTGGGTGAGGGCAAATTTGGGGTGTTTACAATTACAATGAACCATCATTGGCTTTTGAATTGCGAAACATCTTCAACACTTCTTTGATGTGTGTGAAGGAAAACTTGAGATTGCAACCTTTATTGAAAGGTGTCTTGAATGATTCTCTTGTACTTGAATGCACACCTAAATTAATTGAGAACTACCCATCCCCAGGTTAAAATTGCGGGTTTTTTCCGAATAGAAAGAAACTCCAACTTCAAGGCTCAAAGGGGTTGACAAGGGGTTCACTTCCTTATTTCTCCAGTGTTTGGGATTTGAAATAATGTCTGTATATCATCAACCAAGTCTCAATTGACAGCATACCAACAACAGTTATGGGTATCTTGTTTTCATCATCCTCCCTCCAATCATTGTAAAACTTTGAGAAAAGATAAATGAACTTGAAAAGCATAAAGATGCAAATAGTAAATGAAATTGAATCAAAACAAAGCAATGCTCATTTCATTAAAATCATCATGAAAGTACAAACAAGCTTAAAATCAAACAACTTAATATGATTGAAGAAAATTGCAAACATAAAGAAACAATGGCCTAGTGATCCATCAACAACAAGGATGAGCTGTCCCGTCTGATATTCTGGCCTTGAAGAAAATTTGACTATTGAAGTCTTCCAGAAGATTCACTTCCCAAGCTTCGGCAAAGGATTGTTGATAACATTGGGGTTAAGGTCATTAAAGTAAAGGATGTTGTTCCTGATAAGTTCTTGCACCTTAGCCTTCAGTGCAAAGCAATGCTCTAAGTCATGACCAGTTCCACCTTGATGAAACTCACAGCGAAGATCCGATCTATAACCAACTGGCAGAGGATTTGGAATAGGAGGCGGAGGCCTAGTAGTAATTAAACCTTTCTCAATCAAGGAAGGAAACAATTCAGTGTAAGACATCGGAATAGGATCAAAGTTTGGCCTATTGCGATACTGATTTTGTCCAGCAGCAGGATGAGGAGTCTGAGCTTGAGTTCGAATCTGAACCTGAGCTTGAGGTGGTCGAGCTTGACCTTGAACTTGAGTTTGAGCAGGTTGAGTTTTAACAACAGGAGCGACTGCAGCTACATATGGTTGAACATATCGTTGTTGCAGGCGATAAGGCCTCCTCTCAGTTGAAACAGCATAAGCATCACCATCTCTTCTCTTGTGAGGATTCCTAAAAGACTTTCTTGCAGAATTAGGAGCTTCAGAATTGGTAATCTTACCTTTCTTGATACCTTCCTCTAGTCTTTCTCCAATAGTGACTAGATCAGAAAAACCAGATGAAACACTTCCTACCATTTTCTCCCAAAAGAACGGTTGAAGAGTGTCCATGAACAAACCAGTTAATTCCTTTTTGGGCAAAGGTGGTTCCACTTGAGCAGCTAGCTCTCTCCAACGCTGAGCATACTCTTTGAATGATTCTTTCTCTTTCTGTGACATATTTTGAAGTTGACGACGGTCAGGCGCCATGTCCAAATTGTACTTATATTGTCTTACAAAAGCATCAGATAAATCTTTCCAGCTTCGAATGTGACTCTTCTCAAGTCCAACATACCACTTCATAGAAGCACAACTCAAGCTATCTTGAAAATAGTGAATAAGCAATTTGTCATCCTTAGCATGCGCAGCCATTTTGCGACAATACATCAGCATATGAATCTTTGGACAAGTATGACCATTGTACTTCTCAAATGCAGGAACCTTGAACTTATCAGGAAGAACTAAGTCGGAAACCAAACACATGTCTATTGCAACAGAACCAAAGACATCTTTTCCTTCTAAACCTCTTACCCTCTTCTCAAGAGTCAAACATTGCTCTCTAACTTCACCCATATATCTAGGTTCACCCTGACTTTCAGCTTGTTGACCAGCAGCTTGGTACAGGAAAGGAGAATTCTGATAAGTAGTCTGAGCAGTAGCGTGCACAACAGGTTGAGGTTCAGCAAAAGTCGGAGCTGAAAAGACTGGCACAACAGATGGACCACCCACTTGAGCAGTTGTAGAAATTGGCACATAATCCGGAGGTAACCCATATTCTGGCCAAGAAGAAACCGGTTGCTGAACAACAGGAGGATCGACAGCAGCGGTAAAAACTTCAGAGATAACAGTCCTTTGAGGTGGTTCACCTCGAGCAATTAGAACTTGCATCATTTTAGTGAGCCTGGTCATACCGGCCTTCAACTCATCAATTTCCATTCGAACTTCCATGTTATGCTGTTCTTGGTGTTCCATTCTCAATCTGATAGCTCTTCGTCTATTAGCAGCTCTAGTACCGTATCTGTGGTGAGGAGTCAGCTTGACGGATCAACAGACAACTGAGGAAAGAAACAACCGGGATGAGTTCCCACACAACTCCGGATGAACACAAGAATATTCGAGGGTGCAATGATATGCAATGTTCACTTCCATTTTCAGAAAAACAACTCGATTATTGCAAACATGGTCAACATCGAGGATATGGTCATGAAAAATCTTGACAAAAAGGAATATTTACTTTCCAATATTTGCTATAATCGGAATTGTCTTCCTTGAAAAATGGTTGTGACGATGATCATGATGAATATGTAGATGCAACAACCACAAACAAGATCACGCAAAGCACACGGGTTCAAAGGTTCGAATCGCGAGCATGGAGTCATGGTAACAGAACACCAACCCACACAGGCATGTACTAAGGTTTGTCTTCATTGTACCTGCAAAAAACCAAAAGGGTGCTAACAGAGGTTCCCGGAGTTAACAGCCATCTTTAGAATATCATCGGTACGTTGGATTACTCCCCAACCGATAACATTCTTAAAATAGACCTCGTCCGAGTGTAGTATCGCGTGACAACCACCTTAAGTTTACACTCAGATAGTTTCCGCACTACGTTCCTAAGTTGGCTTAGATTGGTTAAGGGTTCTACGGTCCTCAGTATAATCAGCTCAAAGTCGGAAAATAATGCCACGTACGATTACTCGTCATGACATTGATAGTCCAAGAGAGCCTAACCGAGTGGAGATTATCAAATTGACATCGCTTTGGACTACTCCATCGCGTATCGCTTCGAATATCGCCTCCTATCATAAGTTCCACTCAGATCCGGGTTAGAATCTATCTCACGGAGAATCACCAAAACCAGAACAAAATAACCAAGTAACAAGCAAATCAAACTAAAGCAGTAAACAAATCAAAGTAGGCCGAATCCACTTAGAGATTGACTCCCCAGCAGAGTCGCCACTTTTCTGTAGCGGTAAAATCGTGAGTGCAAGCTATTGATTAACTTCATTCAATATACACAGAGTCGTCACCGCACTTTTATTTATTTCCCAATGGAAAAAGGTAAAAGAACGAACAAAACCTTAAAGAATCTTAAAAGCTAAAAAGCTAAAAGAATCAAACAGAGAATGGGTACGGTGATTGGTTACAAATCGGGAAGGTTTTAAGCACCCGGCATGTCCGTGGTACTCCACGGGAACCTTTTGAAATGTTTACTGCATTTTTGGTTTGAAATGGTTTGCTTGAAAAAAGATTGAAGAGATGAGAAGAAGAATGTTTTTTAAGATTTTGGTGTTTGAAGAGACGAACGTCTCATGCCTACGTACCCACAAAGTGCAATGCGAGATCAAAACCCCGTAGTTCATGGTACAAATTGTGAAAAGGCAAATGAGATGAATTGATTTTAAAATGTAAAGATAAGTCGTCATTCTTTAGCGAATAATTCCTCTAGAAAGAATGAATCATATCTAAACATAGAAAGGTTAAAAGAAACGTGCACGAGGGCACAAAAGCAATTGAGTGAGTTGTGAATGTTTTAAAGTTTTTGAGAAAGAAAGTTTCGATATGCTTATGTGGTTTAGCATTTATTTAAGAAATGAAATGAAAAGGTAAAAGCACATGACCGAAGTCAAGGTTTGATTGAGAAAATGTTTGAAGTTTGAAAACAAAGAAAGTTTTGAAAATAGGAAGGAGATTTGAAAATTGAAGAAGATGGGAAGAGATGAAGGGACTATCCTAAGACTTGAAAATAAAAGCTAAAGGAAGAACGATCAAACCATATGGCAAGCATTCTTGAAACTATTGGATTTCCATCTTCATGAACAAATGAACTCAACCGGAACCAAAATCTTCAATCCATAACAACTTGAGCAAAGGGATGATCCTAGAATCTAAGTCCGAAACTCCAATGCTAAGGATAGTAACCATAGTCCGAAATTAAAGTCACCAATTTTTTAGATGTTTAATCCGTTGTTAGTGTTTTGGTGTCCAAATGGACAAAGGAGAAATAACAAGCAACAATATAAACAATAACAAATGATATATGATATAATATGATAAAGCATAATAAAGAGATAAAGGAGCAAGAAATTAAAATAAAAGGGATAAGGTGCGAGAGATTAAATTTAAACGGATTATTATATTCACATTATTATAATATTTACAATATAAGTGGTATGATGAACTTAATCAAGCACAACCACGAAAAGAAAAATAAAATCGAGGCAACCAGATCCAAGTGGATCGCATTCAGAATTGGGACAACTTTAGGTCTATGTTAAGCAATCGCCGAGTAATTTACAGAGTAATTACCCTACAAATAAGGCCGACCACCACTAATTAAAGTGGAAAATATTCGTGTTAATACATGTTAGAGAAACGATATTATGGATCGTTCTCCGAAAACATGCCACACTAAAAGAAAGAGAACAGTCTAATCTTAATCGAGATTTTCGTTGAATTTCTCGAAAAGCAACCTATCACGATCTCAAAGTATGGAGAATGATCCAAATGATCATTCATCCATAGATTTGAAATAATGAAGATTAAACTTATCGGAAATCAACAATCACGAATCGGAGATTGTCATCGACCAAAAAGAAAAAGATGAAGAAAAATGGATCTAAAATAGAATCCACACAAAAACCAACCAATGACATAAAATTCAATTTCAAATAAATAAAAATAAAAATAGAAACTCCTCTCCTTTTTTTTTATATTCATATTTAAAAATGAACCTATACTTGAAAAATAGGAGAAATCTAAGATCAAACTTAATTTCTAAAAAAAAAAACAAAATAACAAAAAAAACTCAATTAAGAAGGTTTCTTAAAACAAAGGAAAAGAATAAGAATGAAAGGGGGGGGGATGCGCTGATGTAGGGACAGGTGGCAGCATCAATTGAATCCACCATTGGCACTTAGGCCCAATGATTCACTGGAAAAAAAACTTAAAGACCAAAAAAAAAACTGAAAAAAGAAATTAACGAAGAAGAAATGAAAAAACAGGATTGCATTCTTCTTCTTCTCGCGAAAAACGTAGGGCAGCACTGTGCATCACCTTCTCAATCTCACGGAAAAAAGTCTCTTCTTCTTGCAGCCACACAACAGAGCGGAAATTGCCTCACCTTCTTCTTTGTAACAACACAACCGAATCCGTTCCTATGCGGCTACTACGCTAACATCTCCGTCTTCACCAAAATTGAATCCGTTTCTCTTCTACCGACTCCGCCATCAACCATTCCTTGTTTACGAATCTCACCTTTCCTCAATCAATTTCGCCCTTCCTCAAACGCAAACAAAGAACGGTTGATGATGAGTGAAGAGTGATGATTTCGTAAGTTTTTTTGTTGGATCGAAATTGAAGAAGAATTTTAAGGAAGATTTAGGATGAAGCTTTGAGATTGATTTTGACAAGGGGATTTTGGCTATTCAAGCTTAGAGGATTGAAGAAGAGGAGGGTTCCGTTTTATAGAGGAAAAAATGAAATCGAAGGCTGCCGTTTTGCAATGTATTTGGGTGTTTTGTGTTCACGGATTTCTCGTGCTAGCTTGCTTCTAATTTGCGTTCTATTTCCTCTTTTTCTTTTCAGCTGCGTTTTATTTGATTTTCCTATGCGTTTTGGTTTCAATTCTTGTGCGTTTTTGTTGCGTGCAGGATGCGTGCAAGATGTATGTGTTGAAGTGAAGTGAGCGGCTGGGAAATAAAACTTGTTGTTGGCTGGGCTGGAGTGTTTGAGAAGCTTACGGGATGCGTGAGGCTGAGGGAAATTGGGCTCGGCAGCTTGTTTGTGTTGGCTTGGATTGTTGACAAGCTAAAGCTTAAGGGAAGCTAGCTGGGAAGCGTATGCGGATGACGATTGTTGTTTGGATTATGAGCCGGCTAATAGTTGTTTGAAGTTTGTATGCGTTTTGCTGTATGCGCGAGCTTGAAGCATTGACTTGAGCTTTGCTTCGTGAGGCTTCGTGTGAAGCCGCGGCTTGTTGTTGCCTTTTGCTTGGACAGAAGTTTTGTTGCACGTGCTTGGTGCGGTACGGCGTGTGAAGATTGTGTAGCATTTGTGGCTTACGTGATGGCTGGTGTGAGGCTTGGGACTTGACGTGTTGTTAAGCTGGAGGGCGTACGGCTTGTACAACGTGCTTGCGCGTGTTATTTTCTGTTGTTGATGGCTGCTGGTGTGGGCCAGGAAACTTGTTGGCTTGGCATGAGGAAAAGTTGGGAAAGGCTAGCAAAAGGCTGATGACATGCGTGTGGGAATTGGGGCTTGGGAGATGGCTGGAAAAGTTTCTTCCTTTTTTTTTAATGGTGATTGGGCTTAACAAAAATAACACATGGGCCTAAAAAAACTTTAATTTTCTATTGAATTTTTGGTAATGTTTTATAAGAATAAAGTGAATGGACTTTAGGATTGTAAATGGGCTAAATATATATATATATATATATATATATATATATATATATATATATATATATATATATATATATATATATATATATATAATGGGTTTAGAAAAAAGTGATAAAGATGTAAAAAAAAGAAATATGAATTAAAAGTGGATTGAATAATCGGGAATCGAAAAAAAAGTTAACGAATTATATTTGGAAGGAAGAATTAGAATTTGGAGTTTTTTTTATGAATTGAATAAAAAAAGAATGGGAATGGATAAAAGAAATGGTTTAATCGAAAGTGGATAATGGATAAGGAATCTTGATTTTTAAGACCCACGAACAACTCCTGATTTTTTCTTGCACAAACCACTGATAATAACGAATACAGCCAAACACGAACCATTGAACAACTTGCCACTTAAGCCACAAACACTTGAAATTTGTCTGAACATTGTCCTGATAACTTGAATTCATACTGAGGAAAATAAATCCTCAGATGAACCACTGATGAACTGATGTACTGATAAACTTGCAGATTCAAAACAAACTCCACACAAAATACCGCCTGATAACTTGATGATATTTACACACAACACAACTTGAACTTTGAATACGCACTGTCTGAAAAATGAACCACTGGCACAAGCAACTTGCAATCGAAACAATCTTTTGATAGTTCGACCAAGATTAGGTCAAACGTCCATCTGAATCGAATTGTGACTGAACAAACGCATCTGAATTGAAATCACTGCCCTGTCCTTGAAATCCTGCAACACAGAGAATAAGAAGAAGAAGCAAACTGCAACATATATTTTTGATATTTTGGTTAGAGATTAGTGAATATAAACAAATAACAAAAATTAAACAAGGTGATCCTCTGCAAGGCATAGACCTGCACCTGAAAAAGATACATGAACCAGTACGTGATCTTGTTTGTATGAGAAATGTAATTGAGATGCGATAAATCTTAGGTCAAAAATTAGGGTCTGACAATATGAACATGGATTATGAATATGCATCAACAAGAATCAACAAAATGAACATGTTAATTTGATGCAAAAGTCAGAATTGATATTAAAGAATTGTGATCAAAGATGCAAACAAAAATGCAAGAACATGCATACATGTGATCATGTGTTTTCAAGTGAATCATGGAATGACATTAAAACACTTAAATAATTTAGAAGCAAACATGCATTTCAAAGATGATGCAAAACAGAATGTGAAACATTTATATACATGCTAATTGATGGATTTGAACCTAGCAACAACCTACACAAATTATTTCATGCACTTATGAACAAATAAGCACAAAATATGCAAAAGTAATGAAACACGTGTTGAAACGAATCGAAATGATGGAATCATGCACCTAATGTGGTCCTAAAAATTCCCTAAAATCATGATCTATCAAGCTATGAACATTAAAGGAACAATGCAATACAACACATGCAATGTAAACAAGGGATTTTTCAAGGTCAGAACAGCGTTAACCAGTTAACAGTATTGGTTAACCGGTTAATGCCCTTAATTTTTCAAAACAGAGGAAAATGTCAACGTGTTAACCGGTTAACCATATGCGTTAACCGGTTAACACTGAACATAATGTAAAAATTCAGCTATGCAAAAACACTTTTGGCCACAAACTCACTTCTAACAACCTCTAATGCACTCATGAACATGCTATCACAAATTTTCCACTTAACTAATGTCTTCTAACACCTATTAGGGCCTAGAATAAGCTACATTCTAGCTATGAGTGATTAAAATAAGAAAAACGCAAGCAAATCGTAAACAAACCGTAGAATGATCAAAATGCAATCACACAATCGCATAATTAAAGAAGGCCATACAACGAGATGAAGAGAATAAGTTAAACGCGAAGCGGCTTCGAATTACCAACCTACAAAGCCGAGGATTTCTTTGGTGAGTGTTACGGTGTAGATCGAAACGCAAGTGAAGAAGAAAACCGAAGATCCGCGAACACGCAAAATAAATGCGGTTGATGATGCTTCTTGATGAATGTTAGAACAATTATGGTTCTAAACCTCTAAGAGTTTTGATGATAACAATTATTAATATGCAAGAATAGAAGTTCTAATACATACTGAAAATAACTCTCTTTGTTATATATGTAGAATTTATAGAAGAAGAAGTTATTGAAAGGAAGACGTGCGTTATTAGAAGAAGCATTGCGCCCTATATAGAAGATACATTAATTGAAGAATCCATCATTAAAGACATGATTTATTGGCTGCGTATCAAGATTTAATTCTCTCTGATTTATGTCCAGAAGATGATGATTCTCATATTAAAGGCATTAATTAAAGAATATATCAATTAATGGTAAAGACAAGTATCTCTTGTTATGGAAGGATTTTATAGTATTAACTAATATCCAAAATTAGCTCAAGATGTCTCCAACGGCTATAACATTCAAGCTATATATAAAGGAATCAAATTGAAGATTTACACTACAGCTTCCACGAGAAAAGACTTATTCATTTGTGTTAAACATTCTTGTAACAAATCACATTGTGATTATAGCTTTATCAGAAGCAAGATAGTTATTAATTTATTATTATTGTAAAAGATAAGTTAAAACCCTTGAGTGACTAGTTTCAGACAGAAGACTCAAGAGGACATTGACTGTAGGTCAGTGTGTGTATTCAATTATTGAATAGTGGATTAAGACCTCGAGTGATAGAGGCAAAATCACCTTGGCGGGTGGACTGGATGTAGTTTGAGTTCAAACGAACCAGGATAAATCAACTTGTCATAGAAGTTAATTTTAAGTTGTTAAGAAAACCCAATTCCAACCCCCTTCCTTGTGTTTTACGCCCTTTCAATTGATATACCCATTGATCCAACCCATCTATCTGATATAGACCGTTCCCCATCCGCTGAAACACACACTGCCCTCCAACATGTTCTGTCTGATATTGATGCATTCCAACCTTCTGAATCCCAACAAATTCCACCTTTTCAAACTTTTGAATCAAACCCACCTAGCAGTTTCCATCCTCTGAATACTGATGGACTAGCTTTTAACCTCTCACCCATTAGAGAAAGCTCTATGTCCTCCTATGAATCAACCCCACCAAACTCACCAACATTCATAACCATCCCAGACACACCTCCAGGAGAATCTGAACCAGAAAATCCTCTGAGAACATCCATCAACATAGAAGCTCTCCATAAACTATCCTCTGTCTCAAATAAAACTTCCATTCCAGCCCTAAAACCAAAACCAACCAAAACAGACATTGATGCACTACTGCTTGATTTTGAAGCAGAAATGGAAATCAAGTTAGAGGATCTGAAAGTTGCTTGTTCAGAGCTTCCTGATCCAGCAACTTCTGATTTTCTTTGGGCCACATTCAGAAAATGGTTCAATGTTGAGACCAAAAGGCTGAAGGATATCTGCTATGACATTGCTCATCAGAACTTCTGTGAGTACCTCAAAGCAGTAGTCTCACACATTGAAAAGAACAAACCATTCCTTCTGGATAACAAACCCTGGACTGAATCAGAACCTCTGGAATCAAACTCTGGACTTCAGATGGTTTTAGTTCCTTCTGATGAAGCTCAGAATGTTGACTCTGCTCCACCACCAGCAACTGAAGAATATTCTAAAAATCAAGCTGCTACAGAAGCTGAAGAACCTCTACCAACCTCTCTTGTGCTGAAGACCTTAGAAGAATTGAAAAAGGAAAATGAGATGGTCAAGCAAAGGTTGGATAAACAGGATGAAACTAATGTTGAACTGAAGACTATGATTGGCAAGCAAGTGTAATCTTCTTCTGAAATCAAGTCTCTTCTGGAAGCATTAGTTACTAAGATGAATCTCCTTCCCTGATTTTCTGTGTTATCTTCTGTTTATCATATTTGTTTAATTCCTACTGGTTGTTTTCTTTTTGGCTATGACTCTGTTTAATATAAACTTTTTGCATTTTTCTTCTTCACTCTTTTTGTTTTTTCCTTCAGCATTAATTGTTTTTTGATTATGACAAAAAGGGGGAGAAACGTAGAAGATTTTGATCTATAGCAGTTATCAAGATTAAACCTCTAACATATATTTATTCTAATAAAACTGTTTGAGTTGTGACTCTAAAATAGAAACAGATCAAGTAACCAACTCAGGGGGAGCTAAAGCTGTTAAAACTTCTGAAGGATAAAACTTCTGAAGATACCTCTAATGGAAATCTCTGAGTTAAATTAATCAAAGGGAGTTCTTTTAATCCTATTAAACTCTATTCTTAAAATCTAAATAAATGTTTTGTCATCATCAAAAAGGGGGAGATTGTTAGAATAATTATGGTTCTAAGCCTCTAAGAGTTTTGATGATAACAATTATTAATATGCAAGAATAGAAGTTCTAATACATACTGAAAATAACTCTCTTTGTTATATATGTAGAAGTTATAGAAGAAGAATTTATTGAAAGGAAGACGTGCGTTATTAGAAAAAGCATTGCGCCCTATATAGAAGATACATTAATTGAAGAATCCATCATTAAAGACATGATTTATTGGCTGCGTATCAAGATTTAATTCTCTCTGATTTATGTCCAGAAGATGATGATTCTCATATTAAAGGCATTAGTTAAAGAATATATCAATTAATGGTAAAGACAAGTATCTCTTGTTATGGAAGGATTTTATGGTATTAACTAATATCCAAAATTAGCTCAAGATGTCTCCAACGTCTATAACATTCAAGCTATATATAAAGGAATCAAATTGAAGATTTACACTACAACTTCCACGAGAAAAGACTTATTCATTTGTGTTAAACATTCTTGTAACAAATCACATTGTGATTATAGCTTTATTAGAAGCAAGATAGTTATTAATTTATTATTATTGTAAAAGATAAGTTAAAACCCTTGAGTGACTAGTTTCAGTAAGAAGACTCAAGAGGACATTGACTATAGGTCAGTGTGTGTATTCAATTATTGAATAGTGGATTAAGACCTCGAGTGATAGAGGCAAAATCACCTTGGCGGGTGGACTGGATGTAGTTTGAGTTCAAACGAACCAGGATAAATCAACTTGTCATAGAAGTTAATTTTAAGTTGTTAAGAAAACCCAATTCTAACCCCCCCTTCCTTGTGTTTTACGCCCCTTCAATGAACATTTGCACAATCACTTCCAATAAGCCAAAATCAATCCAAAAAAATAAGCACTTCTTCAATAAGCTATGAATTTGAGGATTGATGAAGATCTAGCTTCAAGTTCTTCAAGTTTCAATGAAAAACTTGAAGAACTTCTATGGAGAAGCTTTGGTGAAGGTTAAAAATGGAAGAGAATTGAGAGAAATGAGAGATTTGGAAAATGAAATGATGAAGATGAAGTTGTAACTTGAAAAATGAGGTTGGAACCCCTTGCTTTGGAATGATTAGGACTTATATAGAGAGTAGGCTTGGAGCTTTGCTTGGGTATGGAGCTTGCTTAGGCATTAGGTTAGGTTTGGAATTAGGTATGAAGTTAGTTGAAGTTGGTTAGGGCTTAGGGAATATTCCTTGGAATATTTCTTGGAATATTCCTTGGAAGAGTGTGGAAGGATCTAGAAGGTGGTAGAAAAATATAGTGAATGAAGTGAAAAATGAAGTGTGAAACAAAGTGGAGAAGAGAAAGAGAAAAAGTGGAAGGAAGTGGTGAAAGTAACCAATTTTTGACATTTTTGCCTAAAATTCGCGCCTGTTAATCGGTTAACCATATGCGTTAACCGGTTAACGGTAGACAAAATTGTTTTTTTCCTTTTACTTGGTGAGTTAATTTGGAAATGACCTTGGATTATTTTTGTTGCATTATTTCTCTTCTTGAGCTCCAATACCTGACAAGTCTTGCCCAATCACATGCCTCATGCACATGCAAATGCTCATGATTTAATTATTTAATTATTTTTGAATGTGATGCAATGCTAGGACGATTATGCAAAATGAAGAAGCATAAACCACTTGAGGTTGGCAAAAAATTAAGAGGGCAAATTTTAGGGTGTTACACTTTTCTAATTTAATTTTATTTGTATTATTTATTTTATTTAGAAAATTGTATAGGTCGAACTCTTATGTAATTTTAATTTTTCGCTTTATTCTCGATTATGTAACTGCTTCTCCTATGTAATAGCTTAGGTTTAAATTTACGTATTTTAATCTCCGCAATCCCCCCTAAAAGACAAATGTACCCCCTCCTCGTGATGTAATAGCCTAAGACTTTTATTTTTCGCTTTTTATTTTCCGCAAAATATAAACTGCGTGGTTAGTAAACTAGGGCGTGAAAAGAATGTATGTTAATTAAAACTGGACCTAGCCTACTAAATTCAAAAGATAAATATTTTAAATCAATATTCACACACATAAGTTGATCGTTATACGATTGCCATCTGCACCTCCTAGGGTTTCTCCTCTTGGTTGCCTTACAAAATATGGTCAAGTCTCTCGAACGTGGGGGGTATCTTAGTAAAAACTGCCTATGAACAAAAATCATTAAGTCCCTTCAAGATAAAAGATCATAGTCCCTTCGAGTTGCCTACGAATAAATGATCTCGTCCCTCGATGACCCTACGAAAATGATGATCGTCCATTCAAATTTCTAAGATACCTCTACAAGGTTGCCTTCTATGACCATACGATGACCCTACACATGTCCCTTAAAACATCCAAGGTAAAGACTGCTTACTCACTAATTGTAAGGACAGTCTTACCCCTTAAAGGAAATAAATAACAAGGAAGACCAACTTAGGGTAGGTAGCTCTTAAATACTTGCTCACTTTTTCAAAAACATTATCTACACCCCACTTTTTCAAAACATTTCTCAAAGCTAAACACTTTGCATTTATCCATACAAGGATCATTACAAAGTTAAAGACTTACGAAAATATTTTCTAAACACACACTACACATTTTTTCAAACAAAAGTAAAGTGAGCTAAGTAGTTAAGTGTAACACCCTTTCTACCCCATCACGAAATAAGCAATTTTAAATCAAATATCAGAGTTCAACTCATCAAAGGGCATCACATTTACTTCAAAAACTCAAAAGCCAAAACATCACAGAGTCATGTCCCGCAACACAGGTTCATAAAAACATCAAAATCTCATTTGTATTTCTTTTGAAACAATATGCAGCGAAAAACAATAATTCATAAACTCCTCTTTAGTAAAATAAACTCATAAATCATCACAAATATCATTTTAACAAAATACTTAAACAAAATCCAGCATCTTAATCCAAATAAAACATAAACACTCAAACGAGACCCATCCCGATGTTACTAGACACAGAGCAGGACTCCACTTCTAACTAACTCGACGATTCACTATCTCCAAGCTAAGCACGCACCGCGCTAACCTTGATTATCTGCAGGATGACATAATAGACCATCACCAGAAGGCAGACAGAGTGAGTAAATTCACATTCCATAATATAATATAGAAACAAGAATTCAAAATAAATTAACAACAACAATTCAATTACATCTCATCTATACATATCTCATCTATAAATATTCATCATGTTCATTTAATACACATCGTCAAATACGTCTCATCATTACATAAAACATCAATGCACTCATGCTATGTCATTTACAATGAAATGCAACCTCTTACTAATGCATGTGGTACCGAAACATCCTCATGAAATGGACATTGGGCCATCAACCCTCCCCAAAGGGAGCACATCATAAACATCATATCACTTCAATCCACACAATGGGATTGAAGCTACCAATTGGACCGAAATCCCATCATAGAATCAATGCTATGAATGCAAGATGAAATATACATGTATCATCCTCAAAACATCATAAAATTGCATCCGCATTCATTTATTAACAATCATCCCTCATGCTCATTCATAACATCAAATACATACTCATAAGACATCATATAACACTCTCATCTTACATCATATCTCTACATCACGAAATCATACATCCTAACTCAAAGAACATCAAATAAATCATAATCCATCACTTAATTATTAACTCTACTCATATAGACTCCAAGACACATCATTTGACAAATTCACATCACTCTAGCAACCTAGAACATACTACCAAAAAAACAGTTTTAAAAAAAAGACATTTTTCCAAGTTTTCCCAGGCTCGTTAAGAGAGACCTCACGCTCTCTAAGCGCCTACTTCCCTGACTCTTTTAGCTAAGCGAGTTTTCGCGATTTCTGCAGAATTTTTCTGTGATTCAGCCTTCTCCCTTCTGCGATTAAACTCCCCCAAAACCCAAAATTCAGCAGCATTACACTAGAAAACATCATTAACATCAACATTCATCCTAATAACATCATATACATCATCTACATAATTTATATTCATCTAATTCATCATAACATCATCATCAATGTCGTACCTCAAAAAATACGATCCTCGCGATGGACGCGGAAAGAAACAACATAGTCGCCACCTAATTCTATTTATTCTGTGAGAGAAAAGGGAGATATAGATACAACCTAAATAAAGGATAAGAAATGGTAAACGAAACCAAATTCTAAGTTCGGGAGTCGGTTACACAAGGGGAAGGTATTAGCACTCCTCACATCCGTTGTACTCAACGGGAACCTCTTAGTCTAACTATGCAATTAAATGTTGATTTTAGTCTTTGGCTTCTAAATGGTTTGTTAAAAATGTATGTTAAAAGGAAAAATAATATTTTTTAATTATTATATCGGAGAAAAGATTAAATTTTTTATTATTGTGCTCGCGAAGGATTAAAATCCCTGTGCCTACGTATTCCCTTGTGCAATGGGAAAGTTAGAGCTTCGTAGTTCGTGCAACTACGATTTGTATTTTTTAATGAACAATTGTTTGAAAACGCTTTCTAATCTGCTAAGTGTTGGCTTTTACTCGCGGTGGAGGCTGAAGCGCTGGCTTGTTTGCGAATTAGAAATATTTAAACAATGTTCATTCAGAGAAAGATATTTGATCCTTACTTAAGGTGTTTTAAATCGAAAGGGCGAATGGACCACAACACGTGGGGCTAGCCCAAGAGTGAGTTCATTAAAGAACCCGAGGAATGCTAGATTCTTGAGTTCATTTCTTCGTTGATTAATTATAAAGTGATTTGTATTTGTTGGCAAGTTTTAAGTTGTATTCCTTTAGTGTAAAAAGGCGAATGAAGCACAACTCGAGGGCTAGCCTCAAGAGTAATTCATTCAAGGACCCAAGGAATGCTAGATTACTGAGTCCAGTTCTTTCGCGATTTTAGTTTGAGATTTAGATGTTTTGAATACGAAAGGGCGAATGAATTACAACTCGAGGGCTAGCCTCAAGAGTAATTCAATTCAAAAACCCGAGGAATGCTAGATTCATGAGTTTAGTTCTTTCGCGATTTTAATTTGGGATTTAGATGTTTTGAATACGAAAGGGAGAATGAATTACAACTCGAGGGCTAGCCTTAAGAGTAATTCAATTTAAAAACCCAAGGAATGCTAGATTCCTGAGTGTAGTTCTTCCGCTGATTAATTATGATGATATTTTAATAAAATACTTAGATAAGATTATCGTTCTTTAAAGTAACTTAGGGTTTATATTTTTAGAAACGAAGGAGCGAATGAAGCATAACCCGAGGGCTAGCCTCAAGAGTGATTCATTAAAGAACCCGCGGAATGCTAGATTCCGAAGTTCAGTTCCTTGTTAATTAATAAAGACGCGTACAGTCGTGCAAATGGCGATCATATAGTGATCGGCTTATGTGTGTGCAAAATATAGACGTATGATTTTATTTGGCATTGGACCAAGGCTTAAATTTTTTTGAAAAGATTTAATTATTATTTTGAAAAATTGTCTCGCTTAACAATTTATGATCGAAAATCAGGAACGAGATTCATGTTTGCACAAGTCAAACATTATCATTACAACTAAATAAAGTGCAAGAAAATACAAGCAAACACCTTACAAATATAATCAAGTAAAAATAAAATACATAATCAACTAAATTTAATACAATTATTTACTAAAATTAATTAACAAAATAATTAATAAAAATATTTAACATAGAAATTTTTGAATTTGTATTTTTTTTAGGAATATAGAAAATAAAAAACTTAGAACAAAACATAAAAAAAAAACATGAAACCCGGGGGGGTTTGAAAGAAAACAGGTAATGGGGGGAAGGGCCCAATACAGGGCGGACCGGTTGGTTTTTTAGGGCGCGAACGAGTCAATTCTGACCCGCGACCCGGTTTGGATGGGTTCTAAAAGGGGAAAGATTTATGGTTTCTTTTGACTCTATGATGTGCCGCCCTCATTTTATTCCTTAAATGTGAAACGCAGACGATGCAAAACACAGAAACACACACAAACGAAAAACTTAATCAAAATCAAAACCTCGTATCATTGTGCTCATCAACGATACATGGTTAAATAAACATAAAGAGAAAATACCTCCGACGAAGGACGACAATTCCTTCTTTACCACGAGACAAACGGTTTCGTTTCTCGCTCTCATTCGATTCTCCTTCTCTCTACGGAGGCTCCTCTCGATTCTCTCACGGTTCGTCGCGGATTCGTGGCAGGTTTTAGTTTCGAGTTCAATCGTAGTTTGGTCGGTGGCGACTAGGTGTTTGCGTGGCGGTTCGGAGGTGGTGGAAGGATTCATGGCAGTTTTCATGTTTTAACCTCACTCTCACTCAGACTCGCTCATCGCTCACCTTCAGACTCTATGGTTTTCGCTCGGCTTTGTGATGGCTTCTCACGGTGGTTAGTAACAGGTTGACGACGGAGGCGGTGATGTTTTTTTCGATGGTGGTATACAGATTCCTCTCAGCCTTAATCCGTTCCTTTGATTTGAGTTCGGTGGTGGCGAAATGTGATGAATTTAAATGGTGATGGAGGTTCGTTTGGTTCTGCGAGTTTTTATTTCCTAATAACTTATGGCTAGTTTCTCTGGCTTCCTTTTTGTGTTGTCATTGAATGATTTTTCGTTTTGCAGGTTACTCGAGGGATGATTGCTAGGTATGATTCTAAGCTTTGTGTGAGGTGAGTTGAGTTTTACAATGCTTTTCTTATGGTTTCTTGCGGCTGTGTGTTGGCTGCTTCTTTGTGATAGTTGATGTTTTGCTGAAACTGAACCCTTTTTTGGTTATGTTATTAATGACTGCTGATGGTTAGTTTGATGGAAGGTTTGTGGTTGTCCCCTGAGTTTCCTTTGTGTTTCTTTGATTTCTAAAGGTTTTTTTTTCTGCAGCTGTTAACATAGTTTATATAGGATAGGAAATTAGGGTTTTTAGGTTTGAATCTTGAAAACTTGTTGACTAAGTCTTTGACTGAGTTTTTTGGGGGAAAAGAAAATCTGAGTTTGAGAGTGATATGTGAGGGCAAAGCAGCCCTGGTGCTACTTTTTTGTAGTGTATTGACCTCTGTTTGCTTGTGAAAATAAAGTGGTCTCTACTGTATTTTGGCTTGTACTTATGAAATTCTGGTTTTTTTTAAGGTTTTCAATATTATTGTGATATGCTGAAAATGCTTAAATGAATGAGACTATTATGATGTATGATGTTCGAATAAATATGCCATGAATTTGAATGAATGGATATGAAGATATGATTGTATCAAATTTTGAATTGAATCAAGTTTGAATATGATGAATAAACTAAAACAAAACAATGTTAATGATGCTTGAATGAATAATGAACCTATGTATGATTATGTGAATGTGAAATGTCTTAGTATGAATTTGGTTATGCAATGGTTGAATGGAATTGCATATGAATTGATTTTCTTTGAATTTTGTAGTAACTTTGAATGAGATATGTTATGAATTACAAATGGATTCAATGAATTGCTACTTTAATGCTAACTCCTATTTGTTTCCAATTTCATGTACATTTGGAGTTTGGCATGTGGAGTAAGTGATAATGGAGGAAAGAAAAGTTTCATGGATGCTTGGTCCTAAAGGAATCAAAATGACATAGAGTGATTGTTGAAGTAAAGTTATGTTGAACATGAACACTCTTGATTGGGACAATGGAAACCACTTGGATGAAGATACTTAGCTTTGAATGCTCTAGCTTAGGTTAGGGAAACTTAGGAACTCTTGTGATCATGTGATAAAAAAATATAATTGACTTGTAATTGCACCTTATTTACAACTTGTAACTTGTAATTTTGACATGAATTTGTGATTGATTTTGGACATGGATTTGCAATTTTGACATGGTTTGGAATGAGATGTGAATGAAGAATAACATTGGAGCTTTTTGTTATGAATTGTGATTGCATCTTGAATTTGTGAATTGCCATGAAATTGAAATTTGTATGAAGTTTAGAAATTCGTCATGGCATTTGGAAATGATATTGTAACTTTGAACACGAATCTTTGAATGGAAATTAAGGGGAACTTTGTGATCATAAAAAAATGAAAAAGAAGTTTTGAAAATGGGAATTCAACGGGAATTGAAAATTAAAAATAAAAATTAGGTAATTAAAAATAAAAATTAGAAATGGATCCGAAATTTAAGAATTTAGGAATGGAACTTGGAAAAGAAAATTAAGAAACTATGAATTATGAATTGAGGCTTGAGCTTAGAATAATGAAAATTGGAAAGGAATTATGAGTTGAGACTTGAGCTTAGACTAATGAAAATTGGAAACAAAATTGGAATTAAATTGAAATTTGAATCTTAGGGATAGAAATCAAAATTGAATTGAGATATTGAATTAGACTTGGAAGTTGGAAACGAAGGTTGGACTTGAAATTGGAATAAGGAGCTTGAAGTAGAATAAATAAAAGAATGTTGATTTAAACTCGCAATTTGGATTTTAAATAGGACTAGAATTTGGAATCAACACCCGAACTTTTGAAAATTACTTAGAAACTTAAAAATGCAATGATATGAACCTTGAAAAGTAGCGATGGTGAGATGAATGCATCATATGAAAAGTTAGGGGTAAAATTTGGGGTCTGACAGTTGCCCCTATTTAAATAACTTTACCAGATAGGATGGGTGATGTTAATCCTCATAAAATCAGAGTGAAAGGTATTTAAATATAGAAATAACCGAAAATTTTGCCCCTAAATGCAATGGCATGCTACGAACTTATGAGGGACTCCTTTGTTTTGCTGGGGATATGACATGCGAGATGCAACGAGCCCTAGCATGATGATTTTTAAATGATGAATATGCTGAATATGGTATGCGAGAAATGATGAAGATAAATTGTAATGGTGATCCACAGAAACGAAACTGAGGGTGAAGATTCACTAGGGATAACAATATGCTGGGGACACATAAACAAAAACGGGAAGTATTCAAAGTGATAGGTCAACAGGTTCAAGTGTAACTGTTGGTACTAAGAATAACAAAAGACGGGAAACAAAACAGAAATCCAGAGCATAAGATTAATGAACAGAATGACACTTTAGGATAGCAAGAAAATAGTTCAAGGTAAAAACGTAATGGCTTGATGCGACCAACTGACACTATGAACGAGAACATGCTATTTGAAGTGATGAGCTAACAAGTTCAATGGTGACTGCTGGGGATCCCCATACTGCAACTCAGCGATTGAGAAAGGTAGTTGAAATGACATCGACTCGACGGTCGGGAAAATAAAAAATCAAAACGGCGATTGAGGAAAAGACATCGACTCGGCGGTCGGGAAAACAATTTAACACGATGATTGAGGAAATAAATAACAGACATCGACACAGCGGTCAGGAAAGAAATTCAACACGGCGGTTTAGGAAATAACTAACAAACATTGACATGACGGTCGGGGAAACAATTCAACACGGCGATTGAGGAAATAACTACAGACATCGACACGGTGGTCGGGAAAACAATTCAACATGGCGGTTGAGGAAATAACTACAGACATCGACACGACGATTGGGAAAACAATTCAACACGGCGGTTGAGGAAATGAAATCGACACGATGGTCGGGAAAACAATTTAACACGATGCTTGAGGAAATAAATAACAGACATCAACACGGCGTTCGAGAAAGAAATTCAACATGGCGGTTGAGGAAATAAATAAAAGACATCGACGCGGCGGTCGGGAAAGAAATTCAACACGACGGTTGAGGAAATAACTAACAGACATCGACACGGCGGTCGGGACAGCAATTCAACACGACGGTTGAGTAAATAACTACAGACATCGACACGACGGTCGGGAAAACAATTCAACACAACGGTTTAGGAAATAACTACAGACATCGACACGGAGGTCGGGAAAAATATTCAACACGGCGGTTAAGGAAATAACTACAGACATTGACACGGCAGTCGGGAAAACAATTCAACACGGCGGTTGAGGAAATAACTACAGACATCGACATGGCGGTCGGGAAAACAATTCAACACGGCGGTTGAGGAAATAAAATTCAACTAATCCAAGGCAATAAATCAAAAGGTTCAAGTGTAACTATTGATACTGAGGATAAAGAAGACGAACACAATGTTTGGGCAGTGGGTCTATGCGACCCACTGATACTGGGAGTAGAAATCAACGTACTCAAATATAAATCAACGAATCTAAGCGACCGACTGTCAGATAAGAATAAATGTTGGAGTTTTCAACAAGATAAACGACCAACCTCTGGAAATTCCTTAAATGAAGTGTTCGAAGAAGAACTTTAGGAACCATCAGGAAAATACAGATGCGTGTTGAATTAAACGGCCCTAAAACTTAAGCAAACAACTTAAAGGATTTATGCCAATGATAATTGGACTTAAAAGAAATATTGGTGGTAATAAGGTACATACCAACAACAAAATGGACTTCTGCGGGGGATATCAGTGTTACTGGGAAGAAGACCTTGGTTAACTACACTTCGGGGTTCAAACGACAATGGATTCCAAAACTGGAAGCTGACAGTAATCTGGACCTGGAGTCAGACAGACGACAAACGAGGGAAAGACAAATGATTATGTCAAATGTGTATGATTGAACATGATGCAAATGATCATGATACGCAAATACCGACTCTGGGGAGACAGAGAATTTTGGCAACGTTCAAGGGAGAGTAGGATATCAACACCAATACTTTAGACGAGCAATACGAAAGATGCTGGGGAGATGTCTTCAAACTCGGAACTCAATGCTTGGTCCAAGGATTCATCCAAGAGTACTACCAACTTTTAATCCTTTATGGGGGCTTCTTTAATAATGGTATGAGAGTGTTGCTGCAAGCCAAAGGTTTTTTTTGAGAAAATAGAAGATTTTTAATCTTTCTAAAGTCAAAGAAATTTGAAAGTTTTTTTCATATGTTTCCAAAAAAGCAATTTCTAAAATATTTGTCATTTTCAGAGTTAAATTGTAATTCATTAAAGACATTTTGCATAACAAAGAAAATAAGAAGCTGAAAGACAAAGTTTAAAGGAAAAGGTTGTACAAGAATGGTTGCTTGCCAATAGCAGAAGCTCCATGGAAAATTACAATTTGAAAATGGCAATGGGGAAATGTCTACATTGAATCCAACGACCACTATAATCCCTAATGACTAAAACTACCCAACACCTTGCTTCTGACAAGAGCAACTGGATTGGACTTCAAGTAAAGTTCTTCAGTAATGGTAAACATCATATGATACAGTCAAATGCCTTTGTCCATAATTTTTTCCTGGACCGCCCTTTCGGGTTTTCAATCCACCGGGACGCTCTTTTTTGCCTAAGCCGCCCTTTCGGGTTTTCAACTTAGCGAACTCTCATTTTTTTTGTTTTTATCCCTAACTTTTGCCTGGATCTCCTTCATAGGTTTTGATCCACCGGGATACCCATTTTTTCCTAGGTTTCCATTTCTGGTTTTCGACCTATCGGGTTTTATTTAGGTATAATAATTTTTGACTGCGTCGGAATTCACCGGGTGTTTAAGTTGTTCACCATCCATAGTTGTGAGGATTAAGGAACCTCCGGAGAATGCCACCTTCACAACATATGGGACTTCATAGTTAGGGTTCCATTTTCCACGCATGTGTTTGTGAACTGGCAAGATTTTCTTGAGTACAAGGTCTCCTTTTTGAATTCTCGGAGACAGATTTTCTTGTCAAATGCTCTCTTGATGCGCTTTTGGTACAGCTGGCCATGGCACATGGCAGTCATTCTCTTTTCATCAATGAGGTTCAGTTGGTCATATCTGTTCTAGACCCACTCAGCTTCCTCTAGTTTGGTTTCCATCAAGCTTCTCAAAGATGGTATCTATACTTCGATAGGGAGAACTGCATCCATCCCATACACCAAAGAGAAAGGGGTTGCCCCTGTTGAAGTGCGAACCGATGTTCTGTATCCGTGTAAGGCATACAGTAATATCTCGTGCCAGTCTTTGTAAGTTCTCACCATCTTCTGCAGAATCATCTTGATGTTCTTGTTGGCGGCTTCAACAACTCCATTCATCTTCGGACGATACGAAAAAGAGTTATGATGTTCAATCTTGAATGTCTCACACAACTCTTTCATCGTCTTATTGTTCAAATTGGTCCCATTATTTGTGATGATTCGGCTTGGGATCCCATAACTGTAGATAATTTGGTTCTTGATGAAACGGGCAACCACTTATTTTGTCACATTGGCATAGGAAGCTGCTCTTACCCACTTGGTAAAGTAATCAATTGCAACCAAGATGAACCGGTGACCATTGGAAGCTTTAAGATCAATTTCCCCTATCATATCAATGCTCCACATTGAGAAAGGCCAAGGTGATGACAGGACATTCAAAAGGGTCGGAGGTACATGCACCTTATCGGCATAAATCTGGCATTTATGACACTTCCTAGCATACTTGAAACAATCCGATTCCATGGTTAACCAAAAGTAACCAGCTCTCAAGATCTTCCTGGACATGGCATGTCCATTGGTATGTGTTCCAAATGATCCTTCATGGATTTCTCTGATCAATAAGTCTGCTTCGCGCTTGTCCACACATCTGAGCAGAACCATATTGTGATTTCTCTTGTAAAGCACATTGTTGCTGAGGAAAAACTTGGACGCCAATATTCTCAGAGTCTTCTTGTCTAGAGTTGTTGCATTCACTGGGTACTCCTGATTTTGCAAGTAGTTATTGACGTCATAGAACCATGGTTTCTCATCAGTTTCTTCTTCGACCAGTAGACAATAGGCTGGTGTAGTTCTTCGCTCGATTGTAATGAGTGGAGCTTCATTAAGAAATCTGACTTGAAACATAGAGGCCAACATAGCCAAGGCGTATGCTATTTGATTCTCCGCCCTTGGAACGTGATGGAAAATGACTTAATCAAAGTATTTGATCAATTCCACAATGTGGGCACGGTACGGGATCAACTTCTCGTCACGAATTTCCCATTCACCTTTGACTTGGTAGATCACCAAAGCTGAATCCCCATATACTTCAAGGATCTTGATTCTGGTATCAATTGCAGCTTCGATACCAAAAACACATGCTTCATACTCCACGATGTTGTTTGTACATTCAAAACATAATCTGGTTGTGAAAGGAGTATAACCACCACCAGGATTCATCAAAACAGCTCCCACACCATGCCCCATGTAATTAGAAGAACCGTCAAGAATCATCTTCCAACGAGAACCTGACTCTGGACCCTCATCTAGACCTGGAACTTCACAGTCCTTTATCAACATAATGTCCTCGTTTGGGAAATCAAATTTCAAAGGTTCATAATCTTCAATGGGTTGATCAACAAGGTAGTCAGACAAAACACTGCCTTTGATAGACTTCTGGGTTACATATTGGATGTCATATTCGGATAACAACATGTGCCAACGGGCAAGTCTTCCAGTCAAGGTAGGCTTCTCAAAAATGTACTTTATTAGATCCAATTTCGAGATCAATAAAGTAGTGTGACAAATCATATACCACCCGAGGCGTCTGGAAGCCCATGCCAAAGCACAACAAGTCTTCTCTAACAATGAATACCTGCTTTCACAATTTGTAAACTTCTTGCTTAAGTAATAAATGGCATGTTCCTTACGATCAGTTTCACCCTGTTGGCCTAATTCGCAACCCATAGATCCCTCAAGTACAGTTAGATACATGAAGAGAGGCTTCCTTGTAGTAGGTGGGATCAAGATAGGAGGTTCCTGTAGGTAAACCTTAATCTTCTCAAAAGCCTGTTGACAATCAGAATTCCACTCAATTGCTTGATCTTTTCGGAGCAACTTGAATAAGGGCTCACATGTAGCAGTCATGTTGGAGATAAATCTGGAGATGTAGTTCAATCTTCTGAGGAAACCTCTGACTTGCTTTTCTGTTTTTGGAGTTGGCATCTCTTGAATTGCTCTGACCTTGTCTAGATCTACCTCAATTCCTTGCTGACTAACAATAAAACCAAGTAACTTCCCTGATCGGACACCAAAGGTACACTTAGCTGGATTCAGATGCAGTTGGAACTTTCTGAGGCGCTCAAATAACTTTAGGAGATGATTCAAATGATCCTCCTCACTTTATGATTTGGAAATCATGTCATCCACGTAAACTTCTATCTCTTTTTGCATCATATCATGAAAAAGGGTAACCATTGCCATCTGATAAGTGGCTCATGCATTTCTGAGACCAAATGGCATAACCTTGTAACAATAAGTGCCCCATGGTGTGATGAAGGTAGTCTTTTCCATATCATCAGGATCCATCTTGATTTGGTTGTAACCTGAAAACCCACCCATGAAGGAGAAAACAGAAAACTTAGCAGTGTTGTCAACCAAAGTATCAATATGCGGAAGAGGGAAATCGTCCTTTGGACTGGCTTTGTTCAAATCCCTATAGTCCACGCACATTCTAACCCTTCCATCCTTCTTGGGGACTTGCACGATGTTAGCTACCCACTCAGGGTATTTCGCAACTGCGAGGAATCCATCATCAAACTATCTTTTGACCTCTTCTTGAATCTTCAAAGCCATGTATGGTCTTGTTCTTCAGAGCTTTTGCTTTACTGGAGGACAATATGGCCGAAGAGGCAACTTGTGGACCACTATGTCTGTGTCTAAACCGGAAATATCCTGATACGACCATGCAAACACATCCACATACTCTCTGAGAAGCTTGACCAATCTTTCTCTGACATCTTCCCCAAGTGTTGTACCAATCTTGACTTCCTTCTTGTCTTCATTGGTGCCAAGGTTTATGGTCTCTACCTGCTCCTTATGTGGCTGAAGATCTGTGTACTCATACTCAACCAATCTTTCCAGTTCTTCAGGAACATCACAATCTTCCTCACTTTCATCTTCCGCATGGTAGATGGGTGAATCAAAGTTAGGAGAGAATATAGAGTCATTGGATTCAACAGGGTTTTCATTTGTTCTGCATATGGGAATGATTTGCTTTTATTAAAATTGAAAACAGAGAGATGCAAGAAAAAAACTTTTTATTGGTTTTGAAAGATTGCCATTTTCTTTTAAAGGTAAAAAGAGAAAAACAGTAAATAAAACAAAGTAAGAATTTAACAAAATGCCTTCATTGATTAAATAACTTGAAAATGAGAAGGGGCCCTACAAAATGATCCCATAGCCTTGGGAAGAGCTAGGGAACTTTGAAAACACTTAAGGAAAAATAACAAATTACTTTGACAATGGAAAAATCTCTGGGATCTCAACTGCCTCCCAATTTCCCAAAGCTGCTTCACACTGATACACCAAATGATCCACATCTTCATCTTCAGAATCCCCACTAATTGCATTAATCTGATAACCCGCACTGGAAAACACATCTTGAATGGTCTTTGAATGTCCTTTAACGGAGGTTGACACTCCTTCTTTCACATGAGTTGGTTTGTAACCCAACTGATCCACGTGTCGCGCACGAATAAAAAACGAGTAATTTTCTTTAAAACGTAGTATAACGACAATGGATCGAATCGTCTCACAAGGATTCTTGATCTTATTAACTAACGATAGTAACAATTAATGGGGGGGGGGTTGATCCCGCTTCTACTTGACTTCAATCATATCACCCCAACCTTCATGGCTTCCTTCTTCGATGGTGGAAATGGTACTTTTCAGCGATGCAAAAGATGGAATATCCTTCCCCTTTGGTTCCTCTACTTCCATAAGGACAACATTGTCTATCTCAAGAGCTTGGAAAGCAGTTTCCAAAGCATCTTCATCAGCCTCAATATAGCTAAAGGAAGAAAGGTTGCTAACCATGAGATCTTCTTCCCCGGACACAATTACCAGCTTATTATCAACCATAAACTTCATCTTTTGGTGTAGGGTAGAAGTGACTGCCCCAGCGGCATGAATCCATGGTCTTCCTAGCAAACAATTGTAATTAGGATTAATGTCCATAACCTGAAAAATGACTTTGAACACCTGCGGTCCAATCAAGATTGGTAGGTCCACTTCTCCAATAACAATCCTCCTTGACCCATCAACAACTTTCACGATTAGTGCACTGGGCCTCATCTCTACCCCTTGATAAGATAACTTAGCAAGTGTTCTTTTCGGCAAAACATTCAATGAAGATCCCGTATCCACAAGAACTCTTGCTAAAGTATCCTCTTAGCATTTCACAGATATATGAAGAGCACAATTATGGTCTAAGCCATCTTTTGGAAGATCCTCCAAACTGAAACTGAGATTATTACTTGCAGTGATGTTGGCAATGACACCATCAAACTAATTCACATTTATATCATGCGTAACATGCGCTTGTGCTAGCAACTTCTGGAGAGCACCTCGATGAGCCGGCAAATGCATAAGAAGTGACAAGATAGATATTTTGGAAGGCGTTTGATGTAGCTGATCAATAACCTTATAGTCACTCTTCTTAATGATTCTGAGAAATTCTTCATCCTCCTCTTCCAAGACCGTTCCTTTATCCTTGTTGGTAACAACGGGGATGACTTCTTTAGGTGAAACTGTATTGACTTGCTGAGTATAAATACGACCACTGCGAGTTAATCGAATTGCACCTGCTATGTCAACACTCGCCACTTTCAAACTTTCCTTCAGACCATCCTGTTCAATCTTCTGATGAACTACCCCTGTATCATATTTTCATGGAAATGCTTTAGTATTCTCATAAAGGAAAAGGTTACTCCTTTGTTCAATATTTGGCTCTGGTAAATTAAAAATTGGCACCACAGATTCTGGAATATTGAATATGGGTTGATATCCTGAAGATTCAAACAAGTTCAACACTGGTGCTATGGTAGAATCAGACTCAAGCAAAAAGATAGGTTCAATCATTGCCATTTCATTCTTCTTCATACAACCGCTTACTTGTAAGACACCTTAATTAATCAAATCTTGAACATCTTTCAAAACCAGCCCACATCCCTTAGGATTATCAATACAATCTTCATAGTTCATGTGACAACTTGTTAGTATACCCACCTCTACTAACTTCGCATGAAGGTCTTTAAGTGGGGTCTTGACCTCTGTGGCATCGAAAATCAAATCTTCGTCAGATTCCTCAACAATGGCATTTATGGACCCATGCTTGGGTAAAGGATTATCTTTGACATTCGGACCAACATTTCTGAATGATAGAATGTTCTTCTCCATCAAATCCTTCACCACATACTTCAAAGCAATATAACTTTCCAAATAGTGCCCCAGGGCACCTTCATGGAATAAACAGCGGGCGCTTGGGTTATAACTTGGTGGGAGTGGATCTGGTGGAGGACCTAAAGGCCTTGGAGTAACCAAACCTCTCTTCAGCAGTGAGGGATATAATTCAATATAGGTCATAGGGATCCGAGGATTAGGAGGCTTTCCTTCTGGTCTTCTATTCTGAAAGTTAGAATTTGGATGAGGAGATGGAGTCCTCTGTTGGTAGGCTGAAGCATTGGGTGCTTGTTGATAGCCTGAAGTATTGAGCATTGGTTGATAAGCTTGAACCACTGGAGTTGCTTGTTGATACATCGGTACTGCTTGAGTTGGTCGATACATTGGAACTTGCTGATTATATGATGGTTGAACTGCCGCTACATATGGGTGTTGAACATACTGTGGTGAATGGACATACTGCTGTTGAGCCACAGGTGGAGGCCTCTGTCAAAGCTGATTTCGCCTTCGACCCGTCATCACTGCATTTGTTTTGCCTTCTTTCTTTTTGTGGAAATTGTTGGTAAACTTCTTAGCATTGTTCACACTATTGTTGCCGGAGTTGCTGGATGCACTACTCATATTACCATTCTTCAGACCAAGTTCAACCTTGATACCCACAACCACAAGATTAGAGAAACTAGCAGTTATGCTACCTACCATCCTTTCAAAGAATTTTGGTCTCATAATGTCAACAAACCAGTCAGCTAATTCTTTCTCAGTCAACGAGGGCTCTGTTTGAGAAGCGGTCCCTCTCTACCTTTGAGCATATTCTTTAAAATATTCGGAATCTCTCTGGGACATGCTCAGCAGCTGCCTCCTGATGGGAGCAAGGTCCATATTGTACTTGTATTTCTGAATGAAAGCATCCGTCAGATCTTGGAAACAACGGATTTTTGACTGATCTAGAGTCAGATACCACTTGGAGGAAATTCCTTTCAGACTATCCTGGAAGCAATGGATCATCAGTTTGTCATTGTCAACTTGTGCTTCCATTCTCTGGTAGTACATTAAAAGATGGATTTTAGGACACGTTGCATCTTCATACATATCAAAGGTGGGTATCTTGAACTTGGGAGGTATCACTAGTCCCGACACAAGGCACATCTCTCTAGTAGCAGCACCAAAGATCTGGTCACCTTCAATTTCCCTCAACCTCTTTTCAAGAGTGTCAAAATTCTCTTGCATCTTCTCGTGTTTCTCATTACCATTTTCAGACATGTCTGGCACATCGTACACCGGAGGATCGTTAAAGTACGGTTGGACATGTGTGTGCATAATATCTGGTGTAAAATTAGTAACCACGTGGTTCTCTTCAGTAGTCAAAGGAATAGTCTGCTGAGTGGTAAATCCTTGAGGGGGAGGCACAAAACCTTGAGAAGGAAATGAAAATCCCTGGGAAGGAGGCACGAAATCTTGAGAAACAAAACCTTGGGAAGGAGGAATAAAACCTTGAGAAACAAATCCTTGGGAAGTTGGAATAAAACCTTGAGAGACAAATCCTTAGGAAGGAGGAATAAAACCTTGAGAAACAAATCCTTGGAAAGGAGGTATAAACCCATGAGAAGCAAATCCTTGGGGAGGAGGTACAAACCCATGAGGAAGCCCAAAATGAGGCCAGGTTACAGGGGTAGTGATTGATGGCGTAGGCTCAGTCGTTGAAGTGACAATCTCAGAAACCACAGTCTGTTGGGTATCCATATTTGCTCGAATGACTTGCAACATTTCCATAATCTGACCCACATTTCCACGAAGATCAGTAAGCTCCTCATTAACCTTGTCCATCTCTGGGTCTCTGTCAGTCGTTTTCTTCCTGGCATGAGCTTGAGTGGAGTATTTGCGTGAGATCCTCAGTGTGACAGTCTGGAAAGGAGGCGATGGGAATGAGTTTTTTGACAAAATGCAAATGCGGAGATGCACTCATGAGTAAAAAAAAAGAGCAAATGTTTCAAGGAACATAAGAAGTTATTGCAAACACTAGGATGGACAAAACTTCTTATTTTTTTGAAAAAGTAATAAATTGAAGTCCATTCATGGTAAAATTAGGATATTTGCAATAGACATTTCTTTGTTCCTTGAAGACTTTTACTAAAATGATGCATATGATGCTGGGATGCAAGGATGCAATGTGTCACAAGTAAATCTAAAACCTTCTTAATAGGTAGGCTCTAAGAGATTGGTTCTACATTTTTCTACCCATAAATCCCACTCACAGGATGGTTTCTACGGTGATGGTTTAAGGAAACTCAAGGTCACAAACGTTTATCGTATTAACGCCCCGCCGCAGGCTAGCTACATTTTGACGATAATAACGATAAGGTCTACCTTGAGTGGATTTCTCATGCTAGGCCCTCAAGGGGAGAGCCCTTAGAGACTAACACTACACAACTACCAATATAGGAACTGGTTCTAAACACAGGATCCCAGAATCACAGCCCTTTCATGAACCAGGTCACGCGACAGGCTAGCTGCGTTGCGACAAGATCTACGAAAAGTCTAACTATCCGGGGGAGCTTTCATGCTAGACCCTCAAGAAGCGAGTTCTTGGAGACTAACACTAATAACTACCAATTCTAACCTAGGTGTTCCCTCTTCTTTTTCAAAGCTCATTTTTTACTCGTGATGTATCCCCAAGATCCCACAAACAAGTATAATAATGAGCAATGAGAGAAAGCGATAAAAGAACAAACAAACATAATAAACATAGATAATATAACATATAAGATTAACAAACAAACGCACAAATCTATCCAAAGTTAGGCTCGACTCTCTTTAGCATAGAGGTATCCCCAGCAGAGTCGCCAAGCTGTCGTACCTCAAAAAATATGATCCTCGCGATGGCCGCAGAAAGAAACAACAGAGTAGCCACCTAATTCTATTTATTCTACGAGAGAAAAGGGAGATATAGATACAACCTAAATAAAGGATACGAAATGGTCAACGAAACCAAATTCTAAGTTCGGGAGTCGGTTACGCAAGGGGAAGGTATTAGCACCCCTCACGTCCGTTGTACTCAACGAGAACCTCTTAGTCTAACTATGCGACTGAATGTTGATTTTAGTCTTTGTCTTCTAAATGGTTTGCTAAAAATATTTGTTCAAAGGAAAAATAATATTTTTTAATTATTATATCGGAGAAAATATTAAATTTTTTATTATTGTGCTCGCGAAGGATTAAAATCCCTGTGCCTACGGATTCCATTGTGCAATGGAAAAGTCAGAGCTTCATAGTTCGTGCAACTACGGTTTGTATTTTTTAATGAACAATTGTTTGAAAATGCTTTCTAATCTGATAAGCGTTGGCTTTTACTCGCGGTGGAGGCTGAAGCGCTAGCTTGTTTGCGAAATAGAAAGATTTAAACAATGTTCGTTTAGAGAAAGATATTTGATCCTTACTTGAGGTGTTTTAAAATGAAAGGGCGAATGCACCACAATGCGTGGGGCTAGGCCAAGAGTGATTTAATTCAAGAACCCGAGGATTGCTAGATTCCTGAGTTCAGTTCTTCGTTGATTAATTATAAAGTGATTTGTATTTGTTGGCAAGTTTTAAGTTGTATTCCTTTAGTGTAAAAAGGCGAATGAAGCACAAATCGAGGGCTAGCCTCAAGAGTAATTCATTCAAGGACCCAATGAATGCTAGATTCCTGAGTCCAGTTCTTTCGCGATTTTAATTTGAGATTTAGATGTTTTGAATATGAAAGGGCGAATGAATTACAACTCGAGGGCTAGCCTCAAGAGTAATTCAATTTAAAAACCCGAGGAATGCTAGATTCCTGAGTTTAGTTCTTTCGCGATTTTAATTTTGGATTTAGATGTTTTGAATATGAAAGGGCGAATGAATTACAACTCGAGGGCTAGCCTCAAGAGTAATTCAATTCAAAAACCCGAGGAATGCTAGATTCCTGAGTTTAGTTCTTCCGTTGATTAATTATGATGATATTTTAATAAAATACTTAGATAAGATTATCGTGCTTTAAAGTAACTTAGGGTTTATACTTTTAGAAACGAAGGAGCGAATGAAGCACAACTCGAGGGCTATCCTCAAGAGTGATTCATTAAAGAACCCGCGGAATGCTAGATTCCGAAGTTCAGTTCCTCGTTAATTAATTAAGACGCGTACAGTCGTGCAGATGGCGATCATATAATGATCAGCTTATATGTGTGCAAAATGTAGACATATGAGTTTATTTGGCGTTGGACCAAGACTTAAATTTTTTTGAAAAGATTTAATTATTATTTTGAAAAATTGTCTCGCTTAACAATTGATGATCGAAAATAGGGAACGAGATTCATGTTTGCACAAGTCAAACATTATCATTACAACTAAATAAAGTGCAAGAAAATACAAGCAAACACCTTACAAATATAATCAAGTAAAAATAAAATATATAATCAACTAAATTTAATACAATTATTTACTAAAATTAATTAATAAAATAATTAATAAAAATATTTAACACAAACATTTTTGAATTTGGTTTTTTTAGGAATATAAAAAATAAAAAACTTAGAACAAAACATTAAAAATAAAAAAAAAAACATGAAAACCGGGGGGGTGTATGAGAGAAAACAGGTAATGGGGGGAAGGGCTCAATAGAAGGCGGACCGGTTGGATTTTTTAGGGCGCGGACGGGTCAATTCTGACCCGCGACCCGATTACGATGGATTCTAAAAGGGGAAAGATTTAGGGTTTCTTTTGACTCTATGATGTGCCACCCTCATTTTATTCCTTAAACGTGAAACGCAGACGATGCAAAACACAAAAACACACACAAGTGAAAAACTTAATCAAAACCAAAACCTCGTATCACTGTGCTCATCAATGATACATGGTTAGACAAACATAAAGAGAAAATACCTCCGACGAAGGATGACAATGCCTTCTTTTCCATGAGACAAACGGTTCCGTTTCTCGTTCTCCTTCGATTCTCCTTATCTATGCGGCGACACCTCTCGATTCGCTCACGGTTCGTCGCAGATTCGTGGTTGTTTTCAGTTTCGCGTTCAATCGTAGTTTGGTTAGTGGCGACTGGGTGTTTGCGTGGCGGTTCGGAGGTGGTGGAAGGATTCACGACGGTTTTCACGTTTCAACCTCACTCAGACTCAGACTCGCTCATCGCTCACCTTTAGACTCTATGGTTTTCGCTCGGCTTTGTGACGGCTTCTCACGGTGGTTAGTAACAGGTTGATGGCAGAGGCGATGATGTTTTTTTTGATGGTGGTATACGGATTCCTCTCAGCCTCCTCCTGTTCCTTTAATTTGTGTTCGGTGGTGGCGAAATGTGATGGATTTAAGTGTTGATGGAGGTTCGTTTGGTTCTGCGAGTTTTTATTTCTTAATAACTTATGGCTAGTTTCACTGGGTTCCTTTTTGTGTTGACATTGAATGATTTTCGTTTTGCAGTTTTCTCGAGGGATGATTGCTAAGTATGATTCTAGGCTTTGTGTGAGGTGAGTTGAGTTTTTTTTACAATGCTTTTCTTATGGTTTCTTGCGGCTGTGTGTTGGCTGTTTCTTTGTGATAGTTGATGTTTTGCTGAAACTGAACCCTTTTTTGGTTATGTTATTGATGACTGCTGATGGTTAGTTTGATGGTAGGTTTGTGGATGTCCCCTGAGTTTCCATTGCGTTTCTTTGATTTCTAAAGGTTTTTTTTTCTGGAGTTGTTTACATAGTTTTTATAGGATAGGAAATTAGGGTTTTTAGCTTTGAATCTTGAAAACTTGTTGACTAAGTCTTTGACTGAGTTTTTTGGGGGAAAAGAAAATCTGAGTTTGAGAGTGATATGTGAGGGCAGAGCAGCCTTGGTGTGCTTTTTTGTAGTGTATTGACCTTTGTTTGCTTGTGAAAATAAAGTGGTATCTGCTGTATTTTGGCTTGTACTTGTGAAATTATGTTTTTTTTAAGGTTTTCTGATACAAGGCCCATTAGAATCAGAAACAAACCCAAATGGATGGAAAGTTATGAACTAAATTAATTATTGTATTCCCTTTTAATTTTAAGTCACTTGTTTGTATTGGGCCTAGCCCTTTTATTTGATCTTTGACCCATTAGGGTTTTGCTTGTATTTAAACTCTTTTTGTCTAGAAGAGAATCTATGAAGAAATTTGAGAACTTATCTTTACATTTTTATTCTAGTTTTGTAGTCTTTGGTTGAACCCTAAAATCTTAAGAATATAGTTGCATTAAACTTCTTATCAATTTGGTGCTTTCATCTTTTGTACTCATGGCCCCTCCCAAACCCCCCAACCATAGAGAAATTATTGAATAAGCTGTCCAAATAGCTAACACTCGGCTGGACATAGCAATGAGTGAAAATCAACAGCTCATGGATGAGAGATTTGATAAAACAAATTCTGATTTGGAACAAATTCAGACCCGAATGGACAATGAAAAACAAATTTCTGATTCAAGATATGAAAATATTGTGGGATTACTCACTAAACTCACCACCCAGCAGGACCAACAGCAAAAATCAACGATTCAAGCTACGGCTACTGTTCATCGACCCAGTACTGTTCACGGAGCAGCCACTATTCACGGCGCAAACACTGTTCATGGAGCGAGCACTGTTCATGACGTCGGCACTGTTCACGGAGTCAGCACTTTCACTCCGGCTACTGTTCATACGGTAGCAAATTCAGGTATCACACATTCTTCCCCCATTTTTACAACCTATCAGCACCCAAATTCCCAAAATACCAACTTTTCCCAAACACAGCATGGTTATAACAGCCCTAATCACTCTAGCACACTAAATTCCCCATTCCAAGCCGCAACCCCAAATAGACCAACACCCACTTATATACCAAGATTTATCACCTCTCCCATACCCACACAAACCAGCACAATAATGTCAAACCCAAACTATCACATTCCTTTGTATCCACCTTTCTCTTTTGCCCAAACTCCACAGCCCACACCTTTACCCCCTTTTCGGACTCCCAAATTAGAATTACCAATGTTTGATGGCTCAAACCCTTTGGAATGGTTATTTCAAGCAGAACAATACTTTGATTTTTATCAACTACCACCAGAAAATAGACTGTCTATGATGTCTTTCTATATGAAAGGTGATGCTTTATGTTGGTATAAATGGATGTATCAAAGTCATTTATTAATGGATTGGCAGTCATTTACCAAGGCTTTGGAATTACGATTTGGGCCATCTACTTATGCTAACCACCAGGCCGAATTGTTCAAATTAAAGCAAATAGGTTCTGTTGTGGAGTACCAAGCTGCCTTTGAAAAATTGGGAACTCAAGTGGTGGGACTCTCTCAAGATGCCATCCTCAATTGTTTTATTTCTGGTTTATCTCAAGATATCCAAAATGAAATTGCTATTCTTAAACCAGTTTCAATTTCACAAGCTTGTGGCCTAGCAAAGCTGATTGAGTCTAAAATTAAGGATTCCAAGCCCAAGTTCATAAAACCCTTTACCACCTCTTTCACCAAATCCCACTCAGCCCAACAAACCGTCTCTAATTCTACAATTAACCCAAAAACCTCAATACCAAACCACCCCCCCAAACTCCCCATTCGTAAACTTTCAAATGCTCAACTGCAAGAACGCCGTGCTCAAGGCTTGTGTTTCAATTGTGATGAGAAATTTATTCCTGGCCATAAGTGTACTTCCGGTAAATTTCTCTTATTAATGGATGATGAAGATGACAATACTCTCTCTCCGGACTCAACTATCATGATTGATGAACATCATGAGGCTGAAGATACATACTTCCAACTTTCACCCCAAGCTGCCATTGGCCACTTCTCCCCTAAGACTCTCAAGTTTAATGGTTTCATCAACAGCCTTGCTGTCACAGTCCTGATTGACACCGGCAGCACACATAATATTTTACAGCCCCGCATCGCCCAACATCTCAAACTTTCCACTACACCAATCCCAAATTTTTCCGTTATGGTTGGCAACGGATCAACTTTATCGTGCACAGGCCTTTGCCCTCAAGTTCCCATAACTTTACAAAACAACCTTTTCCATATTCCTTTTCACTTGCTACCAATTGAGGGAGCTGATGTTGTCTTAGGAATGGAATGGCTACGAACACTTGGTCCTATCACGGCTGATTTTTCAATCCCAAAGATTTCTTTCACCTATCATCAAAATGACATAACCATCACGGGCGACCCCAAATCAATGCCACGTCACTCTTCCTATAACCAAATTTGCCATCTTGTACACACCGATTCTATTGCCTCCCTCCATCTTTTGTTTTTCCAACCTACCACCGACTCTCAACCAGACCCCACTCCTATAGACTCACTTCCAAATTCTCTACCCAAACCCATCCATTCCATTTTAAAATCACATGCTGCTGTTTTTAACCCACCACATGGTCTTCCACCCTCAAGATTCCATGACCACAAAATTCCTATTCTTCCCAATACTCCCCCAATCAATGTCAAACCCTACAGATACCCCCATTCCCAAAAAGAAGCTATGACTGAAATCATTCATGATATGCTCCAGGAAGGCATCATCAAACCAAGTAACAGCCCTTACTCCTCTCCTGTCCTATTAGTCCGAAAAAAAGACGGCTCTTGGCGTTTTTGTGTTGATTATAGAGCCTTAAATGCTGTTACAATCCCTGATCGATTTCCCATACCAACAATTGATGAACTTTTTGATGAGTTGGGTTCTGCAACTATATTTTCTAAGATTGACTTACGATCTGGTTATCACCAAATCCGGGTAAAAACCGAGGACACTCACAAAACTGCATTCAGAACGTTTGACGGGCACTATGAGTTTCTAGTGATGCCTTTTGGCCTTACTAATGCTCCTAGTTCTTTTCAATCGGCAATGAATGATTTGTTACGACCATACTTACGTCGGTTTGTTCTCGTTTTCTTTGATGATATATTAATTTATAGCTCCTGCATTGCTGATCATACACATCATTTGAAGTTGATTTTAGATTTGCTGTTATCTAATCATTTCTTTGCTAAATTATCCAAATGTGTTTTTGCTGTTACTTCTGTTGATTACCTAGGTCATATTATCTCAAGTAATGGAGTAACCCCAGACCCTACGAAAATTCAGGCAATAATTGATTGGCCGCAACCACGTTCTCTCACGCAACTCAGGGGTTTTCTAGGTCTCACCGGATTTTATCGTCGATTTTTTCGACAGTACGCCTCACTCGCCGCTCCACTCACCGATTTATTACGCTCCACTAAATTAGTTTGGAATACATCAGCCAATGAGGCATTTACAACATTAAAAAAACAGATGACAGAAACTCCTGTTTTGGTTCTTCCAGACTTCTCCAAGCTATTTGTCCTTGAAACTGATGCTTCAGCTGTGGCGATTGGTGCTGTCCTTTCTCAACAGGGACATCCTCTGGCATTCTTCAGCAAAAAACTCTGTAACCGGCTTCAAGCTGCCTCTGTGTATGTCCGCGAGATGTACGCCATCACTGAATCAGTCAAGAAGTGGCGTCAGTATCTAATTGGACGACATTTCCACATATATACAGATCAGAAAAGTTTGAAGAATATATTGGACCAAACTATTCAGACTCCAGAACAACAAAAATGTGCAGCAAAACTTCAAGGGTTTCAGTTTGAAATTTTCTACAAACCTGGCAAATCTAATCAGGTAGCTGATGCTTTGAGTCGTATTCAGGAAACCGATCCAGTGCTGTTCTTCTCACTTTCGTCCCCAATTCCAATTCTGATATCCCATTTGAAACGGTTCTACAAGATAGAAGAGCAGGGTCGAGCCCTCATGGACAAAATCAAGTCAGATCCAGCATCCCAACCATTGTTTCAGATTATTGATGAACTTTTGTATTACAAAAAGAAGATATACATACCTCCTGTAGATGAGCTGCGACAGCAGATCCTCCATGAATTCCACACCACACCAGTTGCTGGTCACTCAGGTCTCCAACCAACACTAGCTCGTCTTTCTTCTTCCTTTCTTTGGCCAGGAGTGTACCGAGACACCAAAGACTTTGTGCGTCAATGCGTCGTCTACCAGAAAAACAAATACATGACAAAAAAAAAACAGGGCCTAATCCAGCCTCTACCTATACCAACACATGTTTGGGAAGAGTTAACAATGGATTTCATAACGCACTTACCGATGTCTTTTGGCCACACCACAGTCTGGGTGATCTGCGATCGACTCACGAAATACTGCCATTTCATTGCTCTACCCACTAAGTTCTCAGCTAAAGATCTTGCCTTACGATTCTCAGTGGAGATCTGTCGGTTGCATGGCATGCCTAAGTCCATTGTTTCAGACCGCGACCCCCTTTTCCTTAGTAACTTCTGGAAAGAACTCTTCAAAGCCCAAGGTACATCCTTGAAGTACAGTACTGCGTATCACCCTGAAACGGATGGACAAACTGAGGTAGTAAATCGTTGCCTCGAAACTTATCTGCGATGTTTTACAAGTGATCAGCCAAAGCAATGGTACAAATACTTACACTTAGCAGAGTTTTGGCACAATACCTCCCTCCATAGCTCGCTCGGAATGACTCCCTTTGAAGCCCTTTATGGAAGACCTCCTCCGACTCTTACTCATTACATCACGGGTTCATCATCGTCTCCAGATGTGGATGCCGCTCTCCGCCAACGGGAAGACATCATGCAAGAGTTGAAACAAAATCTCAGTCAGAGTCAGAAACGAATGATAAATCAAGCAAATAAAAAACGGCAAGACGTTACCTTTTCTGTCGGTGACTCTGTTTTGCTCCGCCTTCAACCTTACCGACAATCTTCAGTGCAACACCGTTCGTCCCAAAAGCTGTCAAAACGTTTCTTTGGACCTTTCAAGGTTCTCCAACGAATCGGCTCCGTTGCGTACAGAATAGAGCTACCAAGCACCGCAAGGATTCATCCGGTTTTTCACGTCTCACAACTAAGACCATTCTTCGGCCCTTGTCCGTCCGAACTCACAACGTCAATTCCTTTGGAATATGACGTCCCTCCATTCGCGGCCACCAGCACCAGGTCCGATGTGCGTACCTCAACCTCGCCGGTAGAACACCTCTGTGAAAATCCTAACAAGTTTGCAGCAGAGGGTGAAAGAAGGAGAGAAGAAACGACTAAGAATTTGGAGGATTCAAAACTCACAAATAATGAGAAGAGAGATGCAAGGCAAGAGTCTAAGACTGGTTTGAAAATGAAACAAAATGAGACGTTGAAGGAAAAAAGGGATGTGAAAACCCAAGTACAACCACTTTCTGACTGTGCGAATCCTAGTGAATCTCCTAAAAACTCTCTCCCACCGCTGGATCCCATTGGGCCTCTCCACCCCACATCTGAACCGTTACACAAGTTACAAGGTGAAAAAGTTGAACCAAAATACACGTTTCCCCTTGGAAACTCTCTGGCCAAGACAACTTTGTGGGACTCTAGAGAGTGCACCACAGCTGTAACCCACTCACCTCTATCCTCCCATTCCTTGCCACATGGTCAGCATGCAAAACCCTCTCATCTCCCTTCGACACCTCACCCTGCCTTACCCGTGACACCTTCCCTTCCTCACACGCCATCTGCCCCACATGCAGACCTTCCCCAGCCACCTGTCCCACATGCACCCTCTCTCTCCAACCCCACGCCAGCTGTCCCGCATGAACTAAAGCAACCACATTTTTCACCTTCCGCCAATGTATCTGGGCCACCCACATGGGCCAAGTGCTTCAACCCCTCCTTGCCTCCTCATACTCCCATTCTTGAGGACAAGAATGTTTTTGGGCCGGTGAGTAATGATACAAGGCCCATTAGAATCAGAAACAAACCCAAATGGATGGAAAGTTATGAACTAAATTAATTATTGTATTCCCTTTTAATTTTAAGTCACTTGTTTGTATTGGGCCTAGCCCTTTTATTTGATCTTTGACCCATTAGGGTTTTGCTTGTATTTAAACTCTTTTTGTCTAGAAGAGAATCTATGAAGAAATTTGAGAACTTATCTTTTCATTTTTATTCTAGTTTTGTAGTCTTTGGTTGAACCCTAAAATCTTAAGAATATAGTTGCATTAAACTTCTTATCATTTTCAATATTATTGTGATATGCTGAAAATGCTTGAATGAATGAGACTATTATGATGTATGGTGTTTGAATAAATATTCCATGAATTTGAATGAATGGATATGAAGATATGATTGTATCAAATTTTGAATTGAATCAAGGTTGAATATGATGAATAAACTAAAAAAACAATGTTAATGATGCTTGAATGAATAATGAACCTATGTATGATTATGTGAATGTGAAATGTCTTAGTATGAATTTGTTTATGAAATAGAATTGCATATGAATTGATTTTCTTTGAATTTTTTGGTAACTTTGAATGAGATATGTTATGAATTAAAAATGGATTTTATGAATTGCTACTTTAATGTTAACTCCTATTTGTTTCCAATTTCATGTACATTTGGAGTTTGGCATGTGGAGCAAGTGATAATGGAGGGAAAAAAAAGTTTCATGGAAGCTTGGTCCTAAAGGAATCAAAATGACATAAAGTGATTGTTGAAGTAAAGTTATGTTGAACATGAACACTCTTGATTGGGACAATGAAAACCACTTGGATGAAGATACTTAGCTTTGAATGCTCTAGCTTAGGTTAGGGAAACTTAGGAACACTTGTGATCATGTGATAAAAATATATAATCGACTTATAATTGCACCTTATTTACAACTTGTAACTTGTAATTTTGACATGAATTTGTGATTGATTTTGGACATGGATTTGCAATTTTGACATGGTTTGGAATGAGATGTGAATGAAGAATAACATTGGAGCTTTTTGTTATGAATTGTGATTGCATCTTGAATTTGTGAATTGCCATGAAATTGAAATTTGTATGAAGTTTAGAAATTCGTCATGGCATTTGGAAATGATATTGTAACTTTGAACACAAATCTTTGAATGGTAATTAACGGGAACTTTGTGATCATAAAAAAAATGAAAAAGAAGTTTTGAAAATGGGAATTCGACACGGATTGGAAATTAAAAATAAAAATTAGAAATGGATCCGAAATTTAAGAATTTAAGAATGGAACTTGGAAAAGAAAATTAAGAAACTATGAATTGAGGCTTGAGCTTAGAATAATGAAAATTGGAAAGGAATTATGAGTTGAGACTTGAGCTTAGACTAATGAAAATTGGAAATGGAATTGGAATTAAATTGAAATTTGAATCTTAGGGATAGAAATCAAAATTGAATTGAGAACTTGAATTAGACTTGGAAGTTGGAAACGAAGGTTGGACTTGAAATTGGAATAGGGAGCTTGAAGTAGAATAAAAAAAAGAATGGAGATTTAAACTCGCAATTTGGATTTTAAATAGGACTAGAATTTGGAATCAACCCCTGAACTTTTGAAAATGACTTAGAAACTTAAAAATGCAATGGTATGAACCTTGAAAAGTAGCGATGGTGAGATGAATGCATTATATGAAAAGTTAGGGGTAAAATTTGGGGTGTGACAATCAACAACACAAAATCATGAATTCAAAAACCTAAACTACACCACAAAACCCCCAATTCCATTCCTACATTATATTATCGAAAGTAAAATACTCCCCATACCTCAATTTCATAAGCTTTTCGATAACCTCTTCGCAAATCTCTCAATCCTTCAAGCCCTAGCTTCTTCCCTCTTCTCCAGAGCTCTTTCCCAATTGTGCGATCGCTCCAAATGACCGTTCTCTCCAACTTTTCTATCTTTTGTCACTCTTGCCCTTAGGACCTCTTTTAGTCTTTCCCCATAAAACCCTCACTTATCCTCAACCAAAATACCATAATGCCCTCATCCTCTAATTCCTTTTATTTTATTTAATTAACTCCCAAATAATCCATTAAACCCCATATACTTAATTATTCTAATTATTATTAAAATATTAAGCTACCCCAAACTTCACAAAATATCAAACAACCTTATAAACACCAAAATTCATAAGAAAACACATCAACATAATTAAAATCGACTTTGGGGTGTCACAACTCTCCCCCACTTAAGAATTTTCGTCCTAAAAAATGTACCTAAAGCAAACAACATCGAATACGACTCCTTCATCCAATCCTCTCACTCCCAAGTCAACTATCACCAGCTGGTCCACCCCACAATACCTTCACTAAGGAAATATCTTTACCTTTTAATCGCTTCATTTCTATGCCATTAATTCACACTGGTGAAACCTCTACAGTTAAATTATCTCTTACCCGCACATCATCCATCTAAATCACATGCGATGGATCTGCAATGTACTTCCGCAACTGCGACACATGAAACACATCATGCAAATTCGCAAGTGACGGTGGTAATGCAATCCGATATGCCACCTCTCCGAACCTCTACAAAATCTGATACGATCCAATGAAACACAGAATGAGCTTTCTGGACTTCAGAGCTCGCCCGACACCAGTCACTGGAGTAACCCTCAGGAACACATGATCTCCTTCTTGAAATTCAAGTGCTTTCCTCCTTTTATCATGATAACTCTTCTGACGACTTTGAGAAGTCTTCATCCTTTCCTGAATCATCTTAATCTTTTCTGACGTCTCTTGCACAATCTCAGGTCCGAGCACAATACTCTCACCTGACTCATACCAACACAATGGAGCCTTACACCGCCTCCCATACAATGCTTCATACGAAGCCATACTAATGATCGCATGAAAACTATTGTTGTAAGTAAACTCAATCAAAGGTAAATGATCATTCCACACACCTCCATGATCCAATACACAAGCCCTCATCAAATCTTCTAAGGATTGGATAGTCCGTTCTGTCCGACCGTCCGTCTGTGGGTGGTAAGCAGAACTCATCCTCAACTTAGTTCCAAAAGCATCTTGCAAACTCTTCCAAAATCTAGATGTAAACCGCGAATCTCTATCCGACACGATACTCGACGACATCCCATGCAACTTCACAATCTCCTCAATATACATCTCTGATTTTTTCTTTATTTTGAAGTTATCAAGAATTCACATTGAATTCTTGATCAACTTGAGCTAAACCTTTATCCTACTCTTTTCTTGTTCATAAATTGCAGTAGATCTAGCTTGATTTGGTCCAATTTGAAAAAGTGATTTTGGTAATTCACTCTTTCCACAAACCCATCTTCATCATCAACATTCAAGATGTAGATCATTGGTGCCTTTGATGCTAGATCCTTTGGATCTTAATTTGTTGTTTGATTGCAGGGATTTCACTATATTTTGGTTTTAAAATTCGTACAAATTCAGATTATGATCACCAAGTGTTTGAAAAAAGGTTTTGAAAATGGATCATGCTGAATTTTAACATTTTTTCTGCTACTGGTTAAGTGTTAACTGGTTAACCATTTTTAGTGTAATTTGGTTAACCGGTTAACCAGTTTTAAATTGCACAGGTTTTGAAAATTGGTTGCGTTAACCGGTTAACCATTTCCAGTGCATTTTGGTTAACCGGTTAACACAAGTCAGAATTTGTTTTTTGACTTATTTTAAACTCCTTTTTTGTTCCTCTTTCTTCTTCTTCCTCCTTTTTATTTTTACCTTGGGAAGCACTTTCGGGAGTGATTTCTCTTTAATTTAAATGAACTTTGGGTGTAGATTAGAGTAGTTAATGTTCATTAATCCAAAATTACCTTTAAGTGAATTATTTAATTCATTTAAGGTACTTTGCCTTAGTGATACATTTTCATGCTTGAATACACCAAGATGAGTGATTTAAATTAAGGATGGAATAATACCATGAGTGCGACTCAATTTGGTATTCATCTTTAGTTTTGTGCAGTATTGCATTCGGATAGCGATTTACATATCGTTTATCTTGCATACATTAACACTAACATTGTTCACCTTAATTGGTGGTGGCCGGCCTCATTTGTAGGGTAATTACTTCGTAAATTACCCGGCGATTGCTTAACATAGAACTAAATGTGTCCCGAATTCGGAATAAAAATTTAATTGAATACTTGCACTTTGTGGACCGGACCTCTTGTTGGTCGCGTAATCCCAAAGCGTTTGATCATATTTCATTAAGAATCAAGACTTATGAATGTTTGATGCGTAGGTGCTTTGGGTCTCCCAATCGCCTTCCAAATTTCATTGAATTTGGTTCGATTTGCCTTGATTAATCGCTATAGTGTAAGATACTAAGCGGATCCGGTTGCCCTTCAATTTTGGTTACTCTTTTGGTTGTGGTTGATTAAGTTCACCATAACACTTTTATGTAAATATTATTATACTATTACTACTATTAATATTTTAGATTCTTGCCTTTTAATTTCTTTTGCTACTAACATTTAATTTTTTGCACCTTTATTGCTTTTATTTTATTATGCTTTATTCATCCATTATCATGTTTATATTTCTTGCTCTTTTTTTTGTGTTGATTTTCCTTTTGTCCATTTGGACATAAAAATATTAATAAAGGATTAAACCTCTAAAAGCTCGTGATCTTAATCTTTGGACTATTGGTTACTATCCTTGGCTTTGGAATGGAGTTTTTGGACTTAGATTTTAGGACATCTCTCATTTTCTTTGATCTTCATGAAGTTGGTACTTGCCTGTATTTGGCCCTTTGCTAGCTTATAAAGATGGGACTCTTTTTCTCATAATTTGAAGTATCATCAAGTTTGGTTAGATCTGTCTTCCTTTATCTCCTTATTTTCTTTTTTCTAGGATAATCTCTTCATCTCCCCTCTTATATAAATTTCAAAATCTTCTCTCTTTTTCAAAGGATTCTTGTTTTCCAAAATCATCACTTCTTTAATAAACAAAACCTTGACTTTTGTCAAGTGGATTTTACTATTTTATTTTCTTTTAAAACCAATGAATTTAATCATTTTTACCTTAATTCAAAAATAAAAAGAACCAAACTCATTCAAGTTGTTTTGTGCCTTTGTGCACTTTTGTTTGTTTTCTTTAAAAACTGCCAACTATGAGCCATTATTCTTTAGTCGGGTGCAAGTCTTTCAATCTCCATGGTTGTAGTTTGATGTAATTGAGTCTCTTGTTATTTGTGGGGGTTTAGTGGCATACTCGTCGATTTTATCCGAGTTGGTGCCCTCCCCATAACGATGTATGAGTCCATGCCTTCATTCTCATGGTAGTTTGTTTGGCTATCCACTTGAAGATGACAAATTCTCTTCACTAACTAAAACAATTACAACCAACCCTTTTCACTCTTTGTACCACGAACTACGAGGTTTTGATCTCGCATTTCACTTTGTGAGTATGTAGGCATGAGGTGGTAAACCTCTCCAAACACAAAAATATAAAAAAAATCTTTTCTCATCCCTCCACTCTCATTTAACAAACCTTTTTCAAACCAACAGCAATAAATATTTCAAAGGGCTCCCATGGAGTACCACAAACATTTTGGGTGCATAAAACCTTCCCATTGTATAACCTATCCCCTTACCCGGTTCTTTGTTGTGTTTCTTTAGCTTTTTGCTTTTTGATTCATTAGGATTTATTCTCTCTTTTTCCTTTTCCTCTTGGAATAAAATAAAAGCGCGGTGGTGACTCTGTTTACTTTGATTTATGTTAAATAATAGCTTACACTCATGATTTTACCGCTACACAACCTATATATGATATGATTTTTGATAAATTCGATTACATCTTCCTGGTCTACACTTGGCAAAGGTATAACTTCAATCCATTTCTTAAGATAATAAATGCCAACCAAAATATACCTTTGAATTTTAGATGACGCTGGTCGAATTTCCCCAACAAAATCCAGAGCCCAACCTCTAAAGGGCCATAGCTTGACTATGGAATGTAATTCTCTTGCATAAACATGTTGTATGCCTATATGCACTTGGCACTATTAACATCCTTTATTGAATTTGATACAATCTTTCAACATGATAGGCCAATTCATCCCTTATCGAAACAACAACCATTTCATCTTATGGCCTACCTAGTGTGCCCCACATACCTCATTATGGACAATTGAAAAGGCTAAATATGCCTTTGATTCACCAATACATTTGAGTAAAACTCCATCATGAGTCTTTTTAAATAATTAATTACCCAAAAGAACATAACTTAAAGGTCAATACATGGTTTTTAGCTCAGTTAACACCGTTGGATTTTTCAAGTACTCCACTTTTGGCTTCCTCCAATCTTCACCCGTCAGACTGTTGATCGCCAATATTCTGAAGTTCTCTTTGTCAACATATCCTAGCTTTGTTGTTTCCAAGTCTGATGGGGATAATCTAGCTGACACCACCCTTCCTCTGACTTCGAGTGCATCTTGCAATTTTTCTTTCGAAATTTTGTACCTAGAAGAAATCTAAGCCAAGTCGTTGGCCACTTGGTTCTCCAATCGAGGTATGTGTCGAATGATAACCATCTTGAATCTTTTCAGTACTCGATTGGCTATTACAAGTACATATTCGTTGACACATTTTGTACTCCTTTGTAATTTGCTTTATGACCAACTCTGAATCTCCCATTATTTCGACTCGAGTTGCCCCCAATTCCAACAACATTTCAAGTTCGGCTATCAAAGTCTCATATTCATCCTCATTATTCGAACAAAGGCCTTCAACTTTATACTTGAATTTTGTTGGAATTTCACCAGGAGCAATAATCAGGACTCCTACGTCTGTTCCATCTCTGTGACTAGAGCCGTCGAAGTACAACTTCCAAGGTTCAAGTTTGAGATAGTTTAAAGGATTTTCAGTTATAGAGTGGTCGAATATAGAGTCAATCACTACTTGTCACTTAACATCCTTCAAAGGCATATATGTTAAGGAATACACATTTAAAGCTAAAGTCGATGTACCAATTCGACTATGCAAATTTGGTTTAGAAAACATATGTTTAATAACATCGAAATGAGAAGAAACATAAACATCGACATGCTTTACATTTTGCTTTAACTTTGTACAAGAGAAATAAAAACATAAGCATAATTTTTCAACTACACTATATCTAGTCTTTGCATCGTTCAAGACCCTACTAAGGTAGTAAATGGATTTTTCGATTCCATTTTCACCTTCTTAAGCCAACATGCTCCCTAAAGTCTTGTCTGACGCAGATATATACAACCTCATACTTCTATTTCTACAAGGTGGTGTAAGAATTAGAGGGTGACTCATATATTCTTTGATTTTATCGAAATATTCTTGATGGGCTTGCCCCATTTGAATCCTCCCTTCTTGAGACAAAGTAGAGGTGATAAGGCCTGCGTTTTTCTGCTTATATTTGATATAAGTATTCTCAAGAAATTAATCTTGCCAAGAAGTGATTTCAACTCCTTCTTTGCTGATGGTTCTTTCGCCTCCATTATGGCCTTGGCCTTATTCTGTTTTATTTCGATTCCCTTTTGTGGACCATAATGCCTAAGAAATATCCCTCATGCACATAAAAAACACATTTGAGAGGGTTCATCTTCAGACCATGTGTTGCACCCCAAAATTTGCCCTCACCTAGACCAGACATTGTGTACTAAGGTTTCCCAAGAGGTTCACAAGGTTCACAAGGTATCTCAAGAGGTTCACAAGGTTCACAAAGTTCACAATTAGTCAGAATGTTTGACAATTCCCTCAGACAAAGCATCCTCCTAAGCAATGCATCCTAAACTAGGGTTTTGGATTTCATCAGGCTAAATGGGCTTCCAAGGCCTAAAATGAGCTTCATAAAATCCCATATAACTTCAAGAATCCCTATGACAAGTTTCAAGGCTTTCCCAAAAAAGTTTGCTCAGTCAGATGATCAAATATGCAAAAATCAGTCAAAGCAGTTAAAAAGTCAAACTGAGGTCAACTGTGGTCAAACCAAAGTCAAACTTCATGATTTTTTGCCAACATCAATTTTATGAAGTAAAATTCATCATTTGATCAAGGGTTGATCATGATTCATCAAGGAGATTTCAGATCATCAAGAATCAGGAGTTTCTAAATTAGGGTTTTTCATAGGAAAAGTCAACTGAACTTTGACCAGCCATAACTTTCACACGCTTCATCAAAAATTTCCCATCCAAAGCTCATTTTGAAGGAAATTGAATTCTCTACAACTTTGTGTCTCACAAGCCAAGCCCAAAAATGCTTCATTTGAAAGGTATGAACCAAAACATTATAGGTCATTTCAAAAGTCAACAAAAAGTCAACATCTTCCAAAGGGCATAACTTGAAAATGGTAAAAGATATGGACATGATACCAAAGAGGTTTGTTAGAGGACTCTTTAAGCTTTCCAAAATGTCCAAGAACACCTTCATAGCCTTAAAATTGAGGGATTTGTGTCTTTGCAAAGTTGGGAAATTTTTGAGGGGTTTATTGAGCAAATGGGGTCTTAGAACCAATTCTTTCCACATGGGCTTGCATTTTTATGACCCAATCAATACCATGACATCATGCACGAACCAAAAATAATTTATTCAGATTTTTATTTATTTTATTTTATTTATTTTGATTTTATACATTAAAAATCATTTTAAATCAAAATAAAATATGAAAGGCTCAATATTTGATATGATTTTCATTCTAGAAATTCATAAACATGATTTAAAGTTGACTGGAAGATTTAAATTCGTGCTAAACCAAAGAGGAAAGGATTTTTGTGATTTTTTGACCAAAATAGCAAGTTGAATCTTCATGATCAAGTAATCTCTACAAGGCCCATAAACCTACAATTTTCTGACCTAATTTGATTCCAATATATACATACAAGTGATCACAAGTACAAGGACGAATTTTGGCAGCCTCCAATACAAGAACCAAACTTCAAAAAATTCAAAGAAAAACACCAATTCGGATTTTGATTTGCAGGAGGTATTAAGGAATTTTGAAGGTTGAGACATGATCCCTAGGGTTCCCTGATGCTATTTCAATCCTTATTTGCATTCAAATCATGCTGAACCATGCATACCAATTCTATCTTGTTCATATTTTTGAAAGTTTCGATTCCTCTTATTCATGTGTCATAATCTGTTTTTGTGTATCTAACTTTGTTTGTTATCATGTGAGGATGGATTATGGGCAAATATCTTGGAGATTCATTGACTAATACGAATTCGGCCATGTTAGGGTTTCAAGCTTTGAATTAGGATTTCTTGATTAAGCTAATATAAATACATTTTAATAACATAAATGAGTTAAATGAACTGTATTGATCATGTTGGCATGATCAATTTGGCAAAATTGTATGTATATAAGATGTTACGAATTTTGTAGGTTTTTGTGTGCAGGAAAATTCGCAGGAAAGTTTGTATGTAATTCCGTAGGAATTTTCGCAGCAACCAAGGAAGAAGATGAAGTTCAGTGGCACCAAAAAAAAATTCAAAAACTGTTTTTAAAATATAATGTTTGTTTACTGATTATATGCTGAACGCGCCCCATGTGGCTCAACTGGTTTGTGTGTTTGCTTGTGAATGTGATGGTCCTGGGTTCGATCCCCCCCAGGCCATTTTGTTTTGTTGTATTTTATTTGATTTTCACGGGATTATAACAAAAGGATTATTACCCATGATGTTAACACCAAGACGCGCTTGGCCTGGTGGTGATGTTGTTGGTCCATAGTGAGGAGAGCCTAGGGCCTGGGTTCGAATCCCAGCCCCGGGTATGTTCTTTTTCTCAATTTTATTTATTTATTTTGTTTTTGTTTATATTATATTTATTTAATCTAATTAATCTCTTAAAAAAACAATTTCTAAAATAACATGTTTTTATTATTTTCTTATATAAAAAACCTATATTTTAAAAATTCATAATTTATTTTCTCAAAAAATCAAATTGTTTATAATTGTTTTTTTATAACTTTATATTATTATTATTGTATATATTTTGTAAATAAATTGATTATATTTAAATTAATAATTAAAAACCCTAATTCTCATGATTATAACCCTAACCCTAATTGTTATAACCCTAACCCTAATTTTTATTAATTCTAGAATTAAACCTAATTTTCTTTAAAAGTTGTAATTAATCATTAATCATTTGTTAAATATGTGAATAATTCAATATTTATTTATTATTATTAAAATCTATTTTCTTAATTAAATCTAAAAAATCTTTTCTAATATTAATTTGTTTTGGCTAATTTCTTATTTCTCTTATTTTTATTTTTCTAACCTTTTATCTTAATTCTTATTATTATTGTTTATATTTATTATATTTCTCGATTATATTGTAATTGTCCCGAAGCTTTGTAATAGTTTAGATTTATATTTTTGCTTTATTTCTATTATGAATATATTTATTGTGTGGTTAGTAATTCTAGGGTGTGAATAACATACTTGTAATTAAAATTGACTTAGAATAATTAATTTAAAAAGATAAATATTTGAATATGAACACGCACACACGTAAGTCGATCTTTGATCGCCATCTTGCACTTTCTAGGGTTACCTCTCATGTTGCCTATTTCAAAAGGTCAAGTAAGGTGTCTTAAGCAAAGTTCCTTCACAAATATCATCAAGTCCCTTCATTCTATAAGATCAAGTCCCTTCGAGGTTGCCTACGATAAATGATCTTGTCCCTTCAAGTAAAAGATGATAAGTCCCTACGAATTGCTAAAGACACCTTGGAGTTGCCTATATTCAGATGTCCCTACATATGTCCCTTATTACATCCAAGGTAATGACTACCTATTCCTTAATAATAGGGATAGTCTTACCATTGAAAGAACATAAGAACAGTAAAGACTTAATATAGGGTAGGTTCCTTTTAATTACTTGCTCACACATTTCAAAATACTTTTACACCTCACTTTTCAAACAAATTTTCAAAAAAATACAAGTCTTTGTATACATCCATACGAGGATCATTACAAAGTACTTAGAAAGTTTCTAATCACACACTACACCTTTCTCAAAACAATTCAAAGTGAGCTAAGTAACTAAGAGCCCATGGATAACCATGGATATAAAGGGTGCTAACACCTTCCCTTTGTATAACCTACCCCCCCCCCCGAACTCAAAATCTTTTTAAGGTCTTTCCTGTTCTTTTATGTCCTTTCCTTTTGGATAAAATAAAAGTCGGTGGCGACTCTTGCTATCCGCAACATTTATAGAAAGTCAGTTCTCCCACCGTGTTACACCATGTACCCTCATCCTTTCAAAGGATTGTCGAAGATGGTCAATACGACTTACCTAAAATAGAATTAACAATATCATCAATATATATTTTCATAAAAGTCTCTATGAAATCATGGAAGGCCGAATTCATTGCTCTTTGGTAGGTTTCCCCCAATATTATTTAAGCCAAAAGGCATGACTACCCACTCATAGGTTCCTAAGGCTCCAGGGCATCAAAACATTGTTTTGGGGACATCTTCCCCCGTCAATGAATATCTGATTATATCCTGAATATCCATCGAGCATACTAAGGTACTCATGTCCTATAGCAGAATCGACTAACATTTCTGCCACATGCATTGAATATTCATCCTTTGGGGTTGCAGCATTTAAATCTCTAAAACTTATGCAAACCCTTAAGGTACCATTCTTTTTAATAACTGGAATGATATTTGCAAGCCATTCGATAGACCTAGATGTGCGGATGAATTTTCATCTAAGGAGCCTTTCGACCTCCTCCTTGATCTTCGAGAGAATTACAAATGCAAATCACCTTGGATTCTGCTTGATTGGATTTTTTTCTAGGCTTGATTAGAAGTTTCAATTTGACCAGATCCCTGCTCAAACCAGGCGTCTCATCGTAATCCCATGTGAAATAGTCTTTAAACTCCTTTAGTAATTGGATCACTTCGACCTTGAGTTATAGGATGATGTTGGCGCTAATGTATGTTGGCATATTCGTTGCTCCATCTCCTAAGTCAATCTTTTCATGTAGGTCTTGAGCTAGCATTTTTATGTTGGTTGCCAATGGATCCTTCTCGAAAACCAGAGTCTTGTCATCATAGATGGCATCGAGCCTCTAGCCTTTTGCTTCATCCTGAACCTTATCAGGTGGTTCTGGATCGAAGTCCTTACCGGGACCTTCTAGGTGTAATTCTTTGTTGGCTTCGACAACCATAATTTTTCTTCAACCATTCAGGCTGCTTGTAATTTATTTTCGGCTCTGTAAGCCAAAATCCTTTTAAGTGCTTCGAACTTAGTCATCATCACCGAATTTACTTAACCTGTTGGGTCAACTCCAGATGTCCCTATGTATTACAGGTCGTCTTCACCCATAACCTCTTGACCCCACTGAAATTCGTTAGTGGGGTGTAAAAACAAAGATCAATATGCATTTTCGTTTGGAGTAAATGTAAAATTGGCAGGATTACAGGGAGTATGTTGGATAAATGTTTATCGAAATGGTGCTTGTCGACATGATTGATTGCAACCTTAAAATATCCTTGGTCTGCTTATATGTTCTTTACGATGCCATCTGGTCACCATATAGTGATTCTCTAATGCATGGATGATGGTACAACCCCTATTCCATGGATCCCTTCGCGCCCAAGTAACAAATTGTAGTTAGCTTTCATCTCTATAACCATAAACTTGGTCAGTCTTGTAATGGTTCCCACGAATAAATCGACCTGAATTACCCCTAGTGTGGTGCCCACCTTTCCTTCGTAGTTGGAGAGTACCATATTGTGGGGCTTGGTATTTATGTCGAATTTTCCTATTTTCTTCAACATGAAATGTGGCATCAGGTTTATCGATGCATTACAATCTACTAGGATTTTGTTGATTGGAACGTCTTCAACCTTTCCAGTAATGAAAAAAAAGGCTTTAAATGACTTTTCATAGCCTCATCTGGCCGCTCGAGGAATATATTTTTCTATTCTATGCAACCTTGTTCATCACATAATAACACATTGGTTTATGAGCGACCATTTTGATTTCCGTATTGTTATCCGTCTCTTCAACCTTAGTAACCGGGTCAAATTCTCTAGGAAGAACTGATACAACATTGACTATGATATCTAGTGAAGCCTCTAATCTTGAGTTGAAATTGTCTGTAAGCATTTCATCCTCAGCAACTGCTCGATCATATTTTTCCTTAGCATCTTCCTTCTGAGTAGCAAATAATTTCCTTCCCACATGCCTTGATTCCCCCTTTTTGACATGCCTTAATTTCTCTTTTTCATCCTTTCCGGCAGGTAAATTAGTGCTTGATTCAACATTTTGTTTCACTCCAACTTCCCTTTGTGCCTTCCTCCTTCTTTGTTCCCTTCTCCATTGAGATCTGGACATATGATTTTTTTCCTTTTTAATTCTCTAAGATGTAGTTGACAGTTTAGAAGTCTGGAACTCTTTGCGATATGCCATTGATGAACCTCTATCTACCTCAAAGTTCTGCCATTACTGTTGGCGGCGCTCCCTACCTTTGACTGACTTTACCCACCTTCCTTTGGAAGCCTCTACAGTTGGTTTGAAGGTAATAGGTTTATCACCAGGAACCTTTTGTTTTCCCCATCTTGCCTAGAAGAAGCTCTCCTTGGATCGAAAGTTCGTTGATCACGAGGGATTCTTTGATCATGCATGTCTTTGGCCCTTATGACTCCTTCAAGGTTTTTCGTCGCTTTCTTATCGAACACAGTGTTGCATTGAGGACACATCATAACTTCTGATTGTTTCCTTTAGCACCTATGGAGGAAATTTATAAGGTTATACTTTTGCTTTGGAAAAGCTATTTTTTATATTGCTCTTTTATACGCTCCTCGTCGACTTCTATGGATGTCTCTTGCGAGATCTCAACCATGTTGACGTCCATATTGACATCTTGAATGATGCACAAATTGTGAAATTTCATTTGAAGGCCTTGTCCATTCATATGAAACAATCAACAGTTTCTTTTGTTATCATCATTAAATTAGAATCTTCAGTGATTCCTTTGATGGAGTCCTCAGTAACTCCAATGTCAAAATCATCATTAGTTCGTTTGGTGAAGCCTTCAACAGCCTCACGAGAAAAATCCTCCATAAACTTTTCATCAAGATCTTCAGTGACCCTGACCATGAAAAACTCATTGGTGAAGTCCTCAGTGACTTCAATCATGTTGATTGTGTTGGTGAAGTCATCAACAACTTCGACCTTATTTTCAGTTGTTTTTGTAAGTGAGCATCATCCACTTGTATTGGGTCGAAATCGATCTTCATCTGATTCTTTGACATCTCCCCGAACCTGAGTATTCCCTCCTGAATGGAATTTTGAATAAGATCCCTAAAAATAAAACATTGAGACGCTTTATGAACCAAAGATATGATACTTACAAAAAGCTCTCTTTTTCCTTTGCTCTAAAGGAGGCATTTTAGCACTAGGAGGCACTATCATTTGACCATCCTTAACTAATAATATCAAATATTCTGTCACATTTAGTGACATTGAATGTGTAAGTTTTCTTAGGAAATATATCATTCTTTTCTTGTTTGACTAGAGTTTTCCCATTCGAATGGGCTAAGAGCTTAAAAGAGTAAGGTGGACCATGTTTCAATTCTGCAAGCTCGATTTCAATCTCGTTAAAACATAAAGGCACACTATATGGTCCTTCGTCGTCTTTATTAAATTCAATGTAGGCTATCCTTTTGTTCTTACTTGCTATAGCCTTTTCTTCCTTCAAGTGTTCTAGTTGTCGAACTCTATCGGCCAAATGGGCCATATCCCTCAAATATTGGGTGTCTAGTTTTTTCCTAAAGAAATAGTCGAGGCCCCAAATGGCCCTTTCGAACAACTCATGCTCAAGTATTTGTGTGAAACACCTAGCTTTGAGTAAATAGAACCTATTCAGATAAACATCTATAGGCTCAGTAAACGTTCGTTTGATACTGGCCAATTCCTTTAGGTTGATCTTTATTTTCCCCATGTAAAACTGCTCATGGAACAATCTCTATAATTGTGTCCAGGTATTGATCGAATTTTGAGGCAAAGTAGTAAACCATGTGAAGGAATTTTTAGTGAGCAAACTTGGGAAATATTTTATCCTAAGGTTCTCATTGTTTGAAATCTCTTCGGCCTCTATTAAATACCTAGCCACATGTTCAATAGTGGAGTCTGTGGTATCCCCTGAAAGGTGGTAAATCTGACTGAAGAATGTATTTTGATAGAGGTGACGTGTAATTTGGTCTTTGGAGGCCAAAATTTACCCCATTTCACGCCATTATTATTTCGACCATGGTTGCAAGATTATTATCTGATGCCATATCATCATGTTGAATCTGTTGTACGACATTTTCAACATTCTAATTCCTATTTACCAACACTACCCTTGGTTGTCATATGGGAATTTGTTGTTGATTCCTAGGATGTTTGACTCTAGGTTGTTTGACTACACCCTGGTCTGCCTCATTTGCTTGGGGTATATTCCTTGGGGTTTTCTAGGCTTGGTTAATAGTGGTGTCCTCTTCAAGGGTTTTTCCTTGATTTTCCAACATATATTTCCTCTGTGGATGTCGAGAGGGATGTGGGACACCAAACAATTCTGCAAGGCGCATCATCTGCGCTGCCATTTGTTGGTTCATTTGAGTAGTATTTCGAATCAGGGGTTGAAAATTGCTCTCATATTTTGGGAAACTATTTGGACCATTTCATGGTTACTCTCATCCATTTTCTGCCTTAAAACCGTTGCAGAACTATTGGTCAAGTTTGGCATTTGGTTGTGTAAAAACCCCAAATTTGCCCTCACCCATTCACACCATGGCTTGTGATCATTCTCATATGCATAAACTCAATCATACCATCTCATACCACATTTTTGATTCACTGCATAGATTCTAAGTCATCTGCATCTAGGGTTTGTAATCTGAGCAATCCAAGAGCTCCTTGAGCCACTCCAAAGGTCATCAATCACTTCAAAGGGGTCCATGTGTGTTCAAGTATCATATAATATCCTCTCAAAGTCAAGAATGCCAAAGAATCACAAGAACTGGGATTGGTGTGGAAGCAGAGCTAGGCTTGACTGCACAGATGACCTAAAATTAGGGTTTTGGTTTCAAAGGCCATAACTCCAAATTTTTTGGTCATTCTTGTTTCTATTGGTCTCTATATGGTATAGGGAGTATGCATATCAATTTTCATGAAGAAATTCCATGGGGAAGTCATCTGATCAAGGGTTGACTTTCTAGACAAGTCAGTGCAAAATCAGGGCATCTGAGGCCCCCAATGACCCAACCAAGGGGTGATCTTCATCATTTTGAGTGTATATGATCTTTATTTGATCATGGAAGAAGTTGGAAGTTCACAAAAGTCAAGAATTTCAAGTCTTTTGCAAAGTTGACTTTTTGGGCAAGTTTGACTTTTAAGGAATTTGTCATTTTAGGCAACTTTTCAATCCTTACTTTTTGATCCAAAAATGCTTCAAATGGAAAAACTTTGGTCATGAAAGTTGTAGAATAGATCTTTCCCTTTTCAAAAAGTACAAGAACATGACCTAATTCATTTTGGATCAAAAGTTATGGTTCATCAAAGTTGGCTAAAATCACTAAATTTCAAGTTATGCACCAATTGGAAAACTTGCAAATTCATGTACCAAGCATTCTAGTGACTTCAAAATGACCTCAAAACTTCATCACATGATCATACATGACCCCAAAAACAGAATTGGCCCAAGGGATTTTGCATTGTTTGCTTTGATTTTCAAAGATCCCTAAGCCATTTTTCATTACAAGTACAAAAGGGGGATTCTTGGCAAAACCATTTTTCAGGGAGTTATGTGATCACTAGCTGACTTCTATACATTGCCATGACTAAAAGAAGTTCCATGCTACAAAATTCAGCAAGAAGTGTCTCATGTGTATGGCACAAAATCATGAGAAAACACCAAGTGGGCAAGTTGCAAAAGCTAGCATAGCTCATGATCCATGTGTTGCAGTCAGCTACAAGCAATCTAAGGGTCCTCCTTAACCCAAGCTGAAGCCAGACATGACCTCAAACTGCTGCTGCCATAGCCCATGCTGCAAGTACAAGCCAACTTGACTTTTTGGCCAAAACTCCCATACTCATGGAACAGTAAGCAACCACCCCTACTGACCTGCTCCACAGGCTATTCACACAACTTTGGGGGATTATAGCAAAGCATTGGCCCTTGAAGCAAGCCAGAAGACAGCCTTCACAAAAACTGTCAAAGAGCTTCCCTTCTTCGAATCTCATTTTCCAGCCATCAAACATCCAATTTCTCTTCACCAACAAATCAAACACACTAAAAGGAACCAGAATCAACCCTTTGTAGAGCTTGAAACATCACACATACAGACTTCATCTTCTGATACACCAGAACTGAACCTCTCAAAATAGCTTGTTTAAGCTCCATCCAAGCTTGCCATTAGCACCAGGGGAACCATTGGAGTGAGTCTGCACCAAAGAGTAGCCCAGAAAGCCCAGAAACAGAAGCTTCCATCTCAGGTATGGCCATGAACTTTTTCTCTCAGAGCTTGCATTTTAAGTTATAATCTGATTGTGTATGTCTTGCTGATCATGGGGATGTGCTTAGAATCGAAAATGAGTGAGAAATGAGGATTTACCAGGGCTCTGAAATTTTGCCCGTGAATCTTCTTGGCTTCGATTCTCTTCATTTGTGCATGATAAATTTAGTTTGAGAGGTGATTTGAGTGGGGTTTGGGTAGAGGAACATTTTGCTGCGTTTAATTTGATGAATGGTAGCCTGAATCTTGATCTAGGGTTTTCAACCCGCCGGAGAAGATGACCGGAGCTTCCCTCCGGTCACATGAATGTTGTTAACCCTAATCCTGTAATTAAGTGGGGTTTGAATTCAGAGCGTTGGATCCGTTGACTGGCTTGACTTCGCGCGTGTGTGTCTGGTCCAGATGAGTCCATTTTGCCCTAATCACCATTAGCCTAATTAATCCATTTAATTAATTCATAAAATCTGATTTAAGCCAGAGTCCATCCTGACCTTTGTTTCACGCGCCAAGTCAATGGTCTCCTCCCAGCTTTGAATCTCATGCGTTGGATTGGTTTACTTTTCATTTTATTAATTTTATTTCATTTCTTTTATATTTCTTTTGTACATTTATTTTAAAATAGCAAAACTAATTTAAAAATTCTGAAATTTTTTATACAAGTTATTATTTAATTTCAGAACACAAAAATATTTTTATTTTTACTTTTAGCATTAAAATAGTATTTTTAAATATTTAAAAGTTACTTTTTAATTAATTAAAAATACTTTTAGGTATTTAAAAATCACCAAAAAATTCATGAAACCTTTAAAAACATTTAGAAACATTGTTCAACCCTCAAACCAAATTTCTTTTTTGATCTTGATGCATTTTGAGGATTTTCCATGGAATTAATTCATTTTTTATGCATTATTTTGATCCAAACTTTAAAAAATCACTTCTGCCTAACCACAAGGAGTTGGACTTTGATTCATTTTACATTGCATTGTGTTTAGCATGTAGTTTGTGAGATTAAATGGTCATGATTTGATCTTAAATTTTCCATTTGTTTGGCATTTTTCTTGTTAAGGAACCCTAAAACCCTAGAAAACTTAGGAAGATCATAACTTGAATTTGGTTAAGAGTTGAAACCTCTCCTTTGGGCAGTGAGTTAGTATAGGATTAGGGGTCCTTTGAGTGCATTTTCAATTTTTTATCTCAATGTTTGCTTCTGATTTTGGTTTGTGCTTGATGCTTTGATCATGAACCCTAATTTGGGCTTCCATATGCATCCATCTTGCATTTGCATTCATACCTTGACTTGCCATGACATTTTATGCATCCATGTGATTCATTTAACATCATAAGACATATTGAGAGCATGTTTGATCATTGCATCTTGCATTTCCCATGTTGTATGCCATTTGCACTTCATGACTTTTCATGTATGTTCATGTTTCTTAACTTGTTTCATTTGCATCCATGAACTTGTATGATCATCCCCATGTGTTGCTTCATGTTTGTAGCATCTCATAGCATCATTAAAATCATGTATGTGTTTCTGGTTTTGTTTCTCATCATGTCATTGCATTCCATTTGACATTGCATTGCATCTTTCTCACTAACTTTTCAGGTGGTAAGCAACTTTGAGAAGTGAATTTGCCTTCACTTCTCATAACTTCTCTTCATCTCTCTTATGCATCCATGCTGCATTGTGTTATGTGTTTGAGTTTGAGCTTGCTCATTCTTTTCCTTCTTACCTTCTTTCCTCAAGTGACTTGTCTTCTTAAATGAAGCAAGTTACTTTGCTTCTCCTGATCCTTTCATCTGCTTCCTGGTGGCTCCATTGAAGATCTTTCTTGTTAAACCTCACAAACCTTAGGAACAACCAAGCATGACAATGATTAGGGTTTGGATTAGTCTCCCCACTTAGTTTTACCTTTGTGTCTCTTTGAGTCTTCTCTTCTCATCTCATAATCAGGGACTAAACCCTAAAGGCTTTAAGGCTTTGTGATTAAGCTTATGCCTGCATCCTTCTATTAGGATGGAGTGTATAACTTTAATCCTAAGTGTTAAACCCTTCATGTGTTTAAATCCTTTAATCAATTCACTTAATAATCATCAAGACATCACACTTGTCATGAGTTTAATCCCTAATCATGGATTAAGTTGAGGAGCTTTCCTCAGCTTAAACATTCTCATCTATTATCCTTCTATTAGGATGGTGTAATGAGTATGTTTAATCCTTGATTATGGCTTAACCTCATTACTCAACACTAAACAAAAACAACAAAAACATCTAAATAATCACAAGTAGGTTAATGATCTTAAACCTACATCAAGATGATTAAGTGTGAGAATCTGACTTCACACTTAAGGTATTCTCATTACCCCTAATCAGAGGGAAGATGTGATGAGTTTACTAAATCCATTGGTTTAGGCTTAAGCTCATTAACTTATGACAAACTTTCAAAAGCAATAAAAGACTGAAAACACAAAAACAAACAATAATCGTCTCCTCCGGGATTCTTTTCTCATCTCATTCACTCACAACCGAGAACCTGCTTCTTCCGTCTAATGCAAGACAGTTTGCACCTGAGCCAGACATGGTCATACACTTGAGCATAGACAAGCAAGCAGTTCACCAGTCAATTCATCCTTTCAGTCTCTTTGGGTCGAACTACGGTGTTCTGACTTCCTCATTGCACGAGAGGATACGTAGGCATAACTTAACAGTTATCGAACAAAAGTCTCTGTATATTCCCCCTCCTTCCATCACCATTCTTTTAGCCTCATTATCTTGAGCATTTCATTCTTGTTCCTGCACTGACACTGTATACATCACACTTTGCACTTCTCTTACACTGACACCTGTACATTCTTTTCCAGCTTTTATACACAGATTGCACTGACACTACCCCTTTAAAACACAAATCTTTTAAGCGTGGATCCCGTCGAGTACGACGGACAATCTGGGTGCTAATACCTTCCCAGGTTGTAACCAACCCCCTTTCTCAGTCTCTCTGGTTCGCAACCGTCTTATCCATCTTTTTCTAGGTCTATGCAGCATTGCCTTTCCTCCGGGATAAAAATGCCTAGCTGGCGACTTTATCCATCTCCAGTGAGTTCACTGCTGTGTGTTCTCATTGTCCCTTTCGCCGACCGTTCGCGTCTATACCTTTATTTGAGCCATTTCCCATTTATCGGGAGCGACAGGTTGGAATAACTTGTTCCTAAAGGCTTGCTATTTCGGCCCATATTGATCCCAGACCTTGATCCCTGTAATGGCGAAGTCATTATAGGCTCCAAAAATGTCGGTGGGGCGTTATGTAGGTTTTCCATCATCGAAGTTGGCATTCCGTAGGGATGTTCTCGATTGGGAAAAGGGCATAAAAAAACCTCGAAGGGGAAGGTCTCTGAGACGCAGTCCCGATTGGTGGAGGAGTTAATGGGGGACCCTTTGGCCCAATGTAAGTCAAGATGGGCTTAGAATGGACGATTGAATGTGTAACACCCATTCTACCCCATCACAAATTAAACAAATTAAATCAAATATCAGAGTACAACTCATCAAAAAGGGCATCACATTTACTTCTTTAATCACAAATCATAAACATCATATTGAGTTCTGTCCCGTAACACGGGTTCACAAAATCATGAAAATACTATAAATCTTTATTAATGAACATGCAACGGAAAACAATAAGTCATAAATTCCGCTTTAATCAAATAAACCTCATAATTCTTTGCAAATATCATTTTATCAAAATACATAAACAAAATTCAAATCTTAAATCCAAAATAAAACATAAACACTCAAGCAAAACCCATCTCGATGTTACTAGACACAGAGCAAGACTCGATTTCTAACTAACTCGACAACTCGCTACATCTAAGCTAAGCACGCACCGAGCTAACCTTGATTATCTGCAGGATGGCATAATAGACCATCACCAGAAGGCAGGAAGGGTGAGTAAATTCACATTCAATAAGATAATGTAAAAATAAGAATTTAAAACATAACCACAACATCACTCTATCATCTCTAGCTCAATATATTAATCATCATTTTCATTTCATCATAATAGCATTCACCATATTCATGTATACTTTGCACTTCTCTTACACTGACACCTGTACATTCTTTTCCAGCTTTTATACACAGATTGCACTGACACTACCCCTTTAAAACACAAATCTTTTAAGCGTGGATCCCGTCGAGTACGACGGACAATCTGGGTGCTAATACCTTCCCAGGTTGTAACCAACCCCCTTTCTCAGTCTCTCTGGTTCGCAACCGTCTTATCCATCTTTTTCTAGGTCTGTGCAGCATTGCCTTTCCTCCGGGATAAAAATGCCTAGCTGGCGACTCTATCCATCTCCAGTGAGTTCACTGTTGTGTGTTCTCATTGTCCCTTTCGCCGACCATTCGCGTTTGTACCTTTATTTGGGCCATTTCCCATTTATCGGGAGCGACAGCTTGGCGACTCTGCTGGGGAACCTTATACTGTAACCAGGGCTTCTGGTTCTTTTTGTGGGTTCCTCCTAGCGTTTGATTGATTTGTGTTTACTGGGGTGTTATGTGATATCTGTGTTTGTATATTTGTTTTATTTATTGCTTTATGTACAGTTTCGTTTATTGCTTTCTTTATAGCTTTATGCATATATCATACTGTCATGCTGTCTGGCTGGATCTGGTTTTGCTTTGGTGGGTGGGGTTCTATTGAGAGTTAAGGTTCTATACCTGGGACCTGAGTGACACCTAGGCTAGAGTGGTTCATATTCTTTCCCATTCCATCTCGGTCTGGTGCGGGAATATGAAACACGATTCAGATATGGGTTTCTTCTTGAGAACTCTGTGTTGCAGATTTCCTACAATACTAGGGCTATCTGGGAAGCCTGCTAAGTCTGGATGACCTTTAGTACTGACCTTCAGAAACTAAGGTGAATTAGAGGAGGAACTTTTATGGTTATTGTAAACACTGTACCTCCGGGTTAGAAGTGTTTACACTTCTCATAACTGATCCAAGTCTGAGGATCCTTGTTTTAGAACACCACCTGTGAGGGGGTTGGGTTATTTACAGGTTTGCAGGTACCCTTGACCTCAGCATACCTTGTTACTTTGTTTGAATAAGAGTACTCCATTTTGGAACAGTTCTTGTGATTCTAAACCCCGGACATGTGACTCTTTATTTGAGTCCCCCACCTTGGTTACTGGACTTATAAACCTCCATCTGGATTTCTTGAACATACTTGGCACTTGATCAGACCCAGCTCAGTCACAAACCCTTGCATATCATTTGCATACATCCTCATTACATCATTTTAACATGTGTTTATTTGTTTTTCAGGGTATCCATCCTATCACTTTGGCTTGGTTTTGACCCCATCATCAGCTTGGACCTATCTTCATCAACACTTGCTTCAGCTATCAGCCACCTGCTTCAGTCACTTGCATCCTCAGTCTCAGCCTATCAGTGGCCCATCTTCAGTGTTGTCCTCAGTCATCATCATCAACACCTATTCTTCATCAACATGGCACCTAAGAAGAGTAACATCTCCTATCACTTCTTTCAGCCTGAGCTAGCAGACATCAGGAGGATTCAGACCCTGATTACTCCAGACCATATACCACTTTTCAGAGAACATTATGGAGGAATCCTTGATGTGGTTATGGATTTGGACCCTTCACAAAGGAGCTTGATACATACTTGCCTGCAGTTCTATGATCCCCCTCTGAGATGCTTCACATTTCAGAATTTTCAGTTGGGACCCTTGTTGGAGGAATATTCATCATTGGTTGGTGTACCCATCAGGGGTGGAATCCCCTTCAACCCTGAAATGACTTTCCCAAGTAATGAGGAGATAGCAAGAGCTTTACATCTGGAACCAGTTCTGATTGGGCAGAATTTGACATCTAAAGCTGGAATCTCTGGTTTTCATCTGGACTTCTTGATTTCTCAGGCTAGTCTGAAGGCCTCCCTGGGGGAGTGGAAGGCAGTCTGTGCTCTGTTGGCCCTCAACATATATGGGGTCATTTTATTTGCAGATGAGCCTAGGTTTGTTAGCAAGAGTGTAATCCATCTTTTCATCCTGAGGAACCCAGTGCCCACCTTACTAGGAGACCTTTACTACTCTGTTCATCAAAGGAATGAAAAGCAAAGGGGAAGATTAGTGAGATGCTGTGCTCCTTTGTTCCATACTTGGCTGCTCAAGCATCTGCCAAAGACTGATGCATTCTTAAACCCTCATCAGCAGAAGAACTGGGCTAGGAGGCTTGTTGCTCTAACCTCAGATGATATCAGATGGTGTACTCAGAGTACTAAGGGCAGAGACATCATTACAAGTTGTGGGCAATTTCCCAATGTGCCTCTGATTGGAGTGAAAGGGTGCATCAATTACAACCCTCTGCTATTTAAAAGACAACTGGGCTATGCATTAGTCCATCCTCCTAGGGCACAGGATCTGACTGAGACCCTTTATTGTGAAATCAAGCCTAACTTAGCTGTTGTCAGGCAAGCAGCTTGGGCCTGGGACAATGTGCAGACTAAGGGGGTAACCATCCTGGGGAAGTGCAACAATGTGGCATCAGCACAGTACTATGATTGGTCCCATGCCAGGGCTCAATTTTCTGGGATGCCCTTTACTATTGAGGATATGCCTGGACCATCCTCCACACCACCTCCTGTCACTGTCAGCTTAGAGGAGTTTGAGAAATTGAAAGAGAGAAATGAGAAGTTGACTCAGGCTCTACAGAAGACCCTCTGGGAGAGGAGTGATGGTAGATTGGATATTGAAAGGTTAGAAAAGTTGAAGGTGGAGCATTTGGCTAGAATTGAGAAGTCTGAGGATTACATTAAGAAGTCTAGGGCTGGAGAACAAATTCTGAAGAATGCCTGCAAGGAGGCCCAATTCCAAAAAGCCAGGACTGACTTGTATCTGAAGGAGAGCCAAGCTAGGTGGGTCAGAATCACCGAAGCTCGTACTCTGGAAGATAAGAGGACTCAGGATAAGATTGAGCAGTTGGAAGCTAGTGCAAAAGAGCAACAGGAAGCCCTGGCAGCAGCCCAGAGGGAGATCTCAGAGCTGAAGATTAGAGCTGGTGTAAAGAGGTCAAGGGACCAGAGTCAACACAAGAAGCTGACTGCAGCTGTTACAACCAGGAATCTCCTTATCAGGAACCTTACAGAGCGTCCAGCTGATCCAGTGACTGAGGCACTTCTCAAGGAAGTTCAGGAGGACGAGTTTGGTCTTGGTGTTTGATTTTGTTTGCTTGTTGTTGTTTTCATATTATGTACTTTTGTTTTCTTATGATGTATTTTGACCCCTCAGAGGGCTTGTGTTGTAAAAAGAAACAAACTATGTATCACTTACTTTTTGTAATATATGTACCAGTTTGTTTTATCTAAATTCTTCAAAGCAACATCAACAGCATCTTCTTCAAGGGTCTGGAAGGGTCGAAACCAAGTGCCAAGCTGGATACCTTGGAAACAAATAAGCATAACTGCATTGCATACTAACCTTCTTCCTTGTTTTGTAGGTTTTTAATTTATTTGTTACTAACTCTGTTGTGATCTCAGGAACTATTGCTCGACGACGTGTGTTCCCACTCAACCGTCCACACCGATATCCAACCCGTAACAACCTTCCGGGCATACAAATGGATCAGGTACAACAGGACCTTGCAGAGGTCAGAAACCAAATGGCAAACGAAAGATTGGAAATGAGAACTCAGATGACGCAATTTATGGAGGTGATGAACAATATGGCTCAAAGCCAGGAGAGGTTAAGAGCCATGGTAGAAAGGCAGAATCAGGAAGATCCCCATCTAGGGACTGCTGGCACAAGCAACAATGAGAGGGTTCAACCTCATGTCAACCCACCTGTATTTGGACCCCACCTTCATCCAGAGATCAACATTCCTGCAAATGTGCAAGGAACTGCCACTGCAGGTAGAGTGCTGCAAGAATACCCCCAGGAAGATCAGTTCACAGTGATGGGAGCTGGGGAGGAAGCCTATGACAGAAGGCTGGACGAGATAGCTGAGAAATTAAGATCCTTAGAGTCTCAAAACTCTTTGGGTTTTGATGTTATGGACATGGGCTTGGTAGACGGGGTCAGGATTCCCCATAAGTTTAAGCCTCCTTGTTTTGAAAAGTACAACGGGACTTCCTGCCCGCGGACCCACTTGCAATCCTTTCTGGGGAGGTTGAAGGCATATACCATGGACGAGAAGCTATGGATGTTTTATTTCGAGGATAGCTTAACCGGAGCATCGAGGGAATGGTACTCTCATCTGACTAGAGCAACCATCAGGTGCTGGAAGGACCTGGCTGAGGCCTTCATTAGACAGTACCAGTATAACCTGGATATGGCTCCCAACAGGACTCTCCTGATGGGAATGGCGCAATCATCTAGAGAAAGCTTCCGGGAGTACGCCCAGAGATGGAGACAGCTAGCTGCTGCTGTCCAGCCACCTATGTCTGAGAGGGAGATGGCAGATATGTTTATGAACACCCTCCAAGGGACATACATTGACAGGCTAGCTGCCTTTTCTTCTACCAGCTTTGCGGATGTTGTTATAGCTGGTGAAAGAATCGAGAGCCTGCTAAAGATGGGCAAAATTTCTGACAACGGTTCCAGCTCATCCAGCAACACAAGGAAGCCTTTTGTGGGCCCAAGAAGAACTGGTGAGACCAATGCTATCCATACTAGCAGGGGCAGGCCCCAATATGTTCAAAGATCAGTGGCAGCAGTCACCATTCCTTCTCCACTTCCTCAGCAATCAGTGTATCAACCTCAGCAACAACCTCAGTATCAGCAACAAACTCAGTATCCTCCGAGAAATTACAACAACACCAACAACAACAATCAGCAAAGACCATTTCAACAGAGACCTTCTCAGGCCAATAGGGTGATCGATCCGATCCCTATGCCCTATGCAACATTACTGCCACAACTCCTGAAACTCAACCTGGTTGAGCTAAGGACGTTGGCACCTCCGGATCCCAACAGTATACCCAGAAATTATGACTCCAACGCCAGGTGTGCTTTTCACTCAAATGCACCGGGGCACAGTACAGAGAAGTGCAGAGCCTTGCACATGAAGGTACAAGACTTGGTAGATTCCAAGGCTCTAAATTTCGCACCACCACCAAATGTTAATAAAAACCCTATGCCACACCACGGAGGTCCCAGAATCAATGCTATTGAAGAAGACAAGCCGTCTTATTTAATAACCAATGTGGGTCAGATTCGGACACCGTTGGTAGAGATTAAGGCTCAACTCCTCGAATGTCAAATATTCCCGGGATGTGAGCTAGGATGTGCTTACTGCAACATTTCAGTGAATGGTTGTGATAACTTGAGGGATGGCATCGATGGTCTCATCCAGAGTGGCCTGCTTCAAATTACAACATCAATTCCAGCAAATCCAGCAATCTCATCAGCAACAATTCCAGAACCTCCTACAACTGCAACAACCATTGTTCCCGACAACTCTTCAGCTTCGTCTACAAATGCTTCATCTGTCATTTCAACTGACCAGATGTCAGCAAACATCCTTTCTACAACTTCAGCATCACTTCGTTTTGAAGCTCCTACAACAACAACACCCATCCTTCCAACAATGTCTCCTACAACATCAGCAGCAAACCATGAAGATGTCTCAACAGTGACGATTTATTATGATCCTGAAAATGATTATGCCTACAACTCTCAAAGTGCTACTCCTATCAGAGCACCAGTCACAATATATTATGATCCACAGACTATCACAGTCCCTTCTGCAGCTGCCATCAGTCCAGTCACTGTCACAGTGCCTGGGCCCGTACCTTATGAAAGCAGTAATGCCATTCCTTGGCATTACGGCTCTGACCTATACTGCGGAGGACAGAAAATCACCCTTGAATCATCAACACCTGCACCACAAATAGACAATGTGGGAGAAGGCGGAGGCTTCACTCGAAGCGGACGTCTCTTTGCTCCACAAATTCAAAGACCCACTGCCGAGGCAGAAGCTGCTGCCAAAGCAAAAGGGAAAAGCCTGGTACAGGAAGATCAAGCTGTTAAAGAAGCTGTGAAAACACCCTTTGATCAAGAATTTGATGAATTCATGAGAATCATCAAGAAGAGTGATTACAAAATAGTGGACCAGCTTCACCAGACGCCTTCCAAGATCTCCATTCTATCATTGCTTATGTGCTCCGAAGCCCATCGGAATGCACTACTAAAAGTCTTGCACGCAGCTTACGTGCCTGAAGAGATCACCGTCAATCAGTTGGAAACTGTGGTAGGAAATGTTACTGCTAGCAATGGACTAGGGTTCACCAACACTGATTTAACTACGGAAGGCCGCAATCATAACAAGGCCTTGCACATCACCATGGAATGTAAAGGTGCAGTCCTTTCCCATGTGCTGGTAGACACAGGATCATCCCTCAATGTCTTACCTAAAAAGGCCCTTGTGAAGCTAGAATATGAAGGATTGGCATTGCGCCCTAGCAACCTGGTAGTGAGAGCCTTTGATGGCTCTAAGAGATCGGTTCTGGGAGAAATTGAGCTGCCTGTAACGATTGACCCACAAACTTTCAAAACGACCTTCTACGTGATGGATATACAGCCCGCCTACAGCTGTTTATTAGGTAGGCCATGGATTCACGCCGCTGGCGCCGTGACCTCAACCCTTCACCAGAAGTTAAAATTCGAGTGGGAAGGTCAAGTCGTTACTATCTGTGGAGAGGAGGATATTTTTGTCAGTCACCTGGCTACCTACAAATATATTGAGATGGATGGGGAGATCCATGAAACAATGAGTCAAGGGTTTGAGGCCCTGAACGTAAATGAAACATCTTCTGTACCTGGAATCTCCATGGCATCTTATCAACAAGCCTGGAAGGTTGTTGAAGAAGGAACTGCCCAAGGCTGGGGCAAGGTCTTATCTGTGGAGGAGAAGAAGGACAAATTTGGGTTGGGTTACAGACCAACTCAACAAAGTCAAGCAGAGGCTGCTGAGAAGCCCGGTTTTGTCAGTGGGGGGATGCTCACCCCTGATGCTATCAACAATTTGGAAGACGAGCTGGAAGAAGAGCGCAACCTGGAAAGCTGGATTCGTCCAAAGATCCCGGGGAGCAGTATCTCAAACTGGTCTTCCCAGGAAATTATAAGAGTTACTCATGCAGAGTAATTATTATTTCCTGTATTTTCATAGCATGCATCAAGTCTTGCATCTTGCCCAAGATGACAAGACTCATTTTGTAATCGGGCCATCTGTAATTTTTGTGCAACAAGATTAATCAATGAAATATCAGACATCTTTTGCAAATGAGTCTTTTTCTTTTCCTCTCACTGTTTTTCCCATTTTTCTTTTTGTACAAAAATAAATGGCAATGTTTTCAAAATGACAACTTTATTTCACTTTTCTAAACAAGATTAAAATCAAATCACTAAAATGAACAAACTGAACCCTTGCAGAGAGTGCCTTCCAGACAGCACTGACAACAACACGGCTATGACTTCGTATGACTTTGACAATCCAATCAATCAAGCTGATGAAGGGGTTGAAGAAGAATATGAGCTTCCTAAAGAGCTAGCCAGGTTGTTGAGACAAGAGGAGAAGGTCATTACTCCTCTTCAGGAGGAGGTCGAAACGATCAATCTTGGTACAGATGAAGACGTGAAAGAGGTTAAAATCGGGGCCTGCCTGCAAGACTCAGTGAAAAGACAATTGATTGATCTGCTTCAAGAATATGTGGACGTGTTTGCTTGGTCTTATCAGGACATGCCAGGGTTGGACACCGACATTGTTGTACACAAGCTGCCTTTAAGAGAAGAATGCCCACCGGTTAAACAGAAACTGCGCCGTACTCGCCCAGACATGGCAATGAAGATCAAAGAAGAGGTGCAAAAGCAGTGGGACGCCGGGTTCCTGGCTGTAACTAGATATCCACCGTGGGTTGCTAATATTGTGCCTGTGCCTAAGAAAGACGGCAAAGTAAGGATGTGTGTTGACTACCGGGATCTGAACAGAGCCAGCCCAAAAGATGACTTCCATTTACCTCACATTTATGTATTGGTGGATAATACGGCTCAGTTCTCGGTATTCTCCTTCATGGACGGATTTTCAGGATACAATCAGATTAGAATGTCACCTGAAGACATGGAGAAGACAACCTTCATCACACCTTGGGGCACGTTCTGTTACAAAGTGATGCCATTCGGACTAAAGAATGCTGGTGCAACATATCAACGGGCTATGGTGACATTATTCCATGATATGATCCATAAAGAAATAGAATGTTATGTGGATGACATGATCGCCAAGTCCCTTACTGAAGAGGATCACCTGGTGAACCTGCTGAAACTGTTCAAGCGTCTGAGGAAGTACCAACTGAAGTTGAACCCCAACAAGTGCACATTCGGGGTGCGATCTGGTAAGCTGCTGGGTTTTATTGTAAGCGAGAAAGGGATTGAAGTTGACCCTGACAAAGTCAAAGCTATTCAAGAGATGCCTGCACCGAAAACTGAGAAAGAAGTTCGGGGGTTCTTAGGTAGATTGAACTACATTTCAAGGTTCATATCTCACCTTACAGCAACCTGTGAGCCTCTGTTCAAATTACTGAGAAAGGAACAAACGGTCAGGTGGAATGAAGACTGCCAGAAGGCTTTTGACAAGATCAAGGAGTACTTGCAAGAACCACCAATCCTTATGCCTCCAGTTGAAGGAAGACCTCTGATAATGTACTTAACAGTATTAGAAGAGTCAATGGGGTGTGTGTTGGGCCAGCATGACGAGTCTGGTCGAAAAGAGTATGCAATATACTACCTAAGCAAAAAGTTTACCGACTGTGAACAACGTTATTCACTGCTCGAGAAAACTTGCTGTGCTTTAGCGTGGGCTGCTCGCCGACTGAGACAGTATATGTTGACCCACACTACCTTATTGATCTCAAAGATGGACCCAGTTAAGTACATATTTGAGAAGCCAGCTCTTACCGGACGGGTTGCAAGATGGAAAATGATTCTTACAGAATATGACATCCAATACACCTCTCAGAAAGCCATCATGGGCAGTGTATTATCTGAATATCTTGCTGAGCAACCCATTGATGATTACCGGCCTATGAGATTTGACTTCCCTGATGAAGACATCATGTTCATAAAAACAAGAGATCATGAAGAGCCTGTTCACACTGAAGGGCCTGACCCGGAAGAAGAATGGACTATGATGTTTGATGGGGCCGTTAATATGAATGGTCGTGGTGTTGGTGCAGTACTCATTACACCTAAAGGAGTTCACATGCCTTTCTCGGCAAAACTCACTTTCAACTGCACTAACAACGAAGCTGAATACGAAGCTTGCATTATGGGTCTTGAGGAAGCCATTGACCTCAGGATCAAGACATTGACTGTATTCGGAGATTCAGCTCTGGTAGTTAATCAAACCAACGGCAAATGGTACACGCACCAAGATCATCTGATACCTTACAGGGATTATACAAGAAGGCTATTGACTTTCTTCACAACGGTCAAGCTTGAGTATATCCCTCGGGACGAGAATCAGTTTGCAGATGCTCTTGCCACCATTTCATCCATGATCAAAGTTCAAGCTGCCAACTTTGTACCTCAGATTTCAGTATCCAGACTTGACAGACCGGCATATGTGTTCGCAGCAGAAGTTGTCAAAGACGATAAGCCTTGGTTCCATGACATTAAGTGCTTCTTGGAGGATCAAACATATCCACCTGGGGCATCTTCCAACGATAAGAAGACTTTGAGAAGGCTTGCTGGTAGCTTCTTCCTGAACACTGATGGGTCTTTATATAAGAGAAACTTTGATATGGTACTTCTCAGATGCGTTGATAGAACAGAAGCAGACTTGTTGATGCACGAGGTGCACGAAGGATCCTTTGGTACCCATGCTGGAGGGCATGCAATGGCCAAAAAGTTGCTAAGATCAGGTTATTATTGGATCACAACGGATGCTGACTGTTGTGCTTATGCCAGAAAGTGCCACAAATGCCAGATCTATGCAGATAAGGTGCATGTGCCTCCCAATCCTTTGAACATAATGTCTTCACCATGGCCCTTTGCCATGTGGGGCATTGATATGATCGGCAAGATCGAGCCAACTGCTTCAAATGGCCACAGATTCATCCTGTCGCCATTGATTATTTCACCAAGTGGGTCGAAGCAGCCTCATATGCAAACGTTACAAGGCAAGTGGTAGCCCAATTTCTGAAGAGAGATATCATCTGTCGATATGGAGTTCCCGAGCGAATCATTACTGATAATGGTTCCAACTTAAACAACAAGATGATGGCTGAGTTATGCCGGGACTTCAAGATCCAACACCACAATTCTTCTCCTTACAGGCCAAAGATGAATGGCGCTGTTGAGGCAGCTAACAAGAATATCAAGAAGATTGTGCAGAAGATGGTGGTCACATACAAAGATTGGCATGAAATGCTACCGTTTGCCTTGCATGGGTACCGCACGTCAATCAGAACATCCACTGGGGCAACACCGTATCAGCTTGTGTATGGTATGGAGGCAGTCCTACCTGTTGAAGTTGAATTACCCTCTCTACGGGTATTGATGGATGTTAAGCTGAACGAAGAAGAGTGGGTTCGATCCCGATACGAACAACTGAGCCTGATTGAAGAGAAAAGATTGGCTGCAATCTGTCATGGGCAGTTGTATCAGAAGAGAATGAAGAGAGCCTTCGATCAGAAAGTCAGGCACCGAGAGTACCAAGTAAGAGATCTTGTGCTGAGGAGAATCCTCCCTCCTCATACAGACCACAGGGGCAAATGGACTCCGAATTATGAAGGACCATTCGTGGTAAAGAAAGTTTTCTCTGGTGGAGCACTCATGCTCAGTACCATGGATGGTGAAGACTTCCCATCTCCTGTGAATTCAGATGCAGTTAAAAAATACTTCGCATAAAATGATCCACTGGACATAAAAACAGAATGTAAGTCCAGGCAAAAATAGGGCATCCCGGCGAGTCAAAAACAGAATAAAAGACTCGGGCAAAAGTAAGGGAAAATAAATAAAAATGTACACCCGCTGAGTTGAAAAGCCACGTTGGACAACTCAGGCAAAAATGGGTATCCCGATGGATTGAAAACCCGAAAGGGCGACCCATGCAAAATAAGGGAATAAGCGAACAACTGCACTCTGAATTCATCTGTATCACTTACAACTTGGTAAACCTCGAACGGATCAAGCCTCTATCAGAATCAGCTTTCTTCAGAAAGCAAGATGAGAAGAACGTCAAATGTCATACGAGTCATAGCAAGAGGAAGCTCCTTAAAGCATCGACAACATTGCCAACATTTTGTTTCTCAATTTGTAACAATCTCCTCATTTCAGGGGATATGTTTCTTTGAACTGTATCTTGCCAATTCAGGGCACATGAATTAATAAAATCAGATTTTCAGTCATGTTTCGTCTTGTACATTTTTATTTGCAAAAAATGTCTGATGTCTTAGAAAAAACGAATTGCATAAATACAGATGCTTATCTTCGAAAATAAAAGATACGTGCTTGCAGGGAATATACTTACTCCCAGAAGTGTCTAACTCCTATGACGGAATCCAGTAAAGGATACCTCGGGATTACTTGTGTGTCTCTTGTCTTCGCAGGATTGCAGGTATTTGAAAGTGCAACATGGGGCATGAAAGCTTCATCCCAGCAAGCTGGCAAATCAACACTCACTCAAGTCTTAGCACCCAAAGTGTTTTCTCCCCAGCTGAGTTGCCATCCATTACTCCTCCGCATCCAAATACAAAGAGCCAGGGAATCATCTCCCCACAGAGTCTCAGCCTCTATCCTGAAGAGCAACGCATGAAGGAATCACAACAGAGTGACGAAAGCTTCTACAAACCCCAACTGGGTCTCTCATTTATAGGAATAGGCCTATCATTGACCCATTTCCCCAAGAAGATGCATCTCGTCAGATCTACCAATGATCTCATCCCCAGCTGGGATGTCTACTTCCAACAGATCGACCAGAGATCTTCACAGCATCGGGATCCGAATCCCAGTTTGGTATCTTTACATTAGGCATAGCATTCGCATCATATTCTCCCCCAGAGCGTAGCATTCCGTATAATACGGAGCATTGCGGCAAAAATCAAACATATTGCATAATCATAAGCCATGTTTCGAATCAAACACTTGTGATTAATAATCCATCAACAATATACATAATACTCCCCAGATCCCCCAGCAAAAGCAGTTGCCCCACATTCACCAATACAAATACTTACTCCTTGTGGCACCCGTCCGTGTCATATCCCCAGCAAAAAGCCAAAGTATCCCCTTTGCACTCACAAATACTTATGTGTATACATTTCCTTGACACCCGTCCGTGTCACTCTCCAGCATAATTACCTAAACACTTTGTACATCAGATACTTGTTTATACTATACTTTCCTCCTTTTGACACTCGTCCGTGTCACTTTCCCCAGCAAGTTAAACACTCATCTATACACCATTCATACTCACACTTATACAGATACTCGTCCGTATCTTACATACACCATTTATATCCCCGCAGATCCGACACTGGTCCGTGTTCTCTGTTAACCAGTTGGTACTCGTTCGTGCCATCATCTCAGAACATGCGTCAAGCGTTTGTTTCTACATGATACTCGTCCGTATCATAGTCTTAAGGATGCTCGTCCGCATCTTTAATCCATACACTGTGTCAAACACTTACGTCTCCTCGAATATAGACACTCCTCTGTGTCTACTATTCCCTAGAAGAGTCCCTGCAGATTCGACACTCGTCCGTGTTCTTTGTTAACCCGTTGATACTCGTCTGTATCATCATCTCTGAACACGTGTCGATTTTTGTTTCTACCTGATACTCGTCCGTATCATAGTCTTAAGGATGCTCGTCCGCATCTTTAATCTATACACAATATCAAACACTTATACCTTTTATTTCAATTGATTGTAAACACTCGTCCGTGTTTACTTTTCCCCAGTAAACAATTTTCTTCTTATCTGACATTCGTCCTATGTCATGATAAACCTTGAGAGCAGCCGTACCCTGCTAGGTGGTCGTCCTCCACCTCTTGATGGTCGTCCTCCATCATGCTCATCCGATGGCCGTCCCCATCGTTTGACTTTCTCTATCCGACATTCGTCCTATGTCGTGATGTTTTAGCAGCCGTCCCCTGCTAGGTGATCGCCCTTCACCTTTTTGATGATCGTCCTTCATCATTTTATCCAATGGCCGCCCCCATTGTTGATTTTGGTTATCTGACATTCGTCCTATGTCATGATAAACCTTGAGAGCAGCCGTCCCCTGCTGGGTGGTCGTCCTCCACCTCTTGATGGTCGTCCTCCATCATGCTCGTCCGATGGCCGTCCCCATTGTTGACCCTTTATCCGGCATTCGTCCTATGTCGCGATATTTTTGGCAGCCGTACCCTGCCAGGTGGTCGTCCTCCACCTTAGATGACCGTCCCTCATCTTAACCCGACAGAGCAGCCGTCCCCTGCTAGGTGATCGTCCTTCACCTTTGATGACCGTACCTCATCATCTGTTATTTCATTTATTCTTTAACCCGATGGCCGTCCCCGTCGTGGTCCCTTTTCTTTTCAGCCCGATGGCCGTCCCCATCGTTGGTTACTTTGCTTTATGAACTTGATGGCCGTCCCCGTCATGTTTCATTAATCCCCAAAGAATCTTATAGTTTTACTTGATGGCCGTCCCCATCATAACTCCTTTTATCCCCAGCATGTCGTCCGTCCCCGTCATTGCTTTATTTTCCGCACTTTTCCAGCATGTCGGTCGTCCCCGTCATTGCTCTTTACCCAGCAGTCGTCCTCTGCTCGACGGTCGTCCTCCGTCGCTCACACTTTACAATATACTTTATTTTCCTTTTACAATCTATATCCCTTTTCTTCTTCATTCTGTGAGTGCAAATTTTGGACTGTCTTTGGTATTCAACCACAAGTTATCTTGTTTGCCTGTTAAGCCGTTGCTTACATCCTGCACAGCTAACTCATGTTTGAATAGGGGCAGCTGTAAACACCCCAAATTTTCCCTCACCCATTCACACCATGGCTTGTAATCATTCTCATATGCATAAACTCAATCATACCATCTCATACCACATTTTTGATTCACTGCATAGATTCTAAGTCATCTGCATCTATGGTTTGTAATCTGAGCAATCCAAGAGCTCCTTGAGCCACTCCAAAGGTCATCAATCACTTCAAAGGGGTCCATGTGTGTTCAAGTATCATATAATATCCTCTCAAAGTCAAGAATGCCAAAGAATCACAAGAACTGGGATTGGTGTGGAAGCAGAGCTAGGCTTGACTGCACAGATGACCTAAAATTAGGGTTTTGGTTTCAAAGGCCATAACTCCAAATTTTTTGGTCATTCTTGTTTCTATTGGTCTCTATATGGTATAGGGAGTATGCATATCAATTTTCATGAAGAAATTCCATGGGGAAGTCATCTGATCAAGGGTTGACTTTTTGGACAAGTCAGTGCAAAATCAGGGCATCTGAGGCCCCCAATGACCCAACCAAGGGGTGATCTTCATCATTTTGAGTGTATATGATCTTTATTTGATCATGGAAGAAGTTGGAAGTTCACAAAAGTCAAGAATTTCAAGTCTTTTGCAAAGTTGACTTTTTGGGCAAGTTTGACTTTTAAGGAATTTGTCATTTTAGGCAACTTTTCAATCCTTACTTTTTGATCCAAAAATGCTTCAAATGGAAAAACTTTGGTCATGAAAGTTGTAGAATAGATCTTTCCCTTTTCAAAAAGTACAAGAACATGACCTAATTCATTTTGGATCAAAAGTTATGGTTCATCAAAGTTGGCTAAAATCACTAAATTTCAAGTTATGCACCAATTGGAAAACTTGCAAATTCATGTACCAAGCATTCTAGTGACTTCAAAATGACCTCAAAACTTCATCACATGATCATACATGACCCCAAAAACAGAATTGGCCCAAGGGATTTTGCATTGTTTGCTTTGATTTTCAAAGATCCCTAAGCCATTTTTCATTACAAGTACAAAAGGGGGATTCTTGGCAAAACCATTTTTCAGGGAGTTATGTGATCACTAGCTGACTTCTATACATTGCCATGACTAAAAGAAGTTCCATGCTACAAAATTCAGCAAGAAGTGTCTCATGTGTATGGCACAAAATCATGAGAAAACACCAAGTGGGCAAGTTGCAAAAGCTAGCATAGCTCATGATCCATGTGTTGCAGTCAGCTACAAGCAATCTAAGGGTCCTCCTTAACCCAAGCTGAAGCCAGACATGACCTCAAACTGCTGCTGCCATAGCCCATGCTGCAAGTACAAGCCAACTTGACTTTTTGGCCAAAACTCCCATACTCATGGAACAGTAAGCAGCCACCCCTACTGACCTGCTCCACAGGCTATTCACACAACTTTGGGGGATTATAGCAAAGCATTGGCCCTTGAAGCAAGCCAGAAGACAGCCTTCACAAAAACTGTCAAAGAGCTTCCCTTCTTCGAATCTCATTTTCCAGCCATCAAACATCCAATTTCTCTTCACCAACAAATCAAACACACTAAAAGGAACCAGAATCAACCCTTTGTAGAGCTTGAAACATCACACACACAGACTTCATCTTCTGATACACCAGAACTGGACCTCTCAAAATAGCTTGTTTAAGCTCCATCCAAGCTTGCCATTAGCACCAGGGGAACCATTGGAGTGAGTCTGCACCAAAGAGTAGCCCAGAAAGCCCAGAAACAGAAGCTTCCATCTCAGGTATGGCCATGAACTTTTTCTCTCAGAGCTTGCATTTTAAGTTATAATCTGATTGTGTATGTCTTGCTGATCATGGGGATGTGCTTAGAATCGAAAATGAGTGAGAAATGAGGATTTACCAGGGCTCTGAAATTTTGCCCGTGAATCTTCTTGGCTTCGATTCTCTTCATTTGTGCATGATAAATTTAGTTTGAGAGGTGATTTGAGTGGGGTTTTGGTAGAGGAACATTTTGCTGCGTTTAATTTGATGAATGGTGGCCTGAATCTTGATCTAGGGATTTCAACCCGCCGGAGAAGATGACCGGAGCTTCCCTCCGGTCACCTGAATGTTGTTAACCCTAATCCTGTAATTAAGTGGGGTTTGAATTCAGAGCGTTGGATCCGTTGACTGGCTTGACTTCGCGCGTGTGTGTCTGGTCCAGATGAGTCCATTTTGCCCTAATCACCATTAGCCTAATTAATCCATTTAATTAATTCATAAAATCTGATTTAAGCCAGAGTCCATCCTGACCTTTGTTTCACGCGCCAAGTCAATGGTCTCCTCCCAGCTTTGAATCTCATGCGTTGGATTGGTTTACTTTTCATTTTATTAATTTTATTTCATTTCTTTTATATTTCTTTTGTACATTTATTTTAAAATAGAAAAACTAATTTAAAAATTCTGAAATTTTTTATACAAGTTATTATTTAATTTCAGAACACAAAAATATTTTTATTTTTATTTTTAGCATTAAAATAGTATTTTTAAATATTTAAAAGTTACTTTTTAATTAATTAATGAGAATTAATTAATTAAAAATACTTTTAGGTATTTAAAAATCACCAAAAAATTCATGAAACCTTTAAAAATATTTAGAAACATTGTCCAACCCTCAAACCAAATTTCTTTTTTGATCTTGATGCATTTTGAGGATTTTCCATGGAATTAATTCATTTTTTATGCATTATTTTGATCCAAACTTTAAAAAATCACTTCTGCCTAACCACAAGGAGTTGGACTTTGATTCTTTTTACATTGCATTGTGTTTAGCATGTAGTTTGTGAGATTAAATGGTCATGATTTGATCTTACATTTTCCATTTGTTTGGCATTTTTCTTGTTAAGGAACCCTAAAACCCTAGAAAACTTAGGAAGATCATAACTTGAATTTGGTTAAGAGTTGAAACCTCTCCTTTGGGCAGTGAGTTAGTATAGGATTAGGGGTCCTTTGAGTGCATTTTCAATTTTTTATCTCAATGTTTGCTTCTGATTTTGGTTTGTGCTTGATGCTTTGATCATGAACCCTAATTTGGGCTTCCATATGCATCCATCTTGCATTTGCATTCATACCTTGACTTGCCATGACATTTTATGCATCCATGTGATTCATTTAACATCATAAGACATATTGAGAGCATGTTTGATCATTTTATCTTGCATTTCCCATGTTGTATGCCATTTGCACTTCATGACTTTTCATGTATGTTCATGTTTCTTAACTTGTTTCATTTGCATCCATGAACTTGTATGATCATCCCCATGTGTTGCTTCATGTTTGTAGCATCTCATAGCATCATTAACATCATGTATGTGTTTATGGTTTTGTTTCTCATCATGTCATTGCATTCCATTTGACATTGCATTGCATCTTTCTCACTAACTTTTCAGGTGGTAAGCAACTTTGAGAAGTGAATTTGCCTTCACTTCTCATAACTTCTCTTCATCTCTCTTATGCATCCATGCTGCATTGTGTTATGTGTTTGAGTTTGAGCTTGCTCATTCTTTTCCTTCTTACCTTCTTTCCTCAAGTGACTTGTCTTCTTAAATGAAGCAAGTTACTTTGCTTCTCCTGATCCTTTCATCTGCTTCCTGGTGGCTCCATTGAAGATCTTTCTTGTTAAACCTCACAAACCTTAGGAACAACCAAGCATGACAATGATTAGGGTTTGGATTAGTCTCCCCACTTAGTTTTACCTTTGTGTCTCTTTGAGTCTTCTCTTCTCATCTCATAATCAAGGACTAAACCCTAAAGGCTTTAAGGCTTTGTGATTAAGCTTATGCCTGCATCCTTCTATTAGGATGGAGTGTATAACTTTAATCCTAAGTGTTAAACCCTTCATGTGTTTAAATCCTTTAATCAATTCACTTAATAATCATCAAGACATCACACTTGTAACTTGGGCCTTGCATTAGGGTTCTAATTCTTCCTTAATTGGTTAAGAAGGACTAACCCTAGTGTTAATGGACAAGTCCCCCTCAAGTTGTCTTACAAATCATAAAATTCACTTCATCATCATATCATTAAATAAAATCCACTTAATAAAGGCTTTGTTTTGTCATGAGTTTAATCCCTAATCATGGATTAAGTTGAGGAGCTTTCCTCAGCTTAAACATTCTCATCTATTATCCTTCTATTAGGATGGTGTAATGAGTATGTTTAATCCTTGATTATGGCTTAACCTCATTACTCAACACTAAACAAAAACAACAAAAACATCTAAATAATCACAAGTAGGTTAATGATCTTAAACCTACATCAAGATGATTAAGTGTGAGAATCTGACTTCACACTTAAGGTATTCTCATTACCCCTAATCAGAGGGAAGATGTGATGAGTTTACTAAATCCATTGGTTTAGGCTTAAGCTCATTAACTTATGACAAACTTTCAAAAGCAATAAAAGACTGAAAACACAAAAACAAACAATAATCGTCTCCTCCGGGATTCTTTTCTCATCTCATTCACTCACAACCGAGAACCTGCTTCTTCCGTCTAATGCAAGACAGTTTGCACCTGAGCCAGACATGGTCATACACTTGAGCATAGACAAGCAAGCAGTTCACCAGTCAATTCATCCTTTCAGTCTCTTTGGGTCGAACTACGGTGTTCTGACTTCCTCATTGCACGAGAGGATACGTAGGCATAACTTAACAGTTATCGAACAAAAGTCTCTGTATATTCCCCCTCCTTCCATCACCATTCTTTTAGCCTCATTATCTTGAGCATTTCATTCTTGTTCCTGCACTGACACTGTATACATCACACTTTGCACTTCTCTTACACTGACACCTGTACATTCTTTTCCAGCTTTTATACACAGATTGCACTGACACTACCCCTTTAAAACACAAATCTTTTAAGCGTGGATCCCGTCGAGTACGACGGACAATCTGGGTGCTAATACCTTCCCAGGTTGTAACCAACCCCCTTTCTCAGTCTCTCTGGTTCGCAACCGTCTTATCCATCTTTTTCTAGGTCTATGCAGCATTGCCTTTCCTCCGGGATAAAAATGCCTAGCTGGCGACTTTATCCATCTCCAGTGAGTTCACTGCTGTGTGTTCTCATTGTCCCTTTCGCCGACCGTTCGCGTCTATACCTTTATTTGAGCCATTTCCCATTTATCGGGAGCGACAGGTTGGAATAACTTGTTCCTAAAGGCTTGCTATTTCGGCCCATATTGATCCCAGACCTTGATCCCTGTAATGGCGAAGTCATTATAGGCTCCAAAAATGTCGGTGGGGCGTTATGTAGGTTTTCCATCATCGAAGTTGGCATTCCGTAGGGATGTTCTCGATTGGGAAAAGGGCATAAAAAAACCTCGAAGGGGAAGGTCTCTGAGACGCAGTCCCGATTGGTGGAGGAGTTAATGGGGGACCCTTTGGCCCAATGTAAGTCAAGATGGGCTTAGAATGGACGATTGAATGTGTAACACCCATTCTACCCCATCACAAATTAAACAAATTAAATCAAATATCAGAGTACAACTCATCAAAAAGGGCATCACATTTACTTCTTTAATCACAAATCATAAACATCATATTGAGTTCTGTCCCGTAACACGGGTTCACAAAATCATGAAAATACTATAAATCTTTATTAATGAACATGCAACGGAAAACAATAAGTCATAAATTCCGCTTTAATCAAATAAACCTCATAATTCTTTGCAAATATCATTTTATCAAAATACATAAACAAAATTCAAATCTTAAATCCAAAATAAAACATAAACACTCAAGCAAAACCCATCTCGATGTTACTAGACACAGAGCAAGACTCGATTTCTAACTAACTCGACAACTCGCTACATCTAAGCTAAGCACGCACCGAGCTAACCTTGATTATCTGCAGGATGGCATAATAGACCATCACCAGAAGGCAGGAAGGGTGAGTAAATTCACATTCAATAAGATAATGTAAAAATAAGAATTTAAAACATAACCACAACATCACTCTATCATCTCTAGCTCAATATATTAATCATCATTTTCATTTCATCATAATAGCATTCACCATATTCATGTATACTCAATGTCAAATACATCTCATCATTACACAAAATCAATGCAATTCATGTTATGTCATTTAGAATAAAATGCAACCTCTTACTAATGCATGTGGTACCGAAACATCCTCATGGATGGACACTGGGCCATCAACCCTCCCCTAAGGGAACACATCATAACATCATATGACTTCAATCCACACAATGGACCGGAGTCCCCTCATAATTCAATGTCATGAATGCAAGACACAACTTATACACATCATCCTCAAAACATCATACACATTGCATCCACATTCATTTTAAAGCATTATTCCTCATAATAACTCACGTCATCATACTTCTACATCATATAATCACACCTCTTACTCAAAGGAAATTAATTTAATTCTTCATACACCAAGTAATTACTAATTCCACCCATACATCACAACTCATAAAAATCAAGATAAATCTTCATATATCGTATAATACTAATCCTACTCAATTTAGTCCATTAAAACTAAACATACGATAAATCTACAACATCATAGCAACCTAGAACATATCACCTCAAAAACAGTTAAAAAAACATTTTTCAAGATTTCTCAGGGCTCGCTAAGCAAGACATCCTGTTTGCTCAACGCCCAACTCACTGACTTTTCTCGCTAAGCGAGCTTCGCGATTCTGCAAAATTTCTCTATGATTTCCAGCCTCCTCCTTCTGTGATAAAACCCATCCAAAATACATAAATTGAAAGCATTACATCAGAAAACATCATTAACATCAACATCCCTCACAATAACATCAATTACATCAACTACATCATTATATTTATCAAAACCATCATGAAATTATCATAAAAATTCAGTTCATCACAAAACCCAATACCTTAAAACCTATACCTCAAAACCCCCAATTACATTCCCACATTATAATAGAGAAAGGAAAATACTCCTCATACCTTAATTTCCGTAAGCTTTTCAATAAACTCCTCGTAAATCTGTCCAACCTTCAAGCCCTAGCTTTTCCCTCTTCTCTAGAGTCATTTTTCTAAAAGTGAGATCGTTTCAAATGATTGTACTCTTCAACTTCCCCACTTTTGTCACTCTTTCCCCCAAGACCTCTTTAGTCTTTCCCCATAAAACCCTCACTTATCCTCAACCAAAAGACCACAATACCCTTATCCTCCAATTCCTTTTGTTTTAATTAATTTAATCTCAAATAATAACTTAAACCCACTAAAATTAATATTTCTAATACTAATATATTAAGTTAACCCCAAAATTCCTATAAACCTTAAATAACATCATAAACATCATAATTCACAAGAAAACACATCAATTAAATTAAAATCGACTTTGGGAGGTTACAACTCTCTCCCACTTAATAATTTTCGCCCTCGAAAATGTACCTGAAGCAAACAACATCGGATACGACTCTTTCATCTGATCCTCTCGCTCCCAAGTCCAACTATCACCATCTGGTCCTCCCCACAATACCTTCACCAAGGCAATCTCTTTACCTCTTAATCGCTTCATTTCTCTACCATATATTCGCATTGATGAAACCTCCACAGTCAAATTATCTCTTACTCGAACATCATCCTATCGAATCACATGCGACAAATCTGCAATATATTTCCTCATCTGGGACACACGAAACACATCATGAAAATTTGCAAGTGACGGTGGTAGTGAAATTCTATATGCCACTTCTTCGACCCTCTACAAAATTTGATATGGTCCAATGAAACACAGAGTGAGCTTTCTGAACTTCAGAGCTAGCCCGACACCAGTCACTAGAGTAACCCTCAAGAACACATGATCTCCTTATTAAAATTCAAGTGTTTTCCTCCTCTTATCATGTAAAAGTTTTTGACGACTTTGCGAAGTTTTTATTCTCTCTCGAATCATTTTAATCTTCTCAGTCATCTCCTGCACAATCTTAGGTCCGAGCACAACACTATCACTGACTCATACCAACACAATGGAGTCCTACACTGCCTCTCACACAATGCTTCATACGGAGCCATATCAATGCTCGCATGAACACTATTATTATAAGTAAACTCAATCAACGGAAAATGACTTTCCCACGCACCCCCATGATCCAATACACAAGCCCTCAGCAAATCCTCTAAAGATTGGATAGTCCCCTCCGTCTGACCGTCTGTCTGAGGATGATAAGCAGAATTTATCCTCAACTTAGTTCCTATAGCATCTTGTAAACTCTTCCAAAATCTCGACGTAAATCGCAGATCTCTATCCAACACGATACTCGATGGTATCCCATGAAATTTCACAATCTCCTCAATATACATCTCTGCTAGCTTCGACATGGAATGATTAATCTTCATCGACAAGAAATGCACCAACTTAGTTAATCGGCCAACAATCACCCAAATGGAATCATTCCCCTTCACCGTCTTCGGCAAACCTATCACAAAATCTATAGAAATGCTATCCCATTTCCATTCTGGAATACTCAACGGTTGCATCATACCTAAAGGCTTTTGATGTTCAACCTTCAATATCTGGCAGATCAAACACGCATACACAAACTCCGCAACATCTCTTTTCATACCCGACCACCAAAATAGCTTCTACAAATCATGATACATTTTTGTAGCACTAGGATGAATACTCAACCGGCTTCGGTGTCCTTCTTCAAGAATACTCTTATTCAATTTTATAATATCAGGAACACACACACAATCTCGAAACCTCATCATACCATTCTCATCAATTCGGAACTCCCCTCAGTTACCTTGGTTAATCAAAGTCACCTGATCAACCAACTTCAAATCTGTCTGTTGTCCTATATAGATCTCTTCCACGATATTATTCGTCAATTTCAGCATACCCAACTTCACACTCCCAGATGTAGTTTCACACAACAATCTCATGTCTCTGAATTGTTCAATCATCTCAAGTTCTTTCACCATCATCGTTGACATATGCAAAGTCTTCCTACTCAAAGTATCTGCGACCACATTAGCCTTAACAAGGTGGTAACTTCAATCGAAATCAAAATCCTTCAACATCTCTAACCATCTCCTCTGCATCATGTTTAGTTCTTTTTGATCAAATAAGTATATCAAACTCTTATGATCACTGAACACTTCAAACCTCGATCCAAACAGACAAAGTCTCCAAATCTTTAACACAAAAACCACGGCTTCCAACTCTAAGTCATGGGTATGATAGTTTCTCTCATGAATACATAGTTTTCTAGAAGCATAGGCAACCACTTGACCATTCTGCATCAAAACACCACCAAGACCCGTCTTTGAAGCATCACAATACACCACAAAAGATTCATTCGGATTCGATTAAATCAAAACTGGTGATGTAGTCAACCTCTTCTTCAACTCAACAAAACTCTCCTTGCAAGCAACATCCCATACATAAGCCTGATCCTTTCGAGTTAACTGCGTCAAAGGAAATGCCAACTTAGAGAAAACTTCTATAAACTTTCGGTAATAACCTGCCAAACCAAGAAAACTTTTGATCTCCGTAGCAGACTTCAGAGTATCCCAATTCAACATGACATCAATCTTCGAAGGATCCACTGAATCCCACCACTAGAAATTACATGGCCAAGGAAACTTACTTCCTTCAACCAAAACTCACACTTCGACAATTTAGCATAAAGCTTCTTCTATCTTAACACTTGTAATACAATTCTCAAATTCCCTTCATGTTCTTCTTATGACTTTGAATAAATCAGGATGTCATCAATAAAAACCACTACAAAGTTATCCAAATACTCACGAAAAGTCCGGTTCATATACTCCATGAATACACCAGGTGCATTGGACACACCAAAAGGCATCACGGTATATTCATAATGACCATATCTCGTCCAGAAAGCTGTCTTCGGAATATCATATGCTCTAACTTGAATCTGATGATAACCCGACCTCAAATCAATCTTGCTAAAATTGTAAGCTCCCACTAACTGATCCATCAAATCATCAATCCTTGGAAGTGGATATTTATTCTTGATAGTTAATTTATTCAACTGTCGATAATCGACGCACAACCTCATGCTACCATCCTTCTTCTTAACCAAAAACACAAGAGCACCCTACAGAGAAAGACTTGGACGAACAAATTTATTCTCAAGAAGTTCCTCAAGTTATTTCTTCAACTCACTCAGCTTTGAAGCTGACATCCGATAAGGAGCCATCGACACTGGACTAGTACCTAGTACCAAATCCACAACAAACTCTACTTCATGCTCTGGTGGTAAATCACTAATGTCGTCTGGAAACACATCAATAAATTCTCGTTCAACAGGTAACTCAACACCCACTTGTTCATGATCCACTTGTAAAGCCACAAACAAAGCAAACATCTATGCTTAATCTTCTAAAATTTCATCCACTTGCTTCGCAGATAGAAACATCATCTCCCCACCATCACTAAACTCTGGAAACTCTACCGTCTTTGCATAGCAGTTGATATGCAGGAAGTTAAATTCTAACCAATTCATTCCCAGTACTACATCCATATGGCGCAAAGGCAAACACACTAAATCCATCAAGAAATCCCTATCATAGATGGTCAAAGGACATTTCAAACAAACACGGTTAGTCGTAACTGAACCGTCACCAGGCATTTCAATTAACATATTACCATTCATAACAGTCAAAGGAAAATTCAACCTGGTCGCGAACTCAATCAAAATAAAAGAATGAGTAGCTCCAGTATCAATTATAGCAACCAACTAAATATCATTAATAAAACAAGTACCTCTAATCAAGTTGTCTTTCTTCTGAGCATCTGAGCCACTCAAGGCGAACACTCTACCAGTAGCCTGAGCCACAGTAGCAACCTTCTTTTGTTTCTGGCACTGATTACTGATATGCCCCTCTTCGCCGCAATTAAAACAAGTTGGTTCAACATTCATGCACTCATTCTTCATGCGACCCTTCTTACCACATCTATAGCATCTATCACAGTAGCAGTGCACACATCGGATTTGTGACCTGCTTCACTACACTTATAGCACTTGAGAGGATTGGAACCCTCTCACCCACTTGGCTTCTTCCCATCATTACCCTTCGACCTCCCCTTGTCATTTGGAGTCACATAAGGTTTTCCTCGAAACTGACCCTTGTCCTTCTTCTCACTCATCTACTTATAGTGAGAAGATCGAGCTCGACTATCCTCATCATTTATTCTACTCTTATCCACAAGTTCAGCATACCTGCGGATTTGCTGACACCCAATCACTTGCTTGATTTCCGGTATCAGCCCATTCTCAAACTTCAAACACTTGGACAACTCAGCATCATCACGGTTATAGTGAGGACAAAACTTCACCAACCTCTCGAACTTGGCAGCATACTCTGCCACCATCATGTTCCCCTGCTTCAGTTCCAAGAACTCTACCTCTTTCTTGTCACGAACGTCTTTAGGAAAATACTTACTTAAAAATTCTCTCTTAAACACGTCCCAAGTTATGGAAGCCCAACCCCTTCCTATCTTTGATGGGTATTATCCCACCAATCCTCAGCCTCTTCATCCAGCATATGGTGCCAAACTACACCTTATAAGCATCGGAGCACGCCATAGTTCTGAAAATCTTCTCAACCGCCTTCAGCCACTTATGCGTGTTCTCCAATTCATGGGAACCCTCGAACTTAGGTGGATTATTCCTCTGAAAAACCCCCAAGACATGAAACTCATCATGAAGATTGTTCTGCGTCGTAGCATGAGTAAGTGCAGTTACCGCATCGACAAGAGCACGATTTGAAGCCATTCTACAAATCACCAACAACATCAGAAAACAACTCAACCTCAAAACACTCAAACTCAGAAACCGACACGACTAATAACGAAACGACACGACCGAAAGACCAACCTGCTCTGATACCACTAATGTAACACCATTTCTACCCCATCACAAATTAAGCAACTTAAATCAAATATCAGAGTACAACTCATCAAAAAGGGCATCACATTTACTTCTTTAATCACAAATCATAAACATCGCATTGAGTCCTATCCTGTAACACGGGTTCACAAAATCATGAAAATACTATAAATCTTTTATCAATGAACATGCAGCGGAAAACAATAAGTCATAAATTCCTCTTTAATCAAATAAACCTCATAATTCTTTGCAAATATCATTTCATCAAAATACATAAACAAAATTCACATCTTAAATCTAAAATAAAACATAAACACTCAAGCGAAACCCATCCCGATGTTACTGGACACAAAGCAGGACTCCACTTCTAACTAACTCGACAACTCGCTATCTCTGAGCAAAGCACGCACCGAGCTAACCAAAATTATCTGCAGGATGACATAATAGACCATCACCAGAAGGCATACCGAGTGAGTAAATCCACATTCAATAAGATAATGTAAAAATAAGAATTTAAAATATAACCACAACATCACTCTATCATCCCTAGCTCAATATATTAATCATAATTTTCATTTCATCATAATAGCATTCACCATATTCATGTATACTCAATGTCAAATACATCTCATCATTACAAAAAATCAATGTAATTCATGCTATATTATTTAGAATGAAATGCAACCTCTAACATCCACACAATGGGATTGAAGCTACCAATGGACAAAAGTCCCCTCATAATTCAATGCCATGAATGCAAGACGCAACTTATACACATCATCCTCAAAACATCATACACATTGCATCCACATTCATTTTACATCATTACTCCTCATACTAACTCACGTCATCATACTTCTACATCATATAATCACACCTCTCACTCAAAGGAAAATAATTTTATTCTTCATACATCAAGTAATTACTAATTCCACTCATACTTCACAACTCATAAAAGTCAAGATAAATCTTCATACATCATATAATACCAATCCTACCCAATTTAGTCCATTAAAACATAACATACGATAACTCTACAACATCATAGCAACCTAGAACATATCACCTCAAAAAGAGTTAAAAAAAAACATTTTTCAAGATTTCTCAGGGCTCGTCAAGCGAGACATTCTATTCGCTCAACGCCCAACTCACTGACTTTTCTCGCTAAGTGAGCTTCACGTTTCTGCAGAATTTCTCTGCGATTTCCAGTCTTCTCCTTTTGTGATAAATCCCCTCCAAAACACATAAATCGACAACATTACATCAGAAAACATCATTAACATCTACATCCCTCACAATAACATCAACTACATTATATACATCATTATATTTATCAAAACCATCATGAAATCGTCATCAAAATTCAGTTCATCACAAAACCCCATACCCTAAAACTTATACCTCAAAACCCCCAATTTCATTCCCACATTATTATATCGAAAGGAAAATACTCCCTATACCTTAATTTTCGTAAGCTTTTCAATAAACTCCTCGTAAATATTTCCAACCTTCAAGCCCTATCTTTTCCCTCTTCTCTAGAGCCGTTTTTCCAAAAGTACAATCGTTTCAAATGATCGTACTCTCTAACTTCCTCTCTATTGTCACTCTTGCCCCAAGGACCTCTTTAGTCTTTCCCCATAAAACTCTCACTTATCATCAAATAAAAGATCACAATACCCTTATCATCTAATTCCTTTTATTTTAATTAATTTAATCTCAAATAATAACTAAACCCACTAAACTTAATATTTCTAATACTAATATATTAAGTTAACCCCAAAATTTCTCAAAACCTCAAATAACATCATAAACATCATAATTCATAAGAAAACGCATCAATTAAATTAAAATTGACTTTGGGGTGTTACAAAATGCGTAGGCATCGAACTTGCCATAGAGGGTGTCGGCTCATAAACAAGTCTTGAAACCGTTGCTCCTCTTGTCGAAGATCATATGGGTGATTCTCCACTATTACTTGATGTATTTTGAGGATTTGGCTGAATTTGATTTGTCATTTTCTTTGTACGTCTTCTCCTTGGTCTATCTTCGTTAGTGGAAGCTACTTTCCCACTTCTTAATAATATACAACAAAGTTTTCAAAAGAGAAAAAAATTGAACCTTGCCCCGCCCGGATTCAAAACCTTGCCCCGCTCGGATTAAAAGTGAAGGTGGAGGCGGGCATGAATGAAGACATTGAACCTTTTAGATCTAAAATTACAAAATTATGAGTAAAGCTCGTCGTACTCACAAAAATCGGCAAAAAAATGGAACAAACACATTAAAGGGTGAAAACTTAAAACCTTGATTCGCTCCGCCAAAAGGTGCAGACAAAATGGGTATACCTGATAGGACGACTCATTTTACGATTTTTGATTCCTAAACAGAACAATACTCAAACGATACAACATCTTTCTTATTTTATTGTTGATCATGTTAAAAAAAATTAAATAATTCCTTAATGAAACATATTTGTTTAGTGTACACTTGTGTATTTTAATTAATAATTTTTCTAGTGACGTATGACCATTATATATACAAATTATAATTGTTATATTATAATTATTCTCATTTTTAGGTTCACAATATTAAAAAATATATATATATTAATATCTGTTAATTTTGTTTTTGCAACAAGCATTTTTAAGGTGTATAATTTTATAGTAAAATATAATTAGTTTATTTTAATTTTTTATTTAAAAAATATATAAAATACTAAATTTAATTATTGATTAATAATAATCATTTATATCACGTAATTCAGATAAATTAAGGGTAGTATAAATTGTTTGGGACTGAAACTTTCCCAATACATAAATTGTTGGTAGAGACGTGACAAAAGAAAGACAACTTCATCTCGTTTTTTCCCTTCACTGCTGTTAACTCAAGATATTAATCAAGTTAATTTATAAAACTAATTCTAGCTATAATGATGTGAAGGTGTAATCTTGATAACTAAGCCAGGAAAAACATCATCAGGGTCATGTATATGAGGATTATTCTCAACAATAAAAGAATCATCACACTTATCACTAATTGTATGAAGTGTCTCACCTTCCCCAACCACATAGATTTCATCACAATATGGTCGTTTCTTCAATACGAGGTTGCTCTCATGATTTTGATGAAGCATAGAGGTGTCTCGAAATATACATAGAAGTATAAGTGCTACAAGAACAACAGCACAATACCAAGAAGCTGTCTCAGCTATGTCTTTTGAAGTTAGAGAGATTACTCTTTTTCTTGAGATGAAGGAAGCCATGATGATTAAGAAATTGAAGAGAGAAAGAGTGCTTTGGAAATTGTTATTATAAATAAAGAAAAGAAGAAAAAAAAAAAAGGGCATGATACGTGTGAGGGAGTTTTGGCGGTTACTAAGAAAAAAGGGGTTGAGGAAGATCATGGTGTTTACGTCAATCAACCACATTCTCATTTTTAAAATATAAAATATATTACATTCTCTTTTTCTTTTTAGTTTATGATTTTTTAAATCACATTATTTTTGCAGACTAAATTGTTTCCTTGTTGTCTTTAAGGTCTAATTTGATTAGAAAATGTATGAGGTTAGATGTTAGATCCTATTTTTATCTTTAATTACAATTCAAATTGCTTGTGTGAATTGTTTTATAATTATTGTTAGCTTTTCAATACTTATTTTTATATTTTTATATTTATTTTTTTTATATTTGTTCGATTAAGAAAGGTGAGGTAATGAAATTTGTCTTGCGGCAGTGAGTTTATACTATAGAGTGGATATGGGTTGATCAATAAAATTAACATTTCAACGATTAAGTCAATGAGAGAAATTAGAAGTAATGTTTGATTGATAATGAATTTGAATATCCAAAATGATAGGCTAAAACGGAAGAAAATGCTTGTGTATGATGTGGCATGATGTGAGGACAAGCGTCAAATTAGATCATATAGTGATAAATGTATTGGAAGGTGAGATTGTCTGTTTCTGGTTAGAACAAAGGTCTACCTGCTCCGTATGTCTTTCCACTCGAGGTTCAACCTTAGGCTTTTCTCTACGGGCCTTGTGAACACTCTAGAACAATTGTCTCCTATTAGTTGGGATTTTCGACCAATGGAAAAAACCCAGCAAACAAGGGAAGTCTAGAAAGAATTTTGGTTCGATCATATTCTTGGACTTAGAGAAAAATTGGTTATTTAAATAAGCATCTCGACACCAATGTACCTTGACAAGGAAGATCCTACTTCATTGACAGGTTAATCGAGGGAACGGTTATTTGGACGTGTCATGTCACGTTCAATTTTTTTAACTGCTTAAGTTCTTTGCTTGAAGAGACATGTAACACCCCGAATTTTCTCCATCATTTTTAATAAATAAAATACGACAATATCATAGTAAAACGTCATTTTCAATTCAAGGTGCTGCTTTCAACCAACATAAAACATGCTCTTAAAATTTGATAAATAACATGAACGAAAAACTATTCAAATTAAGCAGCGGAAAAACCAAACTTTAGCGACATCATTGAAATAGAAAATAGTGAAAACTTCTAAAACAACATCAACTTGTTCCAAAATATAAAAATGAACTAAAGCAACAAAACGACGTTCCCGACTCCCATGTTACGTATTAGAGTGGACGCCACGACCACGACTACTCCTGAGTATCTGCATGTTACCAACATAGGAGTAACATTCAAACAGAATGAGTGAGATTCTTAAATCAATTAAAAGAGGAAAATGATATAAATATAAGGCATATATCACATAATTACAATAACAACATACTTATCACGACAAGAATCACAACCCAACTACACATCTACAACAAAAACATCAACAACATATACATCCACGTCATACACATCAACAACATATACATCCACATCATATACATCAACAACAATGCATGCAAATGAGACTCAACCATAGATTCAATGCATGTGGTACCAAGAATCGATCCCTATTTCATGATCCAGTTCCAGTCGGAACTCTCGACCCCTTTTCCATGCTCCAGTGTAACCCCCCTTTCATGATTACACCCTCAACCCCTATTTTGTGGTCCAGTGTGATCTCTATTTCATGATCACACCCTACGCCGTGATTGAACACAATCACCTCACCAACGACGACAACATGCAACTACGGCGACAATATGCAACAACAACAATAACACTTCATGCATATTCTTTCTCATACTAACAATTTTCAATCACCAACACATACGCAACTAAACATACATCATGCATTCAAATGTTTCAAACAACAACATTAAACATTGATAAAATATACATACAACCTCTCTAAACCTTCTCACATCGCATCAACAACACATCAACCTTCCTAAAACATAAAACACAATTTTTCATGAATTTTAATAAATTAAAAACACATTTTCTCCCTTCTAGGTCTCGCTAAGCGACCCATTTTTGCACGCTAAGCGCGCAAGATACTACCTTGAAGAGGCAAAAGTTTCCAACGTCTCCCTAAGCGAGCAATCCCTCGCTAAGCAAGCAAGGCAAATTTGGCAGAAAACCCCTGCAATTTCTGCACTACTCCCATGCGACTCTCACCCTCAAACAGTGTATAAAACCAGTCCAGATCACTATTTTCCACCGTAAAACTCACATCTAACACTACCAACATAAATATACAATTCAGACATCCAGAATTCCTCAATTTCATACCACATTCATCAATTTATCAATCACCCAATCCTACTAACATACCTAAGGACATCTACCCTAACATTCATATCATAATACCCTTAAAAGATGAAAGAGATCCCACCCTTACCTTAATTCGATGAAAAATATATTCCTTTCTCATGAAATCCTTGCCTCTAGTCCTTCCCTAGCCATTCTTCTCTTCTTTCTTCTTCACGCTCTTCCAAAATTCCACGATCAGTTTTTCTCACGAATGATTCCCTCAATTCGCCAAATTCCAAACATAACCCTTGGACCCCTAATATTGGAATCCCTATTATGTCCTCACTAATTCCTCATCTAATTACCGTACTACCCTTTCTCCTTATTTCTAATATTATGAATTAATTTAATATAAGACTCCACAGCTTGATTAATTAATTCCAAATTAGAAACTTAGGATAATTTAATTATTTTACTCGACATATCATCAAGTCCTGTGTTATTAGTCCAACACTTCTCCTACGGCTAAACCTACCCTTCGACATGGGTACACAACACGCAACTATAGCACCACCACATACAACTAATCACAACGATTCACACAATAACACAAATATATGAAATAAATAAATAAACAATGACTTAAATAAATTAGGGTGTTACAATTCTCCCCCACTTGAATATTTTCGTCCTCGGAAATTACCTGCCACAAATAGATTCGGATAAGACTCCTGCATCTTACTCTTCAATTCCCAAGTCATGTTCCCACCGAAAGCACCTTCTCATACCACCTTCACAAGAATAATCTCATTGCCACTCAACTGCTTCACTTCGCGATCATCGATACGCTCAGGTAAAACCTCAACCGTAAAGTTATCCCTTACTTCCACCTCATCCATCGGTATCACATGTGACGGATCTGGAGCATACTTCCGAAGCTGCGAAACATGGAATATGTCATGCAAATTTGACAACCGCACTGGCAACGCCACTCTATAAGAAATTGGCCTAACTCTTGCCGAAATTTGATACGGACGAATGAATTTCGGAGTAAGCTTATTCGACTTCAAAGCACATCCAATGCCCGTTATCGGGGTAACTCTAAAAAATACATGGTCTCCCTCTTGAAATTCAAGATCTTTCCTTCTCTTATCGTGATAACTCTTTTGTCTACTTTGTGAAGTTTTCATCTTTTCTCGAATCAACTTCACCATCTCAGTGGTTTGCTGAACAATCTCAGGTCCAGGTACTATACTCTCACTGGATTCATGCCAATACAAAGGTGTTTGACATCTTCTACCATACAATGCTTCAAAAGGTTTCATTCTGATACGGGAATGATAATTGTTATTGTAAGTGAACTCAATCAACGATAAATGATTATCCCAAGCACCTCCTTGTTCAAGTACATAAGCTCTCAAAAAATCTTCCAAATATTGTATAGTCTTTTCCATCTACCCATCTGTCAGCGGATCATAAGCGGAACTCAACCTCAACTTTGAACCCAACGCCTCTTACAAACTCTCCCAAAATCTAGAAGTGAACCTCAAATATCTATCTGATATAATGCTCAACAAAATCTCATGCAACTTTACGATTACACAAATATAAATCTCGACCAACCTCTGTAATGAAAAGCTAATACCGATCGAGAAAATGTGTCGATTTCGTCATTCGATCAACAATTACCTAAATCGCATCATTCCCTCTTGGGGTGTTAGGTAATCCTGTAACAAAATCCATAGAGATATTATCCCATTTCCACTCTAGGATATCCAACGGTTGCATCAAACCAGCAGGTTTATGATGTTCCACATTCGACTTCTGACAAGTCAAACAAGCGTACACGACGTGAGCTATGTCACGCTTCAATCCAGGCCATCAAAATATCTTTTTCAAATCCGGATACATCTTTGTAGCTCCAGGGTGCACACTCAAACTACTTCTGTGACCTTCTTCAAGAATCATTCTTTTCAGTTCTGGATCTTCAGGAATACAAATTCACTAACGGAATCTCAACACACCTAGATCATCCATACAAAAATTACCATTTTTCGTGCGCTTATCTCTAACCATCAAGTCTACCAACTTCACATCTGACTTCTGGCTCTCTCTAATATTAGCGAGAAAATCATTATTAATCTTCAACATTCCCAATTTTACACTATACGATGTCTGCTCACAGACCAAACTCATGTCTATGTATTTCTCAATCAAATCCAACTCTCTCATCATCATAAGCAACATATGAATTGTTTTTCGACTCAAAGCATTCACTACAATATTAGCTTTACCGTGGTGATAATTCAAGCTGAAATCACAATCCTTCAAAACTTCCAACCAACGTCATTGTCTCATATTCAGTTACTTTTGGTCAAACAGATACCTCAAGCTCTTATGATTGCTAAACATCTTGAATCTAGAACAATAAAGATAATGTCCAGATCTTTAGTACAAACACCACTGTTGCCAACTCCAAATCACGGGTAGGGTAATTCCTCTCATGAATCCTTAACTGACTTGAAACATAAGCCACCACTTAGTTATTCTACATTAATACTCCTCCTAAACCCATCAGAGAAGCATCACAATACACCACAAACAACTCATCTGGTTTGGGCAAAATCAAAACGGCTCATTCTTTACACACATCTGATGATAACTCGACCGCAAGTCAATCTTGCTAAATGATAACACGATTTTATATTGATTATTTGACATGGTTTCTGATTAATTAAGTTACTATTTTCCTTATTTTGAACGATATTATGTGAAGTTTGTGTTTGTTTTGCAGGTATTAAGATATATACAACTTTTGGAAGAAAAGAATTAAAATGATACAAAAAAGAGGTATTTAGCAGAAGAATTGAAACAGATAGCAGAAAACAGAGTTTCTACACTTGAGAAGCCAGACGAACGTCACAACATCTGGATGACCGTCCCACATCGCCCATTCAGACGACTGTCACACAAGCTGACGAGCGTCACAGGTTATAATTCAGAATCCTAAAGTGCGTGCCTCATTCAATAACAGAGAGTCGTTACCACGACATTCTCTCATTCAACTCAGTTATTTCCTCGTTCATTCTAGACTCAGTCAAGCATATACATTCAAGGCCCAACAAAATAAGCTCCTGCAAATTCTCAACAACAGTACCACGTGAAAGTTATAAATAAAAGTTGCTTTGAGTTCCAAAGGGAGCTTCGGCCACTTTACCAAATTGTTGTCATTTTACCAATCGAAGCCATTTATTTTTCTTGTTCAAAGCTTTTCCTTTTTGTTTACTTTTCAACATTAGTTTAGTTTCTGTTTCCGAACCTTAGTGATAGCTTCCTACATCAGGAAGCTATCACCATTTACTTTGTTTCAAGCCACTGCTTTTCTCTAGTTCAGATTTCTACAAGAATTCTTAATCCAAGTTTGTACTTCCATCAGGTTCATTATTGAATTATATGCTTTATTTTCTACTTATTATATCTTATGCTTTTATTCATTCCTTCTACTTATTTTCTTCTGATTTAATTAATATGTCTGGCTAAACCCCTTTAGTCGGTATGTAATTGAATAACTGGAACAAATTCAATTGATCTAGGCTAAAATATTAAACACAATTATTTTATGGTTTCTATTTCTTAAATTAAAACAAATTTTGTTACAAAAGTAAAAAGGTAAAAATGGTTAGAATTAAAACCACGAGAGTGTGAGGTTGTAACCAGATAGCTGAAATCGAACATTGATTTTAAATATAGCGAAAGAACTTTAAAACCAATTAGAATCTCTAGGCTTTCAAAAAGTACTTTTAACTTGAATTGATACAACGAGAGCGCTCAATCTGACTTAGGAGTATAATAATAGGAAAGACCATAAGAGTGTGAGTCGACGACTTTTAAACCAACATTTTCTACAGAAAGATAATTTGACAAACCTTTATAAGCCGACCATTTGTTGAATTCGTGAAGGCATACTAATTACATATCGATATTTTTATCTTAATTTAATTTAATTTAAAAATTCTTACTTTCTCGTTCCTTAAAACTAAACATAGTAACATCCCGAAAGCGCTAGGTTGATTATCGAGTATCTGTGGGATTGATATCTTTTATTACTATGCGATTAGGCTGTATACTTGCAGTTAGAATCTTAAGACTCACAAAGTCACGACCACTAAACACCCGAGCACCCACCAACTGATCCATCAAGTCATATATTCTCAAAAGTGGATACTTGTTCATGATTGTCACTTTATTCAACTGTCTGTAATTAATGCATAATCTCATACTACCATCTTTCTACTTTATTAGCAACATCGGAGCTCCCCAAGGTGACACACATGGTCTCACGAACTTTTTCTCTAACAAATCTTCCAACTGTTTCTTCAACTCTTATAGATTTGATGCTGACATGCGATACGGATCCATAGAAATAGGTCTAGTATTAGGTACAAGATCAATACTAAAATTTACTTCCAGTTCCGGAGGTACATCAACAATATCATCCGGGAATACTTCTGGAAACATTCTCACCACTTGCAACTCATTCACTACAGAATCATTCTCAACCACCAAGGATGCAAACAAAGCCAACACTTGAGCTTCTTCATCCAAAAGCTCCTTCAACCATTTAGCAGATAAGTAACCTTTTTCCTTCTCTTCTTCTAAATCAAGGAATCACAGTATTATTGTAACAATTGATATGAACATGGTTGAACTCCAACCAGTTCATTCCTAAAATCACATCAAGACCCTCCAACGGAAAACATACGAGATAGACACCAAAGTCCGTACCATAAATCGATAAAGGACACTTCAAACAAACAAAAGAAGTAGTCATCGATCCCTTCACGGGAGTTTCGATAACCACTACTCCCTTCATCTAAGAAATAACAAGACCTAATCTTTTCATGCAATCAGCAGCAATAAAACAGTGTGTTGCACCAGTATCAATCATAGAAATCAAAGGCGTATCATTAATGTAGAAAATACCTCTGATTAGTCGATCCTCACTGGAAGTCTGAGTTCCTGTCAAAGAAAACACTTTCCCTCCATTTGAAGCTTTCTTCGGCTTCGGACAACGAGTGCTGATATGGCCTTGCTCTCCACAGTTGTAGCCAATCACCATGTTAGTCTTGCAATCTGCGATCAAATGCCCAGGTTGTTCACATTTGAAGCACTTCTTCACATCACTCGTGCACTCACTGACATGATGACCCAACTCACCACATCTGTAACACTTCAAAGGAACAAAAGCTCCTCCCCCACTTGGCTTCTTGCCATCAGCAATTCTCTAGTTACCTTTATCATCCGGAGCTGCATAAGACTTCCCACGATGCATTTGTTGCTTTCCTCTCCTCTCATCCAAACCTTTAAAATGCTTTGATCGAGCCTTGTTATCTTCCTCAAATATCCTAAAGCAGTCATCCAAATATGGAAATATTATGATCCTTTGATAGCCAATCACCTGTTTGATCCCAGGCCTTAAACCATTCTCGAATTTCACACACTTGGAGAACTCAGTTGTCGCCTCACTGTAATGCGGATAGAACTTGGCCAAATCTGAAAACTTAGCAGCATACTCTGACACTGACATGCTACCCTGCTTCAATTACTGAAACTCTATCTCTTTCTTCCCTTGAACATCTTCGAGAAAATATTTCCTCAAGAACTCCCTCTTAAACACAGTCCAAGTGATTGCCTCACCTAACACTTCCAATCGTTGTTGAGTACCGGCCCACCAATCATCATCTTCTCCTACCAGCTTGCGAGTATCCAACCGCACCTTCCATGCCTCCGAACATTCTAAAATTTTGGTATCAGATACGTGATGTCGAAGGCGATGTCATGACATTACTATCTTAGAATTAACAAGGTAAAAACAGTATAAAGAAAAGCAGTAATAATGCAATAGATTATTAACCTAGTTCGGTGCAAACTCACTACTCTGGGGGCTACCAAGCCAGGAAGGAAATCCACTATTAGTAGTATCAATTCAAAGCCTAAACAATCCCAGTTTGCAACTTCTCACTTGAACCTACCCAGTGCACCTTCTACCTAGAAATCAACATCTAGATATGAGAAATCACCATCTCACTCCCCCTCAATTACACACTGTGATTGTCAACCAATTCCCTCAAAGAAAACATAAGAACACTCTTCCAAAACACAACACCTTTATCTTGCTTAAAAGCAAAATAGTCAGCTCTAATATTATCCTCAATAAAAGCACAGTAAATCACTAAAAACAACACACAAAAGATAATTTCCCAACAGACAAACATAACATTCTGAAAAGAATGTTCTGTTATAAAATGTTAGAACATTTGTCTTGACATCAAGACCAAATTCCTGCAACAACACCTGCATATATAACTCTTAGAACAGAATGTCAAGACATCCTTCATGATATCATGAAGGCAACATCATGTTTTACCAAAATTTCTCCCAATCACAGAACTAACAAACTTCCCTTTTGGCAAATTTTAGCTAAAACCATATTAGAGCACAGACCTACATGAAACCAACCAGAGAACCACCATGGCAATAAAAAAACAACAAGCAACTGCTAAGAACCAAACCAACAAAGTAAACAAGAATCACTAATATCTTCTCCCCCTTTTTAGACATAATTATATAACCATAAAAAGAGAAGCCATAAAGAAAGAACCAGGGCAGGTATAAACAAAGCCAAAAATCTTAAGAGTCAACAAAGATAATATGAAAAGTTAATACATTCCATGCACATTAAATGCCAAAAGTCAGAAACCAAGACAAAAAACATTCAAACAAGAGAAACATCAGCAGTATCAATCAGACCCAGAGCTTTCAGTTTCCTCACTAGCAGCAGAGTCGATGTCCTTAGTACTTTCACCAGCTTCCTCTTCATTGTCTCCAGTATTTTCAATGCTACCACCTTCAGTCTGTTCCAGATCCTTTATTAATTTTTCCAACTTCATCTTTCTCTCAGCATGAACATGAATAACCTCTCCTAATTCCCTGCAAGCTTCTTTCAAGTCCAATATAACTCATGTCTTGGTGGTACGTTTATTATTAGTAGATGTTAAGACAAGACATGGGACATGTCTCCCTTAAAAAATTTTGTAATACATAGACAAGGTAGATTCTCTCTTGCAAACATTGTCAGTACTATAAAGAATATCATAGTGCAGACTGAGAATAATTTCATAAATAAGGGAGGGAAAAGCAATGGGCATTTTGGTAGCATTTGTTGTAACATGCTTCACAGTCTGGTCAAAGATGTACTTTCCATAATCAAACCTAGTCTTTGTACCTATAGCAAAGATAAATTTACCTAATCCAACAACAATAGTGGAAGTGTGATTGGTTGGAACCCAATTGGATGCTCCAATTCTATGAAGAATAACATATTTCACACTAAGTTCTCCAACATATAGTTTACCCTTCATGGGTCAAGCCTTCACTTGATTTGTAGTTATCACTTTACAAATCTGACTGTCAGTAACTTTAAGCTCACTTTCTTCTTGATCACTTCTTTCCAGATACTTGTTGATGACAGTTGGAGAAAACTAAATACATCTACCTATAACATAAAGCTTTCTAAAATCCTCACTACTTCTGTTATCAATATCCACATGAATATTCATAATGAACTCCTTGACCAGCATTTCATAACATTTTGAGAAACCAAACACAATTTTCATTAATTTAGCACTGGATATCAATTCTATAACTTCCTTGATTTCAGCAGCATCAGTCCCCAGCTCTCTCTCCAGAGCAATCCTTCTTTGATACACAAATTTCCATTTGGTCACACTGTCCACAAAATGGAATGAAATGTTATCCAAAGGAACATCTGGTATTCTGACATAAGATTTCTTAACCACATACTTTCTTGTAGGGGTGATGTCCTGGACATCATCATCAACGTCATTATTAGTTTCAGTGTCTGGTATGGTCTTCCTCTTTTTGGAAGTTGATTCAACTTTGCTCCAAGATCTAGCAGGTCCAACCATAGTCTTTTTCTTGAAACTCCTAGAGGGAGGGTTACCAGCAATAGATTTTCCTTTTCTGGATTTCATTCTATTGACTATACCAGGGTTAACATTAGTAATCAACTCATTGTTATAGGGAACATCATCTATATTGACAATATTTTCAGGATCTTTATTTGGACCAACATTCTTCTTCTTGTTTGAAACATCTATCCCAACATTTGTACTCTTTTTCTCAATAACAGAGTCAACAAGTGTGTGTGTGTAAGTTCAAATTATCACGAATCTTCTCAGAATGAGAGGACTCAACCTTTTTATCCCTAGATTTATCGGCATCAAAAGGATGGCATGCAACCATTTGAGAAATAGGTGTGGAAATACTAGCAGCATTATGTCCTTCAGACATGATCCTACCAACAAGACGTCTAATAGCCCTATCTACATAGATACTCCCTTCTTTGTAATTATAATCATAAGGCAAGTCATGAGAGGCATCAATAGTGTTACCCTTAGAGAATCCTTCAGAAGTGTGAGAGGTTCTAGATTTCTTCGTACCACCATCGTCATAGGGAACCACGGAGAGAGGAACAATGTCCAAGGCTTCATCTGAAGAGAGTTTCATTTGCAACCTAGCATTGGAATCAGACATAGTTGATATTGAGGAGGAAAAGGTCTGATGTTGAGACATTACGAAGTGGTTTGGAGAAGGTTTCGTAAAATTATCCAAGAGATTTTTGGAGGTATGGAGAGTTTGGCAGCAGTTTGTGTGAAAATAAATGATAGTAGGGTAGCGTGTGAGAGAGATGCAAAAAGTATATTTGAATGATTTCTCTTGATTATGGAGAGATTTTTGTTGCAAACATAAAGAAAAATTAAAGATGTTTCCATATACCATTAAATGACTCTTCAATTTTTTTAAATGGAAAATGGCTTTGATACTATTCTCACAAAACAACATCAACTTGTTCCAAAATATAAAAAATGAACTAAAGCAACAAAACAACATTCTCGAATCCCATGTTACGTATCAGAGAGGACGCCACGACCACGACTACTCCTGAGGATATGCATGTTACCAACATAGGGGTGACATTCAAACAGAAGGGGTGAGATTCTTAAATCAATTAAAAGAGGAAAATGATATATATAAGGCATATATCACATAAGTACAACAAAACATACTTATCACGACAAGAATGACAACCCAACTACACATCTACAACAAACACATCAACAACATATACATCCATGTCATACACATCAATAATATATACATCCACATCATACACATTAACAACAATGCATGCAAATGAGACTCAACCATAGACTCAATGTATGTGGTACCAAGAATCAATCCCTATTTCATGATCTAGTTCTCGTCAAAACTCTCGACCCATTTTCCATGGTTCAATTGTAACCCCTCTTTCATGATTACACCCTCGACCCCTATTTCATGGTCTAGTGTGATCTTTATTTCATGATCACACCCTACGTCGTGATTGAACATAATCACCTCACCAACAACGACAACATGCAACAACAACGAAAATATGCAACAACAACAACAACATTTCACGCATATTTTTTCTTATACTGACAATTTTCAATCACCAACACATACAAAAAACTAAACATACATCATGCATTCAAATGTTTCACACAACATTCAACATCGACAAAATGCACATACAACCTCTATAAACCTACTTTCACCGCATCAACAACACATCAACCTTATTAAAACATAAAACACAATTTTTTATGAATTTTAATAAATTAAAAACACATTTTCTCCCTTCTTGGTCTTGCTAAGCGACCCTTTTTTGCTCGCTAAGCGCGCAAGCTACTGCCTTGAAGAGGTGAAAGTATCCAACATCTTGCTAAGCGAGCAATCCCTCGCTAAGAAAGCAAGGCAAATTTGGCAGAAAACCCCTGCAATTTCTGCACTACTCCCCTGCGACTCTCACCCTCAAACAGTGTATAAAACCAGTCCATATCACTATTTTCCACCGGAAAACTCACATCTAACACTACCAACATAAATATACAATTCAGACATCCGGAATTCCTCAATTTCTTACCATATTCATCAATTTATCAATCACCCAATCCCACTAACATACCTAAGGACATCTACCCTAACATCCATATCATAATACCCTTAAAAGATGAAAGAGATCCCACCCTTACCTTAATTCGATGAAAAATATATTCATTTCTCATGAAATCTTTGCCTCTAGCCTTGCCCTAGCCATTCTCCTATTCTCTCTTCTTCACGCTCTTCCAAAATTCCACGATCAGTTTTTCCCATGAATGATTCCCCCGATTCTCCTAATTCCAAACATAACCCTTGGACCCTAATATTGAAATCCCTATTATGTCCTCACTAATTCCTCATCTAATTATCGTAATACCCTTTCTCCTTATTTCTAATATTATGAATTAATTTAATATAACACTCCACAACTTAATTAATTAATTCCAAATTAGAAACTTAGAATAATTTAATTATTCTACTCGACACATCATCAAGTCCTACATTATTAGTCAAACACTTCCCCTACGACTAAACCTGCCCTTCACCATGGGTATACAACACGTAACTACAACACCACCACACACAACTAATCACAATGATTCACACAAATATACGAAAGAAATAAGTAAACAATGAATTAAATAAATTAATGCATTACAACTTTCTCCCACTTGAATATTTTCGTCCTCGAAAATTACCTGCCATAAATAGATTTGGATAAGAGTCCTGCATCTTACTCTCCAACTCTCAAGTCATGTTCCCACCGACAACACCTCCCCATACCACCTTCACGAGAACAATCTCCTTGCCTCTCAACTGCTTCACTTCGCGATCATCAATACGCTTAGGTAAAGCCTCAACCATAAGGTTATCCCTTACTTCCACCTCATCCATCATTATCACATGTGACAGATCCGAAACATACTTCCGAAGCTGCGAGACATGGAATACATCATGCAAATTCGACAACCGCGGCGGCAACATGGAATACATCATACTTCCACTTTCTTTCAATCTTGTTTTCTTTATTAGGATTTTTGAAAAGACGGTAATGGGGTTTGATATAGGAGAGTGTTGTTGATTTAATGGCTTATTTTATGCACATTTAATAGGAACACTAAACTTAACTCTGAACTTTCCTTGCATTTCTATTTGTACTTACTTCTTTAATGTGTTGACGAGAACATTTATAATGGACGACATCAAATATGAAGTTTCAAAAGCCACATGGGACAATTCATCGATTTAAGGGTGATGTTTAATCAGTTTCACTAGTTTGCTTATCTCCCTGTTCGCACGTGGATTTCGCGCGAATAAGTCGATGGTCTCTTGCCGAAAAGGTTTACTTACGAGACCAGCCAAACGAGTCTCAGGACTACTCTGTCCGATTAAGTATATGGTGAACTTTTATAGTTTTAGATGGTAAAGGGTTTTTCATGATTAATTTGTGTTTATACAAACACTTGTGGAATGCTCAAACAAAGGAAAAAGAAATAAAAATACAAAATACAAAAGCAAAAGACAAGTATTAAAATTGCTTGGAATTGAAATAACTTGAAAGGGTAAATGTTTAGACGCTATCATATATTTTACATATGGGGTTAACTCGTTTCTCTTAACGCTTGGTACTTTGAGTGTGTCCCTTTTACAATGTAAAGAAATGCGAATTCTAATTCTAAAAATGAAATCTACTTAAACATATATAAAAAGTAATCGTCAAAACCATTCCAATGAATCTAATGATGACACATGTCACCCCACTACTATGGTAACTGCCCACTACATTGCTCCATATCTTTGGCAGTTTCTTTATAGCATTCTGCATGTTGCATCGAAAGCCTTCGACAAAGTGGTTTTTCTAGGCAGCGTCAAAGTGCTTCGACGCATATCTTCATTGTATTGGCTTTTTCTTACTTTCTTCTTCCTTCGACACGTTAACATGCTTCCTCTTTCCTGGTTAGGTCGAACACTTCGTCTTTGACGATTTTATGGATTCGGTCTAAAATGCAAACCCATTATTAGCCTGGTCGAAATTTTCAGCTAACAAATTTCCCCCCAAAAGCCCAGTTTCGACAAAGATATGGTCGACCAAGAAGCTCATCCTTTTGGTTGGATTCAGACAACCTGTAATATCTGTCATGATCCCACTTTTGGCGCCATAACTTCCAACTCCGGTAACGATGACCTAGGACATGGGGATCTTCAACAACTTTGTCCTACCTATATAATTAGTTTAATTTGTTTCTATTTACTAACCATTATTCAAAAATTTGAAAAATATGTTGTTTCTTTCTCAGGGTTTTACAAAGTCGTTTCAAGGTTGAAATTCAGTTGGTTTATCAAGTCATGTGTGTAGGGGTGTTTCAAAGGCAAGCGTTTTATGGTTGAAAATCAGGGACCAACTCATTTTCAATTAGGTTTTGGCGTAGTGACATTGACGTTCATGCTTTAGGGTTTTGGAGGACAAGATCAATTTTATGGTTTATCGAGAGCAATCTGGTCATATCTCATTTCAAATCCCTTTTTATTCATTTCGTAATCCAATTATTTTTCCATTAACCATTTTTCTATTTTCTATATCTATTTTTTTAACCAAAAATTATTCAATTCAAAATCCATTTCTTCAATTTCCAATATCCATACACATTCCGTATCAAGTTCTATTTGTATCATCCAATTTATAAATGTTTATTCTTAATCCATTAATTATCATTACAAAGCTCATTATCATTTTTTAGTTCAGTATACTCCAAGAGTACTAAAGTCCATCCAATTCTAAACCATAAGCCCAATTGTTTTATTCACAACCATTTGTCCAAAAGAACTCAGACCCATATTCTATTTACAACCCAATTGTCATAAAAAAGAGAGAATACAAGCTCTACTACATGATGAAACCTCAACGCAAAAAACAAAGAAAAGCGCTGCAACTAATCATATTACCACACAAGCACAAACTACACAAGTAGTACCACCAAACCAGCACACCAGAAAATTTCTTCAGTCAGCCACAAACTTATACCAAGTCCTGCTCAATCTTGTACACATCACGCACAGTAATCCAATTTCCACAACATGTTGCAGCACAAAATGACATATTATTTTAACACTAAATGCAGAGATATTGCAAACATGAAAACGACAAACAAATGCAACTCCATGCAGCATCACACAAACAAATGACGGAAACGCATCATTCGCCTCCACTCGTAAATCACAAGCACATGAAAACGTACTACATGCAACACACTTCACGCCCAACAATTCCTGCATATTCCAGCTTGCAAAAAATGAATTTCCAGCTCACACCAATTGCCTCATTATTTCCCTAAATACCCTCTCCATAAAACTATATTAAAAAGTAAAATATCCTAGTCATCAATGACAAATACTTAATGATAATTTTTGTATCCTAATCATCATTGCCACGTATGCAAAACTGGAGGGGACCATTGATAACGAGAAAATGTATCGATTATATTGCTATGTTTAAATACCGTTTTATTGCATAATCGTCGTTTTAACACCCGATTCCTCGAGTTTTCCTTGCCATTTTGCAGGTACATCGTATACAGAGCTAAATCATGAGCCACAAGCAAAAGGAGCGAAAACAACCATAAAAAGATGAAGAAATGAAGAATGCTGCAAAACCTGCATATTTTGTAGCACTCACGGTCGTCACCTAGGCGTCACGACCGTGACACCCCAAAAGGAGCAATCACGACCGTGACATATCCCTCACGACCGTGACACTTATTTTACAAGGGACACGAACGTGATGCCCTTGTCACGACCGTGACAAGGGAAAAATAGGTTATTTGACTGAAGACTTGGTCATAACGTTACGCTGCATATGAAACGCCTATTTTCCAGCTGACCCTGTATCCACGTTCCTGGATTTTCTCAAATGCTCCTACGAGGCTCAAGCAACAAATTCAACCACCAGCCCATTTAATCTTCTATAAATAGCTTAATTCAATTGAACAATTTACAGAGTTTAGTTTATTATTTTCTTGCGGAAGCTCTGCCGAATTATTTTACACCCTTATTATTTTTCCAGCATTATTTTCATTGCTTTATTTTTCTTGTATCCAAACCTAACCTATAACAATTTCCAACATCAGGAAATTGTTATAAAATTTTATTTGTTTCAAAGCCTTCAGAATTTTTAGTTTATTTCCGATTCCGACAAATACTCCGAGCTTTCCAGCCTGTGGAAGAAGGAGTCTGCCATTTTTATTGTTAACCAGGTTTATATTAATTTGCAATTTTATATTTATGTTGAATATTTATTTTTCTGCCATGAATATTTCGTTTTATGTTTCTCTGCCTCTGTCTGGTTCAACAAAAATGAGTAGCTAATTACCTTAGGGCGGTATGTAATTAAAACAAACTAAATCGGTAAAATCAACTATAGGCTTAAAATAATTAAGAGCTTAATATTTTGGCTGATACTTTTTATTATAAAATCGACCTTTTTGTTACGAGAGTAAGGAAAGTGTATTAGGTTAGGTCAAGACCACGAGAGTGTGAGATTTTAACCAGATAGCTAAAGTTAGGCATTTAAATTAAACACAGCGAGAGCGCTTTAAAATAAATTAGAATTACTAAGTTTCCAAAAATTATCTCTAAACACTTATGGGCTAGCGAGAGCAGGCATAGGGCTTTAGGGGTAAGATCTGAGATAAGACCACGAGAGTGTGAGTTAAGGATATTTAAACTGGTAACCTCTACAGAATAGATTAAGTGAACCATCTTTATAAGCCTAGGTTAGATTGACCCGCCTAAGTTAGCATAATTACATACCGACCGCCTTAGAATTATTTATTAAACTTAAATTTAATTCCCGCCTTTAATCTTTAAAAACAACAAAAAATCGTGACAACCCTTCACCTTAGCTAAACTAGAAATTCCTCTAGCACTAAGTAACCATAGAGTCCCTGTGGATCGATAATCTTAAATATTACTTCGATAGGCTGTGCACTTGCAGTTAAGATACCGCTAGACACATAATTAGATACGTCTTTAGCCCATCAAGTTTTTGGTGTCGTTGCCGGGGACCTTAATTTAGTTACTAGTGCACTTTAGGGTAGCATTGTCTAGACTAAGGTAACAACTATTTTCTTTTCTTAATCTAAATTCCCGAGTGTATGCCAAGTACTCGCTCCCAAGGCGAAGACTTGCAACCTCTAATCCCAGAATCGGAACGCTTCTTACACGTAAGAAGACGGATATTCGATTACGAACAAAGTTACAATTCCAGATCTTCAAGTAGATCCACCTAAACCAGTCGTAACATCAAAGGATGCAGAGATGGCTGAAGAACAGAATCACCCACTCAAGTATTACGCTAGTCCTTCGCAAGCTGAACCGTATTCTAGCATTGCCGCACCGGCCATCAACCGAAACGATTTCGAACTAAAACCTTCGTTGATATCAGCCGTGCAACAAAATCAATTCGCCGGAAATCCTACCGAGGATCCGAACCTTCATCTCTCGATCTTTGTGCAATACGCAGATACCGTAAAAGCCAATGGAGTTACCCAAGAAGCTATTAGACTACGTTTGTTTCCTTTTTCACTTCGAGACAGAGCAAGAGCGTGGCTTCAATCTCTGCCTTCGAACTCAGTAACTACGTGGGAGGAACTAAAGAGAGTTTTCTTAACCAGATATTTCCCACCTAGCAAGACAGCTATGCTGAGAGCTCAGATCAACGGATTTAAGCAAAGGGAAAACGAATCACTTTTCGAAGCTTGGGAACGCTATAAGGATATGCTGAGACTTTGTCCACATCACGGATTAGTAGAATGGATGGTCATCCATACCTTCTATAATGGACTCTTGTACAATACAAGAATGACAATTGACGCTGCCGCAGGCGGTGCACTGATGGACAAAGAATATAATGATGCCTATGCACTTATCGAAAGTATGGCTCAAAACCATTACCAATGGGGAAGCGAGAGAGTCACAACTGAGAAACCAACAAAAGGAGGTATGTACGAAGTGAGTAGTATGGACCAAGTCAATGCAAAGTTTGACCAACTAAACCAAAAGATCGACAACTTGGCCATAACACCAACAGCCACTGTGGCTGCAGTAACACCTAACTGTGAGTTATGTGGAGTTCCAGGACATGAAGTTCCTGATTGTCAACTATTAACAGGAATTCTCACAGATCAAGTGAATTATGCTCAAGGAAACCCATACTCAAACACATATAACCCAGGTTGGAAGAATCATCTGAACTTCTCCTATAAGAATAACAATGCTTTATACGCACCAGGTCAAGCACCAGCTACACCACCAGGATATCAAAAGACTGCTCCTAATGTCCCTAGAAAATCGAACCTTGAATTGATGATGGAGAACTTTATAGCTAACCAATCTCAGACAAACAAGGACTTCTTAAACCAAAACATACACACTAGTGAGCAGATTAAACAATTAGTAAGCAAAGTAGATGCATTAGCTACACATAACAAAATGCTTGAAACTCAGATTTCACAAGTAGCTCAACAACAAGCACCTACCGCTGCACCAGCTGGAGTATTTCCTGGACAACCTCAACCTAATCCGAAAGGACATGCAAATGTCGTGATATTAAGAAGTGGCAAGGAACTTGACGGACCTACCGATCCAAGACTTGACAATCCAGCCATGTACCAAAAACCGGATAAACCGACTGAAATGGTGAACGATCTAGAAGAAAAGGAAGATGATAATCAAGAGGCAGTGGAGAAAGAAAAGCCTTATGTGCCTCCACCACCCTATAAACCACCAATTCCGTACCCTCAGAGATTAACAAATTCCAAGACGATGGGTCAGTTTAAGAAATTTGTCGAACTTCTGAAACAGTTGAATATTACTATTCCGTTTACAGAAACTATCACTCAAATGCCCTCGTATGCTAAGTTTTTAAAAGAGATCTTATCTAATAAGAAAAAGATAGAGGATAACGGAACAGTTACACTTACTGCTGAGTGTAGCGCCATAATTCAGAATAATATGCCTCCTAAGCTAAAAGATCCAGGAAGTTTCTCTATACCCTGTGTAATAGGAAAATTCGTCATTGACAAAGCTCTATGCGATTTAGGATCCAGTATCAGTGTTATGCCCTTAACAATTTGCAAAAGGCTAGACATGGGAGACCTAAGACCAACTAAAATGTTTGTTCAACTAGCCGATCGCTCTGTTAAATATCCTGTAGGCATACTAGAAAACGTCCCAGTACGTATAGGACAATTCTACATCCCTACTGATTTCATAATCATGGACATCTCTGAAGACTCCACTACACCTATCATACTAGGAAGACCATTCTTAGCTACCGCCGGAGCTATAATAGACGTAAAGAGAGGAAAGCTAACCTTTGAAGTAGGTGAAGAGAAAGTTGAATTTATTTTAACACAATTCTTACAATCACCAGCTATAGAGGATACATGCTATCTATTGGACGTAATTGACGAATGTGTAAGAGAAATGGAAATGAAAGAAACTACCTATTCTGAAATTATGAAAATTCAAATCCCTCCGATTTTCGAAGATAATAATTGGCGTGCACCATATCAGGATGATAGTCTAAGCGAAAGTTTAGCACTTACACCGGATCCCATGCCAAGTAAGGATAAACCTACATTAGGATTAAAAACTTTACCTAATAACCTAAGATACGAATTCTTAGACATTGAATGTAAAAGACCAGTTATAATAAATTCCAGTTTAGGAACAATCGAAACTAAGAAACTTTTAGATGTCTTAAAGAAATATCCAACTGCATTAGGATATAACATATCTGATCTTAAAGGAATATGCCCTTCAATCTGTATGCATCGTATTCTGCTAGAAGAAGATTGCAAAACCTCCAGAGAATCTCAAAGAAGAATTAACCCAATCCTTAGCACTGTAGTGAAAGAAGAAGTTAAGAAACTACTAGATGCCGGAATAATATATCCAATCTTTGATAGTAAATGGGTTAGTCCAGTACACGTAGTACCAAAGAAAGGAGGTATCACTGTTGTGAAAAACGCTAAAGGCGAATCGATATCACAAAGAGTAGTGACGGGACATAGAGTGTGCATCGATTATCGTAAACTAAACAAAGCCACTCGAAAAGATCATTTCCCACTACCTTTTATAGATCAAATGTTAGAACGATTAGCCAAGCATTCTTATTTCTGTTATCTTGATGGTTACTCAGGATTTTTCCAAATCCCTATCCACCCAGATGATCAAGAGAAGACTACATTCACATGCCCCTATGGAACGTTCGCTTATAGACGAATGCCCTTTGGATTATGCAACGCTCCTGCAACCTTTCAAAGATGTATGATGTCAATCTTCGCAGATTTTATAGACAACATCATGGAAGTGTTCATGGACGACTTCTCTGTATGCGGGCAAAGTTTTGAAGGATGCCTATCAAATTTAGAAATGGTGTTCGAAAGATGTGTAAAAGTAAACCTCGTGCTTAACTGAGAGAAATGTCATTTTATGGTCAGAGAAGGAATCGTATTAGGACACGTTATATCCGACAAGGGAATTGAAGTTGATAAAGCTAAGATAGAAGTCATAAAAGATCTTCAACCCCTAAAACCGTTCGAGAAATACGAAGCTTTTTAGGACACGCCGGTTTCTACCGACGATTCATCAAAGATTTCTCGAAAATCACTAAACCTCTTACTGGTTTATTAATGAAAGATGTTGAGTTCATATTCAATGAAGATTGTCTTAAAGCATTCGAAACTCTAAAGACAGCCCTCATCACCGCACCAATCATGCAACCCCCTGACTGGAGATTACCTTTCGAAATCATGTGCGATGCGAGTGACTATGCTGTAGGCGCAGTTCTAGGCCAAAGGAAGGAAAAGAAACTTCATGCGATTTACTATGCCAGTAGAACCTTAGATTCTGCTCAGATGAACTACGCCACTACTGAAAAAGAATTGTTAGCAGTTGTCTTTGCGCTGGACAAATTTCGTTCTTACCTAGTAGGAGCAAAAATAATAGTCTACACAGACCATGCTGCTATCCGATATCTATTAACTAAGAAAGATGCTAAACCAAGACTCTTGAGATGGATTTTACTCTTACAAGAGTTTGATCTCGAAATAAAAGATAAAAAGGGTACTGAAAACGTCGTAGCGGACCATTTATCTAGAATAGAAGGTATTAAACCCGAACAAATGCCGATTAACGATGATTTTCCGTATGAACAGCTGATAGCACAAATAGGAAGCGACCCAATCCAGTTAGACATAAATGAACCAGAACCCGTGGAAACAATCCAGACAACTATAGGACTGCCATGGTACGCTGACATTGTCAACTACCTAGCTGCAGGAGCTCTTCCACCTGATTTAACCTATCAGCAGAAAAAGAAATTCTTCGCAATCTCAAACATTACTATTGGGATGAACCATTATTGTTCAAAAGAGGACCCGATGGAATCTTTCGTCGATTTATTCCCGAAGAAGAAATAGAAGATGTCATTGCTCACTGCCATTCATCTCCTTATGGTGGACATGCAAGCACTTCCAAGACCTGTGCAAAAATCTTGCAAGCCGGCTTATTCTGGCCTAATCTATGGAAAGATGTCCACATCGCTGTTATAAATTGCGATCGGTGTCAATGCACCGACAATATTTCAAGAAGAGATGAAATGCCTCAAAAAGGAATATTAGAAGTAGAAATCTTTGACGTCTGGGGAATAGATTTCATGGGACCATTCCCATCATCTTTCGGTAACAATTACATACTCGTAGCTGTTGATTATGTTTCAAAATGGATTGAAGCTATAGCTTCTCCTACAAACGACACACGAGTAGTAATAAAGCTTTTCAAAAATATAATCTTTCCCAGATTTGGTGTGCCTAGACTCGTCATAAGTGACGGTGGCTCGCACTTCATTTCAAAAATCTTTGACAAATTACTATCTAAGTATGGAGTAAGACACCGTGTGGCAACACCATATCACCCACAAACAAGTGGACAAGTCGAAGTCTCAAACAGAGAAATCAAACAAATCTTAGAAAAGACTGTCGCCATATCTCGGAAAGATTGGTCATCTAAACTTAATGAAGCTTTATGGGCTTATAGGACCGCTTACAAGACACCCATAGGAACTACACCTTTCAAATTAGTTTATGGAAAATCTTGTCACCTCCAGGTAGAACTAGAACACAAAGCTTATTGGGCGATCAAAACTCTCAATATAAACTATAATGCTGCAGGAGAAAAGCGAATCCTAGACATTAACGAATTAGAAGAATTAAGGCTAGATGCTTATGAGAATGCTAAAATATATAAAGAAAGAACTAAGCGATGGAATGATAAACGCCTATCTAGGAAAGAATTTAGTGTGGGAGACGTTGTACTCCTCTTTAATTCAAGACTTAGGCTCTTTCCTGGAAAATTAAAATCTAGATGGTCAGGACCCTTTGAAGTAACTAAAGTGTTCCCAAGTGGAGCGATAGAAATTAAGGGTAGGAATAGTGAACCATTCATGGTGAACGGACAACGTTTAAAACATTATCATAAAGTTGAAAATAGAGATTATGCGAATAGTCTAAGGCTTTTAGAGTTGTCCACTAATTCCTCTGATTAATCTACACCTAAGCATTACGTCAGGCTTTTGACGATAAAAACAGCGCTTAGTGGGAGGCAACCCATTTACTCATTTAATCATTTAAATCATTTAAAATCATTTTCATCATTTTATTATTTTGTCATTTATCATTTTATTATTAGTTTATTTGTTTTGTCATTTTATAGCTTTATTATCATTATTACTATTATTGCCTTTAATTTATGCATTTTATTTCCTTATTTTTCCTTATTTTAATCTTAAATCACTTTTACAGATTTTCCAAAAGTCTTTTCCACTTTCCTTCTCCCCCTGATTTGTTTCCTCCGTATTTGCACTAACCATGGCTAACCAACCGATAAACCTTATGGAAACCAAATTTAGAGGTAGGAACCAAAGAATGAAATTTGAAGAGTTATCACAGAGGCCAATGGATTTGACCCTGTACCCGAATGATCTGACTATGGAAACCCTAGGTATACATGATAGCATCCTGTACTTGTTTAACCGACTTGGATGGGAGAATGCACTGATTCAACATAAGTTTGTGACTTACCGCGAGCTCACCCTTGAGTTCCTTAGCTCCTTAGTTTACCTACCCGAGCGCGGTTTTGGATTCAGGAAAGGATTTATCAGTTTCCGCCTATTTGGAATAGAATATGACTTTAACCATAAAGAACTAGCTGACTTATTAGGATTCCCTAGTGGACCCTTTGCTTTTACTACCACACAGGTAGAATTGATGGACATTGAGCTGGATTTCTTTTGGGGAACTTTAACCGGAAACTACCACCCTGAACCAAATAACATGAACAATGATGAGATACATAACCCAGCTATCCGTTACTTCCATAAGATCCTTGCCCACACCTTCTTTGGAAAAGAAGAAAACCTTACCGGAGTATCTAAAGATGAGATATTCATTATGTCTTGTTTCACTAATGGACAGCCAGTCAATGGTGTACCTTTCATGATGCAAACCTTCACCCGAATCCAAGAAGAACCTGAATTACCTATATTAGTAGGAGGTCTTGTAACCATGATTGCTGATGCCTTAGAACTTAGATACCAATTGCACAGGTGTAACCGTTTAGGTACCATCCGTCCTATGAATCTTAACTTTTGCTTTAATCGCCATATCATAAGGAATTTAGGTCATCCACCTTTCGAGTACCTAATCCGGAATGAAGTAGTAACCCTGTTCACACTACCAAACCATGCTAGAGTAAGTGTTCACAATAAGGATAATTGGCTTTATGAGTTAACCCCACCTGACTATCCATCTACTCCTGAAACACCTCAGTCTTACAAGATAAAAGATGATATAATGACCGATGTAGAAAGTGACCCTGAGACGCCTCCTGGTTACCATGACATTGACCACACTGACGAAGTGATTGAAACCCCTGAAGTGAATCAAGTAGATTATGCTAACAACTTAAAGAATATTATGAACACTCTTGAAGCTTACCAAACTGATATAAATACTGTTAAGGATGAGATTAAGAGCATGCGATTGGACATTATAGGATTAACTGACATAACATGTGAGCAATTCTACCACCTGAACTCCGCAATCGAAGATTTGAAGAAGCACTTTTGAAAATGCTGTAGTGATCTAGCTTATTTTATTTATTGTTTTCGTTTCTAGTTAATTTTACTTTTCGTAAACATTTTCGTACCGTATTTTCATTAATGTAATTTCATTTCAATTACCAAATGCAAAGCACTTCTAGTTTACAAATTTTTTCATTTTAATCAATTTATATGTTTTCAATCTATATACTGTTATGCTTGAATTGATTCATATTTTGTACAATCTCTCGTGTAAAGCAATTTACAAGTACTATATTGAAATTATTTATTATATGGTGTTTCTATTTAATATTGAGTGAGAAGTGATCAAAAATATTATATAAATTATATGAAGCGTGAGAGATAATGCTTTCTGGAAATTATTCAAGGAATTCAACCCTCACGGTCGTCACATCCCCCTAACGATCGTGACAAGCTAATTAGCGTGTCACGACCGTCATCCCCTTGTCACGACCGTGACAACCCTAATTATAGGATTCGTGAGAAACAGAACTGTTTCTTCTTCGAAACCTCTTCATTTTTCTTCTTCCATAACTTTCAAAACCACCAATTATCTCCTCCAACTTCCATAACCTCCCATTACCAAATTAAAACCCATTAACTTCTCCATTATCACCACACCTATCACATTCTCACCTTACAATATTTATCCGAACCATTATTTCTCTCATTTTATCACTTTTTCACAAAAATCCAAACTACTCATCTCCCACTCTTGTTCTTGCATGCAATGGAAGCTATTCAATTTAGAGAGGGTGAGAATGGAGAAAACCAGAGAGAAAGATTCATCCGATTCCAGAACCGTGGTGTGCAATCCACGCGTTATATCGACACTGTCTGTTTGAGAGAATTGGGAATGCTTAACAATGTCAAGAGCCTGCTTCAAAAAGTCGGTATGTGGGATCTTTGCAGTCAGCCGCAACCCACATTCGAGCTTCTGACATTGGAATTCCTAAGCTCGTCCCATTACATCACTCCCGCCGGTTCTCAGAGTCAACTCACCGGTTTCGCTAAGTTCAGATTTCATGGCCAGGAGTTCGAACTTTCGCAAAATAGGATAGCCGAGTTGCTAGGCTTCGATCACGGGAATGAAGCTCACCTCCGCGTGCCGGATAATTTCAGTGAAACCGCTTTCACCCTATGGCACGACATAACCAACACCCGTGCCTCATCCTTTCAGAGCCTGAATGCTACACATATCCACAACCCGGCGATCAAATATTTTCACCGCATCATTTGCAACACCATCTTTGCACGAGAGAGTAACCACAAGCTCAACTCCAAGGAGCTTCTGTTCTTGCACTGCGCTCTAAATGACGAGCCTATCAACGCTGCCCCGTTCATGCTGAACCATATCCAGTCCATTGCGTAAAGAGGCGCAACCCCATTTTACATTGGCGGCATTGTCACCACCCTCGCCATTCAGTTGGGGCTTGGTGACTTGGTCGTAAATCAGCCTTTCAGAGACGCCGAGTTCCTAACCAAGAACTATTGCAGGTCCGCACACTTGATTGCGCAGAGAGAGGATGGCAGGTATAACCCTGTTATCCACGGCACTGTTTATCACCACATTATTCTGCCGTCCCGTGACCGCATCGATCCGTCTAGCCGAGCCAACTGGCTCTTTGCTTTACCGGATGCTGCCGGCCACGCCCCCATTCACGATGATCAGGCCGATCCACCCGCGGACGAGATGCAAGACGCTATGGATGCAGCTGAGCCTGTCCAGGACATTCCCGAGACATCCACCCGACAACCTCCTGCACAGGAATACACACTTGAGGAAGTCCTCCGTGCGATTCATCAGCAAAACCAGATGAATGTTGCACTGGAGCGAAGGCAGAAGGAGCAGCATGATGCTTTACTCCGCACTATTGCAACCAACCAGACAGCTACTGATGAGAAGCTCGGAGAAATTTTTAGCGAGCTAGAGGCTTTGCGCATTGACATCACTACTATTACCGGTACCGATTCTGATCCTGAAGCGACTCCGACCAGACGCTCCCGCACCAGAAGCCGCGGCCGCGGTCATCAGTAGCCTTAGTTTTAGTTCTTATGTTTGTTTTTCATTTTCGTAGTTTGTATTGTACTTTTACCACTATTATATCACAACATTGAGGACAATGTCTGATATAGTGTGGGAGAGGTACCTTTCATTTTCCGCATTTTCCCTTTTTCGCACTTTTCCATTCCGTTGTATTTCCATTCTGTTGTATTTCTTTTCGTAAGTTAATGAAACGAGCAATTTTTGTACTATTTTCTTTAGTTTCAAACTTTCCCCGTTTATTTAGCCATACCGAAAAAATCTTTAATTATTCGCATTACCCGACTTACCTACAAAATCATAATTAGGAAGCTGAGAACGATTCAACAAGACCAATACAGTCTTGACACCTTAGACTTCCCACTTAAGCGATTCCGTTCCGATTATCGTTACGAGTACACCTTAAGTTTCAGTTCAAAAGTAACCCCTAGTAGTTTATACTAGCAGTCAGCACCTTCTGAACACAAACCACGTGGGGAGCCGATGAATATAAGCGTTTGATGCCTAATCTAAAATAATCCTTCATATCTCGATGCAAATGAAAAGAAATTGCACCAAAGTACACGGTCGCATATAAGAAACGAGAAATATGAGAAGGAGTCCATTGCGGGTTGGTTCAGAGGTACTGGTTCTGAACTTGGTAGGGCGTGCTACGGCTCGATCCCCCACAACCTCCAAATCGAATAATGTATGTAGGGTTACCGCACTCGTGTACCATACCCCGTGCTTAAAAAGGATCAAAGTCGCTAACCGGCTACTCCACTACGTGCGTGCTAAGGCAAAGGGCTTAATGTGATTGCGCTAGAATGAAACCGGGCGAAATAAGATCGAAAGACTCTAGGTGAAATCGTAAAGCAATTGCCGAATGTTTCGTTTAACGGGAAGTCGACGACTTAGCTTGTTGCTTGTGTCATTAATGTATCGTTAGTGTTTTTATCAAAGTACCGGTTTATCCGACAAAATGATCCCTCGTACGGTTTGTTATGTGTGTGCGTCGATAAAAACTTATCCGACAATTTTCAACCGACTATTTGCTTGAGGACAAGCAAAGGTTTAAGTTTGGGGAAGTTTGATAACGAGAAAATGTATCGATTATATTGCTATGTTTAAATACCGTTTTATTGCATAATTGTCGTTTTAACACCCGATTCCTCGAGTTTTCCTTGCCATTTTGCAGGTACATCGTATACAGAGCTAAATCATGAGCCACAAGCAAAAGGAGCGAAAACAACCATAAAAAGATGAAGAAATGAAGAATGCTGCAAAACCTGCATATTTTGTAGCACTCACGGTCGTCACGACCGTGACACCCCAAAAGGAGCAATCACGACCGTGACATATCCCTCACGACCGTGACACTTATTTTACAAGGGACATGAACGTGATGCCCTTGTCACGACCGTGACAAGGGAAAAATAGGTTATTTGACTGAAGACTTGGTCATAACGTTATGCTGCATATGAAACGCCTATTTTCCAGCTGACCCTGTATCCACGTTCCTGGATTTTCTCAAATGCTCCTACGAGGCCCAAGCAACAAATTCAACCACCAACCCATTTAATCTTCTATAAATAGCTTAATTCAATTGAACAATTTACAGAGTTTAGTTTATTATTTTCTTGCGGAAGCTCTGCCGAATTATTTTACACCCTTATTATTTTTCCAGCATTATTTTCATTGCTTTATTTTTCTTGTATCCAAACCCAACCTATAACAATTTCCAACATCAGGAAATTGTTATAAAATTTTATTTGTTTCAAAGCCTTCAGAATTTTTAGTTTATTTCCGATTCCGACAAATACTCCGAGCTTTCCAGCCTGTGGAAGAAGGAGTCTGCCATTTTTATTGTTAACCAGGTTTATATTAATTTGCAATTTTATATTTATGTTGAATATTTATTTTTCTGCCATGAATATTTTGTTTTATGTTTCTCTGCCTCTGTCTGGTTCAACAAAAATGAGTAGCTAATTACCTTAGGGCGATATTTAATTAAAACAAACTAAATCGGTAAAATCAACTATAGGCTTAAAATAATTAAGAGCTTAATATTCTGGCTGATACTTTTTATTATAAAATCGACCTTTTTGTTACGAGAGTAAGGAAAGTGTATTAGGTTAGGTCAAGACCACGAGAGTGTGAGATTTTAACCAGATAGCTAAAGTTAGGCATTTAAATTAAACACAGCGAGAGCGCTTTAAAATAAATTAGAATTACTAAGTTTCCAAAAATTATCTCTAAACACTTATGGGCTAGCGAGAGCAGACATAGGGCTTTAGGGGTAAGATCTGAGATAAGACCACGAGAGTGTGAGTTAAGAATATTTAAACTGGTAACCTCTACAAAATAGATTAAGTGAACCATCATTATAAGCCTAGGTTAGATTGACCCTCCTAAGTTAGCATAATTACATACCGACCACCTTAGAATTATTTATTAAACTTAAATTTAATTCCCGCCTTTAATCTTTAAAAACAAAAAAAAATCGTGACAACCCTTCACCTTAGCTAAACTAGAAATTCCTCTAGCACTAAGTAACCATAGAGTCCCTGTGGATCGATAATCTTAAATATTACTTCGATAGGATGTGCACTTGCAGTTAAGATACCGCTAGACACATAATTAGATACGTCCTTAGCCCATCAACCATAAAAATGCAAAGACCATCAAAATTAAGGGATCAGAATAACTGGTTTTGTAATAGGGGTAACAATTGTTTAAAATGTTCAAACTAGGGGACCAAAAGTGCATGTAAGCCTAAATTTTTTTAAAACTTAGAGCATTCTGATTTTTTTAACGAGAAATATTTGGGACTTTTGTTTTTCAAAAGTGAGTTATATGGCTAAAAAGTCTTAACAATTGACCACTCATTGACTATATGAAAAATGAGACATTTTATATTATCCTCAATACAATATACCGATTTTTTTTATTTGATGTGAGCTCATCACTTGCTTTAGGATCTTTCTTACGACTAGAGTAATTGTGCCCAATTAAAGAAGAAAAAAAAGAATTGTTGGAGTTTGTTTTCATTATATTGAGTAAGTAAGTGGTGGTGGAGGTAGATAAAAGAGAGAAATAAAATAAAAGGAGATTGTGTGTTTAATTTAAAATTTAAAATAAGTTTTTTATCTGACTACTAAATACAAAATTTACATGTTTTATAGATAGAACCTTTCATTTGGGGGAGTCCAAGAGAGTCGGGAGTACCAACGATATTATGTAAATAGATCATCTCTCTTATAGATCTAACATTTCATCCATTCATAGACAAATTGTGATTTTAACCACTTCTCACTCAACCTATGTATTTTTTCTTCTTCACTTATTCATGGATGAAACTGAGACAAAGTGAAGATTTGTCTGATCAAAATGGTATTTTTAATAGAAGAATTAGGCTTCTGGCATGCAAATATTGCTTAATACTTAATCTTTCCATATTCACAACATTGACATTTAATAATTCATATTATTATATTCATGTCTAAAGCTTTTTTTTTGTTATCTAAAGTCAAAATATTGAATATTATAACTTTTTTTAAAACTTTCACAAATAATATCGTTTTCCTATTTGAAAAGAGAAATTCCAACCTTCTATTTGACTTGAAGGAGCTTGAGACTCTTTACATATTAGTTGAACCCATATGTTTTAAAAATTTGAAGCCAACTTAATACATCCTTCAACCATGTGTTCTCTTCCTCACATTGAAGAGTAGTTTGATGATGTAAGATTCCTGGAATGTATTTCTCCTCGACCTGGTCCATGTAGCAACATAAAGAAACTTCAAAAGAAGGATAAGGGTCGATATAGAGGTTATTGAATGGTGGGGATCGCTCTTCGAGAGATTCTTCAAGGGTCGATATTATCCTAGAAGTTCAATCCAATAGGCTCAAGTTGGTTTCATTCCTAGTATTGTCAGTGCTAAGGATGTGGTGATGGTAGGCACCAAATGAATAATTGGCAATGGAGAGAAATTTCACATTTAGAGGGACGGTTGGATCCCAACACTGTCATGTTTTAAACCATCTAGTCATGCGAGGATTTTAAATCAAAATTCAAGGGTGTGTGATATGATTGACCCTGAGCTGGATGCGTGGGACTTGCAAACTCTCAATGATAATTTTGATGCTGACACCATGGCTCATACCCCTGGGACCCCCCTCGCTCCTAGATTACCAGGGGACAAGCTCATTTGTAATTTTGAATTTGAGGGTGATTATTCGGTGAAAAACCGCATACCACTACTTTGGTGAATCAAGGCAAAAAGGTAAGGTTGGCTCGTCAAATAAGGATGGATGCAAACTTTGGAAAATACCTTTACAAGTCAGGACAAAGAATTTTGTGTGGAGGGTAATTAAGGATATACTTACTATTATGGTTAATTTGAGAAATAAAGGAGTTAACCTTGATCCTTCTCGTCTCTTATGTCATGTGTGTCACTCCCAGGATTTTCATCCTAGTACAAACGTGAAAGTGGAGCGGAAAAAGAAAAAGTGTCGCCAACCAGACATTTTTATCCCACGAGAAGGGAAAGATAATGCTTCATAAACCAAGGGGAAGGAAAGAACGAGGTCTTATAAACCAAAGAGGCTGGGATCGAGAGTCTGTTACATGAAGGGAAGATATTAGCACCCCTTCACATCCGGTGTACTCGACGGGATCCACGCTTTCTTGTACTATTTCAAATGGTAAGAATAATCTACTGCTGAACTAGAAAGAGAGAAGGAATGGGAAAATGTAGGTAAAAGAAAGAAGTGTGCTCGAATGGGCCCTACCCCACTACCTACGTCTCAACGGGAATGAGAATCAGAGTCAACGTAGTTCCCCTAACTAGGGAGGAAATATGTTTGTTTGTGTTTTTTATGATTGAACTGCTTATGCCTATGCTCAAGTATTGCAGGCTCTCCTTGAGCGAGTGAGTTTACCGTCTTTCAAAAGAAAAGTCGAAGCGAGTTCTCTCGTTTAGAGTGAAAGAGATGAGAAGAGAATTCCCGCGGGAAAGATGCTTATTGTTGGTTTGAATTCTTTTATGAGCTTTTATTTGTGTTTGGCACATGAAAGTGTATTCAAGTCCCTTTCCATGGAGCATGTACTTCTTACATCACTCCATGATTAAATGAGGAAGATGCACACCCAAGTAAGGAGAAGATCCCAAATACTTGGTTCCAAAGATTAGGGCTCAAACACACTAGCCCATTGTATTTATTAAGTGTTTTTGTATTTTAAAGTGAAGAAGTGTTTTTAAGCTTTTCTTTATGAAAATGACTTCATATTTAGACTTGTACATCATGCTAGACAATTTAACATTACCCCAAAATGGGATAGATGCAAATTCCCCATGGAATAAGTCCATAACACAAAATGTAATTTCAACATTTATTAAGTATTTTTGAGTTGTTTTGAGATGAGAGAAGAGAAAGCACCAAAAGGATCTCCAAAGGTAAAATGTCTAAGGGATACTAAACCTAATGAATTTATCATTCTTGGATATCTTAGGTTAGTGAAGTTTTAAGATATCTATCCTAATGAATAAGAAGGAGAGAAAAGAAGAAGAAAGAGGAAGAAGAAAAGGATTAGAATACAACTTACTTCCATGAAGAAAAGTAAGTTACTTCTAAAGGGGGAAGTGATCAATTATGCAAATCAAAGCATATTAGATGCTTGAAAAAACACAATATTGAAATGTAAAAGGAGAGGTAGAGGTTGGAATATAGAAGCATTTCCACACTCCTAGAACTTACCAAAGCCCCTACAGGGTTAGCAAATGAAGCATAATAGTTCATAAGAAGTGAAATACAAGTTAAACACACAAAGGGAACAAATGAAATGAATATAAAGGCCTATGATCCTTAAAAGTCAGACCCTAACCCTAAATTAACTTTAAGAAGCTCAAGGAACTCAAACTAAGTCAACCAAGTGCAAAGAAGCACCAATGTGGCTAAGAAGTTATAAGGAATTGCAAATGAAGAAGTAAAGAAGCAAAAGAGTTCAAACATGGATGAAGTCACGTGAAAAGCACCAAGGTAAAAATGTTATACCAAATTATAAGGTCTAATATTACCATAAATTATCATACCAAAGTTCATGGACTAGCTCATGATAGAGTGGGAGATGAAGAGAAGACATTCACACATTCATAAGAGAATAAACAAGTAAGGCAAAGTACAAGTCAAAAATTAATGGATGACATGAGATGCTAAAATTAATTAGCATGCATCACTTATTAATGTCCTATAATTCTTATGAATGAGCATACAAGTCATGTTAAGAAGCATTCAAGAGGTTGATGGATTAAGATGAAGAAGAAGTAAGATGAATTAAGCATGTATCATGTAAGGAATGAACACAAGTTAAGATGAAATTCAAATGAGTAAAGATGATCCTAAGATGAAGAAGATCAATAGTGCATGATGAAGATGACATATTAAATATGCACATACAAGAAATTTAAGTTCACATGGCAAACAAGCTCAAACAATTCACATAAAGATGCAAAAGTGGTCACATTAGGTCAAAATGCTTCATACTTGAAATGAATGGAAAATGATGCAACATATCATACAGATATGAATGCTTATGCATTAATTCAGAGACATATTTTATGTATAATGCAAATGAGATGAAGGGTATGAACATGTTAGAAGCATACAAGTTAGCATAAGAAGCATGAGATGAAGGATGTGGAAGACTTAGGTCAAACATGTACAAAAGATGTATCATACAAACTAAAAGACAAACTCAAGTCAAATGGACCATAGTTGATCATACAATACCTATACGTATCTAAGAAAACATGAAAAACCCCTATAAGTGACTTCTAATGATGGCATAAATGCCTTCAAGCAATTAGGGTTAAAAGTGATGAAGATAGTTCATGAAACGTAACTTCATTTGCAAGTAATCAACCATACATCAAACCATGTTCTAAAATTGTTAAATTAAACCCCCAGGGACCTAAGTCATATGCTAATAATGTGTTAAAATTTCACACAAAAATTCACAAGAGAACTAGTTCAATTAATTGGTCAAAGTCTTATAAGGATCAAATAGAAAATATGCAAAAAAGAGGGACCAAAATGCCATTAACAATGATTTAAAAATATGAAAAAATAGTTTTTATAAGGTTTAATGTGTTATGGAGTGAATTCAAAAAGAACCACTTAAATATTTTTAATGATCTATGCAATATAATACTTTGAAGTTGATGTGTTAAGATTGAAACAATTTGAAAAGGAAATAAAAGCAAGTTGTGAATTTATGATGAAAAATCAAAGAAGTCAAAAATAAAAAATCACAAAAAAAATTTAAATGCTTGAACATGCTTCATGATTATTTGTATGAATTTTAGATGCTTGGAAATGATTTTAAAAAAATTAAAATGAAACTATGTGAAAATGAATTGAAAATTGAAGAAAATGAGCCAGGGGTGCCACACTAGCAAAACCTATGTTTAAAATTGGAATGGGCTCAGATAAGGGGTGGGGATAGAAGTCTGAGCCCAACCCACTCACACACGCAGTCAATAAGCTTTCTATGGTCTTCCGTCAAAACAGTGACTCCATACAAGCCACAAGATCAATCATGTGCGTATCATTAGGTCAACCAAATCAAGAAGTTAGCTAGATCTAGGGCTAAGATTAACACGCGCATGATAACTACTATGGAAGAACATGCAATCAGATTTATTGTAAATTATAAAACACGTGCCTCACAACCTTTCAATTTAATGTGCTTGCTTCATTTCAACCCTTGGATCACAAAAATGGATGCTCGGGATTAGATATGGTCTTATAAACCCTAAACCCTCACCGACCAGAGAAGGACCATTGGTCATCTTCTCTGGCCTATCTCCGGCCACTGAACCCTATCAAAATCTCCATAAATGCACAAAAAGTATACCAATCAAAAGAGGAACTTGTGCACAAGCCATATCCACACTCAAAATAACCATATATCATGTATCTAGAGAGAATCGAAGCAAAGAAGATTGCCTTAAAAATATGGATCTAAGCACCTAAGGTGCATATCAACTAAACAGAGGTTCCAACACTCCTATTGAGCTTCATGCAACACAAATCAAGCCAAAACAAATGAAAAAAAATCCAAAAAGTTCAGAGGATCTCAAACCTGAAGCTATGCATAAACTTGATACAAAAGAAATCCAGAGATCCTAGCTTGTTCTTGAGCTTTCAGAGAGCAAAATAAATGCTATAGAACTTTGAATCTTGAAGAATGCAGAGAGAAGCTTCAAACTGAACTTGATGATATGCTTTTGAATTTTCTAAAATCTTTTCTTGATCTTGATTAGGAGAACTTAAGGATGAAGAATTGATGAAGATGATGATGAATAATATGAAGTTTTGGCACCAAATTCAGAGAGCAAAACAGAGAGAATTTGAAGAATTTTGGAGTGAATTTGAGATAATGATGATGAAATGATCCAAAATCTGTTATGGATAAGATTATATACCCCTGGTTAACTGTTAACCACCTTGGTTAACAGTTAGAACCAAAGTTAAGTGAGGTGTAATGAGAATTAATAGGTGAAGTGAGACTTGGACATGTGAAGCTCACCAATTTGAAATGGAGCTCGTGGTAATGTTGTGATCAGGTGTATGGACACTTATGATGACTATGATGAGGTTTTGAGAATGAATGATGGTGATACACTATGAGTGTAGCAGCATGGCTTATGATGAAAGTTACTTCATTTGAATCTTTTCCATTTTAGGTACATGATATGTTATGTGTATATGCGTGTGTAGGGATCATGTTTAGCCTGAAATGGCAATGTATGAGGATTGTATGAAGTGTTTGATGCGTGTATGAATGAATCACGAAAAAACAGCTTATGAAAAAACGTCTTGGCCATCAAGAAAACAATATGCAACTTATGATCTTCAATGGAGGAAGGCTTCATGTCCAAGGCATCAAATGAAGAGTTTTTGTATGCAATTGAAAGATGATACATCATAGAGCAAGTTTGGTGTTAATTCAAAATAGAATTGAAGTCTTGAGATGCTTCAAAAATGTCATTGAACATGATCACACAAGACTGCATATGGGGTCTGAGGGAATGGGCGTGCCAGGCCAATATGCCTATGGGACATGATCAGTTATGCTACCCTTCTTTGATCCCTCATATCTTCCAAATGGTTTATCAGATGAAAAATTTCCAAACATCAAATTTGTAGAGGAGAAAAAGATGAACAACTTTGATGCTTAGAAATTTTTCATTGTAAGCTTCCTTGATAGAGAAAATTAGCTTGGAAGTTGGACACAACATGCAAACCAAGTGTTTATGGAAATTATGGCACATCTGGCTCGCCCATGCCTTGTCTGGCCAGCCATTTTGCCTTGATTCTTCCTTACTTTGATTGATCATAACTTCTTCCAATGAAGGTGTTATTGCTATGGATTTAAAGCTCAAGATGCGCTTTTTAATTAGCTCAACTTAGGCCTGAAGTTTGAAGCCTTTATCATAGAGAAAGAGAGCTTTCAAGTGAGGTGCAAAGTGACTTGAAACTTGCCATAAATGGAAACCCTAAGTTTCTATTTTAGCAAGGTTTATGATTTCTTGATTTTTCCATGATTCTCTATACTTTTCTTGATCAAATTTCTATCATTGAACATATTTAACTTGTGGAACATGATTTTGACCTCAAAAAGTCAGGAGTTGACTTTTTCCTCTGCATAGTTGATTTTCCCCAATTTCTTGATTTTCAAGTAACTGACCAATTGGAGAATGTTCCATCCCTAGATACTTGATATCATGTGGAAAACATTGAAATCAAGTTTGAACCAAAATTTCATTAGGAAGCCCTTTGAATCAGAAACCCTAATTTTGGAACCTTTTGTTAGGAGATGTTGCACTGCTTGAACTTCTTGATCAATCCACTTATTATGATAACTTGAGGATTAAATTGAGATTGTGTAGACCATAAGAGACCCTTGAGGCTTGTTGGGAGGCACTTGGCTCTTAATCTTTGACTTTGAATGACCATAACTTGCAAATCAACTGGTCACACACCTTAGGCCTCAACCAATGAATGTATGCTTTCTTTTTTCTTAATTTAAATGCAACACAATGTATGGAAATGGTATGCTAAATTGTATGAAATGAGAGGGAAGATTTTGGGGTGTTACAATATGGAGATGGAAACATCCTCCCGTATTTTTCTGAACTATCTTTTTTCTAAGCAGATGTTTTTTTGCTTCCCCATTAGGAGTGTGCATTCTAGACTACGATTATGGATTAGATTGTCAAGGCTGTTTCAACCAATAATCATGAAGCCAAAATATTCTTTCTCACTAGCTTTTGGAAAATTTGGAAGCCATAAATTTTGTTGTCTTAAAGACCAAATGGCCTAATCCTTGCTTGGTGGTGTAACACCCATCTAAACCCCGCGAATATTTGAAATACAATTTAAATAAATTAACAAATCATCAATCATAAACATGGGTGTCACATCTTCTTAAACATGTTACCTCAATGGTCCTGCTCTGTAACACGAGTTGCAATATAATTATAACCAAACAGTGCAATCATCATCAAACTAAACCATTTAAAAACTTTGCAGCGAATACTTGAGTCTCAGACTCTTTTATAAAATAAAAAAAATATATCATCAGAGGTAGTTCCAAAACATTCAATAATTCAACGTACTTCATGGTTATCATATCATAATTCCAGCTAAAACCAGATTATAACAAGGTTAGGAAATCTTCAAAACATCAAAACATAAACACATTCATAATCGAACAACCCCAACCCCGGTGTTACATATCAGAGCAAGACTCCCTTCATTCCTAGAAAACTAATTAAGCACACTTCGGAGCAACTTCTAGACTTCATTATTTAATCTTGGTTCACCTGCAAGTTACCCACATTTGAGGTAACAATTCCAAGCAGAAGGGGTGAGTAATCATAATTATTATAAAAAGAGATAAGGAAATAAACATCGTATAGAACACAATTAATCAATTACAAGATATCATCTTATACTTCAATATTAATAATAGCAACTACAAAAGTTTCATGTCAAAACGTCATACTTCTCAAAACATCACAAATACTTCACTTAACACAAACATCATGCAATGCTATAAATAATGAAATGCAACTTAATTAGACTCAATGGATACGGTACCGAAACATCATTGATGATTTACTCATCATTATCTCTAAATATCCCGCCAATAGGATCGATTCCCGCTTAGAACCAGGGCACATCATAGTTTGCACTTAACCCACACAATGGGATTAAGGTCATCACTAGACCTGAATGTCCTACAAAATCGTCATTGGATTTTCATCCTGCAAAACATCACTATACATCTTGTCCTATAATATGTTATGAATGCATGATGCGTACAATATATAAAATACGACCACGACTAGTAAAGACGCAACATCATTCATAAAAAATCATCATATTTTCTTAATATATTTCATACACGTATGTCATAGTTAACATATCATCATTCATCATAACAAACACTCAAACAAATCATTCAAGATATCATCATTCATCATGTTCTATTTACATACATCATACACATATATCACACTTAATCACATTCAACACACATCAGTTTCTATGACAAACACGTACCATTTACTCTTCACAATTCACATATTGATCCAGACATGTATCACATTGCAAAGTACACAAATACAAAATCCACCTTTACCCCCAATATTATTAATGGTTAATTAAACTCTTTTAGTGTTATTTTTTCTATAATATAGTATGTATCAGTGGCCTTCCAATACCTCATATTAATTGAGAATCAGGCTTACATGTTATAAAAAAAATATGTTTACCAGACCCAAAATAAATTACAGAATACAAGTGCCACATTTCACCCAAGTGGCTAGTGCCACCTTTATAAAGGAAAATAGTGGCAGGTGCCATCTAATTCCAAGTGGCCAATGCCACATTCAATATGAAGAAATGGTGGCAGGAGCCACCTGAACCTAGTGGCCAGTGCCACATAGATATTAGTGGTTGGTGCCACTTTTTCCCACATATCATGTGGCTTGTTCCACCTATCCATATCTATAGGGTGGCAACCACCACCCACCCTTTTCACCATAGTGGCTCTCGCCACCTAAACAATTTCCTGTGAGGGATTCCGTCCCCGGTCTCCAAATTCATGTTTCACCGATCCATTCTGTCATACCCCAAAATTGTCCTACTTTTATTTTTTTCTTATACCAAGCATCTGTATTGCTTCATGATCTTTATTTTAGTGATCATCCGCCTTTTGACCATGATCCTAAAAAAATAGGTCATGAAGGTTTTTTGAATGTGCTTATTGTGTTTGCGTGCTATTGCAAAGTGTGTTAAGTCTTGGTTAAATAAAGACAATCTGGCTTCAAGTGATTGTGAAATATGTGAAAAGATTGATCATACTTGGTCATATTTAGGAAAAGCATTGTTTTTCTTCTTAATTGATGCAAATAAGGTGCCAAGAGTATTCTTGGGTGTGAGATTTATTCTCGTCTAGGCCAAACCTATGTTTTTTTTATGCCTCAAGAGTTGCAATTTTCAACATGAAAATATTAAAATGGCATTTTAAACTTAAAGGAAATTGGTAAAAAATAAACTCTTGGAAGTTGGGTTATATATGGCTGTGATTGAGGGGAAGTTGCATTGCTTATGAATATGCAAGGGTGTTACGTGATTATATGCCTTGGTTCAGTTTGTGCTCTTGATTAAATCAAAAACATCAACTTGGATTAGTGATTGGTACATAATTGTGGTTTTCGTGCATCTTATTTTATATCTTACTCATTTTGAGTATTGAAGATTCATTTCACAATGGGAATGATTCTTACGCATTGAAACTTAGAGTATGCGTGCATGATATACAAATTTCAAGGTTTAAATGTCACAAGGATTTTATATCACATTCAAAAAACAATTAAATACAAAGAGCAAGTTACAAGCAGTCAAGTGAAATTTAAATGATGTTCAAGATTAAGTGCAAAAAAGTGGCTACAAATTACAAAGTTGAATGATTCAAGTTCTATAAGAACTTGCCGGTCCAAAACGAATCGTGAGTCAAGGATTCAAGAGTAAGCACATTTTTTGAAGAATTACATGTTTTATTCCAAGAAGAACTACATGTTTTATTCCAAAATACAAGGTCGTCGCAAACCATTGCTTGGGTTCAGAAGTCAGTTATGTAGGGGGAGGTATTAGCACCCCCTACATCCATCGTACTCGATGGGAACCATCTAAGTTTTCACGCGCGAAGGGATGTCTATACTTATGAATTACTTGCTAAACTAAGGGGTTTATTGATCCTAGGGGCTCGGCAAGGATTGAGATCCTCGTGCCTACGTATTCCCTCATGCAATGGGAAAGTCAGAGCTTCGTAGTTCGGCTTACTATGGGTGATTGGTTGTTCGTTTTATTACCTTTCTTAAAAAAAGGATTTAGGAGTCGAATTGCACTAAAGATTATGGGTAGACGTGATTATTCCGAACCATCAAGCCAAGCGTCTTGCAACGGAATAATCGGAGCGAGTAACGAGATGCTCATTATCCTTCTTCTACCACTCAAGGCTCGTGGCATACAATTCTTCTCATATTATTAAATTGTTTTATTACCTAAGACCGCTTGACGTTGGATCAAGGGTTTGGGTCTAAAGAAACATTTTGGTTTTTGAAGGTCAAGTGTGAGGCACAATGCGCTCAACAAGGGTGAATGCAAATGGAGGTTTTTTTGTTGTTTGTTAGCGAGGCACAATACGCTTGGCTCGCAAGGTTGGAAGACTTGATATATGGATTAAGTAAGCTAAAGACTAGTTATGAAAAACAAGCGCGATGCGTTGATTCGTTTGAGTTGAAAATGTTGAAAAAAGGTGTGAAGTGTAAAGTAGTGTTGATGGCGATCGTAGGGACGATCGACTTACGTGTGCAAATGAAGTGAAGTTCCTATGTATATTTACTTGGCGTTGGACCAAGAAATTCGCTTATCTTTGAAATGGTTTAGTCTTAGTGTGCATTCGTATTTTACTTAACAACTTATCGTCAAAGTGCAAAAGTAAATCACACAAGTAAGCATAGCATCATATCACAAGCAAGAAAGGTCGAGCATACACAAACATTCATCACACACATAAAAATCGAGCAAAAGAGAAAGGTTAATTAATCAAATTAAATATAAGTATTTAATTAGATTAATTAACGAAATAATTAATTGAATTAAATAAAACTATTTAAGATAATTAATCAATGAAAATGTTTTTGGTTTTTTGATATTCAAAAGAGAAATTAACCACAAGAAAATAGAGAAATTAAAATTTGAAAATAAAGTTAAGAAAATGTTTTTTTAAAATTTTTATGAAGATTTAAAGAGAATTAATTAATTAATTAAATTAAATTAAAATATTTAATAAAATTAATTAATTAATTAATTAATTATATTAAATTAAATTATTTAAAATAACTAATTAATAAAAATGTTTTTCTGTTTTTTTAAATTTTTATAAAAGAAAATTAAACAAAATCAAAATGAAATAAAAAAAGGAAATGGGCCAGTGTTATTAGTAAAGCCAAGGGTGTAGATAGTCAGAACGCAGGGCCCAATCAGTTAGACACCCATTCGTTGGTGAGAGTGTAATAGACCTTCGGTCAACTAAGTTGACTATAGAGAGCATTCACAACCGTCAGATCATAGTAGAGATTCTGGTCAAGGGGTCAAGTGTTGGAAGACCAAGTGTATACGGTGGATAACAGGAGAGGCATGCAGGAAAATAGACTAAGCCCTGAACCGGTGACAAGTGTCACCGACCTTTCATGGCCAACCAAGCAGTAACACGACGTGGCAGTTATTTCAAAACTAATGAAAATATCAAAATGGGTGAAGTCTTATTTCAAATGCATACAATTCTCTTAACGTTTTTCTCATACCATTCATCTCTCTCTCAGAAAACTCATCGTAACCCTAATTCGGTTCAAACGGAGGAAGTCGGTGGCTGACGGCGGCGCCACTGCCTCCTCCGACATTTCGTCATCACCAAACACAAAAACATAAACATAAACCCCCTCTATTTTTCAATCTAAACACGAATCCAGGTTCAGTTTTTTTCAAAAACTTAAAGACATGATGGGATCAAAGGTTTTAGAGTCAACATATAAACTTCAACTTCACAATCAAACACAACAAGGAAAAGTAACGAAAAGACAAGTGTAAACCAAGGCTTAGAGAAGATAAAGGCAACGAAGATAAGATACTAACCCTTGAAGAACTAATCTCTGAGGAATCAAGTACTCTTTTCTAAATCTTCCTCTCTCTTTGGTTTGCTCCGTCTCTTTCTTCCTCTTCTTCAAACTTCTTCTCCTCTGATTCTGTTTTAAATGCTTCTTCTTGCCATTTCTTGTATGTTTTCTTGTTGTTGTGCGTTTGCTTATTGTTGTTGTTCTATGTGTTGATGTTGTGCTCAAGTTAGTTAGAGTTTCAATGAGAAACTCTGAGCGATTTTAGACTCAGAGCCTTTTCTTTGAATATGGTTTTTTTGGAGGAGTATTTTCTGCGAGTTTATGTTCTCTGCAGGTTTTTTTTTGTGAATTGATTTTTTGTGTGTCCTCGGTGTGTTTTTCTGTGTAGGTAGGTGACTAGGGTTTTTCTCAGGTTTTTGGTAGTCTCTGTGTATTTTGAGGCTAGGGTTTTCAGGTGGCTCCCTTTTTATGTGCCAATGATTGTATTTTTATAGAGGAATATTGAGGATCTTATACGTGTGAGAAATCATGTGAGGCAACATTCTTTTGGTACGTGAGAGATGAAAATCGTGTGAGGATGAGCTGTAAATTTTGCAAACCGTTAGAGGGATTTGCGAATGAAATTGTATGGTGGGACCTTTTGGCATAGTGACAGGTTGCAATTCATTTGTCTGTTGTGATCAGGAAGAGCTTCTAGAAAACTTATGTGGTCCCTGATGAAATTTCACAATCACATTTGATTTTCACTGAGTTTCTTTTTATTGCCATGAAACTGAGTCCTTTTACCATTGGATTATGATTTTACATAGCTTTTTACTGTTGTTGAATTCTTGTGAATAGGTGGAACTGATTTTATTGTTGTGTTATCGCAGTGTTTGTATTCTGATGTAACATGGCCCTATTTATGATTTTCTTCATTTTGGATACTTTTGGCTTGCCTTTAACCTCACAGTCTTGTGGTATGTTCCTTGCAACAGTTGGATTATAATTTTTTTTCTGAATTCATATGTGATGTGAACTGACATTTCTGTAACATTTATGAATCTTGATGATTTGTTGCATACCTGAACTGAGCTCAACTTGTGTTTGATGTAACAGGGTTATCTTTTAACTCTCTTCCTCCTTTGAAAACATGTCTCAATCCATAGAGGAAAGGCTTGGAGATGAAGCTAGAATTGGGAAGAAACTTGAATGATGATTGTTGGGAGAAATCTTGTGAATAGGTGGAACTGATTTTATTGTTGTGTTATCGCAGTGTTTGTATTCTGATGTAACATGGCCCTATTTATGATTTTCTTCATTTTGGATACTTTTGGCTTGCCTTTAACCTCACAGTCTTGTGGTATGTTCCTTGCAACAGTTGGATTATAATTTTTTTTCTGAATTCATATGTGATGTGAACTGACATTTCTGTAACATTTATGAATCTTGATGATTTGTTGCATACCTGAACTGAGCTCAACTTGTGTTTGATGTAACAGGGTTATCTTTTAACTCTCTTCCTCCTTTGAAAACATGTCTCAATCCATAGAGGAAAGGCTTGGAGATGAAGCTAGAATTGGGAAGAAACTTGAATGATGATTGTTGGGAGAAATCTTGGACATGATATGCCTTGCTGCTATCAACCTTCATTGATTGAGGACAATCAAACCAAACTATCTTGCACATCTCATAGACTGTTCAATGTGATATATTTCTGTAGAGCATAAGGTTCAAGAGGAGCCTTTTCAGTGTTGCAGACAATTTGCCAATGCCTTGAGCCAACTGTCATAATATCCTTCAAGTATAAAAGGAAATGGCGCGGTAATGAGTGTAGGTAGCTTGATGGAAATACAGTCAACAAGAATTTGTCATGGTCTCAAATACGGTAAGATCTGAAGGCTTGCAATTGTACCTGGTCTCTCAGGCATTTAGGACTATAGTGTTATCTTGTATTTTGGAATAAAACATGTAGTTCTTCTTGGAATAAAACATGTAATTCTATAGTGTTATCTTGTATTTTGGAATAAAACATGTAGTTCTTCTTGGAATAAAACATGTAATTCTTCAAACACCATGCTTACTCTTGAATCCTTGACTCATGATTCTTTCTAGGACCGACAAGTTCTTATAGAACTTGAATCACTCACTCAACTTTGTAATTTTGTAGCCACTTTCTTGCACTTAATCTTGAACATCATTTAAATTTCACTTGACTGCTTGTAACTTGATCTTTGTATTTAATTGGTTTTTGAATGTGATATAAAATCCTTGTGACATTTAAACCTTGAAATTTTATATCATGCACGCATACTCTAAGTTTCAATGTGTAAGAATCATTCCCATGGTGAAACGAATCTTCAATACTCAAAATGAGTAAGATATGAAGTAAGATGCACAAAAACCACAATTATGTACCAATCACTAATCCAAGTTGATGATCTTGATTTAATCAAGAGCATAAGCTGAACCAAGGCATATAATCACAACACCCTTGCATATTCATAAGCAACACAACTTTCCCTCAATCACATCCACATATAACCCAACTTCCAAGAGTTTCTCTTTTACCAATTTCCTTTGAGTTTAAAATGCCATTTTAATATTTTCATGTTGAAAATTGCAACTCTTGAGGCATAAAAAAACATAGGTTTGGCCTTGACAAGAATAAAGCTCACACCCAAGAATACTCTTGGCACCTCATTTGCATCAATTAAGAATAAAGACAATGCTTTTCCTAAATATGACCAAGTATGATCAATCGTTTCACATACTTCACAATCACTCGAAGCTAGATTGTCTTTATTTAACCAAGACTTAACACACTTTGCAATAGCATGCAAACACAATAAGCACACCCAAAAAACCTACATGACCTAAATTTTTTGAGGATCATGGTCAAAAGCCGAATGATCACTTAAAGAAAGATCATGAAGCAATACAGATGCTTGGTATAAGAAAAAATAAGTAGGACAAATTTGGGGTATGACAGATGCCCCTATTTAATTGCCTTGGACCCAAAGAAGTGAACTGCTGCATGGCGTTCAAATTTTGGGTAAAAGTCAATTAGATATAAGAAAATCCTAAAATTTGTCTGACAATAAAGAAAATATGCAATGCAATAATAAGAGATATGAGGATGGGATGACAGATTGTACATAATGTCTAAGATTCTTTGAACTAACAAAGCAGTATCTCAATTTACTGTATCATTTTTTTTCCGATTGCGCAAAGCAGTACCTTATCAATTAAGGTTCTCCGATGATAATAGACCAATTTCTTGACATGAGATTCACTAATCCAAGAAAATCGACACCTTAACAATAAATTCTCTTTAAGGATACTTTGAGAAGTATCTCGAATAATGGCACAAGATTTCCTAGATCATGCGAAACAGTTCCTTTAAGTCAAGGCTTTTCGATGATACTAGAACAATATCTTAACATGAGATTCTATGTGTCTCGCGAAGCAGTTCCTTAACAATAAAGGCTCTTCGGAGAATGCCAAAGAAGTATCTCGAACAATGATATTCTCTAATCCAACAAAGCAGTTCCTTAACAGTAAAGGCTCTTTGAGGATACTAGAGCAGTATCTCGAACAATGAGATTCTCTAATCCAACAAAGTAATTCCTTAATAGTAAAGGCTCTTTAGGGATACTAGAGTAATATCTCGAACAATGGTATAATATTTCCTAGATCATGCGAAGCAGTTCCTTTCAGTCAAGGCTCTTCGGTGATACTAGAACAATATCTTAACAAACATGAGATTCTTTGGCTCTTGTGAAGAATGTAATTGTTTGTAGTTTTGATGTAAATGATTTATTTATGGTGATAATCGATATGATTGTGTTTGATGACATTTTTGCTTTCAGGAAAGAATGTTATGCATGATGCATGTCATGCATGTGACAATGCAAATGATTGGATATGTTGTAGATAGTTTTTTTTTGTAGTTGCCAAGAATATTGGACTTTGGAAGGATGCCACTCCACTAGTGGACTTTTGAGGGGTTCCACGTCACATGTGGACTTTTGAAAGGTGCCACATCATGGGTGGACTTTTCGGTTTTTTAGTGGTTTTGAAAGCAATGGTGAAAAGACTCACTAGGTATCAACTCGGGGTTGAGAAAGCAAAGGTATCAACATGGGGTTGAAAAGGTAAAGGTATCAACACAAGATTTATTTTGATGATGTGAAAGTGTGTGACGAATGGATCAGTTATCCAAACGTAGAGCTGATTCAACTAGTGATTTGTGAAACAACAAGGAGACGATTAGAAAATCTTTTAGGATTCAGTTTACGCAACCTTGCTGAAGTATGATTTCACAATAAACCCTACTTCAATTAGGTCTTTCTAGAGTTGTATCGTGGCCTGGTTCACAGTTATTGAAACAAAGGATATAGGCTTAAAGTTTGATTGGTACTCACCCCTCTTCGTGATGTTCTCCAGTCCTACATTCAATTAATTGACACATGCATTTGTCTCCCAAGAGAGCTTGAAAGTGTAATGATTGAAGATGATTATTCAAGATTTTCTTGGAATGGCAGTCACCTGGTTCGATTTTCTTTGGATGTTAGTGACCCTTTTGGTTTTGGATTGTATGGTCACTACAACTTATTTTGTTTTTGCTCGAGGATTTGAGGACCTATTTCTATTGTTTTTCTTATTGATCCCTAACTTTGCATGGACCATTTTTTGAAGTTTTTTAATCCATCGGGATTTGCCTTAATTTTTCCTAAGTCTCTTATTTGGGTGTTTGACTTATAAAGCTTTCAATTTTTTCTTTTCTTTGAAGGATTTGTGACATCCAAGTCATTGGTCATAGATGATTCCCAGGAGGAATATTTCACCTTGTATTTTGGACGCGTAGTTAGGTTAACTGAATACTACCCTGCTCCAGGTTAAGCGTAAGGATTTTGAATATCTGAAAGAAAATTCTAATTCTAGGCTCGAAGTGGTTGTCTAGGGATTAACTCATTATCTCTCCAGTGTTTGGGGATTTGAAACAGTGCTTGTACATTGTCAACAGGGTTCTTTCTGAAAGCATGTCACCAAAATTATGGGTATTTTGTTTTCATCATCCTCCCTCAAATCTTTTCTAAACAATGTGATAAAGGAGGTAAAGTGCATTTTTTGTGATTTTTGTTGTTGTAATAAGTGAGAAAATGTGAGTGAATACGAATGGATATATTAGTTCAAAACATGCATGTTTATTACATTAATATTACCATTAAAGACAACAATGTCTAAAATCAAGTAGCACTTAACAGAAAAGAAAATACAAATGCAAAAAATGATATGAGTTAAAGACTGCCAATATTGAGGAACTGGGCTTTGATTTGATGTTGGGAAGTATTCTTTAGAATTTCTCTTCAAGATCAGTTTGAGAACCATCTTCACATGTACTCTCAACAACTTCTTCCATGACATAGATTGATGAACCCGCCTGACCAAGTGAAGGATTGTTGATTTGACGATCTTAAGGCATAAATGAAATTAACTTGGAATCAATCAGATCCTGCACCTTATCCCTGAGTAATTTGCATTCTTCGGTTGAATGTCCTGGTGCATTGGCATGAAAACCACATCGAGCATTAGGGTCAAAGCTTGGCGGATAAGGAGAAGGAACTTAACCCAGTCTCTTTGTCTCTACCAATCCACTATCAATCAAATGTGGCAGTATGTGAATGTATGGCATTGGCAATGAATCAAAATGCCTTTTTGGTCTTTTGGCATAGTAAGGACACTGTTGCAGAGTATGTTGTTGTTGCATTGGCTTTTGATGTGCAACCTGTTATCGATACAGATGATATCCTCTATTGACAGGAGGATGCTGACCATGTTGAGGGATTTGTATCTGATATGGGAATCCATAAGCTTGCTGGCCCTGAACAACTGACCTGCATGGATATTGTTGATAAGGCAATGGAGGTGGAGCCTGTGGAGCTTCCCAAACTGCATTAATTTCCTCTTCTGCTTCTTCCTATTGGGAATTGACAACCGATTCACTTTCACTAGCCTGGACGTCCGAGGTGCCTTGTACTTTTCTACCCTTGAGTAGGCTATCAATTTGTTCTCCCACTGACACCAATGGTGAAAAGACAGGAAATGAACTGCCTATCATCCTTTTGATGTACGGGCTCTAAAAGGTGTCCATGAATAATCCAATCAATTCTTTCTCTAAGATTGGTGGTTGAACACGGGCATCTAACTCTCTCCATATTTGAGCATACTTTCTAAATGATTCATCGCTTTCTCGAGATAACCCTTGCAACTGTATGCGGTTGGGTGCCATGTCAAGATTGTAGTCATACTGCTTCAAAAAAGCACTGGACAAGTCCAACCATGAATGGATGTGGCTACTCTTTAGCTGCGTGTACCAACTCAATGATGCTCCACTCAAACTATCTTGGAAATAGTGAATCATCAGTTTGTCATCCTTACTATGAATGGTCATCTTTCTGCAAAATATCACCAAATGATTCTTTGGACAACTATCTCCTCCATACTTCTCAAACTTTGGCATTTTGAACTTTGGAGGGATTACCACGTCAGGTACTAAGCACAATTCAGAAGCGTTCAAACAAAAAGCATTATGTCCTTTTAAGGCTTCAAACTTCTCTTCCAACACACGACATCTTTCAGCAAACTTAGGATCTTGAGGTTGTTCAGTATTCACTACCAGGCTTGCCTCTTTGGAATTAGGTGCATAGAATGTAAAGCTATTATATTCTACACCATCAACGGATGAAGAATTCCCATATTGGATAACGTGACATTCTTGTGCAATAGAATTCCCAACTGTCGTTCGTTGAATGGTGTCCTCTCTTTTTGCCAAGGCTATCATGGCCTCCACAAGTTGGTCCAACTAGTTCTTCATTGATTCCACATCTCCTCTCAATGTAGCATGGCTTTGCTCTAACGGATCCATGGTCCTCAAAGTTATTTCAAGTCTGATACAAGTGTCGAGAAATCAACTGCGGGTTATAAACAAAGAATGAATGAGTTTTTTTTTTGTTTTGGAATGAAATACAATGCATATGGTATGAAAATGAAATGCAAGGTCTAGGATCATATGACCAGCTGTCGCTCCCCGGATTTCCATCCTGGTACAAATGCGAAAGTGGCGCGGAAAAAGAATAGAGTCACCAGTCAGGCATTTTTATCCCGAAGAAAGGGAATGGTAATGCTGCACAAACCAGAAGAAAGTAGAGGAAGGACACAGGTCCTGCAAACCAAAGAGACTGAGTTCGGGAGTCGGTTACGACCTAGGAAGGTATTAGCACCTAGATCGTCCGCCGTACCCGACGGGATCCACGCTTGCAAAGATAACTATTTCAAAGGGTGAGGGTATGAAAGGTTCTGCAAAGAAATGAAAATGAAAAGAAACTGGAACTGGAAAAGAACTGAATAAGAGAACAAAGAGGAAAAATGTAGGGAAAATAAAGATTGTGCTCGAACGGGCCCTACCCCGCTGCCTACGTACCTCATCAGGATAATGAGGATCAGAGACGCCGTAGTTCCCCTAACTAGGGATAACAAGGAAATTGCTTGTGAATTAAGGCTTGAACTGTCTATGCCATTGCTTAGGTGTTGCAGACTCGGACGACGAGTGCGTAACCGTCTTGCAAAATGATAAGTAGGAGCAAGTTCGCGTACAGAGCGAATGAGATGAGAAAAGAATTCCCGAAGGAAAGACGCTTATTGTTTGTTTGTGTTTTTTAGAAGCTTTTATGAGTGTGTCACAAGGAAGTGAACTCAAGCTCTTTTCCATGGAATATGCACTTGTCACTACATTCCAAGATGGAATAATAGAACAAACACACTCAAGTAAGGAGAATATCCCCAAAACTTGAACCCAAAGATTAGGGCCTAAGCTCACTAACTCATTAACTTATTAAGTGTTTTTGGTATTTACAATGAAGAAGTGTTTTTTATGCTTTTCTTGGTGAAGAAGATACCTTGATCAGACTTGTGCATCACAAGGTAAACTTGTACTATCCCAAGATGGGAAGACTACAAGCACACCTCATGGGATAAGGCTATTGCTCAAGGTATTACTTCAAACATTATTAAGATGTTTTTTATGGTTATTAGATGAGAATATAAGAAGAACCAAAAGGATCACAAAGGTGAAAGTCTAATGGGGGACTAAAGAAATCCTAAGTGTTGTCATGCATGGGTGCCCTAAGGTTAGTGTGGTTTTCTATCCTAATGAAGAAGGAAAGAAGAAGAGAAGAAGAAGAAGAAGAGAGATGAGTAAGGCCTAAGCCCAACAAGCAAAGAGTTAGTACAAATAAGCAATAAGAAGAAGAGGTGAGATTTGGATATGTGGAACTCAACTTCCACACCTCACACTTACCATAGCCCCTGCAAGGTTAGTAACAAGCATACAAATGAAATACAATGAACAAGATGACATACTAACATCATACAAACAAAAGTGAAATGATATGTACAAATGATCAATGGATATGCAAGACAAAAGAATGAGGAATAAAGCATACAAGACAATATGATGCAACATGAAACAAATGACAAACACATGCAAACTTAAGGAAGATGCAAAGCAAATATGCACAAACATGGACTCAAAGCCCAAGACCAGAACCAAAACAAATCCAAGAAGAGCTTAAGAAGCTAGCAAGATTAATAGAAGAGACACACAAGACCAAACAATCACAATATGAGGTGAAAGAAGCAAGGAGATGAAGTGAAAACCCTTAAGAAATGAAAGAACTTAAAAGGGAAGAAAACACAAAAATTTCTAAGACACAAACCCTAAGCTAAGATCAGAATGGAACCCATACCCCAAAGAGACCCCAAATGAGAAGAAGAAGTTGGCACAAGTGCCCTTCTAAGCTTATAAGAGAGCTAAAGATCAAAAGGAAACAAAACGGGACAAGGTGAGAACAAAAATTCAAATCAATTCAACAATGCATCTAAAAATTCCACAACTTAAGTCAAATGATCCTCAAACATGATATAACAATGAGCCAAAAGGATTGGGAGAAATTCATAAGCTAGATAGGTCAAATGGATGCTTAAACATGAACTAGGGTTAATAACTTCCTTCACAAGTCAAAGGACCAAGACCCAATGAAAAAGTTCTAAAAATAAGGGGGAAAATCACACAAGAACTAAAACATCTTAGGAATCCAAAGAAAAAAGAATTAACACAAAAATCAAAATAATGAACTCTATAGAAAATGAACAAGACAGATTGCATCAAAAGGACTTAAAAAGAAATTAATTGGAATGAGGAATTTATTGACACGTGTAAAATGGGAATAAATGGAAAATAAAAATGTAGAAAATTAGGGAAAACTCAAATGAAGACTCATGAATATTTTTGGAATTTTTGGATAATTGGAACTATTTTTAATAATAAGAAATCAAAATGGATAAAAGAAATAAAATGAAAAAGAAATTAAAAGAGAATGAGAGCTGAGGGGTGTGAAGAGCAGGGGTATTACGTTCAAATTGTTTGGGTTAAATGAGGAGGGGGTGCAAAAATCAAGTTTGAGGCCCAGATCCTGCGCAGGCTCATGTGAAATAATATGGAAATTCAGTGAAAAAACAAAGAAAATACAAGAGCCTTTGGATTAATCCAACGCATGCTGAAGACAAGCTCATTAAATGACGTGGACCAAGACTGATTTATGAATGGAGAGACCACAATTGTTATGGTGGGTGCGTAACAAATTGAATTAAAATAGAATCAGAATTAACACGTGAGAGAGAGGAGGTGTGCTTGAACGCGTGGCAATATCCAGGGCGTTGGTGGACAGATTTGATAGTTGAGGTTCATCTTCAACCTCACATAATCCCTAGCTCATGAATGCAGTTTCTGGTGACCGGAGCTAGGGCTCCGGCACCGGAATTCAAACCAGATGCGCAAACAACAACAAAAATAAAAGAAAGGCTCAAGATCCACTAATTGACATGCTCTGAATTCAAATATGACATTGAAAATTGCAATAGATCAATGGATGTTACAAATCGAACCAAAACAGTTTGCACCATGAAAAATGAAATCCAAATATCTCACTCAATATTGCACTAAAATAGAAACCAAAACTTGCAGCATACTCAGTGAACATCAAGGATTAATATGCACATCAACCTTTTCATTTCCAGATCCAAAGATTTTGAACCATACCTGAGTTGCAGATCTTGATTCAAGGTGTTAGAAGACCAAATAATGGATGCAATTCACTCCTACTTCACTCTAGATGCAAAATAAATGCGTCTAAAGCCTTGAATGTGTCTAGATCTGAAGCTTTGCCAACACCTGCCCTGAAATGGCAAGGTTGTTGATCTTGAGAGAGAGCTTGAATGATGGTGTGATTAATGATCCTTAGCTTGCACTGATAAAAAATCCACAATTTGTTTTGAGATTGAACAAGCGTGTGATGAGAAATGAGAGAAAATGCAAGTTATGCATAAACTTGGAAATGAGAGAATGAGAGAGAGGTGTGCAATTCTGAAACCCTAGCTTGTTAAATATGACCTCACAATCCAATGCTGAAAGAATGAAAAGGTTTGCACGTGTGAATCAATAGAATTTGGTGATCTTGCAAATTTTGCAATTTGGTGTGAGAGCATGCAATCCTCATTCTTTCCTTGGCCTCTCAGCACATGTGCAATTCAAATCCAACCCTTTATTATAATCCAACAAGTCCTGGCCCTAAGATCAAGGTTGTCACACTTTCTCCATGATTTTGCAAAATATCCACTTTTGAAGCAACTTTCTTGTGGTGCACGAATTTGTGGTATTCTTTGGATCAAAATGATCCAAATGCAATTTGTTTTAACATTAGAAACATAATTGATCTATACCAAGCCTTGAAAATAAGTTTTTAAAACTTTTTGCTTTTGTGCATGCATGGAATTTTTTGGATTTGCCCTAATTTGAAGCACTTTTTCGAAGGGCCTATAGGACAAACCAAGAATCCCATGAAAAAGTACTTGTAATTTTTGAAAACGGGAGCCCTTAATCTCCAACTTTCATGTTTGACTTTGGTCCATTTGAAGAATTTTTTGATCATGTTAAGCTCACTTGAAATTTAGGGCAAAAGTTGCCAAAAATGGAAAATCCTTAAAACCAAGTTTTCACCAATTTTGCAAAAAGCCTCAAATCTCCATGATTATTGATCTTTGAACATCCCAAACCTCTTATAACATTGTAAGGACACCCCTTGGCAAGAAAAAGTTGGTTGGACCCCTTGAAATCACATAGTTGACTTTTTAAGGGCACGGTTGACCAATTACTTCATCTGCAAGCAACTGAGGAATTTCTTGACTTCCAAATGGAATTTCTCATGAAAATTGGTACCTAGGATCCTCTTGACATATAGAAGACTTTTCCAAAATTAAATGGCCAAAGTTGTGAAGTTTTGATGCTTGAATCTCAAACCCTAGTTTAGGTGCCTTGTGTAGGAGCTTTGCCTTATCCTGGAATCTCTGATGATCATGCAATCTTATGAGCTTTTAAAAATGAACTTGATCTTGTAAATGGAGTGTAGACCCCTCATAGGACTTGTACAAAACCATTGGGACCCTTGTCATAGCTTGTGATTCCTCAAGAACCTCCACAGATGATCATATGCCTAATGCTAGGTCATGAAGAATGTTATGCCTCATCTTTCCATGCTAGGATGCTAAGAGAATGATATGTTCATGATGATAATGATGTGATATGATGCTTAAAATGAAGGGGACAAATTTGGGGTGTTACAGCTGCCCCTATTCAAACAACTGTTAATCTGAAAAGGACGGTAGCACGGGCTACCGACCGTTTAAGATAAACTGTGGTTGAATACCAAGAAGACCTGAAATTTGCACTCTGACGAAGAATGAAACACTGGGAAATAAACCCAACCAAATGACGCTTTGGTGATTGAAGCGGGGAGAAATCAGACGAGCTTCTTCCAAGTTGAAACTGTTATCTAGAATCAGAATACTTTGACAGACGAGTCTTCAAACAATCCTGTGACGCCAGGAGCTGGACATACGAGTCCTCCAACACTTCAAACATATGACTTAAGACAGACGAGCCTCCTTCGGATATACCTGTTACGCCAGGACCGGTGATGCACTTAAGTCTGTGGGATAGACGTGCATAATCAAGGTAGACGAACCTTCTTCATATATTATTCGTGGATATATGGTACAAGACAGACGAGTCTTCTTCGAGCAAACCTGTTACGCCAGGTGCAACAATAATAATTGGTGCCTGAGACAGACGAGCCTCCTTCGGATGATCCTGTTACGCCAGGACTGGTAACCATTTTGACATATATTCCCACAGTCAGGATTTTTAAACCTCTTCAATACAAACGAGTATTGGATGATCATCAAGATAACACAGCCGAGTGCCATAAATCAATGATACAGACGAGCATCAGACGATGATCCAAGAAACACAGACGAGCGCTTCAGGCGATGATAGAGACGAATATCATCCACTGGTATAGACGAATACCAGAGATTCAAACACAGACGAACATTTGGAGTAGCAACGGAAGAGTATCAGGATGAACAGCAAATCCATACATACAGATATAAACTAACACAAACGAGTTTTGAGAATGACACAGACGAATATCCAAACAAAGCAGACGAGCTTCAAACAGATAGTCAACACAGACGAGTGTTGGGGATGACACAGACGAACATCCACAAATATCACATATCAAAACACAGACGAGGGTTTAATCATCAAACACCATACACAGACGAGTGTTGGAAATTGCAGACGAGCAAACAACAAAGATCATCAAACATCTAACACAGACGAGTGTTGGGAAGTTGCAGACGAGCAACAACAGAAAATACATAGCAAACACAGACGAGTGTTGGCAATTGCAGACGAGCAATAACAAAGTAATCATAGACCACTGCCGGGGAAAGCAAACGGGAAATACCAAAGTGATAACACAAACGAGTGTTGAGAGATGCAGACAAGCAGCAATAAAGCATGAACACAGACGAGTGCTGGAGAAGTGCAAATGAGCACTAAACAAATGCTTGATTGGCTACAAGAGTAACAACTCTGCAGGGGAAGACAAGTCCATAGGTCTGGATACCTAACTTTTACTGGAGTGATGAATACCTGACTGTATAATCATATTAACCAAGAGAATGGAAACCTTGCTGGGGAATATTTCACTGATGGGAGTGAAAATCAAATATGAACTCTGTGGGGAAGGGTCATCTTCAGACTTGGCTGGGAAAGATGTTTCAACAATACTCTGGATGGGGAGAGCATTCTGCTAGTTCTGAGTTTTGTGGGGACACCAGGCTTTCAAACTTCCTGCTGGGCATACTCCACTGGGGAAGAATAAACTGTTTGGGCTGCTTGCCAAGGCTTAGCTGGGGAAGAATTCTGCTTGGGAGAATGTGACGCCATCCTGCAACCTGCAACAACGGAAAACACAAGTGTGCCCCGGGGACTTGCATGGCATGATCTGTTCATCCATCGTCACCCGACACTCGAAGAGGGTTTCAAATGTCTCCCTACAATGTCATTTTCCTTCAAATTATCACCATGTTTAGATGCAATGCTATTTTTTCCAAAACTTCAGGACATTTTGCAAACAAAAATAAACACACACAGCTTTTTGACTGAATATTCTTTTTATTGAAAGGCCTCTGAATAGGCAAAGATTTACATCAGGAAGCAATCACCTGGAAAGAGGTAGCCACCATAAAATTGAGAAAAGAAACTATCCTAATGGCAATGGGCACGACATCCCAATGAGTTCCATTTTTGCTATGACCAGCATGTCTTCGAGACTCTCCATTCTGCTTTTTCTTTCTGAGAGGATGAGGGGACCGATTCCTACCCTTCTGATATTGTCAAGCTGTATGAAACGATGATGTGATCCAGATTACTCGGATCACAGTTGTTCGCTTATTCCCTTGTTTTGCGTGGATCTCCCTTTCGTGTTTTCAATCCACCGGGATACTCTTTTTTGCCTGAGCTGTCCAATGTGGCTTTTCAACTCAGCGGGTGTACATTTTTTTATTTGTTTTCCCTAACTTTTTCCCGAGCTTTTTATTCTGTTTTTAGCTCGCCGGGATGCCCTTTTTTTGCCTGGACTTTAATTATGTTTTTATGTCCAGCGGGTCTCTTTTATGCGAAGTATTTTTTAACTGCGTCCGAGTTAACAGGAGACTGGAAGTCATCTCCATCCATAGTGGTGAGCATCAGTGCTCCTCCTGAGAAGACTTTCTTCACTATGAATGGTTCTTCGTAGTTTGGGGTCCACTTTCCCCTGTGATCTGAACCTGGAGGAATGATCCTTTTGAGTACAAGTTCACCTACTTGATACTCCCGAGTATGTACTCGTTGGTCGAATGTTCGCTTCATTCTCCTTTGATAAAGCTGACCATGACAGATAGTCGCTAATCTCTTTTCCTCAATTAGACATAGCTGATTATAACGAGCACGCACCCATTCAGCCTCATCAAGCTTTACATCCATCATCACACGCAATGAAGGAATCTCCACTTCAACAGGCAGGACTGCCTCCATGCCATATACCAGAGATAAGGGAGTTGCCCCAGTTGACGTCCTGACTGACGTTCGGTACCCATGCAACGCGAATGGTAACATCTCATTCCAATCTTTGTAAGTGACAACCATTTTTTGCATAATCTTCTTGATATTCTTGTTTTCCGCCTCTACCGCACCATTCATCTTTGGTCGGTAAGGAGAAGAATTGTGATGCTGAATCTTGAAGTCCCGACACAAGTCTGCCATCATCTTGTTGTTGAGATTAGAACCATTGTCAGTAATGATTCTTTCGGGCACTCTGTATCTGCATATGATATCCCTTTTCAGAAATCTTTCCACCACTTGACGAGTGACGTTGGCATAAGACGTTGCTTCCACCCATTTCGCGAAGTAATCAATCGCAACCAGGATGAAGCGATGACCATTTGAAGCAATAGGCTCTATCTTCCCGATCATGTCAATGCCCCACATAGAAAAGGGCCAAGGAGATGACATGACGTTGAGCGGGCTTGGAGGAACATGCACCTTGTCTGCATATATCTGGTACTTGTGGCACTTACGGGCGAATGAGCAACAGTCTGCATCCATTGTCATACAGTAATACCCTGGTCTCAACAATTTCTTAGCCATAGCATGCCCTCCTGCATGGGTACCGAAAGATCCTTCGTGGACTTCCTGCATTAACAGGCTTGCTTCGTGTCTATCCATGCATCTGAGCAAGACCATGTCGAATTTTCTCTTGTACAAAACCCCGTCTGTATTCAAGAAGAAGCTAGCAGCAAGTCACCTTAAGGTCTTCTTGTCATTGGAAGATGCCCCAGCTGGGTATTCTTGCTTTTCCAGGAATAGCTTGATATCAAAATACCAAGGTTTCTCGTCAGACACGGCGTCTACAGAGAATGCATGAGCTGGAGCGTCAAGCCTGGAGATGTCAATTCTGGGTACATAATTCCAACACAAGACTTTAATAGACGAAGAAAGAGTGGCCAATGCGTCGGAAAACTGATTTTCATCACGTGGTATGTATTGAAGCTTAATTGTTGTGAAGAACGTCAACAATTTTCTAGCATAATCCCTGTAAGGAATCAGATGATCTTGATGCGTATACCACTTGCCGGTAACTTGGTTAATGACGAGGGCTGAATCTCCAAATATATCGAGGTTCTTAATCCGAAGATTAATTGCCTCCTCTATTCCCATTATGCATGCCTCGTATTCCGCTTCATTGTTGGTGCAACCAAAAGTAATTCTGGCAGTGAAGGGAAAGTGAACACCTTTGGGAGTAATAAGAACAACACCAACTCCACGTCCGTTGATATTGACTGCCTCATCAAACATCAGCTTCCATTTGGATTCAGGGTCTGGCCCCTCCTCTGGAAGTGGTTCCTCACAATCGTTTGCTTTGAGGTACATGATGTCCTCATCAGGGAAATCAAACTTCATTGGCTGATAATCATCTTCAAGATGTTGCTGTGCAAGGTAATCCAACAATACACTTCCTTTGATGGCTTTCTGAGAAGTATATTGGATGTCATATTCGGTTAAAATCATCTGCCACCTAGCAACCCTTCCGGTTAACGCTGGTTTCTCAAAGATGTACTTGACAGGATCCATTTTGGAAATGAGCAGTGTGGTATGAGTCAACATGTACTGCCTCAGTCGGCGAGCAACCCATACCAAAGTGCAGCAAGTTTTCTCGAGCAGTGAGTAACGGGATTCACAGTCGGTAAACGTTTTGCTAAGGTAATAAATAGCGTACGTTTTTCGACCAGACTCGTCATGTTGGCCTAGAACACACCCCATTGACCCTTCTAGCACGATCAAGTACATGATTAAAGGCCTTCTTTCAACTGGAGGCATTAGAATTGGAGGCTCCTGCAAATATTATTTTATCTTGTCGAAAGCTCTTTGGCAGTCATCGTTCCACCTGACCGTTTGCTCTTTTCTTAGCAACTTGAATATTGGTTCGCACGTGGCAGTTAGATGAGATATGAACCGATAAATGTAGTTCAACCTCCCTAAAAACCCGCGCACTTCTTTTTCTGTTCTCGGTGCAGGCATATCTTGAATTTCTTTTACCTTTGAAGGATCTACCTCAATCCCTTTCTGACTAACAATGAAACCCAGCAGTTTCCCGGAACGCACTCCGAAAGTGCACTTGTTTGGATTCAACCTCAACTTGTATTTGATCAGTCTATCAAACAACTTCTTCAGGTTGACCAGATGCTATTCTTCGTCTCGGGACTTAGCAATCATATCGTCCACATAACACTCAATTTCCTTGTGTATCATGTCATGGAACAATGTGACCATCGCCCGCTGATAAGTTGCCCCGACATTCTTCAAACCAAAGGGCATGACCTTGTAGCAAAATGTACCCCACAGGGTAATGAATGTTGTCTTCTCCATGTCTTCCGGCGCCATCTTAATCTGGTTATATCCGGAGAAACCATCCATGAAGGAAAATACCGAGAATTGAGCAGTATTGTCTACCAACACATCAATGTGTGGCAACGGAAAGTCATCTTTTGGGCTCGCTCTATTCAAATCCCGATATTCAACGCACATCCGGACCTTGCTGTCCTTCTTTGGTACATGTACAATGTTAGCTACCCAAGGTGGGTAACTAGTTACAGCAAGGAAACCGGCATCCCATTGCTTCTGAACCTCCTCTTTAATCTTCACCGCCATGTCAGGACGAGTTCTTCTCAATTTCTGTTTCACAGGAGGACAGTCCTCTCTCAAAGGTAGCTTATGCACAATGATGTCAGTATCCAACCCTGGCATATCTTGATATGACCAAGCAAAGATATCCACATACTCTCACAGCATACTGATCAGCTCTTTCTTGACGTCGGCCTGCAGACTGGCCCCAATCTTGATCTCTTTCTTCACATCTTCACTGCCAATGTTGATGATCTCAATTTCTTCTTGATGAGGCTGAATAACCCGTTCCTCTTGTTTCAACAATCTGACCAATTCTTCAGGAAGTTCACAGTCTTCCTCAACCCCTTCATCAGCTTGGTAGACTGGATTGTCAAAGTCATGCGTAGTCATAACATGAACATTATCAATGGAATCCGGATGATCAACACTGCACAGATGATGTGCTTATTTCAGAATCTGCTTATTTTGAAAAAAGAGACGCTAACACAAAAACCACAAGGACATTTTTTTTTTGAAAAGTTTTAACAACAAAGAAAGAGAACACAATTTGTCTGAAAATGTCCTTTTATTTCATGGTAAAATAAGATGCATACAAAACATGGTGGCCCAATACAATGGATCATAGCATCTTGGGCAGAATGCTGGATTTGACAATGCAGTATGATAATAAAAGGAAACAAAATGAATTACTCTGAGTGCCAGGTAACTTGGACAATGTCTTCAGCAGACCAGTTCTTCAGCTCCTCTCCGGGCGCACACGGGTGAGTCCAGTTGTCCCAGTCACCATCATTGTCCCCATCTTGGCTTGTCACACAAATCTGGTTGCGGTCGAGCATCCCAACGCTTGTAAACGTAATGGCTTTACCACTTGGAGTAGATCCACCAGGCTGATACCCCAAACCAAACTTGTCGTCTTTCTTTTCTAGCTACAACAATTTTCCCCAGCCTTGGGCACTTCCTGACTGAACTATCTCCTTTGCTTGCTTGTAAGAATGGATGGAGGTACCTTCTTTCTCACTGCTCTTCTCTACAGGAGTCAAGATGCTGACGTTAACTGCTTCGAAGGCTTGGCATAGAGTCTCATGGATCTCTCCATCCATCTCCACATACTTGAACGTTGATAAGTGGCTTACGAAGATGTCTTCCTCTCCGCATACTATGATTACCTGGCCATTAACCACATATTTGAGCTTCTGATGCAGGGTGGAAGTTACAGCTCCAGCAGCACGTATCCATGGGCATCCCAACAAGCAGCTATATGCAGGCTGAATGTCCATGACATAGAAGATACTTTTGAAGACTTGAGAGCCTATTTTCACGGGCAACTCAACTTCTCCAAAAACTGATCTTCTAGACCCATCAAAAGCTTTGACAATCAGATCACTTGGTCTCAGGACTATACCATCAACATTGAGCTTCATTAATGCCTTCTTCGGAATCACATTAAGGGAAGAGCCTGTATCAACAAGAACATGTGACAACACAGCACCCTTGCACTCCATAGTGATATGTAGTGCTTTGTTGTGTTTTCGGCCCTCTGACGTGAGATCTCTATCTGTAAAGCCCAACCCTTGGCTTGCATTAACACTGCCCACTACAGCTTCAAGTTGATTGACAGTGATTTCTTGAGGAACATAGGCCATTTGCAGCACTTTCAACAAGGCCTCTCTGTGTGCGGGAGAGCACATCAGCAAAGATAGAATGGATATCTTGGAAGATGTCTGGTTCAACTGCTCGACCACTTTATAATCACTCTTTTTGATAATGCGCATGAATTCCTCGACCTCTTTTTCAAATGTACCCTGCCCAGCAACAGGAGTTGTTGGTTCATCAGTTACAGCTTGTTTTCCTTTGGCTTTTGACGAAGCTTCAGCCTCAGGATCCCCTCTCAGCACAGGGGGAGCAAATAAACGACTACTTTTGGTAAAGCCTCCAACTCCTCCGACATTCTCTACAGTCGGGTCAACAGCAACAAACTTGCTCTCAATCTTCTATCCAACCACATATACATCTGAGCCGTAATGCCATGGAATGGCTTTGTCGTCTGTATAAGGAACAGGCCCAGGCACAGTGATAGTCACAGGACTAACCTCAGGAGTATAGATGGTTATGGGCTCTCTTCTGGCAGGCATCTCTGCTTCATCATAGAAAATGGTTATGGTTGACACATCATCAGCTTCATTACCAACTCTGTTAAACTGCAAGGATCCATCATCAATCAAACTCTGCAAGCCCATCTTCAGATTCTCACATCCATTCTCAGCATTCAGACACCTCTCACAGTCAGCACTGCATCTAGGAAACACTTGACCTTTCAGCAACCTCTCTTTTACTACCAACAGAGGAGTCTTCACTTCTTCAATATTCAGCATTAGACTTAACTTTTCACCACCCTCAACAGCATGAATTCTAGCCCCTCCGTGATTCGGAATAGGGTTCGAAGTAACATTCGGCGGTGGTGCAAAGTTAATCACCTTGGAGTCTATCAGGTCCTGAACCTTGTGATGTAGCGCCCTGCACTTCTCAGTCAAGTGTCCGGGTGCCCCTGAGTGGAAAGCGCATCTTGCATTGACATCATAACCCACTGGAAGCTCTCCAGGTGGTGGTGGTGCCAAAGTTCTCAGTTGAATCAGATTCAAGTCCAGCAGTCTTGGTAGCAAAGTAGCATAAGTCATGGGGATAGCCTCAAGCACCCTATTAGCCGGGCGAGTTTGCCTTGGCTGATACGGTCTCTGTTGATAGTTGGTACGTTGTGGTTATTGTTATTGCTGTTGTTGTTGAGGTGGTGCTTGCTGCACAGGACTAGAAGGAATTGTGACTGCTGCCACATGCTCATATGGTCTTCTATAACCTCGGCCCCGGCCTCGGCCAAACACAGCATTTGTCTCACCCTCCCTTCTCCTTGGAGGTCCACTGAAAGCTTTTCTTGCTCCATTAGAACTGCTAGCACTTGTATCTTGGATCTTCCCCATATTTAACAAGGTCTCAACCCTCTCTCCAGCCATTACAATGTCATTGAATTTAGTGGCAGAACTGGACGCCAATCTTTCAAGAAACACACCTTGCAACATCCCTATAAACATGTCAGCCATCTCGTTTTCAAGCAGTGGTGGTTGAACTCTGGCAGCGAGCTGACGCCACCTCTGAGCATATTCTTTGAAACCCTCCTTAACAATCTAAGACATGTGTTGCAATTGAGTGCGATTTGGAGCCATGTCCAAATTATACTGGTATTGTCTCACAAAAGCTTCTGCCAGGTCTTTCCAGCTTTTTATGTTGACTCTACTAAGCTTCATATACCACTCCAGAGAGGCTCCAACCAGGCTGTCCTGGAAATAGTACATCCAGAGTTTTTCATCATCGGTGTGAGCAGCTATCCTTCCTACGAAGGACTGAAGATGAGTCTTTGGGCATGCAGTGCCATGGTATTTCTCAAATGTTGGAACCTTGAACTTGTAAGGGATTTTAACCCCTGGAACCAAGCCCAAGTCAGTAATGTCAAATCCCAAAGAGCTCTGGGATTGAATAACCTTGATTTGTTCTGCCATTTCCTCAAACTTCCTGTTCATCTCAGCCCCCTGACCCTCAGCTTCGTCTAGCAGAGTGAAATGTCCGTCCTGATTATCCATTTGCGCATTATTCAGCCCATCATTGATTATAGTAACCCCTGGCTGTGTTACAGGGATTTCCACTTGACGTGCGCCCGCACCGTTACGATTATCAGCAGCAGCAGTGTTGTTCCTGGCCTGATTCTCAACCAATTCCCGCAGACGCTCTTGATTCTGACCCATGCCTGCCATCAGAGTCATGAAATTATCCATCCTTAGCCTCAGGTCAGCTAAGTCAGCTTGCATCTGGTCCATGATTCTCTCTCTGTTGACCTTTGTTGGATATCTGTGTGCGACTGGCTGTTCCCGAACTTTTCTGGGAGATATAGTGCCTGAAACACAAAACACATTAGCAACTGAGACACTACCTGCAAAACAAACAAACAGGTTATATATAATGCAATGTAACTGCTCATGTTCCCAAGTTTTTAAGCATTTACATGCCCTAGTTCTGGCATCTACTCCAGACAGACACTTTGAGTATTAGCTTTCAAACTTTCTCTTTGATGAGTGTTCAGACATTAGCAGTATCAGAAAAACGAATCTTGCACATTCAGAAAAGATAACTTGCATATTAACACTGTATCATGGACAAACCACCGCCGGCCCAAAAGTCAGAGTACAAACAGAAATATTCCCCGAAGGGTTACAAGCCGTTACATGAATAAAAGACAAAATACAAAATAAGCAAGAATCCTACAACAAGTCTGTAGGTAGTCTGAAAAAATAAACTAAACTAAGGACGCAGGCTCTGCCACCTCTGCTCTGCTCTTCTTGACCCCCGCTCTCAGCTTGAGCTCTTCAATCTCTTTCCTTGCTTCCTCCAAGGCTAACTGGCTTTGTGCTGGCTGCTGAGTATTTTCCCTCCGAATGGTGTGGACTTTCTCCACCTCTTCCTTCTTGAAGGCCATTTGCACTTCAAAGAACTCTTCTTTCTCTTTGAACTTCTTCTGCTCTTCCTCCCTTTGGCCTTTCAACCAAACAATGGATTGACGAGCATCCTTGAGAGTCTTCAAAGTCTTTTTGCGTTCAGGTTCTCTTTTGGCTTCCATTAGACCCAACCTGTGAAAGTGAGCTTCCCTTCCAGCAAAGTCTTTCTCTTTAGCTTCCAAAGAGGCTTGTATCTTCTGCAACTTACCTTCTACTTCATTCTTGGCCATGTTGGCAAGATGGTATAGGCTTACCATTTCAGCATTCTCCACTCTAACTTCATGCAGCTGAGCTTCCAATTTCTTGTACTCTTCAAGGGAGACTGTACTATTCTGACTTGGAACTTCTCTGGGATAAAGAGGAGCTTCTACTGAGAAAGGCATGAGAACTTTTTCTACATGTCTTTGCAACCATGCAGCAAATGGTGGATACGTCTTGGGATCAACTCTGCCAAAGTCTTTCTTACCCTTCCTTATCCTGTGAGCCCAAGCTTGGACTGCTTGCAATACTAACTCCTTGTTTCCTTCCACAGGAAAATACAAGGACTCAACAAACTCTTCCATCTGTGGAGGATCTCTCAAAGGGTAGCCAAACTGCTTCCTGGCTAGTGTTGGATAATAACTGATGACACCTTTCCTTCCTAGCAAAGGTACTCCAGCAAAGCTTCCACAACTGACCATCAATTCTTTACCTAGCAGATCTATGTCATATCCCCAGGAAATATCTTCAGCAGTTAACCCCATCAACCTTCTTGACCATCTCCACTCATCCCTCATTTCCTTGAAGGCACCTGATTTTGGCAACTGTCTAGCAAACCACTCAGCAAACAAAGGAACACAGCAGACTACTGGTCCACCCCTACCCTTCTCATTCCTGTAATGCACACTGTAGTAGAAGTCACCCAAAAGAGTAGGCACTGGATTTCCTTTGACAAAAATTGAGATCACCTCCAAGCTTACAAATTCCTTCTCTCCTGGGAACAAGTTGGACCCATACACCATCAAAGCAAGCAAAACACCAAAGTCATTCCAATTAGCCTCTGTAGCATATCTCTCTGCCTCTGGGATGAGCACACTCCAAGGGAGTCCTTTACCTTCACTATCCTTCAGAGCCCTCTTGACTGTAGCAGCTGGCAGACGACAAACTTTGGCTATGTCTTCTTCTTTAAGCACAACCTCAGACCTATAGAATGGCAATGTCTCTCTGACTGGAACATTCAGCATGTTGGCAATCTCTTCCAATGTAGGAGCTAAGATGTAACCTGGAAAAACAAAGCAACGCAGCAGAGGATCATAAAACTGCAACAAGGTATGCAAACTGTCTTTCTGGTCTACAGTATGCTTGTCCACAAACTTCAGTATCTGGCCATATCTTTTCCTGAAATTTCCCAAGACTTGGTCATTCATCAGACCTGCTAATTTCTGAACACTTCTAACTTCAGGCTGAAGAAAATTATAGTGAACATTCTTTTTCCTTGGAACTCTTCTGATTTCTGCCATGGAGATAAGATTTACCAGAACTGGGAGCTGAGTATGAGCAATGACCTGAAAAATGGAAACATAAACAGTTAATGCAAGAATGATGCAAATGCAATGCAATGCAGGCATATGATCAACTGGGACCATCTGGAAACTGGATCACTGGACACAAGGACCCTCTGAATACTGGCAAACAAAGTCCTCTGAATCACAACTCTCTGATAGAAGATCTCAGAACCACAGTACCAAGAAAACCATAACCAAGAAACCAGAACACCAGAACCATAGAACCATAGGACCAGAAATCATAATCATAGGACCACTGATAATGAGTGTATGTAGAGGCCAAGGGTTCCTGCACACCTGTAAACCCCTCCCAATCTCACTGGTAGGCTCCGGGTCAGACATCACGGACTCTCAAAGCCGAATAGCAATAATACTGTCACCATCTCCGAGAAATGGCTCATGACCAAATCAGGGAATCGGTTGGGCATTATATACTACACAGGGAGGCCTCAGCTGAGTCCGGGACACAAGGTCATCCTATGTAAGTCCCAGGTGGGCCCTCGGATGCGAATGGGTTTGCCACACAATGTGGTCTGCCACTGTCATCACTAGAGAGGGATGTTTCCACAAGGTTCTCAATGATCGGTCCCCAGCTGCACATAATTGTCAAGGTTATGAAATGAGAGAGGAAGATCCCCAAATCAAGACATTTCCAAGATGGTCGCAAATCTGGGCGTGGACCTCACTACTACCCCCATGACAAGATCTCATGAGGCCAAAGTGGAACCACTCTAAGTCCTAAGGTGCACTCGAGCCGCGGTAATGATCTCATCTCTCAGAAACAGTAACACCCATCCCACCAAACAGAAAATCCAGTCCAGACAGTCCAGTATATATACATGATGTAGAAAATAAATACTGAAAACTGTAAATAAAGCTGTAAATAAACTGTAAATAAACAACAGTAAAATACAACACACAACAGCAAACATCCAACACCCAAAGAAACAGAAACAAACAAGCGCTAGGAGAGAATCACATGGGAACCAGAGATTCTCTGGCTAGGAGGTCCCCAGCAGAGTCGCCAGCTGTCGCTCCCCGGATTTCCATCCTGGTACAAACGCGAAAGTGGCGCGGAAAAAGAATAGAGTCGCCATCCAGGCATTTTTATCCCGAAGAAAGGGAATGGTAATGTTGCACAAACCAGAAGAAAGAAGAGGAAGGACACAGGTCCTGCGAACCAAAGAGACTGAGTTCAGAAGTCGGTTACGACCTGGGAAGGTATTAGCACCCAGATCGTCCGTCGTACACGACGGTGTAATACCTCAAAATTTGCCCTCATATTTATTCCCTCTACTGGCATATCATTTCGCATTCATCTGCATTTCTCATCAGTTTATTAATATCGTAATAGTGCATTTCATGGATTCACAGGGCATGTGATCAAGGCCCTGGGAGATTAGGGTTGCGTACCTTATCCGTATCCGTCAGGGGTTGAACTAAAGGAAAATATTCACTGGATCATGATTCCACTTCAAATACGGTTGTTCAGTTATGTTTCGTTTCATATGGGAGTTTGACCTAGTTATGGTCAGACTATCAGAAGATTGCTGCAACTGCAAGATCATTTGAACCACTGGACTATTTCTTAGACAAGTTTATCAGTGATTCATCTGGATTCGAATGGTCATGGCATGGTTCAGACGATTCAAAGAGGTGTGACTAATCTGGAAAATTATTCAGTGGCTCAGAAGTGGTCGTGTCCATAGACTTGTGGAAAGAAGTCAAAATAGGCTTTGGGTATAAAATCGAGATTTCATTCATTGTTTTGTCCTCATTCTTACAAACCATTCCGGATTATTCCGTTCCATTTTTATATTTTCGCTTCAATGTCCATTATTCTATATGTGTCCATCAGCCCATTTTCAGTTTCTTTTTTATTCACCCTTTCCATTTATTTTTTGTTCATAATCCATTTCGAACCACCGTTTAAAAAGTCTAGTTGTCCAAAACCATATTCAATCTTCAAAGCCCATGTCAAATTCATATTTTTCTTTTTGTCTGCTCCGTACCATTCAAATTCAATACCAACCTTGTTTTAGAATCATCACAAGTTTCAAAAAATTACTAAAAATAATAAAAACTTCATATTCATGGCTAAACCACTTTTATCCATATTCAAAATTTTACCTGTAGTTTGAAGTCAAACTTTTATTTTTTTTTTGTTGCAATTAAATTCCATCTTCATTATACACCAAGTCTGTTAAAACTAAATGTCCATTTGATTTCCATAATCAACGATCATCATTTCTAATCATATTTTCACTTAATCTTTCTTTAGACCCAATCAAATCACTTTCTTGATCTCCCCTTTGTTTTTATGTAAAACCAATTGCCAAGGCCCATTAAGTCATACCTCATTCAAGCCTACTCTCCACTTAATTCTATTGTCAACCAAGTTCTAAACCCATCCTCATTCGTTGTTGGTGTTCTAAGTGGATTAATTCTTAAGCCCTTCAGATATATATATTTAATTAAGGCTTAACCACATTTTATTCCAATTCTAAAATCAACTTCATTGCAAAAATCCATTCCAAACCATGTAACTAATTACACAATATTTCTTCCAACCAAAATTCTTTCATTTTTCCATTTTTCCAAATATCATTTTCTTAATCAATTCCCTAAACTTTCTTAAGCCCATTAACCCGTATTTTTAATCTATTCAAGGTCCATAAGAAAAAGTCACAGAGTGTTACACATACAAACTCATAACAAGAGGGATATTTAATTTCTTTCCAAACTTCATATATGAAAAAGGACCAAGGGAGGATAGCACTGTATTGACATCAAGAGAAAACTTACAAGAGGAATAGCCATATTCGGAAGAAACAGTTGCAAAAAAACAGATAATAGAAATTCTACATGAAATTAACAAAAAAAACTTGTAATAGAAAAGTCTTTGGAAAATACAGTTACAGTAAAGGATTGACAAAAAAATTCAGGAAAGCTTGATAAGCTTCTTGGCCCTCCAATCTCCAATTGGCGAAATTTCGATCACCCTTCGATCATTCACCAACTTCAACAAGATTTCAATGATCTTCATTGTCATTGAGAATCATCAACACGACGAGAATCAAGTCGGGAACAGAAGATCGAAGAAGAAGAGTTGCAGATCAATCAAACTTAACAATAAGTGACAGCCTGCAAAATCAAGAACAAATTGTGAACATCACACAAAAATTCAATTTCAATATATCAGAATCAATCAGTGGAAATTTCATAACAACTTCACAACAGAAGGAAACCAAAAACCGAAAACCATAACAGAAATTCAAAACAGAAAAACAGTTGCAATTATAACTGAATTTTAACAAACTTCATAACAAAATCTAACTGAAATCACAACAAATTTTTTACCTGAGAACTTTCTAGATCAAGTTCTGAATTCCATCTCTATAAATCAGATTCGCCACCCTTCTTCAAGCTCTCTTGGCTTCAACCTCAAAATCACCACAAATCTCTTCCAAATCCTTCTTCTTAGACAATTTCTCAAAAATTCCCTCTCAATCATTCGGTAATCTTTCAGAACCCTTCAACCATTCATTTTTCCAAATTGCTTCTCCAATTCCAATCTGCATCTTTTCCATACAATTCCTCAACCCTTTCTGATTCAATCTCTTCAATCCCTCAACACAATCTTCCTTCACCAATCCAAAAACTTCTTCAATCCTCTCCTTGCATCATTTGCGAATCTGAGCCTTCATCACCGAGCTTCAACCTCCTCTTCAATCTGTTGCTTCCACCAACCCCAAATCAGGACCTATTCTCCTTTGTTCATCCTCTTTCTCGACCTTCAACAACACTTCATCATCGCTAAAGGTCATGGAAACCTGAAAAAGAAAAAGGGAAAGAATCATCAACAAGAGTGTGTATCAGGTCGTGACGGTAAAGAATCTCAACAGCCGATACAGAACTACACAGAGCTCACGAGTGTGAGCGCGTAACCGAAGGATTTGAGGCTTACCTGAATCTTTGAATCGAATTGATTTTCCTCGCTCGACGTCAATCGCAGCTTAGGCTTCATCGCCGTTAATTGAACAGGTGGACTTTCGACGTGTGTCTTAAAATCAAGCAGGAACGACTACGCTGTAACCCTTCACGGCAAGTGTTCAACCTCATCAAGTGTCGTCGTGCCGTGAGATCCTTGTACTCGGATAATTGTGTGCTTCGTAGATTCAGGTACGATCTATTCCCTTTTTACCCGTTGGGATTCGAATGTGCGATTTTATTTTCTTTTTCGTTGATTCGAGCTGGTAATTTAGGAATTGTTAGGAGGGGTTGAGTGAGGATGACAGGAAATTTCATGTTGTTTGCAGAGGTCATGAATAGGTTAGGTTATGGTTTGTTATTCACTTCGGGTTTGGAGAGGTGTAGGCTGAGGGTTGTTCCTTCTGTTGGTGTAAGGGAGAAGAGGGTTCAGAAAGAAGAGGTTTAGCGGATGGTGGCGCGGGAGGAGCAGGAAGACGGCGGAGAAGAGGGAAGGAGGGTTGGCGGCGGCGGAAATTTGCGAAGAAGAAGAGGGAAAGAGGGGTTAGCGGCGGCGGAATTTGGGAGAAAAAGGGGATAGTTAGGGTTTCAGGATTTTGCTCATGTGTTTTTGATTATATGAACAAATTGGAGAAATAAAAGGAAATTAATAGGTTAATTAACATTATTTAATCCCTGTAAATCCACATTAATTCATTTAAATGTTGCTTAATGTCCATTAAAACACCGAATTTTCAAAAAAAAGAAGATATTAGATTGGAATCTTGTGAGTTTTGTTATTAGCACCCACCGTAAGCCCATTTAGAGAAAAAATAAGTGAAATTAGTGATTCTTGCACCCCCTTATCACTTCTGCGAATCTGGGCTTTTGTTTTTTTTGCTATCCGCACTCCCCTTTTGAAGCCCATATTCAGTAATAACTAAAAAAAATTATTTCCAGCACCTCCCCTGGTGTCCAGCGAAATGGGCCCAATCTTCTGCTGTCTGTACCCCCATTTTCTGAGCCCAAACTGAAAATTCACTAAATAAATTTCTAAAAAAAACACCCCTCTTTTATTTCTTAGTTTTAGTTTTAATTTAGTATTAGTTTAGGATTAAATCATGTAAAAATAGGAAAAAGCTTAGACAAATTCTATAAAAAATTTAGTAGCTTGATAATTCACCTTAGAAATTTTTGGCATTTTAATTTTTCTGAATTTTATTTGTTTTCGATTTAATTCTGATTTTTCATGGGAATAGCATTTTATTGAATTTTGTTAACTGTACATAATTTTGTTCATTTTATTTTGGTAATTTCCAGTAACCTTTCTAGCCCATTCTTTTTACTGTAGTTAGAAGACTAATGATAGTACTTAGGATAATTTTTGTAGATTTTTTAGAACATTTTATCTTAGGTTTTAGAGGTTAATTTCATAGAAATCAGGGATTAATTTGTAGCTGGAAATAAGCAATTTTTAGGCATATAAAAAATAGGATTTTTTAGGATTCTTTTTAGTACAATGTTGTAGGTAATCTTAGGCCCCTTGGTTTATTTTTTCATAATTTTTCCAGAAGTTTAGATTTTTTTATAGAATATTAATTCTTAGGTTTGTTATGTGTATTTCCCATTAGTTTAGGTTATGAAAATAAAGTCCAATAAAAAAATATTCTAGATTAGATTTAGTCTTAGAATTTAATATAGACTTAGGTTAGTTTAAATTTGAATGTTTAGAAGGAAAGTATTAGGCTTGACCTTGATTTAGGACTTAGGCTTAAAGTTTCATTGTAATTAGAATTAGAATAAATAAATGAGACTATTTTTCATGCCTTTAATTGTTTTGTTTAGAATTTTATTTCTTAATCCCATTTTTAATGTTTTGCCTTTATTTGATTTTATAACTTGCATAGGCTTCCCCATTGTTCTTAGAATCAACTTAACTTCCTTAGGAAGTAAGTTGAATTCTAGTAGTTTCTCTTTTCTCATTAGGATTAGAAAACCTCATTAACCATAGGACCTCTCTTGTAAATAAATAAATAAAATTAGGGTTGTGTCTTAGTCCCCTTAGTTTGTCCTTTTTGCGATTTGAGTCTTCTTTCTCATCTTCAAACAAAATTCAAAAAAACACTTAACAAATAAATGAAAGGATCCTTTGTGTATAGCCTTATTCCATGAAGCACTTGCATTCATTCCATCTTGGAGTGGTGTAAGCTTGTCTATCATGATGCATAAGTCTCATCAAGGGATTGTTTCATAAAACAAATAAAATCAAAATACTTCTCATAAAAGACAAAAACAAACAATAAGCGACTATCCTGCGGGAACTTCTCTTTCTCCTCTTATTCACTGACAACGCGAACTCGCGACGACTTGTCTTTCATGCAAGACGGTAAACGCACTCGTACCAGACGAGCCTGCAACACCTGAGCATAGACATACGCAGTTCCATCATAAAAAACACAAACAAATAGTTCCCGCCTTAGTTAGGCGAACTACGTCGACTCTGATCTTCGTTATCCCGATGAGGTACGTAGGCAGCGGGGTAGGACCCGTTCGAGCACATTCTTTATTTTCCCTACATTTTCCCCATTCTTTCTCATTCTCTTATTTCAGTTCCTTTCTCATTTCTATTCCAGTTAGCAGTTTTGTTCAACAACACTTTATTTCTCACCCTTTGAAACAAACAAGCAATCGTGGATCCCGTCGGGTACGACGGACGATCTGGGGTGCTAATACCTTCCCAGGTCGTAACCGACTCCCGAACTCAGATCTTTGGTTCGCAAGGCCTCGTACTTTTCCTTCTTCCTTAGGTTTGTGCAACATTACCTTTCCCATTCATTCGGGATAAAAATGTCTGGTTGGCGACTCTACCCTTTCCGCGCCACTTTCGCGTTTGTACTAGGATGAAAATCCCGGGAGCGACAGCTGGCGACTCTGCTGGGGATGGAACTGATTCTTCCGGTTTCCCTTGCAGAGTCAATCCTAGCGCCTGTTTGGTTTTGTTTCTTTGGGTGTTTATCTGTTTGTTGCTGTGTGCTTTAGTTTAGCTTTACAGTTTTTACTTTACAGCTTTACTTTATCGCATTTATTTATCGCTTTCAGTATTTTATTTTCCATGCATCATATTATACTGGACTGTCTGGCTGTGCTGGTTTTCATTTTTTCTGTGGGATGGGGTTACTGTGAGATGAGCTCGTAACCGGGGCTCGAGTGCACCATAGGATTTAAAGTGGTTCCACTTTGGCTTCATGGCATCTTGCTATGTTGGTAGTAGTGAGTTCCACACCTTGACTTGCGACCTTCTCGGGAATGTATTGATATCGGAATCTTTCTGGGTTGATGCGCTACCTTGATAGTTATGTGCAGTCAGGGGACCGATCATTGAGAACCTTTGTGGAAACATCCCTCTCCAGTGATGACAGTGGCAGACCATATTTGTTGGCAAACCCACTCGCATCCGAGGGCCCACTAGGGACTCGCATAGGATGGCCTGGTTCTCTCATAGGAATTCAGTTAAAGCAAACTGATCGTATGACGATAGTATTGTACCCTTCGGGATGAATGTACTATTGTTTCTCGACTCAGTGCTTGAAGCTGGAAACTTGTGAGGGATGCTTGTTCTTTCCGGACTCAACTGAGACCTCCTTGAGTAGTACATAATGCCAAACCGATTCCCTGATTTGGTCATGAGCCATTTCTTGGAAATGGTGAACGTATTATTGCTATTCGGCTTTGAGAGTCCATGATGTTGACCCGAGTAGCATACCCGTGAGATTGGGAGGGGTTTACAGGTTTGCAGGAACCCTGATACCTTCAGCATACCCACTTTGCCTTTGGTTCAGTTTTATGATCTGGATTCCTGTTCTTAAGATATGGATCCCGGATCAGAGGGATGATTATTGTGATATATGGATTTTGAGACCTTGCACCGACACCTGATTACTTGATTGGCACATCACAGACACTTCACTGATCACATGCCTTGTCTTGCATAAGCATCATATCATCATTAATCATTTTGTGTTCTTTTTATTCTCAGGGTTCATTACCTCCTAGGTCCTGGTCATATTTGCTACTTCAGCATGGATATTCTGAGGAAGAGAAATGTTCATTATACTTTCCCGCAGCCGGAGACAGAGAGTGTTCAGGGTTTGATTAGCTTGATGGGTGACCGAGTCCTTGATGATTTCAGGAAAGAGTTTGGCAAGATACTGGATTATGTGAGCAAGCCCACAGTCGATCAGAAAGATAGCTTGCATTCTTTGTTGCAGTTTTATGATCCACAGCTGAGGGTCTTTGTTTTCCCTGATTACATCCTGGCACCTACATTAGAGGAGGTTTCTAGTATGCTGAACATTCCTATTAAGGAGGGTATACCTTATTATGTTTCAGAGAGGATCCCTTCTCATGAAGATATCACTATTGCCTGTCATTTGAGTATGCTCAGACTCAAGATGGGATTAGAGGCTGGCCAAAGTAAAGGGATCCCTTTGGACTTTCTTATTGCAGAGGCACATATCATGGCATCGGGAAAGAAGTGGGCAGACTTCAAAGCACTGTTAGCCATGATAGTATATGGAATCAGTTTATTTCCAAGAGAGAAAGGACTAATTAGCATGGAGGCCATCACCATCTTCGTCAAGAGAAATCCTGTTCCTACATTGCTAGCTGACTTTTATTATGGAGTTCACCACAGAAATGAAAAGAGGAAGGGATATGTAAACTGTTGTGCTCCCATATTTGCTGATTGGTTTGTAAGGCAACTCCCTAAATCGGGACCCTTTCGGGATTTGAAACAATCTTGGATGTGGTCCAAAAGATTAATGGGCTTAACCTCAGCTGACATCGCTTGGGGATGCAACAGAGATTTGGTGGGCAAAGAAATGTTGGTTAGTTGTGGTAGCTTTCCAAATGTGCCTTTGATGGGAAGGAAAGGTGGGATTAGCTACAATCCTATCTTGTCCAGGAAACAGTTCGTCTATCCTTTAAGAGATGTACCTTTGATCGACGATGCAAATGAGTCCTTATATTTTCCAGCAGAGGGAAACTCCAAGATGAGCATACTAGCATCCCAAGCTTGGGAAGTTAGGGTGATGAAAGGGAAGAAAGACTTTGGAAGAGTGGATCCTAATACTTATGATCCTTTTGCCAGCTGGTTGGAGGATCGTGTGAAGACTCATCTTCTACCATTTTCTAGAGAGACACCTCTCTACCCTAAAGAGGTAGCACCAAGGACTTCAGTGCCTTTGGAGGATTATCAGAAATTGGAAGCTTTGGTCAAGGAACTTAGGGTTGAGAATCAAGAGGCTCGTAATTCTTGTCAGAAACTGATGATCCAGAACCGTCAGTTAGAAGATAGAGTTGTACAAGCCGAGGGAATAGTTCGTCTCAAGCAGAAGGACTTTGAAGATAGAGAGCTCTACTTCCGAAAAAAAGGGTTAGCCGAGACTCACAAGACGGCCCAACGCCGAAGAGAGAAGAAAGATCTGAGTGAAGCCAATGAAGCTGTTACTTTATGGCAAGTAAAATGGGTTGATCATTTGAAGAAGCAAAAGGAGTTAGACGCCAAGCACAAGCAGGAAATCAAAAGTCTTCAGGATTCTTTGGATGGGCAGAAAGAACTCCTCAAGAAGGCTTATCATCAAGAGAAGGGCCGTCTCCAATGCTTAGCAGAAAGTCAGCAGGCACTTGTAAACACCCCAAATTTGCCCTCACCCATTCACACCATGGCTTGTGATCCCCTCATGTGCATAAGCCCAATCATATCATCTCATATTGCATTTTTGATTCATTGCATTGGTTCAAAGTCATCTGCATCTTGGGTTTGTGATCTGAGCAATCCAAGAGCTACTTGAGCCACTCCAAAGGTCATCAATCACTTCAAAGGGGTCCATGTATGTTCAAGCATCATATTATATCCTCTCAAAGTCAAGAATGTCAAAGAGTCACAAGAACTGAGAATGGCATAGAAGCAGAGCCAGGTTTGACTGCACAGATGACCTAGAATTAGGGTTTTGGTTTCAAAGGCCATAACTCCAAATTTTTTGGTCATTATTGTTTCTATTGGTCTCTAAATGGTATAGGGATCATGCATATCAATTTTCATGAAGAAATTCAATGGGGAAGTCATCTGATCAAGGGTTGACTTTCTAAGCAAGTCAGTGTAAAATCAGGGCATCTGAGGCCCCCAATGACCCAACCAAAGGGTGTTCTTCATCATTTTGATTGTGTATGATCTTTATTTGATCATGGAAGATGTTGGAAGTTCACAAAATTGAAGAATCTCAAGTCATTTGCAAAGTTGACTTTTTGGGAAAGTTGACTTTTAATGAAATTGCCATTTTAGGAAACTTTTTCAACCCTTACTTTTTGATTCAAAAATGCTTCAAATGGAAAAACTTTGGTCATGAAAGTTGTAGAATGGATCATTCCCTTTTCAAAAAGTACAAGAACATGACCTAATTCATTTTGGATCAAAAGTTATGGCTTGTCAAAGTTGGCTAAAATCACAAAATTTGAAGTTTTCTACCAAAGAGACATTTTGCAAAATGGTTTGTTCAAGTGATCTAAAGGCCTCAAATGTGTATCATCTCTTCACAACATGATCATGTGACATCTAAAATTCAGAATGGGCCAAGGGATCACTCATCTTCATGGCTTATGGAGCAAGATTTCTCAAAGGAAACAAAAGTGAAGCAAGTTGCAAAAACTCACTCAAGTATGAATCCACTTGCTTGCTGACTTCACAAACAATCCTATGGCTCTCCACACATCTTGCTGCGCAGGACACCCCATCTGTCCTTGGCTAGCTAGTAGCCCATGCCTCTCTTACACAACTTTGACATTTTGGCAACTTGAGCCATACCTATCACAAAAGCACACATCAACTCATCTGACCAATCCCATTAGTTTATGCAAGCAAAAAGCAAGCCAAAGCACATACAACACAGGCCTGAAACACTCTCCAAGACAGCTCTCTCATTTTCACCCCATTTTGCAAAACCCTTCGAAACACTCTCCTCAGGCTGCAAACACACAAACCAACTTCACAAATCAACTCAGCATGCTTCACTGATCAAAAACCACCCATCACCATAGCCTGAAACTCCCTGAATCAAAAACACGATCACCACCCTCCCTTGAACAGAACTTCTGCCATCTCTCAAACCATCCATTATAAACTCCAAACAAGCATTGGAAGCTTCTCAGGGGGTCCAGTGGAGTTGATTGAAAGCAAGAAATCAGCCAGAAAGTGCCAGAAACCAAAGCTTCAGTTCAGGTATCCATCAAGAACAAATTTTCCAGAACTCATTTTACTTGTTATAAATTGATTCTATATGATACCCTGATCATCATGATGTGTTTAAAAATGAAAATGGTGGAATATTGAGCATGTATGAACTGTCTGAAACTTTTTGCCCTAAATGATGTTTTGCTTCGATTTGGCTGATTGATGAATGAAAAATGATGTTTGTGTGGGGGTATTGATTTAGTTTCGAATGGGGATGATTTCTGGGCTTTTAGTTTTCATTTTCATGAAGTTTTGAGGATTTTAGCAACTTTCAGGTGAGGGTCTTGCCGGAGAAGACGACCGGAAGTCTTCTCCGGCCACCTGAAAGTGTTTAGGGCTAATCAGTGTAATTAATGCAAGTTTGAATTTGGTACGTTGGATGGGCTGACTTCTGTTGACTCCCGCGCGTTCCAATGGCCAGGATGCCCTCATTAAACCCTAATCCACGTCATTATCCATTTAATTAGGTTTTATAAATTAATCTGGCCAGTTTGAATTCCAGCCTTTGGATCTGGCGCCAGTCAATGCGCGCGCATTCCATTTGAATCTCAGCCTTTGATTCTGATTACTTTCCATTTAATCCATTTTATTTTTCATTTTATTTGATTTGTTTTGTTCATTTTATTAAAAATAGTAAAAATCATTCAAAAATTCTGAAAATTTTTATACAAACTTTTATAAATTTTCAGAAACCAAAAACATTTTTATTTTTATTTTTTGCATTAAAAAATATTTTTAAATCATTTAAAAGATTATTTTTAATTAATTAATGAGAATTAATTAATTAAAAATACTTTTAGGTATTTAAAAATCACCAAAAAATTCATGAAATCTTTAAAATCATTTAGAAACATTGTCCAACCCTCAAACCAAATTTCTTTTTTGATCTTGATGTCTTTTGACAATTTTTCATGGAATTAATTTCATTTCAAGGCATTATTTGGATCCAATCTTTGAAAATTCATTTCTGCCTAGTCTTTAAGAGTTGGACTTTGATTCTTTTTGCATTGTGTCTTGCATATCATGTAGTTTGTAGGATTAAATTGGCATGATTTGATCTTGCATTTTCAATTTGTTTGACATTTTTCTTGACAAGGTACCCTAAAACCCTAGAAATCTTAGGAAATTCATAACTTTCACTAGGTTAAGAATTGGATCCCCTCCTTTGGGCAGTGAGTTTGTATAGGTTTAGGGTTCCTTTGAGTGTATTTTTCAATTTTTTATCTTGATGTTTGCTTCTGGTTTTGGTTTTTGTTTTGTGCTTTGATCATAAACCCTAATTTGGACTTTCTTTTGCATTCATCTTGCATTTGCTTGCATACCATGACTTGCCATGACATTCTATGCATCCATTTGATTCATTAGACATCTTAAGACATGGGAGAATCATGTTTGATCATTGCCTCATTCATTTGCCATGTTGTATGTCATTTGCATTTCATAACTTTTCAAGCATGTTCATGGTTCTAAGCATGCTTCTCTTGCATCCACATGTTTGTATGATCATCCACATGCCTTGTTTCATGTTTGCATCATCTCATAACATCATTATCATCATACTCATGCTTCTGGTTTTGGTTTACATCATGTCATTTCATCTCATTTTGCATGGCATTGCATTGCTTTCACTAACTTTTCAGGTGGTAAGTCACTTTGAGAAGTGAATTTGCCTTCACTTCTCACAATTTCTTTTCATCTCTCTTATGCATCATTGCTGCATTTTGTCTTGTGTTTGAGATTGAGCTTGCTCTTTCTTCTTCTTCTTACTTTCTTTCTTCAAGTGACTTGTCTTCTTAAATGAAGCAAGTTACTTTGCTTCTCTTTGCTCCTTTCATCTGCTTCCTGTTGGTTCCTCTAAAGATCTTTCTTGGAAACCTCACAAGCCTTAGGAACAACCAAGCATGACAATAATTAGGGTTCTGATTAGTCCCCCACTTAGATTTTACCTTTGTGTCTCATTGAGTCTTCTCTTCTCACCTCACAATCAGGGACTAAACCATAAAGGCTTTAAGGCTTTGTGATTAAGTTTATGCCTGCATCCTTCTATTAGGATGGAGTGTATAACTTTAATCCTAAGTGTTAAACTCTTAATGTGTTTAAATCCTTTAATCAACCCATCTAATAATCATCAAGACATCAAACTTGTAACTTGGGCCTTGCATTAGGGTTCTAATTCTTCCTTAATTGGTTAAGAAGGACTAACCTTAGTGTTAATGGACAAGTCCCCCTCAAGTTGTCTTACAAATCATAAAAACCACTTCTTCATCATATCATTAACTAAAATCCACTTAATAAAGGTTTTGTTTTGTCATGAGTTTAATCCCTAATCATGGATTGAGTTGAGGAGCTTTCCTCAGCTTAAACATTCTCATCTATTATCCTTCTATTAGGATGGTGTAATGAGCCTGTTTAATCCCTGATTATGGCTTAACCTCATTACTCAACACTAAACAAAAGCAACAAAAACATCTAAATAATCACAAGTAGGTTAATGATCTTAATCCTACACCAAGGTGTTTAAGTGTGAGAAGCTGACTTCACAATTAAGGCATTCTCATTACCCCTAATCAGAGGGAATATGTGATGAGTTTACTAAATCCATTGGTTTAGGCTTAAGCTCATTAATTTATGACAAACTTTCAAAATCAATAAAAGACTGAAAACACAAAAAAGAACAATAATCGTCTCCTGCGGGATTCTTTTCTCACCTCATTCACTCACAAACGAGAATTTGCTTCTTCCGTCTAATGCAAGACAGTTTGCACCTGAGCCAGACAGGTTATACACTTGAGCATAGGCAAGCAAGCAGTTCACCAGTCAATTCATATTTCAGTCTCTTTGACTCGAACTACGGTGTTCTGACTTCCTCATTGCACGAGAGGATACGTAGGCATAACTTAACAGTTATCGAACAAAAGTCTCTGTATATTCCCCCTCCTTCCAGCATTATTCTTTAGCCTCATAGTCTTGAGCATTTCACTTTTGTTCCTACACTGACACTGCATATATTACACTCTACACTTTTCTTACACTGACACCTGTACATCTCTTTCCAGCTTTGAAGCACACAATGCACTGACACTACCCCTTTAAAACACAAATCTTTTAAGCGTGGATCCCGTCGAGTACGACGGACAATCTGGGTGCTAATACCTTCCCAGGTTGTAACCAACCCCCTTTCTCAGTCTCTCTGGTTCGCAACCGTCTTATCCATATCTTTCTAGGTCTATGCAGCATTGCCTTTCCTCCGGGATAAAAATGCCTAGCTGGCGACTCTTTTCTTTTCCCGTGAGTTCATTCCTGTGTGTTCTCACATCTCCTTTTCGCCGACCGTTCGCGTTTGTACCTTATTTGAGTTAGTCTCATTTATTGGGAGCGACAGCTTGGCGACTCTGCTGGGGATACTTATACTGTAACCAGGGCTTCTGGTTCTTTTTGTGGGTTCCTCCTAGCACTTGTTTGATTTGTGTTTACTGGGGTGTTATGTGCTGATTGTGTTTATATAGTTGCTTTATTGCTTTATGTACAGTTATTTATTTCTTTCTTTACAGCTTTATATATATCATACTGTCATATTGTCATCTGGATGGATCTGGTTTTTGCTTTGGTGGGTGGGGTTCTATTGAGAGTTTAAGGTCCTATACCTGGGACCTGAGTGACACCTAGGCTAGAGTGGTTCATGTTCTTTCCCATTCCATTTCGGTCTGGTGCGGGAATATGAAACACGGTTCAGATGTGGGTTTCTTCTTGAGAACTCTGTGCTACAGATCTCCTGTAGTGCTAGGGCTATCTGGGAAGCCTGCTAAGTCTGAATGACCTTTAGTATTGACCTTCAGAAACTGAGGTGAATTAGAGGAGGATCCTTTATGGTTATTGTAAACACTGTACCTCCGGGTTAGAAGTGTTTACACTTCTCATAACTGATCCAAGTCTGAGGATCCTTGTTCTAGAACACCACATGTGAGGGGGTTGGGCTGTTTACAGGTTTGCAGGTACCCTTGACCTCAGCATACCCTGTTACTTTGTTTTGATTAAGAGTACTCCATTTTGGGACAGTTCTTGTGATTTTAACCCTGGACATGTGACTCTTTATTTGAGTCCCCCACCTTGGTTACTGGACTTATGAACCTCCATCTGGACTTCTTAAACATACATGGACTTATATCAAAGCAGCAATCAGATCCAGCTTGATCACAAACCCTTGCATATCATTTGCATACATCATCATTGCATCATTTAACATTTGCTTATTTGTTTTTCAGGGTATCCACATCATATTTGGCTTGGTTTTGACCCCTTCATCAACATAGACCCCTGTTCACCAGCTATCTGCTTCAGTTACATTCATCAGCTACTTGCTTCAGTCATCTGCATCACCAACATCAGCCTATCAGTGGCCCATCTTCTAGTATCAGTCACCATCATCAGCATCTGTTTCAGTTCTTCTTCAGCAGTATGGCACCTAAGAAGAGCAATATCTCATACCATTTCTTTGAGCCTGAGCTGACTGGCATCAGGAAGATCCAGGCCCTTATTACTCCAGACCATATACCACTATTCAGAGAACATTATGGAGGCATCCTTGATGTGGTTATGGATTTGGACCCTTCCCAGAGGAGCTTGATTCATACTTGCCTGCAGTTCTATGATCCTCCTCTGAGGTGTTTTACTTTCCAGGATTTTCAGTTGGGGCCTTTATTAGAGGAGTATTCATCATTAGTTAGTGTACCTGTCAGGGGTGGAGTCCCCTTCAACCCTGAGATGGCTTTTCCAAGTAATGAAGAGGTGGCAAAGGCACTATATCTGGAACCCTCTCTGATTGGACAGAACATGACTACCAAAGCTGGAATCTCTGGTCTACACTTGGATTTCTTGACTTCTCAGGCCATCCTGAAGGCCTCCTTGGGAGAATGGAAGGCAGTCTGTGCTTTGTTAGCCCTCAACATATATGGGGTTATACTTTTTGCAGATGAGCCTAAGTTTATTAGCAGGAATGCCATTCACCTTTTCATTCTGAAGAACCCAGTTCCCACCTTACTGGGAGATTTCTACTGCTCTGTTCACCAAAGGAATGAAAAGCAAAGAGGAAGATTGGTGAGATGCTGTGCTCCCCTGTTCCATACCTGGCTGCTCAAACACTTGCCTAAGACTGATGCATTCTTGAATCCTCACCAGCAGAAGAATTGGGCTAGAAGACTCATTGCTTTGACCTCAGCTGATATCAGGTGGTGCACTCAGAGCACTAAGGACAGGGACATCATTACTAGTTGTGGGCAGTTCCCCAATGTACCTCTGATAGGAGTAAAGGGTTTCATCAACTACAACCCTCTGCTATTCAAAAGACAATTGGGCTATGCATTGGTCCACCCTCCTAAAGTACAGGACTTGGCTGAGACCCTTTATTGTGAGATTAAGCCTAATCTGGCTATTGTCAGGCAAGCATCCTGGGCTTGGGACAATGTCCAGGCCAAAGGGATGGCTATTCTTGGGAGATGCAACAATGTGGCCTCAGCTCAGTACTATGAGTGGTCTCATGCCAGGGCTCAAATTTCTGGAATGCCCTTCACCATTGAGGATGCACCTGGGCCATCCACAACACCCCCTCCAGCCACTGTTAGCCTGGAAGAGTTTGAGAAACTGAAAGAGAGAAATGAGAATCTGACTCAGGCTCTACAGAAGACCCTCTGGGAGAGGAGTGATGGTCGTCTGGACATCGAGAGGTTAGAAAAACTAAAGGTGGAGCATCTAGCCAGGATTGAGAAGTCAGAGGACTACATCAAGAAGTCAAGGGATGGAGAGCAGATTTTGAAGAATGCCTGCAAGGAGGCTCAATTCCAAAAATACAGGACTGATCTCTATCTGAAAGAGAGCCAAGCTAGGTGGGTCAGAATCACTGAAGCTCGCACTCAGGAGGATAAGAGGACTCATGACAAGATTGAGCAGTTGGAGGCTAATGCAAAGGAGCAACAGGAAGCCCTACTAGCAGCCCAGAAAGAGATCTCAGAGTTGAAGATTAGGGCTGGTGTGAAGAGGTCAAAGGACCAGGGCAGGCACAAGAAGCTAACTGCAGCTATTGCCACCAGGAATCTTCTCATCAGGAACCTCACAGAGCGTCCAGCAGATCCTGTGACTGAAGCACTTCTAAAGGAAGTTCAGGAGGATGAGTTTGGTCTTGGTGTCTGACTTTTGCTTGTTGTTGCTTTCATTTCATGTACTTTTCCTTTTTATGTTGTATTTTGACCCCTCAGGGGCATGTATTGTAAAATAAACAAACTATGCATCATTCACTTTTTGTAATATATTCATTAGTTTGTTTCGTTTGAATCTTTCTCTCCTAAGAAACATCAAAAGCATCTTCCTCAGGGGTCTGGAAAGGTCAAAACCAAATGCCAAGCCGGATACCTTGGAAACAAATAAGCATATCGCATTGCATACTAACACTCTGTTTTGTTTTGTAGGTTTTTGTTTTGTTTGTTACTAACTCTGTTGTGGTTCAGGAACTATTGCTCGACGTCGGGTGTTCCCACTCAACCGTCCACACAGATATCCTACCCGCAACAACCTTCCGGGTATACAGATGGACCAGGTACAACAAGACCTTACAGAGGTCAGGGCCCAAATGGCCAATGAGAGACTTGAAATGAGGAATCAGATGACTCAGTTTATGGAGGTGATGAATGGATTGGCACAGAGCCAAGAAAGATTAAGAGCATTGGTAGAGAGGCAGACTCAGGAAGACCCCCATCTAGGGACTGGTGGAACGAGCAACAATGAGAGGGTTCAGCCTCATGTCAACCCACCTGTGTATGGCCCTCACCTTCACCCAGAGATCAACATCCCTGCTAATGTGCAAGGGAATGCTACTACAGGAAGAGTACTACAAGAAGACCCCCAGGAAGATCAGTTCACTGTGATGGGAGCTGGGGATGAGGCCTATGACAGAAGGCTAGATGAAATTGCTGAGAAATTAAGATCCTTGGAGTCTCAAAACTCCCTGGGTTTTGATGTTATGGACATGGGCTTAGTGGACGGGGTAAGGATTCCCCACAATTTTAAACCTCCGTGCTTTGAGAAGTACAACGGAACCTCCTGTCCACGAACCCATTTGCAATCCTTTCTGGGAGGCTGAAGGCATACACCATGGATGAAAAGCTGTGGATGTTTTATTTCGAAGACAGTTTAACAGGAGCCTCAAGGGAATGGTACTCTCATTTGACTAGAGCAATCATCAGGTGCTGGAAGGATCTGGCTGAGGCCTTCATTAGACAATACCAGTATAACTTGGATATGGCTCCCAACAGGACCCTCCTGATGGGAATGTCCCAATCATCCAGAGAAAGCTTCCGGGAGTACGCCCAGAGGTGGAGACAGCTTGCCGCCGCTGTCCAGCCACCCATGTCAGAAAGGGAAATGGCTGACATGTTTATGAACACCCTCCAGGGGACATACATTGACAGGCTAGCTGCCTTTTCGTCCACCAGCTTCGCTGACGTAGTCATAGCTGGGGAAAGGATTTAAAGCTTATTAAAGATGGGCAAAATTTCTGACAACGGTGCAAGCTCGTCCAGCAACCCCAGAAAACCTTTTGTAGGTCCAAGAAGAACCGGTGAGACTAATGCTATCCATACCAGCAGGGGCAGGCCACAATATGTTCATAGGTCAGTGGCAGCAGTCACCATTCCCACTCCAATTCCTCAGCAACCCGCATTTCAACCACATCAACAACCGCATTACCAGCAACAAACTTAGTATCCTCCTCAGAAAAACTACAACAACAACAACAACAATCAACAAAGACCATTTCAACAGAGACCATCTCAGGCCAATAGGGTGATTGATCCGATCCCTATGCCTTATGCCGCTTTGTTGCCACAACTCCTGAAACTCAACCTGGTTGAGCTAAGGACATTGGCACCTCCAGATCCTTCCAGTTTGCCAAGAAATTACGACGCCAATGCCAGATGTGCTTTTCACTATAATGCACCTGGCCACAGTACAGAGAAGTGCAGAGCTTTGCAGATGAAGGTGCAAGACCTGGTAGATTCCAAAGCTCTAAACTTTGCACCCCCTCCAAATGTCAACAAAAACCCCATGCCCAACCATGGAGGGCCCAGAATCAATGCTATTGAAGAAGATAAACCGTCTTACTTGATAACCAGTGTGGGGCAGATTCGGACACCCCTGGTGGAGATTAAAGCTCAACTCCTTGAATGTCAAATATTCCCTGGGTGTGAGCTCGGGTGTGCTTATTGCAACATTTCGGTAAATGGGTGTGATAACTTGAGAAACGGCATAGACAGTCTTATCCAGAATGGTCTACTTCAAATCACAACATCAATGCCTTCAAACCCAGCAGTCCCTCCGACAACAGTTCCTGAGTCTCCTACAACTGCAACAACAATTATTCCAAACAATTCCTCAGTTTCATCAACAAATGCTTCAAATATCATTTCGACAAGCCAAATATCAACAAACATTCCTTCTACAACATCAACACCCCTCTATTCAGAATCTCCTTCTACAACATCAGCAAATATCTCAGCAGTCACTATCTATTATGATCCATCAAGTATTCCTCCGAACAACAATTTCCAACAACAAATAGTGGCATCTCCTGCCAGATCACCGGTCACCATCTACTATGATCCACATACTATTGCAACACCCTCCTCTGCTGCAGTCAGCCCGGTTACCATCACGGTACCTGGACCAGTTCCATATGAGAGCACTAATGCCATCCCTTGGCATTATGGCTCTGACCTATACTGCAAGGGGGAGAAAATCACTCTTGACTCTTCAACCTCTTCTCCACAGATCGACAATGTTGGGGGAGGCGGAGGCTTCACCAGAAGCGGACACCTTTTTGCCTCGCAATCACAAAGGCCTAATGCCGAAGCAGAAGCTGCTGCCAAAGCAAAGGGAAAGAGTGTAATAGCTGAAGAGCCCATTCTCAAAGAAACACAAAAGACATCTTTTGAACAAGATGTGGACGAGTTTATGAGAATCATCAAGAAGAGTGATTACAAGGTGGTGGATCAGCTTCACCAAACTCCCTCAAAAATCTCCATTCTATCTTTGCTGATGTGTTCCGAAGCTCACCGGAATGCATTACTAAAAGTCTTGCACGCAGCATATGTGCCAGAGGAGATCACCGTTAATCAGCTGGAGACCGTGGTAGCAAATGTCAATACCAGCCATGGATTGGGTTTTACCAATGCTGATCTAACAACTGAGGGAAACAACCACAACAAGGCTTTACACATCACCTTGGAATGCAAGGGTGCTGTTCTGTCACATGTATTGGTAGACACTGGGTCTTCACTCAATGTCTTACCAAAGAAAGCCTTGGTGAAGCTGGAGTATGATGGCTTGGCATTGCGTCCAAGTAATTTGGTAGTGAGGGCATTTGACGGCTCTAAGAGATCAGTGCTAGGTGAGATTGATCTGCCTGTGATGATTGGCCCGCAGACTTTTAAAATAACCTTCTATGTGATGGACATTCAGCCGGCCTACAGCTGTTTGTTGGGTAGACCTTGGATTCATGCCGCTGGCGCAGTTACGTCTACCCTTCACCAGAAGTTAAAATTCGAGTGGGAGGGCCAGATCATCACCATTTGTGGAGAGGAAGATATCTTTGTCAGCCATCTGGCTACATACAAATACATTGAGATGGATGGGGTGATCCACGAAACTATGAGTCAAGGGTTTGAGGCCTTGAACATAAATGAAGCATCCGCTGTACCTGGAACCTCAATGACATCTTATCAGCAAGCCCGAAAGGTTGTTGAAGAGGGGACTGCCCAAGACTGGGGCAAGCTGTTGCCTGTGGAGAAGAAAGAAGACAGATTTGGGTTGGGTTACAAACCAACTCAACAAGATCAACCAGAGGCTGCTAAGAGGCCCAGTTTTGTTAGTGGGGGGATGCTCACCCCCGATGCAGTAAACAACTTGGAAGATGAGTCGGAAGATGAGCGCAACCTAGAGAGTTGGATACGTCCAAGGATCCCGGGGAGCAGTATCTCAAACTGGTCATCCCAAGAAATTATAAGGGTTACTCCTGCAGAGTAATTATTATTTCCTGTATTCTTTTAAGCATGCATCAAGTCTTGCATCTTGCCCAAGATGACAAGACTCATTTTGTAATCGGGCCATCTGTAATTTTGTGCAAATAGATCAATCAATGATAATCAGACATCTTTTGCAAATGAGTCTTTTCCTTTTCGCTCACTGTTTTTTTTTCATTTTTCTTTTTGTACAAAAAATAAATGGCAATGTTTTCAAAATGATAACTCCTTTTCACTTTTTCTAAAAAACAAGATAAAACTGATCACTAAAATGAACAAACTGAACCCTTGCAGAGAGTGCCTTCCAGACTGCACCGACAACAACACAGCTATGGCTTCGTATGACTTTGACAATCCAATCAATCAAGCTAATGAAGGGGTTGAAGAAGATTATGAGCTTCCTGAAGAGCTAGCTAGGTTGCTGAGGCAAGAGGAGAAGGTTATCACTCCTCATCAGGAGGAGGTTGAAACGATCAATCTTGGTACAGATGAAGATGTGAAAGAAGTTAAAATCGGGGCCTGCTTACAAGACTCAGTAAAGAAACAACTGGTTGACATGCTTCAGGAATATGTGGATGTGTTTGCTTGGTCTTATCAGGATATGCCAGGGTTGGATACCGATATTGTTATGCACAAGCTGCCTTTAAGAGAAGATTGTTCGTCGGTTAAACAGAAGCTACGCCGTACTCGCCCAGATATGGCAATGAAGATCAAAGAAGAGGTGCAAAAGCAGTGGGACGCCGGGTTCCTTGCTGTAACCAGTTATCCACCGTGGGTTGCTAATATTGTGCCTGTGCCTAAGAAGGATGGCAAGGTGAGGATGTGTGTTGACTACCGGGATCTGAACAGAGCAAGTCCAAAAGATGATTTCCCATTACCTCACATTGATGTATTGGTGGATAATACGGCTCAGTTCTCAGTATTCTCCTTCATGGACGGATTTTCAGGATACAATCAGATCAAAATGTCACCTGAAGACATGGAGAAGACAACTTTCATCACACCCTGGGGCACGTTCTGTTATAAGGTGATGCCATTCGGATTGAAGAATGCTGGTGCGACGTATCAACGGGCTATGGTAACATTATTCCACGACATGATCCATAAAGAAATTGAATGCTATGTGGATGACATGATTGCCAAGTCCCTCACAGAAGAAGACCACCTGGTAAATCTGCTGAAGCTATTCAAGCGTCTGAGGAAGTACCAACTGAAGTTGAACCCCAACAAGTGCACATTCGGAGTGCGATCCGGTAAGTTGCTGGGATTTATTGTAAGTGAGAAAGGGATTGAAGTTGATCCTGATAAAGTCAAAGCCATTCAGGAAATGCCTGCACCAAAGTCAGAAAAAGAAGTTCGAGGGTTCTTAGGTCGATTGAACTACATTTCACGGTTCATATCTCACCTTACAGCAACCTGTGAACCCTTGTTCAAACTGCTAAGAAAAGAACAAACGGTCAGGTGGAACGAAGACTGCTAGAGGGCTTTTGACAAGATCAAGGAATACTTACAAGAGCCTCCAATCCTTATGCCTCCAGTTGAAGGAAGACCTCTAATCATGTACTTGACAGTATTAGAAGAGTCAATGGGGTGTGTGCTGGGCCAGCATGACGAGTCTGGTCGAAAAGAGTATGCAATATACTACCTAAGCAAAAAGTTTACCGACTGTGAACAACGTTATTCACTGCTCGAGAAAACTTGCTGTGCTTTAGCGTGGGCTGCTCGCCGACTAAGGCAGTATATGTTGACCCATACTACCTTGCTGATTTCAAAGATGGATCCAGTTAAGTACATTTTTGAGAAGCCAGCACTTACCGGACGGGTTGCAAGATGGCAAATGATCCTCACAGAATACGACATCCAGTACACGTCTCAAAAAGCCATTAAGGGCAGTGTATTGTCTGATTATCTTGCTGAGCAACCTATTGATGATTACCAGCCTATGAGGTTTGACTTCCCTGATGAAGACATCCTATTCATTAAAGCAAAAGATCATGAAGAGCCTGTTCAAACTGAAGGGCCTAACCCAGAAGAAGAATGGACTATGATGTTTGATGGGGCTGTTAATATGAATGGTCGTGGTGTTGGTGCAGTACTCATTACACCTAAGGGAGTTCACATGCCTTTCTCGGCAAGGCTCACCTTTAACTGCACTAACAACAAAGCTGAATACGAAGCTTGTATTATGGGTCTTGAGGAAGCCATTGACCTCAGAATCAAGACATTGACTGTATTCAGGGATTCAGCTCTGGTAGTTAATCAAACCAACGGCAAATGGTACACACACCAGGATCATCTGATACCTTACAGGGATTATACAAGGAGGTTATTGACTTTCTTTACAACAGTCAAGCTTGAGTATATCCCTCGGGACGAGAATCAGTTTGCAGATGCTCTGGCTACTATTTCGTCCATGATCAAAGTGCAAGCTGCCAACTTTGTACCTCAAATTTCAGTGTCCAGACTTGACAGACCAGCATATGTGTTCGCAGCAGATGTTGTCGAAGATGATAAGCCTTGGTTCCATGATATTAAGTGCTTCTTGGAGGATCAGATATACCCACCTGGGGCGTGTTCCAATGATAAGAAGACATTAAGAAGGCTTGCTGGCAGTTTCTTCCTGAATACTGATGGTTCCCTATACAAGAGAAACTTTGATATGGTACTCCTCAGATGCGTTGATAGAACAGAAGCAGACTTATTAATGCACGAGGTGCACGAAGGACCCTTTGGTACCCATGCTGGAGGGCATGCCATGGCCCAAGAAATTGCTAAGATCAGGTTATTACTGGATCACAATGGACGCCGACTGTTGTGCTTATGCCAGAAAATGCCATAAATGCCATATTTATGCGGATAAGGTGCATGTGCCTCCCAATCTTTTGAATGTGATGTCTTCACCCTGGCCCTTTGCTATGTGGGGCATTGACATGATTGGTAAGATTGAACCGACTGCTTCGAATGGCCACAAATTCATCCTGGTTGCCATTGACTATTTCACCAAGTGGGTCGAAGCAGCTTCATATGCAAATGTTACAAGGCAAGTGGTAGCCAGATTTTTGAAGAGAGATATTATCTGTCGATACGGAGTTCCCGAGCGAATCATTACTGATAATGGTTCCAACTTAAACAACAAAATGATGGCAGAGCTGTGCCGGGACTTCAAGATCCAACACCATAATTCTTCTCCTTACAGGCCAAAGATGAATGGCGCTGTTGAGGCAGCTAATAAGAATATCAAGAAGATTGTGCAAAAGATGGTAGTCACCTATAAGGACTGGCATGAAATGCTACCGTTTGCCTTGCATGGGTACCGCACGTCAATTAGAACATCCATTGGGGAAACACCGTATCAGCTTGTGTATGGTATGGAGGCAGTCCTACCTGTAGAAGTTGAATTACCTTCCCTACGGGTACTAATGGATGTTAAGCTGAACGAAGCAGAGTGGGTCCGGTCCCGATACAAACAACTGAGTCTGATTGAAGAGAAGAGATTGGCTGCAATCTGTCATGGGCAGCTATATCAGAAAAGAATGAAGAAAGCCTTCGACCAGAAAGTCAGGCTCCGAGAGTACCAAGTAGGGGATCTTGTGCTGAAAAGAATCCTCCCTCCTCATACAGACCACAGGGGCAAGTGGACTCCAAACTATGAAGGGCCATTTGTAGTAAAGAAAGTTTTCTCGGGTGGAGCACTCATGCTCAGCACTATGGATGGTGAAGACTTCCCGTCCCCTGTGAATTCAGATGCAGTTAAAAAATACTTCGCATAAAATGACCCGCTGGACACAAAAACAGAATGTAAGTCCAGGCAAAAATAGGGCATCCCGGCGAGTCAAAAACAGAATAAAAGACTCGGGCAAAAATAAGGGAAAATAAACAAAAAAATGTACACCCGCTGAGTTGAAAAGCCGCATTGGACAACTCAGGCAAAAATGGGCATCCCGATGGATTGAAAACCTGAAAGGGCGATCCATGCAAAATAAGGGAATAAGCGAACAACTGCATTCTGAATTCGTCTGTATCACCTACAACTTGGAAAACCTCGAAAGGATCAAGCTTCTGTCAGAATCAGCCTTCTTCAGAAAGCAAGACGAGAAGAACGTCAAATGTCATACGAGTCATAGCAAAAGGGAAGCTCCTCGAAGCGTCACCAGCATTGCCAACACCTTTCTGTTTCTCAATTTATAACAATCTCCTCATTTTAGGGGATTTGTTTCCTTGACTGTATCTTGCCAATTCAGGGCGTATGAATTAATAAAATCAGATTTTCAGTCATGTCTCGTCTCGTACATTTTATTTTCATTTGCAAAATGTCCGATGTCTTTAAGATACTGATTGTATAGATACAGATGCTTCTAAAGTATGTGCTTGCAGGAAATATGCTTACTCCCGGGAGTGTCTGAACTCTTACGACGGAATCCAGTAAGGGATACCTCGGGATTACTTGTGCGTTTCTATCTTTGCAGGATTGCAGGTATTCAAGATGCGACATGGGGCATGTAAAGCTTCATCCCAGCAAGCTGGCAAATCAATACTCACTCAGCCTTAGCACCAGAAGTGTTTTCTCCCCAGCTGAGTTGCCACTTGTTACTTCTCCCCGCCGAGGTGCCAATCATTCTTCCTCCTCAACCAAGTACAAAAGCTAGGGAACCATCTCCCTACAGAGTGTCAACCTCTACCCGGAAAAACAACACATGAAGGAATCACAACAGAGTGACGAAAGCTTCTACAAACCCCAGCTGGGTCTCTCATTTACCGGAATAGGTCTATCATTGACCCATTTCCCCAAGCAGAATCATCAGATCTACCAATAATCTCATCCCCAGCTGGGATGTCCACTTCAAACAGATCGACCAGAGATCTTCGCAGCATCGGGATCCTAATCCCGGATCGGTACCTTTGCATAATCATAGCATTCGCATCATATTCACCCCACAAAGCGTAGCATTCCGTCTAACGCGGGGCATTACGGCAAAAATCAAACATATTGCATAATCATAAGCCATGGCTTGAATCAAATACTTATGAATAATGACAACCCGTCAAAGATGTACAGAATGCTCCCCAGGTCCCCCAGCGGAGAGCTAAAGCTAAAGCAGTTGCCTTACATTCACAAACACCAGTATATACTCCTTGTGGCACTCGTCCGTGTCATATCCCCAGTAGAAGACCAAAGCATCCTCTTTGCACTCACAGATACATACATACACAATTCCTTGATACTTGTCCGTATCACCTTCCCCAACATAGTTGCTTAAACACTTTGTATATCAGATACTTGTTTATACTATACTTTTCTTCTTTTGACACTCGTCCGTGTCACTCTCCCCAGCAAGTTAAACACTCATCTATACACTACTCATACTTATTACTTATTTCACTTATACAGATACTCGTCCATATCTTGTATACACCATTTATATCCCCGCAAATTCGACACTGGTCCATGTTCTTTGTTAACCAGTTGGTACTTGTCCGTACCATCATCTCAGAACATGCGTCAAGCGTTTGTTTCTACCTGATACTCGTCCGTATCATAGTCTTAAGGATGCTCGTCCGCATCTTTAATCCATACACTATGTCAAACGCTCTTGTCTTCTTGAATATAGACACTCGTCCGTGTCTACTATTCCCCAGGAGAGTCCCCTCAGATTCAACAACTCGTCCGTGTTCCTTGTTAGCCAGTTGATACTCGTCCGTATCATCATCTCTGAACACATATCAGTATTTGTTTCTACCCGATACTCGTCCGTATCGTAGTCTTAGGGATGCTCGTCCGCATCTTTAATCTATACACAGCATCAAAACACTTATACCTTTTATTTTCCTGGATATAAACACTCGTCCGTATTTGCTATTCCCCAGTAGATCGCCAGCAAAGCAAATTTTCTTTTCTATCTGACATTCGTCCTATGTCATGATAAACCCTGAGAGCAGTCGTCCCCTGCTAGGTGATCGTCCTTCACCTCTTGATGATCGTCCTTCATCATGCTCGTCCGATGGTCGTCCCCATCGTTGACCTTTTCTATCCGACATTCGTCCTATGTCGTGATATTTAGCAGCCGTCCCCTGCTAGGTGATCGTCCTTCACCTCTTGATGATCGTCCTTCATCATTTTATCCGATGGCCGTCCCCATCGTTGATCTTGTTATCTGGCGTTCGTCCTACGTCATGATAAACCTCGAGAGCAGCCGTCCCCTGCTAGGTGATCGTCCTTCACCTCTTGATGATCGTCCTTCATCATGCTCGTCCGATGGCCGTCCCCATCGTTGACCTTTTTATCCGGCATTCGTCCTATGTCGCGATATTTTCGGCAGCCGTACCCTGCCAGGTGATCGTCCTTCACCTTAGATGACCGTCCCTCATCTTACCCCTTTCAGGTGATCGTCCTTCACCTTTGATGACCGTCCCTCATCATTATTTCATTTATTTTTTTAGCCCGATGGCCGTCCCTGTCGTGGTCCCTTTTCCTTTTCCTGATGATCGTCCTTCATCAGTTTAGCCCGATGGCCGTCCCCATCGTTTGTTTACATTACTTTATGAACCTGATGGCCGTCCCCATCATTTTTCATTAACCCCCAGAGAATCTTATAGCTTTACTTGATGGCCGTCCCCATCATAATCCCTTTTATCCCCAGCATGTCGGCCGTCCCCGTCATTGCTTTATTTTCCGCACTTTTCCCAGCGTGTCGGCCGTCCCCGTCATTGCTCTTTCCCCAGCAGTCGTCCTCTGCTCGACGGTCGTCCTCCGTCGCCCACACTTTATAATATACTTTATTTTTCTTTTACAATCTATATCCCTTTTCTTCTTCATTCTGTGAGTGCAAATTTTGGACTGTCTTTGGTATTCAACCACAAGTTATCTTGTTCGCCTGATAAGCCGTCGCTTACATCCTGCACAGCTAACTCATGTTTGAATAGGGGCAGCTGTAAACACCCCAAATTTTCCCTCACCCATTCACACCATGGCTTGTGATCCCCTCATGTGCATAAGCTCAATCATATCATCTCATATTGCATTTTTGATTCATTGCATTGGTTCAAAGTCATCTGCATCTAGGGTTTGTGATCTGAGCAATCCAAGAGCTACTTGAGCCACTCCAAAGGTCATCAATCACTTCAAAGGGGTCCATGTATGTTCAAACATCATATTATATCCTCTCAAAGTCAAGAATGTCAAAGAGTCACAAGAACTGAGAATGGCATAGAAGCAGAGCCAGGTTTGACTGCACAGATGACCTAGAATTAGGGTTTTGGTTTCAAAGGCCATAACTCCAAATTTTTTGGTCATTCTTGTTTCTATTGGTCTCTAAATGGTATAGGGATCATGCATATCAATTTTCATGAAGAAATTCAATGGGGAAGTCATCTGATCAAGGGTTGACTTTCTAAGCAAGTTAGTGTAAAATCAGGGCATCTGAGGCCCCCAATGACCCAACCAAAGGGTGTTCTTCATCATTTTGATTGTGTATGATCTTTATTTGATCATGGAAGATGTTGGAAGTTCACAAAATTGAAGAATCTCAAGTCATTTGCAAAGTTGACTTTTTGGGAAAGTTGACTTTTAATGAAATTGCCATTTTAGGAAACTTTTTCAACCCTTACTTTTTGATTAAAAAATGCTTCAAATGGAAAAACTTTGGTCATGAAAGTTGTATAATGGATCATTCCCTTTTCAAAAAGTACAAGAACATGACCTAATTCATTTTGGATCAAAAGTTATGGCTTGTCAAAGTTGGCTAAAATCACAAAATTTGAAGTTTTCTACCAAAGAGACATTTTGCAAAATGGTTTGTTCAAGTGATCTAAAGGCCTCAAATGTGTATCATCTCTTCACAATATGATCATGTGACATCTAAAATTCAGAATGGGCCAAGGGATCACTCATCTTCATGGCTTATGGAGCAAGATTTCTCAAAGGAAACAAAAGTGAAGCAAGTTGCAAAAACTCACTCAAGTATGAATCCACTTGCTTGTTGACTTCACAAACAATCCTATGGCTCTCCACACATCTTACTACGCAGGACACCCCATCTGTCCTTGGCTAGCTAGTAGCCCATGCCTCTCTTACACAACTTTGACATTTTGGCAACTTGAGCCATACCTATCACAAAAGCACACATCAACTCATCTGACCAATCCCATTAGTTTATGCAAGCAAAAAGCAAGCCAAAGCACATACAACACAGGCCTGAAACACTCTCCAAGACAGCTCTCTCATTTTCACCCCATTTTGCAAAACCCTTCGAAACACTCTCCTCAGGCTGCAAACACACAAACCAACTTCACAAATCAACTTAGCATGCTTCACTGATCAAAAACCACCCATCACCATAGCCTGAAACTCCCTGAATCAAAAACACGATCACCACCCTCCCTTGAACAAAACTTCTGCCATCTCTCAAACCATCCATTATAAACTCCAAACAAGCATTGGAAGCTTCTCAGGGGGTCCAGTGGAGTTGATTGAAAGCAAGAAATCAGCCAGAAAGTTCCAGAAACCAAAGCTTCAGTTCAGGTATCCATCAAGAACAAATTTTCCAGAACTCATTTTACTTGTTATAAATTGATTCTATATGATACCCTGATCATCATGATGTGTTTAAAAATGAAAATGGTGGAATATTGAGCATGTATGAACTGTCTGAAACTTTTTGCCCTAAATGATGTTTTGCTTCGATTTGGCTGATTGATGAATGAAAAATGATGTTTGTGTGGGGGTTTTGATTTAGTTTCGAATGGGGATGATTTCTGGGCTTTTAGTTTTCATTTTCATGAAGTTTTGAGGATTTTAGCAACTTTCAGGTGAGGGTCTTGCCGGAGAAGACGACCGGAAGTCTTCTCCGGCCACCTGAAAGTGTTTAGGGCTAATCAGTGTAATTAATGCAAGTTTGAATTTGGTACGTTGGATGGGCTGACTTCTGTTGACTCTCGCGCGTTCCAATGGCCAGGATGCCCTCATTAAACCCTAATCCACGTCATTATCCATTTAATTTGGTTTTATAAATTAATCTGGCCAGTTTGAATTCCAGCCTTTGGATCTGGCGCCAGTCAATGCGCGCGCATTCCATTTGAATCTCAGCCTTTGATTCTGATTACTTTCCATTTAATCCATTTTATTTGATTTGTTTTGTTCATTTTATTAAAAATAGTAAAAATCATTCAAAAATTCTGAAAATTTTTATACAAACTTTTATAAATTTTCAGAAACCAAAAACATTTTTATTTTTATTTTTTGCATTAAAAAATATTTTTAAATCATTTAAAAGATTATTTTTAATTAATTAATGAGAATTAATTAATTAAAAATACTTTTAGGTATTTAAAAATCACCAAAAAATTCATGAAATCTTTAAAATCATTTAGAAACATTGTCCAACCCTCAAACCAAATTTCTTTTTTGATCTTGATGTCTTTTGACAATTTTTCATGGAATTAATTTCATTTCAAGGCATTATTTGGATCCAATCTTTGAAAATTCATTTCTGCCTAGTCTTTAAGAGTTGGACTTTGATTCTTTTTGCATTGTGTCTTGCATATCATGTAGTTTGTAGGATTAAATTGGCATGATTTGATCTTGCATTTTCAATTTGTTTGACATTTTTCTTGACAAGGTACCCTAAAACCCTAGAAATCTTAGGAAATTCATAACTTTCACTAGGTTAAGAATTGGATCCCCTCCTTTGGGCAGTGAGTTTGTATAGGTTTAGGGTTCCTTTGAGTGCATTTTTCAATTTTTTATCTTGATGTTTGCTTCTGGTTTTGGTTTTTGTTTTGTGCTTTGATCATAAACCCTAATTTGGACTTTCTTTTGCATTCATCTTGCATTTGCTTGCATACCATGACTTGCCATGACATTCTATGCATCCATTTGATTCATTAGACATCTTAAGACATGGGAGAATCATGTTTGATCATTGCCTCATTCATTTGCCATGTTGTATGTCATTTGCATTTCATAACTTTTCATGCATGTTCATGGTTCTAAGCATGCTTCTCTTGCATCCACATGTTTGTATGATCATCCTCATGCCTTGTTTCATGTTTGCATCATCTCATAACATCATTATCATCATACTCATGCTTCTGGTTTTGGTTTACATCATGTCATTTCATCTCATTTTGCATGGCATTGCATTGCTTTCACTAACTTTTCAGGTGGTAAGTCACTTTGAGAAGTGAGTTTGCCTTCACTTCTCACAATTTCTTTTCATCTCTCTTATGCATCATTGCTGCATTTTGTCTTGTCTTTGAGATTGAGCTTGCTCTTTCTTCTTCTTCTTACTTTCTTTCTTCAAGTGACTTGTCTTCTTAAATGAAGCAAGTTACTTTGCTTCTCTTTGCTCCTTTCATCTGCTTCCTGTTGGTTCCTCTGAAGATCTTTCTTGGAAACCTCACAAGCCTTAGGAACAACCAAGCATGACAATAATTAGGGTTCTGATTAGTCCCCCACTTAGATTTTACCTTTGTGTCTCATTGAGTCTTCTCTTCTCACCTCACAATCAGGGACTAAACCATAAAGGCTTTAAGGCTTTGTGATTAAGTTTATGCCTGCATCCTTATATTAGGATGGAGTGTATAAATTTAATCCTAAGTGTTAAACTCTTAATGTGTTTAAATCCTTTAATCAACCCATCTAATAATCATCAAGACATCAAACTTGTAACTTGGGCCTTGCATTAGGGTTCTAATTCTTCCTTAATTGGTTAAGAAGGACTAACCTTAGTGTTAATGGACAAGGCCCCCTCAAGTTGTCTTACAAATCATAAAAACCACTTCTTCATCATATCATTAACTAAAATCCACTTAATAAAGGTTTTGTTTTGTCATGAGTTTAATCCCTAATCATGGATTGAGTTGAGGAGCTTTCCTCAGCTTAAACATTCTCATCTATTATCCTTCTATTAGGATGGTGTAATGAGCCTGTTTAATCCCTGATTATGGCTTAACCTCATTACTCAACACTAAACAAAAGCAACAAAAACATCTAAATAATCACAAGTAGGTTAATGATCTTAATCCTACACCAAGGTGTTTAAGTGTGAGAAGCTGACTTCACAATTAAGGCATTCTCATTACCCCTAATCAGAGGGAAGATGTGATGAGTTTACTAAATCCATTGGTTTAGGCTTAAGCTCATTAATTTATGACAAACTTTCAAAATCAATAAAAGACTGAAAACACAAAAAAGAACAATAATCGTCTCCTGCGGGATTCTTTTCTCACCTCATTCACTCACAAACGAGAATTTGCTTCTTCCGTCTAATGCAAGACAGTTTGCACCTGAGCCAGACAGGTTATACACTTGAGCATAGGCAAGCAAGCAGTTCACCAGTCAATTCATCTTTCAGTCTCTTTGAGTCGAACTACGGTGTTCTGACTTCCTCATTGCACGAGAGGATACGTAGGCATAACTTAACAGTTATCGAACAAAAGTCTCTGTATATTCCCCCTCCTTCCAGCATTATTCTTTAGCCTCATAGTCTTGAGCATCTCACTTTTGTTCCTACACTGACACTGCATATATTACACTCTACACTTTTCTTACACTGACACCTGTACATCTCTTTCCAGCTTTGAAGCACAAAATGCACTGACACTACCCCTTTAAAACACAAATCTTTTAAGCGTGGATCCCGTCGAGTACGAAGGACAATCTGGGTGCTAATACCTTCCCAGGTTGTAACCAACCCCCTTTCTCAGTCTCTCTGGTTCGCAACCGTCTTATCCATATCTTTCTAGGTCTATGCAGCATTGCCTTTCCTCCGGGATAAAAATGCCTAGCTGGCGACTCTTTTCTTTTCCCGTGAGTTCATTCCTGTGTGTTCTCACATCTCCTTTTCGCCGACCGTTCGCGTCTGTACCTTATTTGAGTTAGTCTCATTTATTGGGAGCGACAACACTGAAGGAAGCTCAAAAGGAAATCGAAGACTTGAAGTTTAAAGCTGATGTGAAGAGATCGAAGGCCGAGTCGAGTCAAAGCTAAGAGAATGAGACAGCATTCCTACAGCAGATTGAGGAGTTACACGCTTCTTCTGATACGAGGGATCTCCTCATCCAGAGACTCATCCAGGTGCCTGGTCATCCAGATGTAGTTCAACTGTTCCAGAACGTCAAGCGCCTTAGTTGGAGATTGCAGGATATAGAGTTCCCTAGGTTTTAATTTCATGTTATTGTACTTGGATTACCCACAGGCTTGTTGTGGGATTCCTTATATTTGATGTACTTTTGTTGTTATTGTGATTGGCACCCTTCGGGGACTTTGTATTTTCAAACTCCAGTTTATATGATTGACTTGTTCTGGATTTCTTGTTCGTTATTTGCACCGACACGGGGAAATGAGCACCGATTCTCCACAGCAGTCATTATATTTGAATATTACTTGGGTCTTCTTCCCAATTCTTATCTTCTTAATGCCAGGACCAGAAATAGGAAAAGACTCGGGAATAAAAGGAACACATTGCATTGCATACGCATCATTTGCATTTTGTCTTTGTCTTTGCAGGTTTTTCTACGGGATGTTTAATTTATCTGTGTTCAACAGGCAAAGATTGCGAGAGCCGCCAAGACCCGGTACCTTCGACAAGATATCCCTCATCGGTACGCGACCCGCAGCAATCAAAGAACAACAATGGACGCCATGCAGACAGAGCTCAATGAAGTCCGTACCAAGATGGCAGCATTTATGACCCTGATGCAAGGGATGGCTCAGGGGCAACAAGAGCTGAGAAATGCAATTCAAGGGTTAACTCCTCCTAATACTAATGCTCAGGCGACCACTTCTGGCGGGCTAGGGGTTCCTACCAACGCCAACAATGGCCCAGGTGGACCTCATATTCCAGATCCAGCTATGGCAACTTATGTTCCAGTGCAAGACAGACAAGAGGACCAATTCCAGCATTTCAACAATGACATGGGTTTCAGCGGTGATGGGAATCTTAATGACTTCTTGGTGCTTGCGGAGAAGGTCAAGGCCCTCAAGTGTAGAGACACTTTGGGGATTGATGTGTCGGATATGGGTTTAGTACCTGGGGTGGTCATTCCACACAAATTCAGACCACCAGCTTTTGATAAATACAACGGCAGCTCCTGCCCGAAAACTCACCTGCAGGCCTTCTACCGGAAGATCGCGGCCCACACGCGAGATGAAAAACTCTGGATGTACTACTTCCAGGATAGTCTCTCCGGAGGATCCTTGGAGTGGTACATGAAGCTGGAGAGGAGCTCTATTAGAAGCTGGAAGGATTTGGGAGAAGCCTTCCTCAGACAATATCAGTACAACATTGACATGGCACCCAGTCGCACTCAGCTTCAGAGTCTGACGCAAAGGAGTTCGGAGAGCTTCAAAGATTATGCACAGAGGTGGCGTGAGGTAGCCGCTCGAGTGCAACCACCTTTATTGGAGAGAGAGATGGTCGACCTTTTCCTGGATACCCTCCCAGGGCATTTCATGGAAAGGCTGGCTGGTTGTTCCTCAAGTGGTTTCTCGGACATTATCTTGACTGGAGAAAGAATAGAAAGCTGGCTCAAGCAGGGGAAAATTCAGAATGGAAGTGCTTCAGTGTTTGGTATCAAGAAACCCTTTGTGAATAGGAGGGAAGGAGAAACAGGTGCAGTGTACGCACAAAGGGGAATGATTAACCGAGGATATTATCAGCAAGTGGCCCCTGTCACTATTTCAACTCCGCCCGTTCAACAACAGGTCCATCCTCCACAGTCGCAGCGCTCACAAGGGTATCAGCCAAGAGCCCCTCGTCCATACTACCCTCAGAGGCCGAAGGATAGACATATTGAAGCTCCACCAATGTCTTACTCCCAACTTTTGAAGAATCTCCTACAGCTTCAAATGATTCAGCTCCGAACCTTGCAACCACCGAAGCCAGGCCAAATTCCTGAGGGTTATGACTTAAATGCTAGATGCGAATTTCTTTGCGGAGCTCCCGACCATAGTACTGAGAATTGTAAAGCATTGAAGCATGTTGTTCAGGACTTATTGGATACTAAAGCGATCAATTTTGCTCCTTCTCCTAATGTGCTTCAGAACCCCATGCCTCCTCACAGGGGTACAGTTGGGGCAATTGATGAAGGGGAGAACTTGAATTTGGTGGATGATGTTGATGACTTGCAGACTTCATTGATTGCTGTCAAGGTTTGCTTGTTGAAGAAAGGCATCTTCCCTGGATGCGAGGAGGATTGTTCGGAATGTGTTGAAGCTACCAACGGTTGTGAACGGTTGAAGGCCGGAATCCAAGGCATGATTGATGAAGGAGTGCTGCAGTTTGACAAGATCATAAAAGAAAATGAAGTCTCCATAGTAACTATCTTTTATGACCCATCTCAAGTTCCTTCACGGGCCAGAGCGGCACCAATAACCATTACCACTGCTGGACCCATAATGTACCAAAGTGACAGAGTTGTTCCTTGGAATTATGGTGGTGAAGTGTACTGCAACGGCCAGAGGCAAGAGTTGGCCACGACTAGTATAACCCCAGCTCAAGTAGAAAATGTTGGAGTAGGGGGTTTTACTAGAAGCGGAAGGTTGTTTGCGCCTGAAACACTGAGAAACAATGTGATACCACCCAGAGATACTGCCGAAGCCCAAGCTAGAGCCAGAGCGAAGCAACCAGTAGTTGTCAATGATCCAACATCATCAGCTGATCCAGACCTCACCTTTGATAAAGAAGCTGAAGAATTCCTGAGGATCATCAAGAAGAGTGACTACAAGATCGTGGACCATCTGCAACAGACGCCGTCGAAGATCTCCATCTTGTCCTTGCTCATGTGTTCTGACTCTCACAGGAAAGCTCTCCTAAATATTCTGAACAAAGCATACGTACCTCAGGATATTTCTGTAAATCAGCTAGAAGCGATGGTGTCCAGCGTCAACGCCAGTCATGGATTGGGTTTCACGGACTTGGACTTAACTTCTGATGGGCGTGCTCATAATCGGGCATTGCATATCTCTCTAGAGTGTAAGGGTGAAGTACTCTCCCACGTGTTGGTAGATACTGGATCATCTATGAACGTCTTGCCTAAGAAGGGATTGATGAAGTTGGACTATGATGGAGTGGTGCTAAAGCCCAGTGACCTAGTAGTTCGAGCGTTTTATGGGTCAAGGAGATCGGTGTTTGGAGAAGTGGAATTACCCATCAAGGTAGGTCCACAAATCTTCAATACCACGTTTTACGTGATGGATATCCAACCAGCATATAGTTGTTTACTCGGAAGACCCTGGATACATTCGGCAGGAGCGGTTTCGTCTACACTCCATCAGAAGTTAAAGTTCGTCTGGGAGGGTCAAGTTGTGACTGTCAGTGGGGAAGAAGATATCTTCGTCAGTCATCTAGCCTCATTCAAATATGTGGAGATGGATGGCGAAATAGTCGAGACCCCATGTCAGGCTTTTGAGCCCTTGAAGTCTGAGCAAGCATCCGCAGTGGCAACTTCCCCTGAAGTACCGAAGAAGGGGGTTTCCATAGCCTCTTATAAACAAGCGCTTGAATTAGTAGAATCTGGAGTACGAGAAGGCTGGGGCAGTCCAGTCGAAGTGCCAGAGAAGAAAGACATGTTCGGGATTGGCTATCACCCTGGAAGATCTTCGTCTGAACCAAGTGCAAAAGGTTGTCAGAGCCCGGTCAATTTCACAAGTGCGGGAGTGGTAGACTACGGAAACATCAGCGCAGTGCAGGATGAAGCTGTTGATAGTGACTGTGACTTAGATGAATGGATTAGGCCTGCCGCTCCAGGAACTCAACTTAGCAACTGGACGTCAGAAAGGCTCATTTCAGTCACTTCTTTCGAAGAGTAATATTTTTTGTTTCTATTTTCCTGTATTAAAGCACTATGTCTTTCCCGAGGCATAGTAGCTCTTTGTAAGGGTTCATTTGTTCATTAACACAATCATAAATAAAATTGACGTTTCACATTCATTCATGTTGTTCTCTGTCTTTCGTTTTTACTTTCATTTTTCAAAAAAAAAGAAAGAAAAGTTTTAAAATGGCAATGTTTCTCATTTTATCAAGTTGTTGCTAAAGCCTTGCATGAATCACCATTCATGCAGGTGCTCATCACCGGATCTTATCAATGACGACCCCGTTATGGCTGAGTATGACTTCGACAATCCAATTTATCAAGCCGATGAGGAAGGTGAAGAGGATTGTGATTTACCCGAAGAATTGGCCAGACTGCTTAAACAGGAGGAGAAGATGATTCAGCCGCACGAAGAAGATGTTGAAGTAATAAACCTGGGTACCGAAGAAGACAAGAAAGAGGTCAAGATCGGAGCTGCCTTAGAAGAGTCTGTCAAGACCCGCTTGACTGCTATGCTTCGAGAATATGTCGACGTCTTCGCATGGTCCTATCAAGATATGCCTGGTTTAGACACTGACATTGTGGTACACAAGCTACCTCTTAGAGCAGATTGTCCTCCGGTAAAGCAAAAGTTGAGGCGCACGCGTCCAGACATGGCAATTAAAATAAAAGAAGAAGTGCAAAAACAGTTTGATGCTGGTTTCTTGGCCGTGACCAGTTATCCTCCGTGGGTCGCTAACATTGTGCCGGTTCCCAAGAAAGATGGCAAAGTCAGGATGTGTGTGGATTACAGGGATTTGAATAGGGCCAGCCCCAAAGATGATTTCCCTCTACCTCACATAGATGTACTAGTCGATAATACTACTCAGTTTTCCGTGTTCTCCTTCATGGACGGATTCTCAGGCTATAATCAGATCAAGATGGCTCCTGAGGACATGGAAAAGACAACTTTCATCACTCCTTGGGGCACCTTTTGTTACAAGGTTATGTCGTTTGGTTTGAAGAATGCAGGAGCTACCTATCAACGGGCAATGGTAACGTTGTTTCACGACATGATCCATCATGAAATTGAGGTTTATGTTGATGACATGATAGAAAAATCCCAAACGGAGGAAGAGCACTTGGTTAACCTAGCAAAATTGTTTGACAGGCTTCGGAAGTTCAGACTGAGGTTAAATCCGAATAAGTGTACTTTCGGGGTTCATTCTGGCAAGTTGCTCGGCTTCATTGTTAGTGAACGAGGAATCGAGGTTGATCCAGCCAAGGTGAAAGCCATCCAAGAAATGCCTGAGCCGAAGACTGAAAATCAAGTGCGTGGCTTCTTAGGGAGACTAAACTACATTGCACGGTTTATTTCTCACCTAACGGCCACGTGTGAGCCTATCTTTAAGCTTCTGAGGAAGAACCAGGCCATTAAATGGAACGAAGACTGCCAGCAAGCCTTCGACCGAATCAAAGAATACTTGTTAGAACCACCAATTCTTATGCCTCCAGTGCCGGGAAGACCTTTGATTATGTATCTTACTGTGCTTGAAGGATCAATGGGGTGTGTGCTGGGTCAGCAGGACGAGTCTGGTTGAAAAGAGCACGCCATTTATTACCTTAGCAAAAAGTTTACCGATTGTGAGAGACGATACTCACTACTCGAGAAAACTTGCTGCGCTTTGGCATGGGCTGCTCGCCGACTAAGACAGTACATGCTGACCCATACTACTCTCTTAATTTCCAAGATGGATCCTGTGAAATACATCTTTGAGAAGCCGGCTTTGACAGGAAGAGTGGCCTGTTGACAGATGATACTAATGGAGTATGACATACAATACACTTCACAAAAGGCAATCAAGGGGAGTGTGTTGTCAGAATACTTGGCCCAGCAGCCGATTGATGATTATCAGCCCATGAGGTTTGAGTTTCCGGATGAGGACATCATGTTCCTCAAGTCGAAAGACTACGAAGAACCACTTCCGGAGGAGGGGCCCGACCCTGAATCCAGATGGAAGTTGATGTTTGACGGGGCTGTAAACATGAATGGAAGCAGAGTGGGTGTTGCTATCATCTCGCCAGAAGGGGTTCACACACCTTTAGCCGCTCGGTTGACCTTCGAGTGCACTAACAATGAGGCGGAGTATGAAGCTTGTATCATGGGGATCGAAGAGGCAATAGACTTGCGAGTCAAGAACCTTGAGATCTTCGGAGATTCTGCTTTGGTGGTAAATCAAGTCAATGGTAAATGGCTGGTTCATCAAGCTCGTTTGATTCCTTACAGAGATTATGTCAGGAGGTTGTTAACTTTCTTTACCAAGGTCAAGCTGAGATATATTCCTAGAGACGAAAACCAGTTCGCCGATGCTCTCGCAACTTTGTCGTCCATGATTAAAGTTTGTCAAGAGAATTTCGTGCCTCGAATTTCGATCTCTCGGCTTGAAAGACCCGCTTATGTCTTCGCAGTTGATGATGGTGAAGATAACAAGCCTTGGTACCATGACATCAAACAATTCCTGAAGGCTCAAGAATACCCGACTGGGGCATCTAGTAAGGATAAGAAAACTCTTAGAAGACTGGCAAGAGGCTTCTTCTTGAATCAAGACGGTGTGTTGTACAAACGGAACTTCAACATGGTGCTGCTCAGATGCGTGGATAGACACGAAGCAGACTTGTTAATGCAGGAGGTTCACGAAGGCTCTTTTGGTACCCATGCTGGAGGACATGCCATGGCCAAGAAATTATTGAGATCGGGATACTATTGGATTACCATGGAATCTGATTGTTGTAAATACTCTCGTAAATGCCATAAGTGTCAAATTTATGCCGACAAGGTTCATGTGCCTCCGAATCCGTTGAGTGTCATGTCTTCACCATGGCCGTTCGCTATGTGGGGCATCGATATGATTGGAAATATTGAGCCAACAGCTTCTAATGGTCATCGCTTCATCCTAGTCGCTATTGATTATTTCACGAAGTGGGTTGAAGCGGCATCCTACACCAATGTCACTAAACAAGTGGTCGCTCGATTTATTAAGCAAGACATCATCTGCCGGTACGGAGTCCCTGAAAGGATCATCACTGATAATGGTTCTAACCTCAACAACAAGATGATGGCTGACTTGTGTCAAGACTTCAAAATAGAACACCATAACTCTTCTCCATATCGTCCGAAGATGAATGGCGCCGTCGAGGCGGCTAATAAAAACATCAAGAAGATTGTGCAGAAGATGGTGGTGACATACAAAGACTGGCACGAGATGTTACCATTCGCGTTGCATGGGTATAGGACATCAGTACGCACTTCAACTGGGGCAACTCCATTCTCATTGGTGTATGGTATGGAGGCAGTCTTACCAATCGAAGTAGAAATCCCCTCGTCGAGGTTGATGATGGACATCAAGCTAGATGAAGCTGAGTGGCTCCGATCCAGATATAATCAATTGAGACTCATTGAAGAGAAGCGTCTAGCAGCTGTATGCCATGGACAGTTGTATCAGCGATGAATGAAGCAGGCTTTTGACAAGAAGGTGCGACCACAGATGTACACGCCAGGAGATTTAGTGCTGAAAAGGATTCTTCCTCCTCTCAACGATCACAGGGGCAAGTGGACACCCAACTATGAAGGACCGTTCGTGGTTAAGAAGGTTTTCTCAGGCGGAGCCTTAATGCTGACAACCATGGACGGAGAAGACTCCCAATCCCCTGTCAACGCAGACGCGGTAAGAAAATACTTTGTGTTAAAAGGACCCGCTGGATAAAAATAGAATAAAGATCCAGGCAAAAATGGGCATCCCGGCGAGCCAAAAACAGAATAAAAGGCTCGGGCAAAAGTTAGGGAAATCTTGGGAAAAAGAAAGTACACCCGCTGAGTTGAAAAGCCACATCGGACAACTCAGGAAAAAAAGGGTATCCCGGTGGATTGAAAACCTGAAAGGGCGATCCACGCAAAAGAGGGATTAACACGAACGACTGCGACCTGTGAGATCCGTAACCTACCTACAGTTGAGGTTATCCTAAGGGTTGAAGATCAATTCACTTACTTTTCCTCAAGAGGCAGAGCGAGCGGAGCATCTTGAAGACATACGAGTCATAACTGGGTTGAGACTTGATGAGATTCACTTCTAACATTGCCAATAGGATAGTTTGTTTTTTGTTTTTTTAGTTTTTCCCTCATTCCAGGGAACTGCTTCCTTTGTATTGCCTATTCAGGGCCACCTTTACAAATCAATAAGAATTCAACTTCAGTCAATTGACTACTTTGCTTCTTTGTTTTTGCTTTTTTTCATCTAGCATTGATTGATTGTGAAAATGTCTAGCAAATGGTAACTTGCATTGTGTTATGAACATTTGAATGCTTTCTAACTCGTGCAGGAGAATAGAAACATTTAATACAAATCTGAAAGGGTGTCGAGATGCTTAGATAATGATTCATGCTATGAGCCTGGGGCAAGCGGGTCCCAAACTAACTCTCTATGTTGCAGGTACTATCGATTGTGTTCATGCAGGTACAGGTACTGGTGTGCTAACAAAGCTAACAACTATTACCCAGGATGGGCATTCCCTTTTGTTTGAACAGAAACAAGTGTCTCCCAGGGTGTTTCCAATCATTCCCAGCCATGTGGAAGTTGAAATTTCACCCAGCAAGGTAGCAGAGAGTGGGTGCAATCCCCAAGCAGAAGTTTCCCTTCAGGCAGGGGCAATTCCCAGCAGTACAAGGAGTTCTTTCCTCCCCAGCAGGTGCTTCCTCAACAGTGTCATGCCTTTGGTTCTCAGCCAGATCAGGAAGTCCTCACTTCCTCACCAGAGTTCAAGAAGGGTCCATCTCCAGCCGGGTCTTGGCACTCCAATCTCAAAGTCCAATTTATTTTTGGCAGTGGCGGCTGTTCAAAGCCGGTGAATTATTAACAGTTTTCCCCACAGAGTTGTTTCCTCCTCATTAAGATGAACCAAGTCAATGTAGTGATCATCATTTCTCCCCAGTCAAGCTATCTGGGATGCCTGCAGTCTCCTTATCAGGAGATCTCCTTGCATTTGCATATGCATATTCATCACATTTGCATCCTCCGAAGCGTAGCATTTCCATCATCATGGAGCATTACGCCATAAATTCAAACATATGCATACCAGCATGGGCCAGTTTTGAGGTATATTACATAAGACCCATTACATCTCCAATCAGATTGAAGTGTTACCCACAGAATGCAACTTCGTTTCCCAGGGTGGTTACTTCTACCACGTCTTGTTGTTATCCCCGGTTGAGTCTTGTTTCAGTACAACAGTCTCATCTTTTCGCGTCTCCGTTTCAGTACAACGGTTGCGTCTTGGGCTCTCGTTTAAGTACAATGATCCCATTCCTTTCGAGTCTCCATTTAAGTACAATGGCCTCTTCTTTGAGCCTTGTTTTAGTACAACAGTCTCATTTTTTTTTGCGTCTCCATTTCAGTACAACGGTCACGTCTCGGGTTATCGTTTAAGTACAACGATCCTGTTCCTTTTGAGTCTCCATTTAAGTACAATGGTCTCGTCTTTGAGTCTTGTTTCAGTACAGCAGTCTCATTTTTTCGCGTCTCCGTTTCAGTACAACGATCACGTCTCGGGTTATCATTTAAATACAATGATCCCATTCCTTTCGAGTCTCCATTTAAGTACAATGGCCTCGTCTTTGAGTCTTGTTTCAGTACAACAGTCTCATTTTTTCGCGTCTCCGTTTCAGTACAACGGTCACGTCTCGGGTTATCAGTTAAGTACAATGATCCCATTCCTTTCGAGTCTCCATTTAAGTACAATGGCCTCGTCTTTGAGTCTTGTTTCAGTACAACAGTCTCATTTTTTCTTTTTTTTGCGTCTCCGTTTCAGTACAACGGTCGCGTCTTGGGCTCTCGTTTAAGTACAACGATCCCGTTCCTTTTGAGTCTCCATTTAAGTACAATGGCCTCGTCTTTATGCCTTGTTTTAGTACAACAGTCTCATTTTTCGCGTCTCCGTTTAAGTGCAACGATCGCGTCTCAGGTTATCATTTAAGTACAATGATCCTGTTCCTTTTGATCTCGTCTTAGTGCGATGATAATGGATCGGTTGATACCATTTCCATATTAGATCGGTTGATCTTATTTGAGTCATGAATCGGTTGATATCATTTCTCTTCGAGCTGTAAATCAGATGATATTACATTCTCGCTTTTCGGGGTGGATCGGTTGATACCATCTCCGTGTTAGATCGGTTGATCTTATCTGAGTCGCAAATCGGTTGATGTTGCGTTAAGTCCTGTTTCGATAACAGGCATCTTCTGTGACTTGGTCCTGCCCAACAGTCGCGTCGCAGGTTCCCATTTTGTTCAATGGTCCTGTTTGCTTGGGCTCTCGTTTATGTACAACGATCCCGTTCCATCTTGTCCTATTTTCTTTGTGTTTCTGGTTACCGCATGCGGCCGGTATACCTTTGCGTCTCCATTCGAGGATGGTTTCGTGTTAGATCCGAGGATCTTTTGATTTGTCATTCGAGGATGGCATTTCTTTTCTTCAAGTCCTTCTGCGGTTGGTCTTGTTTGTGGCTATTATTCGAGGATAGTAGTTCACCTTTTGAGCTTATTGATCGAGGTCAGTTTGTCTCTTTTGCAAAGTCTATCTGAGGTCAGCTTTGTGTTTGGTTATCAGTCGAGGCTGGTATACCTTTGCGTCTCCATTCGAGGATGGTTTCGTGTTAGATCCGAGGATCTTTTTGGGATTGTCATTCGAGGATGACATTCTTTTCTTCAAGCCCTTCTGCGGTTGGTCTTGTTTTTGTTTTGTGTGGCTATTATTCGAGGATAGTAGTCCACTTTTTAAGCTTATTGATTGAGGTCAGTTTGTCTCTTTTGCAAAGTCTGTCCGAGGTCAGTCTTTGTTGTTGATGGTTATCGCCTGCGGCCGGTATACCATCGTGTTTCTATTCGAGGATGGTTTTAGTACCGGATCTGAGGATCCCGTGTGAGTGGTCATTCGAGGATGGCATTCTTCCCAGCATATTTCCGCCTGGTTCTATTTTCGCTACCTATTCAGAGGTCAAAACCAAAAAAGATATAAATAAATAAATGGGCAGATGGCATTTCTGTTACCCTCAATGTGCAAATTTCCAGGTTTATTCGAGTATTCAATCACTCCATGCCTTGAACGTATAAAAGCCGTTGCAATTATTCGTTCAGTCTTGCAGAGGATTGAATAGGGGCAGCTGTAATACCTCAAAATTTGCCCTCATATTTATTCCCTCTACTGGCGTATCATTTCGCATTCATCTGCATTTCTCATTAGTTCATTAATATCGTAATAGTGCATTTCATGGATTCACAGGGCATGTGATCAAGGCCCTGGGAGATTAAGGTTGCGTACCTTATCCGTATCCGTCAGGAGTTGAAATAAAGGAAAATATTCACTGGATCATGATTCCACTTCAAATACGGTTGTTCAGTTATGTTTCGTCTCAGATGGGAGTTTGACCTAGTTATGGTCAGACTATCAGAAGATTGCTGCAACTGCAAGATCATTTGAACCACTGGACTATTTCTTAGACAAGTTTATCAATGATTCATCTGGATTCGAATGGTCATGGCATGGTTCAGACGATTCAAAGAGGTGTGACTAATCTGGAAAATTATTCAGTGGCTCAGAAGTGGTCGTGTCCATAGACTTGTGGAAAGAAGTCAAAATAGGCTTTGGGTATAAAATCGAGATTTCATTCATTGTTTTGTCCTCATTCTTACAAACCATTCCGGATTATTCCGTTCCATTTTTATATTTTCGCTTCAATGTCCATTATTCTATATGTGTCCATCAGTCCATTTTCAGTTTCTTTTTTATTCACCCTTTCCATTTATTTTTTGTTCATAATCCATTTCGAACCACCGTTTAAAAAGTCTAGTTGTACAAAACCATATTCAATCTTCAAAGCCCATGTCAAATTCATATTTTTCTTTTTGTCTGCTCCGTACCATTCAAATTCAATACCAACCTTGTTTTAGAATCATCACAAGTTTCACAAAATTACTAAAAATAATAAAAACTTCATATTCATGGCTAAACCACTTTTATCCATATTCAAAATTTTACCTGTAGTTTGAAGTCAAACTTTTGTTTTTTTTGTTGCAATTAAATTCCATCTTCATTATACACCAAGTCTGTTAAAACTAAATGTCCATTTGATTTCCATAATCAACGATCATCATTTCTAATCATATTTTCACTTAATCTTTCTTTAGACCCAATCAAATCACTTTCTTGATCTCCCCTTTGTTTTTATGTAAAACCAATTGCCAAGGCCCATTAAGTCATACCTCATTCAAGCCTACTCTCCACTTAATTTTATTGTCAACCAAGTTCTAAACCCATCCTCATTTGTTGTTGGTGTTCTAAGTGGATTAATTCTTAAGCCCTTCAGATATATATATTTAATTAAGGCTTAACCACATTTTATTCCAATTCTAAAATCAACTTCATTGCAAAAATCCATTCCAAACCATGTAACTAATTACCCAATATTTCTTCCAACCAAAATTCTTTCATTTTTCCATTTTTCCAAATATCATTTTCTTAATCAATTCCCTAAACTTTTCTTAAGCCCATTAACCCGTATTTTTAATCTATTCAAGGTCCATAAGAAAAAGTCATAGAGTGTTACACATACAAACTCATAACAGGAGGGATATTTAATTTCTTTCCAAACTTCATATATGAAAAAGGACCAAGGGAGGATAGAACTGTATTGACATCAAGAGAAAACTTACAAGAGGAATAGCCATATTCGGAAGAAACAGTTGCAAAAAAACAAATAATAGAAATTCTACATGAAATTAACAAAAAAAACTTGTAATAGAAAAGTCTTTGGAAAATACAGTTACAGTAAAGGATTGACAAAAAAATTCAGGAAAGCTTGATAAGCTTCTTGGCCCTCCAATCTCCAATTGGCGAAATTTCGATCACCCTTCGATCATTCACCAACTTCAACAAGATTTCAATGATCTTCATCGTCATTGAGAATCATCAACACGACGAGAATCAAGTCGGGAACAGAAGATCGAAGAAGAAGAGTTGCAGATCAATCAAACTTAACAATAAGTGACAGCCTGCAAAATCAAGAACAAATTATGAACATCACACAAAAATTCAATTTCAATATATCAGAATCAATCAGTGGAAATTTCATAACAACTTCACAACAGAAGGAAACCAAAAACCGAAAACCATAACAGAAATTCAAAACAGAAAAACAGTTGCAATTATAACTGAATTTTAACAAACTTCATAACAAAATCTAACTGAAATCACAACAAATTTTTTACCTGAGAACTTTCTAGATCAAGTTCTGAATTCCATCTCTATAAATCAGATTCGCCACCCTTCTTCAAGCTCTCTTGGCTTCAACCTCAAAATCACCACAAATCTCTTCCAAATCCTTCTTCTTAGACAATTTCTCAAAAATTCCCTCTCAATCATTCGGTAATCTTTCAGAACCCTTCAACCATTCATTTCTCCAACTTGCTTCTCCAATTCTAATCTGCATCTTTTCCATACAATTCCTCAACCCTTTCTGATTCAATCTCTTCAATCCCTCAACACAATCTTCCTTCACCAATCCAAAAACTTCTTCAATCCTCTCCTTGCATCATTTGCGAATCTGAGCCTTCATCACCAAGCTTCAACCTCCTCTTCAATCTGTTGCTTCCACCAACCCCAAATCAGGACCTCTTCTCCTTTGTTCATCCTCTTTCTCGACCTTCAACAACACTTCATCATCACTAAAGGTCATGGAAACCTGAAAAAGAAAAAAGGGAAAGAATCATCAACAAGAGTGTGTATCAGGTCGTGACGGTAAAGAATCTCAACAGCCGATACAGAACTACACAGAGCTCACGAGTGTGAGCGCGTAACCGAAGGATTTGAGGCTTACCTGAATCTTTGAATCGAATTGATTTTCCTCGCTCGACGTCAATCGCACCTTAGGCTTCATCGCCGTTAATTGAACGGGTGGACTTTCGACGTGTGTCTTCAAATCAAGCAAGAACGACTACGCTGTAACCCTTCACGGCAAGTGTTCAACCTCATCAAGTGTCGTCGTGCCGTGAGATCCTCGTACTCGGATAATTGTGTGCTTCGTAGATTCAGGTACGATCTATTCCCTTTTTACCCGTTGGGATTCGAATGTGCGATTTTATTTTCTTTTTCGTTGATTCGAGCTGGTAATTTAGGAATTGTTAGGAGGGGTTGAGTGAGGATGTCGAGAAATTTCATGTTGTTTGCAGAGGTCATGAATAGGTTAGGTTATGGTTTGTTATTCACTTCGGGTTTGGAGAGGTGTAGGCTGAGGGTTGTTCCTTCTGTTGGTGTAAGGGAGAAGAGGGTTCAGAAAGAAGAGGTTTAGCGGATGGTGGCGCGGGAGGAGCAGGAAGACGGTGGAGAAGAGGGAAGGAGGGTTGGCGGCGGCGGAAATTTGCGAAGAAGAAGAGGGAAAGAGGGGTTAGCGGCGGCGGAATTTGGGAGAAAAAGGGGATAGTTAGGGTTTCAGGATTTTGCTCATGTGTTTTTGATTATATGAACAAATTGGAGAAATAAAAGGAAATTAATAGGTTAATTAACATTATTTAATCCCTGTAAATCCACATTAATTCATTTAAATGTTGCTTAATGTCCATTAATCCACCGAATTTTCAAAAAAAAAAAGATATTAGATTGGAATCTTGTGAGTTTTGTTATTAGCACCCACCGTAAGCCCATTTAGAGAAAAAAATAAGTGAAATTAGTGATTCTTGCACCCCCTTATCACTTCTGCGAATCTGGGCTTTTGTTTTTTTTGCTATCCGCACTCCCCTTTTGAAGCCCATATTCAGTAATAACTAAAAAAAATTATTTCCAGCACCTCCCCTGGTGTCCAGCGAAATGGGCCCAATCTTCTGTTGTCTGTACCCCCATTTTCTGAGCCCAAACTGAAAATTCACTAAATAAATTTCTAAAAAAAACACCCCTCTTTTATTTCTTAGTTTTAGTTTTAATTTAGTATTAGTTTAGGATTAAATCATGTAAAAATAGGAAAAAGCTTAGACAAATTCTATAAAAAATTTAGTAGCTTGATAATTCACCTTAGAAATTTTTGGCATTTTAATTTTTCTGAATTTTATTTGTTTTCGATTTAATTCTGATTTTTCATGGGAATGGCATTTTTTTTAATTTTGTTAACTGTACATAATTTTGTTCATTTTATTTTGGTAATTTCCAGTAACCTTTCTAGCCCATTCTTTTTACTGTAGTTAGAAGACTAATGATAGTACTTAGGATAATTTTTGTAGATTTTTTAGAACATTTTATCTTAAGTTTTAGAGGTTAATTTCTTAGAAATCAGGGATTAATTTGTAGCTGGAAATAAGCAATTTTTAGGCATATAAAAAATAGGATTTTTTAGGATTCTTTTTAGTACAATGTTGTAGGTAATCTTAGGCCCCTTGGTTTATTTTTTCATAATTTTTCCAGAAGTTTAGATTTTTTTTTAGAATATTAATTCTTAGGTTTGTTATGTGTATTTCCCATTAGTTTAGGTTATGAAAATAAAGTCCAATAAAAAAATATTCTAGATTAGATTTAGTCTTAGAATTTAATATAGACTTAGGTTAGTTTAAATTTGAATGTTTAGAAGGAAAGTATTAGGCTTGACCTTGATTTAGGACTTAGGCTTAAAGTTTCATTGTAATTAGAATTAGAATAAATAAATGAGACTATTTTTCATGCCTTTAATTGTTTTGTTTAGAATTTTATTTCTTAATCCCATTTTTAATGTTTTGCCTTTATTTGATTTTATAACTTGCATAGGCTTCCCCATTGTTCTTAGAATCAACTTAACTTCCTTAGGAAGTAAGTTGAATTCTAGTAGTTTCTCTTTTCTCATTAGGATTAGAAAACCTCATTAACCATAGGACCTCTCTTGTAAATAAACAAATAAAATTAGGGTTGTGTCTTAGTCCCCTTAGTTTGTCCTTTTTGCGATTTGAGTCTTCTTTCTCATCTTCAAACAAAATTCAAAAAAACACTTAACAAATAAATGAAAGGATCCTTTGTGTATAGCCTTATTCCATGAAGCACTTGCATTCATTCCATCTTGGAGTGGTGTAAGCTTGTCTATCATGATGCACAAGTCTCATCAAGGGATTGTTTCATAAAACAAATAAAATCAAAATACTTCTCATAAAAGACAAAAACAAACAATAAGCGACTATCCTGCGGGAACTTCTCTTTCTCCTCTTATTCACTCACAACGCGAACTCGCGACGACTTGTCTTTCATGCAAGACGGTAAACGCACTCGTATCAGACGAGCCTGCAACACCTGAGCATAGACATACGCAGTTCCATCATAAAAAACACAAACAAATAGTTCCCGCCTTAGTTAGGCGATTTACGTCGACTCTGATCCTCGTTATCCTGATGAGGTACGTAGGCAGCGGGGTAGGACCCGTTCGAGCACACTCTTTATTTTCCCTACATTTTCCCCATTCTTTCTCATTCTCTTATTTCAGTTCCTTTCTCATTTCTATTCCAGTTAGCGGTTTTGTTCAACAACACTTTATTTCTCACCCTTTGAAACAAACAAGCAAGCGTGGATCCCGTCGGGTACGACGGACGATCTGGGGTGCTAATACCTTCCCAGGTCGTAACCGACTCCCGAACTCAGATCTTTGGTTCGCAAGGCCTCGTCCTTTTCCTTCTTCCTTAGGTTTGTGCAACATTACCTTTCCCATTCATTCGGGATAAAAATGTCTGGCTGGCGACTCTACCCTTTCCGCGCCACTTTCGCGTTTGTACTAGGATGAAAATCCCGGGAGCGACAGATGGGATCCACACTTGCAAAGATAACTATTTCAAAGGGTGAGGGTATGAAAGCTGCTGCAAAGAAATGAAAATGAAAAGAAATTGGAACTGGAAAAGAACTGAATAAGAGAACAAAGAGGAAAAATGTAGGGAAAATAAAGATTTTGCTCGAACGGGCCCTACCCCGCTGCCTACGTACCTCATCAGGATAATGAGGATAAGAGACGCTGAAGAGCAGGGGTATTACGTTCAAATTGTTTGGGCTGAATGAGGAGGGGTGCGAAAATCAAGTTTGAGGCCCAAATCCTGCGCAGGCTCATGTGAAATAATATGGAAATTCAGTGAAAAAACAAAGAAAATACAGGAGCCTTTGGATCAATCCAACGCATGCTGAAGATAAGCTCATTAAATGATGTGGACCAAGGCTGATTTATGAATGGAGAGACCACAATTGTTATGGTGGGTGTGTAACAAATTGAATTAAAATAGAATCAGAATTAACACGTGAGAGGGAGGAGGTGTGCTTGAACGCGTGGCAATATCTAGGGCGTTGGTGGACAGATCTGATGGTTAAGGTTCATCTTCAACCTCACATAATCCCTAGCTCATGAATGCAGTTTCCGGTGACCGGAGCTAGGGCTCCGGCACCGGAATTCAAACCAGATGCACAAACAACAACAAAAATAAAAGAAAGGCTCAAGATCCACTAATTGACATGCTCTGAATTCAAATATGACATTGAAAATTGCAATAGATCAATGGATGTTAGAAATCGAACCAAAACAGTTTGCACCATGAAAAATGAAATCCAAATATCTCACTCAATATTGCACTAAAATAGAAACCAAAACTTGCAACATACTCAGTGAACATCAAGGATTAATATACACATCAACCTTTTCATTTCCAGATCCAAAGATTTTGAACCATACCTGAGTTGCAGATCTTGATTCAAGGTGTTAGAAGACCAGATAATGGATTCAATTCACTCCTACTTCACTCTAGATGCAAAATAAATGCGTCTAAAGCCTTGAATGTGTCTGGATCTGAAGCTTTGCCAACACCTGCCCTGAAATGGCAAGGTTGTTGATCTTGAGAGAGAGCTTGAATGATGGTGTGATTAATGATCCTTAGCTTGCACTGATCAAGAATCCACAATTTGTTTTGAGATTGAACAAGTGTGTGATGAGAAATGAGATAAAATGCAAGTTATGCATAAACTTGGAAATGAGAGAATGAGAGAGAGGTGTGCAATTCTGAAACCCTAGCTTGTTAAATATGACCTCACAATCCAATGCTGAAAGAATGAAAAGGTTTGCACGTGTGAATCAATAGAATTTGGTGATCTTGCAAAATTTTCAATTTGGTGTGAGAGCATGCACTCCTCATGCTTTCCTTGGCCTCTCATCACATGTGCAATGCAAATCCAACCCTTGATTATAATCCAACAAGTCCTGGCCCTTAGATCAAGGTTGTCACACTTTCTCCATGATTTTGCAAAATATCCACTTTTGAAGCAACTTTCTTGTGGTGCACGAATTTGTGGTATTATTTGGAGAAAAATGCTCCAAATGCAATGTGTTTTAACATTAGAAACATAATTGATCCATACCAAGCCTTGAAAATAAGTTTTAAAACTTTTTGCTTTTGTGCATGCATGGAATTTTTTGGATTTGCCCTAATTTGAAGCACTTTTTCGAAGGGCCTATAGGACAAACCAAGAATCCCATGAAAAAGTACTTGTACTTTTTGAAAATGGGAGCCCTTAATCTCCAACTTTCATGTTTGACTTTGGTCCATTTGAAGAAATTTTTGATCATGTTAAGCTCACTTGAAATTTAGGGCAAAAGTTGCCAAAAATGGAAAATCCTTAAAACCAAGTTTTCACCAATTTTGAAAAAAAGCCTCAAATCTCCATGATTCTTGATCTTTGAACATCCTAAACCTCTTATAACATTGTAAGGACACCCCTTGGCAAGAAAAAGTTGGTTGGACCCCTTGAAATCACGCAGTTGACTTTTTAAGGGCACAGTTGACAAATTACTTCATCTGCAAGCAACTGAGGAATTTCTTGACTTCCACATGGAATTTTCTCATGAAAATTGGTACCTAGGATCCTCTTGACATATAGAAGACTTTTCCAAAATGAAATTTCCAAAGTTGTGAAGTTTTGATGCTTGAATCTCAAACCCTAGTTTAGGTGCCTTGTGTAGGAGCTTTGCCTTATCCTGGAATCTCTGATGATCATGCAATCTTTTGAGCTTTTGCAAATGAACTTGATCTTGTAAATGGACTGTTGATTAGTGATATTTAGTGGTAGTGTTCAAGCCGGTTTTCAGTGTCCTTTGAGTCTAATTTTGTTTGTTTGAAGTATTTCGTTCATGTTTCGTCATAGTTTTCTTAATATTGCGTGCAAGTTAGTTTTAATCGTTTTACTCTGTTTTTATCCGTGGAATGGGTTATGTGGTTGTTTTTTGTTGTGTTTTCAGGTCAATATGTAATCGGTTGTTCGACGCGTCCGAAGAGATGATCCAAGCATGAAAGATGACAGAAAAATGGGATTTCAGAGGCACAACACGGGTGCCAGTGTTACACAACACGGCCCGTGTTGTGAATACCAGAAGAAACTGAGATTTGCCAAAGAAAAGGAGGAAGTCAGAGTTGTGACACGGGTGCCCATGTTGTACAACACGGTCCGTGTCATAGCATCTGTTGAAGAAAAGGTTTTGTGGTGAACCAGAGGCACAACACGGGTTCCCGTGTTACACAACACGACCCGTGTTGTGAAGACTAGAGGAAAATCTTATGTTTTGCTGCTTCAAGGGTATTCCGGACTTTTCGCGGTGTTTTTGAAGACTGATTTATATTTGACAATTATTACTGTAAGAAGGAATTTTTTTTTATTTGGGGATTTTGGGATTGAACGAATACGGGAGAAGAAGGATTGATCAAGAGCGGAAGCGATTGACGATCCAACGAATCCGACGTTAATTGTAATGTCTCAATTTTCTTGCTCTGTTTTTATTTCCAGTATGAACATGACTGGCTAAACCCCCCAATGCTAGGGGGTGTCCCTGATTTGCTTTATGTAATGACTATTTGAATTCTTCAATTTGGGATTATGTTTTTAATTTCGTTTCTTTATTTTATTGCAACGTCCTTAACGCTTTATCTTTGTTGGAAAATGGGATAATTGATCGTGGTTAGGATTTGGTCTGACCAACCATCCTAACCTTGTTGCATAAATTTTATCACGATAAATATTACTGAGGAATTGGGATATTTTTGTGAAAACCTTTTTATGTCAGAATTATTGCTTGATATTCTTCTCTGACCATTGAGGAATCACGGTCAATGAAGAATACCAAAGGTTTTTCTTTGAAGGAATTTTGGAAAAACATTATAGACTTAGGAAAGACACTTTCTAAAGCATATCTCTAAAATTAAGGAACATTTGAGTCATTGCACTGCGAATCATACACCGTCCCTGGCATTACTTTCATATTAGTGAAACTATTTGTTTTAGTACGTTTTAATCTCTTTAGTTTATTTAATTTAAATCAAAACCTTTAAACCATGAATTTTGTCCAATTGAAATTAATCACTAAGAACTTATTTTAGTACGCAGTCCTTGAGATCGATATTTGGGGTTATTCCCTTTTATTACTACATCGGTAAAAATAGTGCACTTGCTATTTCCCGATCAACTGTAGACCCCTCATAGGACTTGTACAAAACCATTGGGACCCTTGTCATAGCTTGTGATGCCTCAAGAACCTCCACAGATGATCGTATGCCTAATGCTAGGTCATGAAGAATGTTATGCCTCATCTTTCCATGCTAGGATGCTAAGAGAATGATATGTTCATGATGATTATGATGTGATATGATGCTTAAAATGAAGAGGGAAAATTTGGGGTGTTACACCAGAGTTACGGGATTTCAGAAGTCCGAGGTACGGATGGAGGATACTTGGATTGCTTTCCTCACAAGGAGCTCACCGGGTAGGCTCTAAAGTTTGAAGGAACCCCAAAGTTAACAATCCATATGGATGTTCATCACACACGCCATCAGCATGATGGTTGATTGACTCCACCATATGAATCTATTTTTGGTGAGATCTTCGTATCGATAACCTACAAGAGCAAATTTCTCGGGAGCTCATACTACGCGACCATTGACATGGGGTTTAAAATAAAGATCTCAGAGTTATGGACTTTTCTCAACTGTTTGATGCACATGTCAACTTTTGACAGTCAATCAACTCCATCGAGAAAGTCTATTCTGAGTGAGATCTTCGTATCGACAACCCACAAGATCAAATTTCTCAGGAGCCCATACTACGTGACCATCAAACTTTGTTTCGGCCAAAATGTTTAGGGTTCTAAAGGTCCTTAGAGTCAATGACCCTAATGAAAACAACTGAGCACACACGTCAAAATCTTGACAACCATCAGTATTCTCATTAGAGTCTACTCCAAGTGAGGTTTTCGTATTGACAACCCACGAGAGCAAATTTCTCGGGAACCCATACTATACAACCTCTTTAACTTATGTTTGTACTCGTAGACCCGAGTATAAAGTCCTTCCCTTAAGTTTCATTTTTTGTAATCAAAGTATTGTTCCAATAGCGAAGAGCCACAATATAGATATAATATGGAAAGCGATAAAGAAATTAATAAAAGATAAGCAAGTAATACATAAAGGCAAACATCCAAACAAGTGTGGAAACCTAGACTAGGTTTGACTTGCATAGGGGTGAACCAGTCCCCATCAAAGTCGCCAGCTATCGTACCTCGAAAAATACGATCCTCACGAACACGGTCGCGGCTGGGCTGACATAAGAGTCTCCACCTAATTTTGTTTATTCCCAAATAGAGAAAGGGTAAATATAGATAAAACCACCAAGAAGGGATAAGACAAGGTCGTCGCAAACCATTTCCTGGGTTCGAAAGTCAGTTATGTAGGGGGGGAGGTATTAGCACCCCCTACATCCATCGTACTCGATGGGAACCATTTAAGTTGTCACGCACGAATGGATGTCTATGATTATGTATTACTTGCTAATAAGGGTTTATTGATCCTAGGGGCTCGACAAGGATTGAGATCCTCGTGTCTACGTATCCCCTCGTGCAATGGGAAAGTCAGAGCTTCGTAGTTTTGCCTGTTACGGGTGATTGGTTGTTGTTTTTATCACCTTTCTTAGAAAAAAGGATTTAGGAGTCGAATTGCACAAAAGACTATGGGTAAAGGTGATTATTTCGAACCATCAAGCCAAGTGTCTTGCGAAGGAATAATCGGAACGAGTAACGAGATGCTCACTGTCCTCCTTCTACCACTTCAGGCTTGTGGCGTACAATTCTTCTCATATTATTAAAGTTTTTTATTCCCTAAGACCGCTTGAAGTTGGATCAAGGGTTTGGGTCTAAAGAAACATTTTGGTTTTTTGAAGGTCAATTGTGAGGCATAATGCGCTCAACAAAGGTAAATGCAAGTGGAGGTTTATTTGTTAGTTTGTTAGCAAAGCATAATGTGCTTGGCTCGTAAGGTTGAGAAACTTGATATGCGAATCAAGTAAGCTAAAGACTAGCTATGGAAAACAAGCGTGATGCGTTGATTCATTTAAGTTTGAAAAAAGTTGAGAAAAAGTGTAAAGTGTAAAGTAGTGCAGATAGCGATCGTAGGGACGATCAACTTACATGTGTGTATGAAATAAAGTGCATATGGATATTCACTTGGCGTTGGACCAAGATATTCACTTATCTTTGAAATGATTAGTCTTAGTGTGCGTTTGTATTTTACTTAGCAATTTATCGTCAAAATGCAAAGGTAAATTACACAAGTAAGCATATCATCATATCACAAGCAAGAAGGATCGAGCATACACAAACATTCATCACACGCATAAAATCGAAAAATGGAGAAAGATTAATCAATCAAATTAAATAGAAATATTTAATTAGATTAATTATCAAATTAATTAATCGAATTAAATAAAACTATTTAATTAAATTAATCAATGAAAATGTTTTTTGGATTTCAAAATATTCAAATGAGAAATTAACCACAAGAAAATAGAGAAATTAAAATTTGAAAAAGAAAGTTAAGAAAATGTTTTTTTGAATTTTTTATGAAGGTTTAAAGAGAAATAAATAAATAAATAATTAATTATATTAAATAATTTAATTTAATTAATTAATTAATTATATCTCTTAATTTACGACACATTCCAACACTTAATTTACCTATATCAATTACAATTTATACTCTCTGTTACGAATAAAGTTTCTAGTTTTCACCTATTTTCATAACACTCGTCAAAAACTCTACTGTTGCTTTTCATCGAATTCAGAACCAACACATACCAATTATCTATCGCTTAATTTAATCATAATAACAATAATTACAAACTCCTTACCTTTGATTATCGTCGGCTAAAAGCTCCTTTTTGCCTTCTCCCGATCATGCTTTGTTTCCTCCATGCTCTAGCTCCTAGTTTTTTTTCCTCTGCCTCTTTTCCATGCACGTACGAAAAAGAGAATGAGTGAGAAAACTATTCCACTTATTTGTATAATACTAGTGGCTCCATATGAAATTCCAATAATGCCCTTACTTAAACTTCACCATTTACCATCATGCCCTTATGTCCTCCCATTAATATTATTCTATTTTCTTCCATTAATATATTTTCAAACAATTATTTCAATTATTCAAAAATACTCAATAATTCTTCGATGTACTTAAACGTCCTATAAATCCGAAATTCTGTAAAACCATCATCTTACCCACATAGTTCACATTGCCTCATATAATTCACATATTCACTCTAAATTAATTAAATAAACAATTAATTTAGAAATCAGTGTGTTAGAACTCTCCCTCACTTAGAATATTTTTGTCATCGAAAATTATCCAAAGTAACTAGTGTTAGATACGACTCTCTCATTTGATCTTCACGCTCTCATGTCTAACTTTCACCAGCTTGTCCACTTCACACCTTCACTAAGGCAATCTCTTTACATCATAATTTTCTTTTTAAGTTCTGAAATATACACTTTCTTTTCCGAATGTCATTCACCTTTCTCATCAACTTGAGATTTTTCTTCTAATTCCTTGGTTAACCAACGTCATTTGATCGATCAATCTCAATTAGGATCTCTGATATTATCTGATTTCTTCCGAAATAAAGTTAGTCAACATACCCTACCTCACGCTTCCAGGCATCTCCTCATACACGAAACTCAAATCTCTGAATTGCTCGTTCATTCATAATGTTGTTGCCATAAGGATTGGCATATGCAACAAGTTCCTATGCAATGCACCAGTCCTTGTATTTGGTTTACCTGCATCGTACATCAAATCTAAATCATAACTTTTAAATAACTCAAGACCAAAAAATAATACTTCCAATCCGCATCACTAATATCATAGCTTTTAATTCGTAACCACACATAGGATTATTTTCCCTTTTGGTTCCCTGTAGTCTCGATTCATAAGTAACAACACTCTTAAGGCCCATCTTAAACGTATCACAATGCAACATATAAAACTCACTCTCATCAGACAAAATCAATACCGAAACGGAAGTCCACTCCTTTAATCACACGAATTCTCGTCACAAGCAACATTTCACACATAGGCTCGACCTTTTGTGAGTCCAATAAGTTAACGGTAGAAAGGCTTAGAAAAAAATCTTCAATGATTATTTGGTGGTAACCATCGAAACCACGAAACTCCAAATCTCAATCACGAACTTCAGAATTTCTCACTGCAACACAACATCAACCTCAGAAGAGTTTACAACAATTCTCAACACTAGAAATTATAGTCTAAGAAAACCCACTTATTACAATTAGAAATTTCACTTGACAACCCTTTGCGCATCACTAATCCAAATTCCACATTGTTAACCATAACGACCCAACAAGATATAATACTTCCGAGTTAGAATGTACAAATTCATTTCACTCTTTGTCTCATCACTTTAGGATATCGTTCAATCTTAGGCCAGAACACAACAATGTCATTATCATCACCATCAACATTGTTATAAGAGCATCAACATAACCTATAATACCGACAATTCTGTCACACCACAATAACTCAAAATATTGCGATTCCTCAATGAACATATATTTCAACACTCCTACTGACATGGTAGTAAGAAGAAAATTTTTCACATATCACTTTCTTTATAGAATGTCCAATGGTTTGCATCATTCTCGCAAGCTTCTGATGCTTGGTCCTTGACTCCAATAAGTCATATTCACATAATACACACCATACCTCAGCTATGCACTTTAATCATCAATCAGCCCCTTAAGCTTCACATTTATCCTATGACTTTCTTATATCAATGACAAACGACTATCTCCCCGATAGTATGCAAATTTTCTTTTCACACTGCTAAGCTGGCAAGACAAGTCTCTCCCATACTCACTTAGCATCATACCATTGTTAAATATCTCCAACTCAATACATGCTAAAATACCAAACGCATCACAATTCATTATATTCCATTTGGAGTCTTTATCCACGTAGAAGGCTTTAACAACATCCATATATTTTCACATTTGAATCTCATTCCAAATCGCAATCTCAATAATACCATCTCCATATCCAGTTAACACAAACTGATACTTATCCTCACAGGCATTATTCCAGTCTCTCTTGAATTTGTTTCTCTTTTACTATAATCATCACAAAAGATATCGTCACCCTAATCATTCTTATTCAACATAAGTTGCACCTCTATGCACTTCTGCAGTACCGTCACATTCTTTTCGATACCACCATTTCATTCCTTAACAATATATTACACTTGTCCTCTTACCTAATTTCAGCAATAATCGTCAACTTCAAACACATTTATCTCCTTCAATACAAATCTCCTAGACACAATCATATTCTAAAATGAAGAGAATTTCATTTAGATTCCAAAAATTCAAGACTCGCTTAAATTTGATTTACGAGTAAAAAGTCATCGCGAGGCTGGTCAAGAAATCCCGTATACAAACTTCCACCAAAATCAGCACCAGAACCAAATATTAAAACACGTTTTTCTCTCTCTTTAAAAATATTCAGCAGACAAAGTTAATATGAAAACTATAGGGAATTTTGTAAGCATTTTAAAAAGTCTAGAACCGCTTCAATCGGAGTTACGAGTGAAACGTTATTCCCTTTTTACTGAAGGTTGTTCCATAATTGCAAAACTAAAAAGTTTGAAATCTATGAACATGAGTGCTACCTCTTTCTCTTGCTTCCAATGTCCTACAACTATCCTCGTTTTTCACTCCACTCTGAAAATAATCTGACTTTAGTTCAATTATACGAAAGCATACTAGCCATCACATGCTCTTTATTATCCATAAATCAACTATCAACCATATCGGTTTGTTATGTCTCAAGGACCTCTCAAACTTAACCTATAGATAAAGATCATGAATATTAACTCTCGTCGCTTCCGAAATAATACTGATCCAATAACACTTGCACTCTTGCAGTTAACAACATACTGAAACAACTTCTCACCGCAGAACATTTCAGGGAAGCATACTTCTCCCATACTTACTTTAAACCAACACCTGGAGACAAACGGTTAGAAAACAAACAAGCACCGACAGTGTTTCACACATATGTCGCGTACTAAGGCATAAATAACATTAGACAACCTAGTCGGACAGACCGACCTCCTCTGATACCACTAATGTAACACCTAACTAAGCCCCGTGAATATTCGCAATACAATTTAAATAAATTAACAAAGCATTAATCATAAACATGGGTGTCATATCTTCTTAAACATGTTACCTCAATGGTCCTGCTTTGTAGCACGGGTTGTAATATAATTATAATCAAACTGTGCAATCATCATCAAAATAAACCATTTAAAAACTTTGCAGTGGATACTAGAGTCTTAGACTCTTTTATAAAATCAAAACAAATATCATCATAGGTAGTTCCAAAACATTCAATAATTCAACGTACTTCGTGGTTATCATCTCATAATTCCAACTAAAACCAGATTATAACTAGGTTAGGAAATCATCAGAATATAAACAAATTCATAATCGAACGACCCCAACCCAGGTGTTACGTATCAGAGCAAGACTACCTTTATTCCTACAGAAGTGATTAAGAACACTTCGGAGAAACTTCTAGACTTTATTACTTAATCTTGGTTCACCTGCAAGTTACCCACATTCGAGGCAACATTTCCAAGAAGAAGAGGTGAGTAATCATAATTATTATAAAAGAGATAAGGAAATATACATCGTATAGAACATAATTAATCAATTACAAGATATCATCTTATACTTAAATATTAATAATAACAACTACAAAAACTTCATGTCAAAACGTCATACTTCTCAAAACATCACAGATACTTCACTTGACATAATCATCATGCAATGCCACAAATAATGAAATGCAACTTCATTAGACTCAATGCACGCGGTACCGAAACTTCACTAATGACTTAGTCATCAATGTCTCCAAAGATCCCCACCAATAAGATCTATTCCTACTTGGAACCAAAGCACATCATAGTTTGCACTTAACCCACAAAATGGGATTAAGGCCATCACTGGACCTGAACGTCCTACAAAATCTTCATTGGATTTTCATCCTACAAAATACCACTGGACACATCGTCCTATAATATGCTATGAATGCATGATGCATATAATACATAAAATATGACCACGACTAGTAAATACGCATCAGCATTCATCAAAAATCATCATATTCTCTTCATATATTTCATACACGTATATCATAGTTAACACATCATCATTCATTATAACAAACACTCAAATAAATCATTCAAGACTTCACCATTCATCATGTTCTGTTTACATACATTATACACATATATCACACTTAATCACATTCAACACACATCCGTTTCTTTAATAGATACATGCCATTTACTCTTCACAATTCACATATTAACCCAGACATATATCACACTGCAAAGTACACAAATACAAAATCTTCCTTTACCCCTAGTATTACTAATGGTTAATTAAACTCTTTTAGTGTTATTCTTTTCTATAATATAGTATGTATCAATGATCTTGCAATACCTCATATTAATTGAGAATCAGGCTTATGGATTGTAAAAAAATATGTTTATCAGACCCAAAATAAATTACAGAATACAAGTGCCACATTTCACCCTAGTGGCTAGTGCCACCTTTATGAAGGAATATAGTGGCAGATGCCACCTAATTCCAAGTGGCCAACGCCACATTCAAAATGAAGAAATGGTGGCAGGAGCCACCTGAACCTAGTGGCCAGTGTCACGTAGCTATTAGTGGTTGGTGCCACTTTTTCCCACACATCATGTGTCTTACGCCACCTATCTATATCTATAGCGTGGCAACCGCCACCCACCCATTTCACCATGGTGGCTCTCACCACCTAAAAAATTTCCTGTAAGGTGTTCCGTCCCCGGTCTCCAAATTCATGTTTCACCGGTCCATTCCAACACTTAATTTACCCTATATCAATTACAATTTATACTCTCAGTTACGAATAAAGTTTCAAGTTTTCATCTATTTTCATAACACTCGTCAAAAACTCCACTAATGCTTTTAATCAAATTCAGAACCAACACATACTAATTATCTATCGCTTAATTCAATCATAATAACGACAATTATAAACCCCTTGCCTTTGATTATCGTCGGCTAAAAGCTCCTATTTGCCTTCTCCCGATCATACTCTATTTCCTCCATGCTCTAGCTCCTAGTTTCATTTCCTTTTCCTTTTTTCCATGCACGTACCAAAAAGAGAATGAGTGAGAAAACTTTTCCACTTATTTGTATAACCCTAGTAGCTGCATATGACATTCCAATAATTCCCTCACTTAATCTTCACCATTTACCATCATGCCCATATGTCTTCCAATTCATTTTATTCTATTTTCTTCCATTAATATATTTCCAAACAATTATTTCAATTATTCAAAAATACTTAATAATTCTTCGACGTACTTAAAAATCCTATAAATATGAAATTATGTAAAACCATCATCTTACCCACATAGTTCACGTTGACTCATATAATTCGGATATTCATGCTAAATTAATTAAATAAATAATTAATTTAGAAATCAGGGTGTTACAACTCCCCGCCACTTAGCATATTTTCGTCCTCAAAAATATAAATAGAGTAACTAGTGTCAGACACGACTCTCTCTTCTGATCTTCACGCTCTCAAGTCCAACATTCGCTAGCTGGTCCACTTCACCACACCTTCACTAAGGCAATCTCTTTACATCATAATGTTCTTTTTAAGTTCTGAAATATACACTCTGTTTTTTAATGTCATTCACCTTTCTCATCAACTCGAGATTTTTCTTCTAAGTCCTTGGTTAACCAACGTCCTTTGATCGATCAATCTCAATTAGGATCTCTAATATTCTCTGATTTCTACCAAAATAAAGTTAATCAACATACCCCACCTCACGCTTCTAGGCATCTCCTCATACACGAAACTCAAATCTTTGAATTTCTCAAAGCAACACAACATCAACCTCAGAAGAGTTTACAACGATTCTCAACACTAGAAATTATAGTCTAAGTAAACCCCAATTATTACAATTAGAACTTTCACTTGACAACCCTTCGCGCATCACTAATCCAAATTCCACATTGTTAACCATAACTACTCAACAAGATATAATACTTCCGAGTTAGGATGTACAAATTAATTTCACTCCTTATCTCACCACTTTATGATCTTGTTCGCTCTTAGGCCAAAACACAACAATGTTGTTATCATCACCATCAACACCGTTATAAGAACATCAACATAACCTATAATACTGACAATTTTGTCACACCATAATATCTATAATATTGTGATTCTTCAACGAACATATATTTCAATACTCCTACCGACATGGTAGTAACATGAAAATTTTTCACATATCACTTTTATTCTAGAATGTCCAATGGTTTGAATAATTCTTGCAAGCTTCTAATGCTTGGTCCTTGACTCTAATAAGTCGTATTCACATAATACACACCACACTTCAGTTGTGCACTCTGATCATCTCTCAGCCCCTCAAGCTTCACATATATCTTATGACTTTCTTAAATTAATGATAAACGACTATCTCCCTGATAATACGCCGATTTACTTTTCACAGTACTAAGTTAGAAAGAAAAGTCTCTCCCATACTCACTTGGCATTATACCATTGTTAAATATCTCCAACTCAATACATGCTAAAATATCAAACACATCACAATTCATTCTATTCCATTTGAAGTCTCTATCTATGTAGAGGGCTTTAACAACATCCATATATTTTTGCATTTGAATCTCATTCCAAATCGCAATCTCAATAATACCATCTCCATATCCAGTTAGGATGGAACCCTCTTAATTCTCCCTGATACAAACTGATACTTATCCTTACAAGCACTATTCCAGTCAGTCTTGAATTTGTTTCTCTTTTACTATAATCATCACAAAAGCTATTGTCACCCTAATCATTCTTATTCAACATAAGTTTCACCTCTATGCACTTCTGCAATACCGTCATGTGCTTTCCGATACCACCATTTCATTCCTTAACAATATATTACACTTGTCTTTTTCTTACCCAATTTCAGCAATAATCGTTCAACTTCAAACACACTTATCTCCTTCAATACAAATCTTCCAGACACAAAATCATATTCTAAAATGAAGAGAATTTCATGTAGATTCTAGAAATTCAAGACTTGCTTAAATTCGATTTACGAGTAAAAATTCATCATCCTTGCAATGAAGGCTGGTCAAAAACTCCTGTATACAAACTTCCACCAAAATTAGCACCAGACCCAAATATCAAAACGCGTTTTTCTCTCTCTTTAAAAACATTCAGTAGACAGAGTTTATATGCAAACTGTAGGGAATTTCGTAAGCTTTCTGAAAAGTCTAGAACCGCTTCAATCAGTGTTACAAGTGAAAAGTTATGACCTTTTTACTGAAGGTTGTTCCATAAATGTAAAACTGAACAGTTTTAAATCAATGAACATAAGTGCTACCTCTCTCTCTCTCTTGCTTCTAATATCTTACAACTATACTCGTTTTTCACTCCACTCTGAAAATAATCCGACTTCAATTCAATTATACGGAAACACACTAGCCGTTACATGCTCTTTATTATTCGTAAATCAATTATCAACCATATCAGTTCATTTTGTCTCAAGGACCTCTCAAACACGGTAGGAGAACTGACTTTAGTTATGTGTTGCGGATAGCAAGAGTCGCCACCGACTTTTATTTTATCCAAAAGGAAAGGGCATAAAAGAACAGGAAAGACCTTAAAAAGATTTTGGGTTTGGGGGGTAGGTTATACAAAGGGAAGGTGTTAGCACCCTTTATATCCATGGTTATCCATGGGCTCTTAGTTACTTAGCTCACTTTAAATTGTTTTGAGAAAGTGTAGTGTGTGATTGAAAGTTTTCTAAGTACTTTATAATGATCCTTGTATGGATGTATATAAAGACTTTGTTTTGAAAATTTGTTTGAAATGTGAAATGTAATGAAGTATTTTTGAAGAAAAGTGAGCAAGTACTTAAGAGGAACCTACCCTAAATTAAATTTTTATTGTTCTTAAATGTTCTTTCAATGGTAAGACTATCCCTATTATTAAGGAATAGGTAGTCATTACCTTGGATGTGATAAGGGACATGTATAGGGATATCTGAATTTAGGCAACTGCAAGGTGTCTTTAGCAATTCGTAGGGACTTATCATCTTTTATCCGAAGGGACGAGATCATTTATCGTAGGCAACCTCGAAGGGACTTGATCTTATAATTTGAAGGGACTTGATGATATTTTATGAAGGGACTTTGCTTAAGACACCTTACTTGACCTTAAAAATAGGCAACATGAGAGGTAACCTTAGAAAGTGTAGGATGGCGATCAAAGATCGACTTACGTGTGTGACTGTTCATGTTCAAGTATTTATCTTATTTAATTAATTTTCTAAATTAATTTTAATCACAAACATGTTATGCACACCCTATAGTTACTAACCACACAGTTAATATATTTACAATAAAAATAAAGCAAAAATATGAACCTAAACTATTACAAAGCTTTGGGATAGTTACAATATAATCGAGAAATATAAACAATGATAAATAATAATAATAAATAAGCAATAATTTAAATGGTTAGTAATAATGAAATAATAATAATAATAATAAAAGGGTTAGCAAAATTATAAAAAAAAATAACAATCTAAGAGAAAATATTATTTTTTAAGTTAAATAAATGATTTAGAAAATTTTTAGAAGAAAATTATAACAATTATAATAATAAACAAATAATAATTACTTATAATAAAAAATGATTAATTATTTAATTAAGTTAAATATTAAAGTTAATAAAAAATAGGGTTAATAAAATTAGGGTTTAGGGAAAAAATTAAGGTTTATGAAAAAAAATTAAGGTTTATAATAAAAATGTAAGTTTTAAAAATAAAATAAAAAAAGGATAATGTTTTATCTTTTAGAAATTAGTTTAATAATAATAATAAGAAAATTCAAAGAAAATACATAATTTGATGAAAAAGGGAAAAATAAAGTTAGAGATACCCAAAATATTGGGGGTTTGCCCTTTTTGCTTCATTGAGTTCTTTGCCACTCGGACACCCATGTTTCTTCATCAAAATGCTCCAAACCTCAGTTCCTTGCCACTAGGTTGTGGGCTTGCATATGAATAAGTGTAACAAATACCTATTATATAATAAAAATGAAAAAAAACATGTTAGTAAAACAAAATTTTCCAAGGTTGAGTTTTACAAAGGAAAATATATAAACAGTTTATATTAAAATAGTCTAATAATTAAATACATCTAAGAAAAATGAATTATGAGAATTAATTAAATTAAAAAACATTTAAATGTTGATTAAGGTTTTTATAAAAAAAAAGTTTGAGGTTTTAATAAACCTAAATATAAAAGTAATAATACTAATAAAAAAATGCTAACCTAAATTTAATAAAAAAAAGATTTGTTAAAAAAAGTTAATTAAAAATAATAGGTTAACCATGTTTAAAAGATAAATTAAGGAAAAGAAAGAAAATGATGAAGAACCCATGTTTCTTTGCCAAAATGTTATGTCCAGGGTTTGAACCCAAGCCCTTTTAATTCCAACCTCTGAAGAACCTTTAGCATTGGGTCATGCGTGCATGTGTTACTAAACATGGAAAACATATATTATATGATAAGGCGGATAAAGAATAACATAAAAACGAGTGAAAATAGGAAAATATTTACTTTAGAGAAAAAATTTGAGGTTAATCATGGTTAAAAGGATAAATCAATTAGAAAATGTATTAATTAGAGAAATTAGAGGAAAATATGAAAAAAACAGGTTTTTGCCCAAAATGTTGTGAGTGGAAATTGAACTCACGCCCTTGACCTTCCAATTTCCAACCTTAGCCACTAAGCTATACGCAGTCCTCATGAATAAACCTCTTGACCTCTGAAATTTCTTGCGAAATTTGTAAAAACCCCAAATTTGAGCTTGAAACTCTAACTATGGTAGGATTAGGTTTTGGTCATGAAGCTTCGAATAATTAACCCAGAAAGCTTCTATAACATGAGACAAACAACGTTAGATAAACAAAATTGATTAAAATATCAATAATAAATGAAATTAAAAAAAACTAAAGAAAGCTTCAAAATTTCAATTCAGTTCATACATTTTTGTATGAACTTGATAATGATGATGATGGGGATAATTTTTTTCTGAATTTCTTGAAATTTGGTTCTTGCTCTTGGAGGCTAATCTTTTTTTCTTTGTGTTTGTATGAGTTGTATATATGTAGTAGAACAAAATTAGGTTAAAAAAACCCACATCATATTTTGGACTTTTGGATAGTTAGAGATTGAAAAATATATGCCTTTAAAATATTGAAAATTTGGATATATCCTTGCTATTTTTGTATGATCTGAATTTGTATAATCTCAATCACTTCTAAATAGCCTTTAAGACTTTCTAGAACCAAAATCAAATCAAATATTCTTATTTTTATATTTTATTTAGATTTAAAATGATTTTTAATGTAAAAAATTATAATAAATAAAATAAAATGAATAAAAATTTGAATAAATAATTTTTAATTCGTGCATGATGTCATGGAAGTGTTTGGATCATAAAAAAGCAAGCCCATTTGGTGAATTTTGGTTTTAAGACCCCATTTGCTTCATAAACCTTTCAAAAATTCCCCAACTTTGCAAGAGCACAAATCCCTCAATTTTAATGCTATGAAGGTTTTCTTGGACATTTTGGAAAGCTTGAAGAGTTATCTAACCAACCTATTTGGTCTCATGTCCATATCTTTTACCATTCTCAAGTTATGCTCTTTGGAAGTTGTTGACTTTTTGTTGACTTTTAAAAGGACCTATAATGTCTTAGCTCATACCTTCCAAATGAAGCATTTTTGGGCTTGGCTTGTGAGACACAAAGTTGTAGAGAATTCAATTTCCTTAAAAATGAGCTTTGGATGGAAAATTCTTGATGAAGCATGTGAAAGTTATGGCTGGTCAAAGTTCAGTTGACTTTTCCTATGAAAACCCTAATTTAGAAACTCCTGATTCTTGATGATCTGAAATCTCCTCGATGAATCATGATCAACCCTTGATCAAATGATGAATTTTACTTCATATAATTGATGTTGGCAAAAAATCATGAAGTTTGACTTTGGTTTGACCTCAGTTTGACTTTTTGACTGCCTTGACTGATTTTAGCCTATCTGATCATCTGACTGAGCAAATCTTTTGGGAAAGTCTTGAAACTTGACATGGGGATTCTTGAACTCATATAGGATGCTATGAAGATCACTTGAAGCCTTGGAAGTCCATTTAGCCTGATGAAAGTCAAAACCCTAGCTTAGGATGTATTGCTTAGGAGGATGCATTGTCTGAGGGAATTGTCAAACTTTCTAACTAATTGTGAACCCTGTGAACCTTGTGAACCTCATGAGATGTCTTGTGAACTTTGTGATCCTTGTGAACCTCTTGGGACACAATGTATTGTCTTGTGGAGGGCAAATTTTGGGGTGCAACAGCTGCCCATGTTCAATTTTCTGAAACCTGAGGGGTTAGATTGGTATATGTGTCAGTCGTGACCTAGAAGGTTGAAGGGGATTGAACACAAAAGCCCAAAAATTTGCACTCGCCGGTGCGTAAAGTAACACTGATGATTAATTGTATATGCTTGAGTGGGATTGAAGATTCCACTTGGAAGAACTGGAGATGGGCTTATAGATGCCATGGAAGAGCTGGAGATGGGATTAGAGATGCCATCTAAAATATCAGAATGTGATGATGTTTTTATGTTGATACTGGATATCAGTACTAGGTCTTCGTATAGGCCGTCTCTGAATCGTTTATGCAACATGGTTTGAATTGTTGAATGGACCAGTAGAAATAAACCTTCGTGACGATTATCTCTTCTGGAAGTATCTTGGATTAGGGAATGGATCTTTGTATAGACCGTTTGCCTACTCTCCAAGGTCAAAAGAATGTCAGGATTAGTTTTTCTGAAGAATATCTTGAACCAGGGAATGGATCTTTGTACAGACCGTTTGCCTGCTATTCAAGGGCCAATAGATTAAATCTTCTGAAAACATCTTGAACCAGGGAATGGATCTTTGTACAGGCCGTTTGCCTGCTATTCAAGACTAGATAGATGAAATCTTCTGGAAGTATCCTGGATTAGGGAATGGATCTTTGTACAGATTGTTTGCCTACTCTTCGAGGACAAAAAAGTGTCAGGATCAAGTCTCCTGAAAATATCCTGGATTAGGGAATGGATCTTTGTACATACCGTTTGCCTACTCTCCGAGGACAAAAGAGTGTCAGGATTAAATCTCCTAAAAATATCTTGGACTAGGGAATGGATCTTTGTACATACCGTTTGTCTACTCTCCGAGGAAATAGATTAAATCCTCTGAAAATATCTTGAACCAGGGAATGGATCTTTGTACAGACCGTTTGCCTGCTATTCAAGACCAGATAGATGAAATCTTCTAGAAATATCCTGGATTAAGGAATGGATCTTCTTACAGACTGTTTGCCTACTCTCCGAGGACAAAAAAGTGTCAGGATCAAGTCTCCTGAAAATATCCTGGATTAGGGAATGGATCTTTGTACAGACCGTTTGCCTACTCTCCGAGGAAATAGATTAAATCTTCTGAAAATATCTTGAACCAGGGAATGGATCTTTGTACATACCGTTTGCCTGCTATTCAAGACCAGATAGATGAAATCTTCTAGAAATATCCTGGATTAAGGAATGGATCTTCTTACAGACCGTTTGCCTACTCTCTGAGGACATCTTGAGTAATGTATGGATCATTTCTGACCTGTTGTGAATTGTTGATGATATTTTATCTGCATATAACTATCCTGCAAGGAGAATGTTAGTTTATGCAATATGTATGCATGCATAGTATTATGCACCTAAGTAAATGTATTATGCATTTATGGATATGTTATGGTATGATGTAAATGATGTATGTATGAATCATGCAGCCTGAAGCGTCTGGATATCTTTGTATAACAACTGCTGGCTAGGGAAAATAAATCCCGATTCGTTGCTGAAGAATATGAGAAACTCGTTCCCGTCTTATTTGATAGTATAGTATTTATAACTTCCCGTCTTCGTTCGTCGTACTTCTATTGAAGGAATAAGTTCCTGGACATAAATTCAAGGGGAGATGTAACTTAGAGTATCTATCAAGATATATTTGCCCTTGCTGGGGATTTGTAGTTGTCTTGTGGGGATGAACCGGCGAAGCTTCGTTGAACTACTACCCTCGTTTGTCCTTAGTAAATACTATTACTGCATTTTCATGCATTTCTGGTAAGCATCAATCATATTCAAAGCATATATACATTCAAACATAACCAACAAATGTTTTTCGCTTTAGTAAAAGAGGGAAAGTAATCCTGAATAAAGAGGGAAAAGTAAAGCTGAACTCGAAAACAGAATCGTTTCAACTTTGAGAGTGTATAAACAATTGGATTTAGAGCTCCTGAGATTCTTAACTTTCCTGAATACCTTCCCAGAAATCCTCATAGCTGGATCTGAAGACATGATACTGACACCATCTGATACTACTGGCGTAGACAATTAATTTCCACAATGGCTTCTGCTGAGAATCCAATATCAAGGTTATACAATGAGAGGAACGTGTCTTCAAATTGTGACAGACCATATACGCTTTGGGTATTAGATTTGAAAAGAGAGCATTGCCCCTTGGTTAGGGATGAATTATCCCATAATGGAAGTATCTGAATGTAGTTACCTCAAGAGAAATAAGCAGAATGCCCCACAATAATATGCCCCTGACATCATGAACTTTATAATGTTACACTTGGTAATTTAGATAGATGAGGAGATCTGCTCCTGGCTACTTAAACATAGTTGAATCTTGTCCTGATTGCCCCAAATGAGTTAGGCAGTATCATGGCCTGCCCCCTTGATTGGGAGATAATGACTATGCCCATTTGTATACATGGGCTTTGATCCAGGAAGCAACTTTGTTTATCAGAAGGACTTTGGTTTATTGAACATTCATCCTGCAAGTTTCTCTGTTTATCAAACATTCAGGTATATGCAAACAAATATATTCAAAAATGCAATGCTTATGTCTGTCTTGAAGTTTTGAAAAAGAGTTATTTTAGAAAAACAATTTTTGTGAAAACTGTGATATTAACTCAAGTTTTATAATAAGCCCTAAAGGAGTCAGGATACCTTTTTGTAGCAGTACGCTTTCGAACTAACCATGCTTCAGTTAGGACTTTTAAAGGGTTGTAACGTGGCCTGGTTCACGGTTTAAGAAACAAAGGATAAAGGCTCAAATTTTATTTGTATCCAACCCAATCTCCATGATGTTCTTCAGTCCTATACTCAGTTAACTTATGCATTGAGGCTCAAAGGAGTTTGGAATTGTAACACTGACATTTATGATGGTTCAGAAACCAAAAATTTATTTGAACATTCAATCATCTTTCTTTGTTGAGGATTCATAGTGACGTCCTTTTTCTTTTGACTTTGTTATATCTTCTTTTTTCCTGAACTGTTTATTTCAAGGTTACAGTCAGCGGGATGTCTTAATTTTTATTAAGTCTCCTTCATAGGTTTTGACTTAGTGAGTTTTTTTTTGCTAGATATTGACTGTCAGGTTTAATGATTACAGAGAACCATCATTAGTTGTGTACAACACAGATAATTGGCATATTTGAGTTAACCGAGTAACTACCCTGCCCCAGGTTATGAATAAGGGTTTTAATTTGTGCGAGAATAAAAACTCCTACTTCATAGGCTCAAAAGGGTTGACTAGGGATTAACTTCCTTATATCTCCACTATTTAGGAATTGAAACAATGCCAGTACATCGTCAGCATAGTCTGTTCAAAAGCATACTGCCTAATATTATGGTATTGTTTTCGTCATCCTCCCTCTATAGGCTTATAGCTTTATCAGGAGTTAAATATCACAAAATAGAAATATGAAGCATAGTTCAAAATATAGTGAAACGAATGGATTAATTCAAGACAAACATATGCAATGCATTAATGAAAACAAAAGTTTAACATAATAGTAAGTGTTTAAACAAACAAAAAAAATTACAAATGAAAATTCAAATGTTCTCAAATCCTCTTCCTCTAAACCCGTCACTCCAGTTATCTGGAAACTTTGATGCTTGATGGACGATAGAAGAACTCAACCTGGCCTTCTGGAGTAACCTCGAGTATTCCTTCGTCGATTAGGTCTTGAATCTTATTCTTCAATTCCCAACAGTTATTAGTGTCATGTTCAGGACAGTCGGAGTGATACATACACCTTGCCTTGGGATTATAGCGAGGAGAAGAGGTGTTAGGATTTTTAGGAGAATTTTCCAAGGAAATTAACTTCATCTCCAACAGGCATTGTAAAACTTGTGACATTGGTGTGCTGAACCGGATGAACTGTCTTCTACATTCCTTGTATAGAAGTGGATTAACCTTACAAGGCCTTATTTCTTCCATTGAAGGATGGTCAGTAGTAGCCTGTTGTCGCTCCCGGGATTTTCATCCTAGTACAAACGCGAAAGTGGCGCGGAAAAGTTAGAGTCGCCAGCCAGACATTTTTATCCCGAATGAATGGGAAAGGTAATGTTGCACAAACCTGAGGAAGAAGGAAAGGACAAGGTCCTGCGAACCAAAGATCTGATTTCGGGAGTCGGTTACGACCTGGGAAGGTATTAGCACCCAAATCGTCCGCCGTACCCGACGGGATCCACGCTTGCAAAGAAACTATTTCAAAGGGTGAGGGTATGAACTGCAGCAAAAGAAAAGAAATGGACTGGAAAATAAACTGAGAAAAGAAATGAAATAAGGAAGCAAAAGGAAAAATGTAGGGAAAATAAAGATTGTGCTCGAACGGGCCCTACCCCGCTGCCTACGTACCTCATCGGGATAATGAGGATCAGAGTCGCCGTAGTTCCCCTAACTAGGGGTAGAAAAGAAATTGCTTGTGAATTAAAGCTTGAACTGCCTATGCCATTGCTCAGGTGTTGCAGGCTCGGACGACGAGTGCGTAACCGTCTTGCAAAGTGACAAGTAGGAGCAAGTTCGCGTACGGAGCGAATGAGGTGAGAAAAGAATTCCCGAAGGAAAGCCGCTTATTGTTTGCTTGAGATTTTTATGAGGCTTTTATTTGTGAAGGTTTGCATAGGTAAGTGTACCTAAGTCTTACTCAATGGGATGTGTACATCTCACATCATCCCGAAATGGAATGCGCAAGAGGCACACCTATCTATGGAGGAAATCCCCAAAGCTAGTCCCACAAGTGAAGGCTCAAGCACACTGGCCTATTACCATTATTAAGTATTTTGTGGTTTTATGGTTAAGAAGTGTTTTTAGCTTTTCTTTGTGAAGTACTCATGCTAAGACCTATCCACCACGAGTGATGACTCACACCTCGCCCCGAAATGGAACGCATGTGAGCATCTCATGGCAAAGTCTCATGTCACATGAAAGTACTCAACCTTTATTAAATGAATTAGAATTAAGTTTGAAGATGAGAAGAGAGAGCACCAAAGGATCTCAAAGGAAAAATTCTAAAGGGGGACTAAAATAATCCTAAGTGTTAACATGCATGGATGTCCTAAAGGTTAGTGAGGTTTCTATCCTAATGAAGAAGGAAGAAGAAGATAGAAGAAGGGATGAGAAAGGCCTAGGCCCAACAAAAGAGAATTAGTTCACATAAACATAAAAGGAAGAGGTAAGAATTAGAGATGTGGAACTCAATTCCCACATCTCGCACTTACCATAGCCCCTGCAAGGTTAGCATACACAAATAAATACAAGCACAAAGTTCAAAACCAGAATCAAAATGGTATAAAGAAGGGCCTAAGAGTCCAGCAAGATGAAGAGAGAAGTCACACAATACCAAACAATATCAAAATAAAAGCAATGGAACCAAAATATGGAATCTAAACACTTAAAGAAACAAATGACTTGAATATAAAGCAAACTCAAAAATTCAAAAGAACCAAGACCTATCCTAGGACCAGGAAAGTACACATACCCCAAAGGAACCCCAAACAAGAAGAAAAAGTTGGCACAAGTGCCCTTCTAAGCTTATAAGAGATCTAACAAACCAAAAGAAGCAAAATGGGACAAGGTGAGAACAAAAATCCACAAATAATCAACCAGCCATCTAAAAATTCTACAACTGGAACCGAATGATCTTAAAACACATTGTATCAACTTGCCAAAAGGATTTGCAAAAATTCAGAAAGGAATTAGGTCAAATGGAGGCACAAACACAAGCTAGGACAGAAAACTTACATCACAAGATACCAGACCAAAACTCAAGAAATAAATTCCTAAAAATTCTGAGAAAAATAACATGTAAACTAGAAGATCTTAGGAACACAATGCAAAACGAATGGGATCAAAACTCCAAATATTGAAGTCTATAGAAAATCAACAAGACAGGCTGGTCAAGAAATGAAGCAAATGAAGCTATATACATTGGTGATTTAATTCTGGCACGCCAATCAATGAAAAAAAATAAAATAAAAATGTGATAAAAAACTAAAGACTCAAAATAAGGTTCATGATTTTTTTAGGAATTTTTGGATGAATATTTCTATTTTTAATGGATTAAAAGCAAACTGAATAAAAAGAAATTAAAATGAAACAAAAGAAATTAAAGGAAATGAGTGGGAGGTGCAGACAGTAGGGCTTGTAAGTGTAATCCGAATGGGCCCAAACGGGGTGGGGTGCGAAAATCAACTCTGACTAAGCCCAGGCTGCGCTGACACATGTCTTGCTGTGGGGAAAAATTATCAACCTAGGCCCTACCGGACGATGACAAGTGTCACCGCCGGTATGGGCAAGAATCTCAAAAGCCACCAAAAAGCTTATCCTTATCCTCTTGATTCCTATGATTTCCTCATTAAATCTTTTATTTCATTTTCTTATTATGAAACTTATAAAAACTATTAACAATATTTTATTAACATTCAATCAAATTAAACAGAAAAAATACAAGAGACCAAACCCTTCTCTCTCTCGGTATCACACTCTCATCATCTTCTTCCTCAACACAAGCCCTAGCCGCCGTCCTCATCCTCTCGTCGGCCACCGTCCTTCCTCTCCGATCAACAAACTAAACACTAAACACCAAACCCCACTCAAACCTCCGACACCGTTCACCTTTTCTTTTCAACCTTCAAATCCCGCCGCCGGCACCGTTCTCCATCTCGCCGGAGGAACGCCTTCAAACACCACTCCACCAACACGAAATCCAACTGAAATTCCTTCCTAGCTTTCAATCTGAAGTCAAAATCATAAACAACAAACATACAACAGAGATCGTAAACAAACGAAATACAATACACCATCAACAACAACATGACGCCTCACTACATCTCCGCTCCAAGTACAAATCCGGAAACAAAACTAATAAACGCTCATTCGACACTGGATCGAGGCTAACAGAAGCAAGGACGAACGAAAATCAACACAAAACGATAATCCAATCTAAAACTAAGATATGTGCACCTTTCGATTGAAGACTCGAAATCGTGGTAAGATTCGGCCACCTTATCTCTGACTCTTCCTCCTTCTTCGGCAGATTTGACTCTGTTTTTGCTTACTGGATTTTTGCTAACCGACGATGTTAAAATGCTGATAACGATGGCGATCACTTTGTGCAATATGCAGGTTGATTGATGCTGATTCGAGACGCCTGAAGACTCGTCCGATTGAAGAATTTGATGAAGATTGACGTCGAATCTGCGATGATGATGAAGATGATGTTGATGGCTTTGATTGCGCTATGGACTTTGGTTTTGTGACGACAAAGGCGTTGATTCAGTTTTGTCAAGAGTGATGAATTGGTTCTCTGTTGAAGAGTCTTTTTTTCATCTCTTCTGTTGTAATTTTTTTTGATGAGAATCGCTTCTGTGTGAGGGTGACGGCGAAAAAAATGAAAGCCGATTCTGTTGTGATTTTTTTGTGATCATGAATCCAGAATCTTCTTTCTATTATTGATGGTGAAGAGTATTTCCAATGAGATTTTTCGGTTCTCCCCTTAACCAACTTTTTCTGTTATAAACTCTCTTTTATTTTTTCAAATACTATTACGATCCTTTTTCTCAATTTGTTATTTTTCTTTTTTCTTCAAATTCCATTATTTTTCTGTTACAATTTTCTTCACATTTTGCTAAGATTTCCTTCTGTTAATTTCTTTGGTGTCAATAACTCATGATATGAAATGTGCGGGACCGTTTGTGAACTGAGTGTAACATTGCTCTCATTTTCGCAGGAGTGCATCAAAAACTGAGTTAAGTTGTGGGGTCAACTTATGCACCAACTCATGGTTTGTGACTCACATCCATTTGGAAATTTCCTTGTGTAGCATGCTGACATAAGGCTGCGTGACCTCAATGATCTTCTTGTTCCTTTCTTCTTCTCTTGTTTTTTTTTTTTTGAATTTCCTTGTAATGGGCTCTTACCAAAAATGGGCTTTTTGTATCTTATGATTTTTTTTTTTGTAGTAATTTTATATGAATGGCATTGGTACTTGGATGTGGATTTAGAATATAGTAAATGATTATTAAAAATATTATAATGACAAGGAAAACAAATTGTCTTAAAAGAAATGTAAAAAGGATTAGCAGTATTTGGTTTAAAAAAATGAATTCAGTGGATAAGAAGAAATGATAAAAAAAAATGGATGGATCAAGGCTATAGGAAAATGAATTAAGAAACTGGCTTTAAGAATTACGGTTAAAAATGAAAGTGAATATGGTTCAAATGTAGAATGGAAATGAATAGAATCGGTTTAATCGGACAAAAATGGTTTAGAAATGGATATGGAACTTGATATTTTGTGAAACGGACCAATTGCTATCAATATGCACATAGCCACGAAATACCGATTCACTCACTTTACTCAACTCAAAATCAATCTCGCATTGCCTCCACAGAAACCGCCAACCTTCCTGATAAATCACACTCTGAGCGTCATCACGATAAGCCTGAATCTTTGGATTTGAAACCCTCTCACCAACCACTTCTTGGTAAACTGATGATTCTCGCACATAACACAACCCGACTTTGAGATACATTTCCTGGGAAATAACCCCCAGTACAGATAATTTGCAATTCAACTAATCCTTTGATAGTCTGACCAAGATTAGGTCAAACGTCCCTCCGAATCGAATCAGTGAACTGAAATCACTGCCAGCCTATGCTATGCTTCAATAATGAATGTCATGCTTCATTTTTCTATGCTAATGATGCAACGCGAAATATGAAAATGATATGCTAAATGTTATGAAAAAGAAGAGGGCAAATTTGGGGTGTTACAGCTGCCCCTATTCAATCATCAGTTAATCTGAAAAGGACGATAGTACGGACTATCGACCATTCAAGATAAACTGTGGTTGAATACCAAGAAGACCAGAAATTTGCACTCTGACGAAGAATGCAACACTGGGAAATAAACCCAACCAGATGACGCTCTGGGGATAGAAAAGCAGACGAGCTCCTTCCAAGTTGAAACAAATATCTGGAATAAGAACAAGTTGACAGACGAGTCTTCAAACCATCCTGTGACGCCAGGAGCTGGACATACGAGTCCTCAAAACAATGCATATAGCATGAGACAGACGAGTCTCCTTCGGGTTTACCTGTTACGCCAGGATCGACAATCATTTCGACATTTAATTCCCACTGTCAGGATTCTAAACCTCTTCAATACAGACAAGCATTGGATGATCATCAAGATAACACAGACGAGTGTTATAGGTCAATGATACAGACGAGTATCAGACGATGATCTGAGAAACGTAGACGAGCGTTTCAGGCAATGATACAGACGAGTACCAGCCACTAGTATAAACGACTACCAGAAATTCAAACACAGACGAGCATTTGAAGTAGCATTATTAATATCATGATAAACAGTGAATCCTCCCATATTCAGATGTAAGCTAGCACAGACGAGTGCTGAGGATGATACAGACGAGTATCCAAGCAAAGCAGACGAGCTTCAGAACACAAACGATTTCTGGGGAATAAAAGCAGACGATCTTCAAACAAACACATAAGAGTGCTGGACAATTGCAGACGAGCAACAACAAAGAATACATATCAAGGCGCAGACGAGTGCAGCGAAGGATCTAATACCAAACACAGACGAGTGTTGGAAGGTTGCAGACGAGCAACAACAAATATCATATCAGAACACGGACGAGTGTTGAGGAGTTGCGGACGAGCAATAACAACTATCATAACCAAACACAGACGAGTGTTGGAAAATTGCAGACGAGCAACGACAAATGTGATATAGCAACACAGACGAGTGTTGAGGAGTTGCGGACGAGCAATAACAACTATCATAACCAAACACAGACGAGTGTTGGGAATTTGCAAATGAGCAAAATCAAAGTAATCATAACCACTGCTGGGGAGAGAAAACGATCAACCAAAGGGTCAACACAAACGAGTGTCGAGGATTTCAGACGAGCAATAGACAAATGCCTGATTGGCCGCAAAAGTTACAACTCTGCAGGGGAAGACAAGTCAAGAGGTATGAATACCCATCTGACCGAGGTGATGAATACCTGGCTGTATCATCAAATACCCAAAAGTACGGCAACTTTGCTGGGAAATATTTCACGGACAGAGATGAAAGTCCAATATTACTCTGTGGGGAATATCATCTAGTGACCTCTTGCATTTTCTGGACTAGTTGACTACTTGAAGATCAACCTAAGAGGATTTTACAAAAGACCTGACATCCAAAATGTCCAAGTCTTCAAACTCTTTAGAGATTCGTCGAATCTTGACATAACTGCCCCAGACTGCATAGACTATGGAAGAATTTGTCTCGCGAGGATTCCTGAAAAATCTCGTGTCACTACGAAGTACTGTGCCCTGTAAGCACAAAGATAGGCACACCTGCCCCGGGCATAATTGAGTCCAGTAGTTGAACTTTGATGTTGTGATTTTAAATTTCCTTTTATGACAGACTCACTGGGTATCAACTCAAGGGTTGAAGAAATGAAGACTGTGATATCGACTCAAGGGTCGCAAGAAACGGAAATATCGACTCAAGGGTCGAGGAGAACACAACAACATCAACTCGAGGGTTGAGGAATAAAGAGACAACAACATCGACTCGAGGGTCGAGGAAACGAAAGCAACAATATCGACTCAAGGATCGAGGATAACAATGCAACAATATCGACTCAAGGGTCGAGGATAACAAAGCAACAATATCGACTCAAGGGTCGAGGAAAGCGAAACAACATCAACTCGAGGGTTGAAGAAACAAGATGACAATATCGACTAGAGGGTCGAGAAAAACAAAACAACATCAACTCGAGGGTTGAGGAAACGAAACAACATCAACTCGAGGGTTGAGAAAACATAAGTGATGATATCGACTCGAGGGTCGAGGGAAACAAAACAATCATCAACTCGAGGGTTGAGGAAACGAAACAACATCAACTCGAGGGTTGAGAAAACATAAGTGATGATATCGACTCGAGGGTCGAGGGAAACAAAACAACATCAACTCGAGGGTTGAGGAAACAAGAAGCAATGATATCGACTCGAGGGTCGAAGAAAACCAGAGTGAAAATTGTCATACTCAACTGAAGTGAGAGGCTGAATGCATATAGATGCCAACATGTCATAGTTGAAGAGATGCCAACAAAGATCGGACTTTAACCTTGAAGATGCCAATGACTATTGGACTTTAGCCGTGTACGATGATCAGATGAAGTAACCATAACGACTGGGGATAGATTCTCTGACTAGGGAAGCACCCTACTGGGATAAATCATCAGACATTCATTCTGGGAACAACCTTGCATTCCATAATGTCGTATTAAGAGGATTTTACAGAAAACATAGCATCTGAAATGCTTCGGTGTTTTTAAACTCTTATAGACCTCGAAGTAACCACTTCAAACTGTATGGTCCATGAAGGAAATCTTCCCCAAGATCTCGCATCGTTATGAGGTGTCCTGCCCCAATATTTTGAACCTTGGATAGGTGCATCTGATTGAATGTCTTATAGAGAGAGTAACTTCTAGTTCTTCTAGGGTGACCTGCCCCAGTATGAGACTTGCTTTGGAAAAACTCCCAGGATAACTGCTCTACGAGAGATTTAAATCTCGAAGTGATTGCCCCAGGTTGGCTGTTGAAGAGATTGATCGACGTTATTGCCCCAGATTGGCTACCTTTAACCCAACTGGTTAGAAAAGTCCATATTCAAAGGAGTTTCCTGAAAAAGTGCCCCTTGACATGAATGTCCTTCAAGAGTTTCCGCCTTCTCAACTTGGCAAGATTAAGCTTCTATACTGAGGTTCCATATGTGAACTTCTTTGATGCCAAACAAATGTATACAGGCAGAAAATGTCTTATTCTGAGAATGAAAATTCTAATGCAACACATGTTAGTCTTGAAGCTTTTATTGAAAAGATGTCATTTATGAACGAATCACTGGTTAAGACAATATAATATTTTTTTATGAAATGAACATGCATATGCAATACCAACGAGGGTCTTTTAGCACAACTCGTAGGAGTCAGGAACGCTATCTCATGGTGACACACTCTCGAATTAACCCTGTTTCAATTAGGACTTTTAAGGGTTGTATCGTGGCCTGGCTCGCGGTTACAGAAACAAAAGATATAGGCTCGAATTTTATATGTGCCCACCCATCTTCGTGATGTCCTTCCATTCCTATGTTCAGCTAGTTTTCGCAAACGCTCACCTTTCCTAAGGGTTTCGTATTGATTGAGGAACCATTACTCTAACAGTTTAAGCACCATTGAGGTTGTTGGAGTAACAATCACCCCTATTGTCTTTTGTGCTTGCATCACACGACTTGTTCTTGCTTAAGGATCTTTCTCATGTAATCCTTTCCATTTTTTCGTTTTTGTTTCATTTTTTGCTTATCCCTAACTTTTGCCTGGACTGATTCTTGTGAATTATTGCAACTGTAGTCCAGCGGGATGCCCTAATTTTTGCCTAAGTCGCTTGTTTTCAAGCTTTGACTTAGCGGGCTATTTATTTCTTTTTTTTCTTTTTCTTTTCGTTTTGAACAAATCGTGTGACACTGTTTGTCTTGACTGTTTTGTAAGGGTCATGACTGTCTCACTTTTCAGTCGATGAAGAATAACCATGGTGGTTTTCGGTATTTAGACCTCTTGATTTGGTACAATGAAATGTTAGGGATCCTCAGATACACTCATTTATGGAAGCGTGAACGTCTGGTCCAACTAGCTGACACCTACCCTGCCCCGGGTTAAATGTAAGGGTTTTTTCATGTGACAAGAAACTCCTACTTCAAGGCTCAAAGGGGTTATCAAAGGTTTATCTCCCTTATATCTCCGGTGTTTGGGAATTTGAAACAATGCATGTACATCATCAACAGGGTCTTATTCAAGAGCACTCAATTGGAGATTTTTGCGTTTTCATTTCGTCATCCTCCATCACAGAATTTAAGAACAACAGTTGGTATTGCAATGCACATGCAAAATTATAAGTAAAAATACAAATTAATTACTTCAAGAAAAACATGTGCATTTCATTAATTATCATTCAAAACAAACAAGTTTCATGCAAGCATACAAATGTTCAAACAAACATATAAAAGCGACACATGAAAATGCAGTAAAGAAACTGAGCAATGCCAATGTTGAGGAGACTTGACTCCGTCTGGACCTGTTGATCTTGAATACTTTCTGTAGTCAACACTTTTCTCTGATGAGATTTGCAATCTTCAATCAAATGACCACGTGTCAGCACCATACTTCATTTCCAATTATTCTGACCTGAAGCTTTCGACGTTCAAACATTCACACAAGACGTCTGAAGAGAAGAGTGACACCGAAATGAAATTTACACACAAGTTTGACACCTAAGGTTGCTCGGAAAGACCTGACAATCTTCTGCCTACGTATCTCCATTGACCAAAGACCAATGAAGAATCAGAGCGACGTAGTTCCCCCATATAGGGATCAAAATGAGGTACACAGCCGCTCTACAGAATCAAACTGAGAATCACCTTCACATATATCTTCGATAAATTCCTCCATAACATGAGCTGACGAACCCACATGACCAAACGGAGACTCGTTAACTTGAATGCCTTGAGGCGTCACTGAAATCAACCCAGACTCAATCAAATCTTGAACCTTATCCCTGAGAGGCTTGCATTCCTCAGCTGAATGTCCTGGTGTGTTGCCATGGAATCCACATTGAACATTGGGATCAAAACTTGGTGGATATGGAGAAGGCACTGGACCCGGCTTCTTCGGCACTATCAATCCACTATCGATCAGGCATGGGAGTATCTGACTGTATGGTACTGGCAATGGATCAAAATACCTCTTGGATCTCTTAATGTAGTAACGACGCCTTTGCGGAGTATGCTTCTGTTGGCATGGTCGATGTTGATACTGAGGAGGTTCACTGTTAACTGATATCTGACATACGGATTCAGAAGGTTGCTGACTCTGAGCAGCTGAAATGCATGGGTAATGTGGATAAGTCGATGGAGTTTGAGGATCTTCCCATATTGCATCAATCACATCCTTTCCTTGGGAACTGACAAAAGATTCATTCTCTTCAGCTGAGCCATCTGAAATGCCTTGGATCTTTCCCATCTTGATAAAACTCTCAATGCGTTCTCCAACTATCACCAAGTCCGAGAAACTCGAAGTTCCACTGCCACCCAACCTCTCCAAGTACGGCCCCTGTAAGGTCTCTATGAAAAGATCAACCAATTCTCTGTCTGATAGCGGGGGTTGCACTCGAGCAGCTACTTCTCTCCACCTCTGGGCATACTCTCTGAAAGATTCACCATCTCTTTGGGATAAAACTTGCAAATCCATGCGGCTAAGAGCCCTGTCAAGATTGTAGTCATACTGCTTCACAAATGCATTGGCTAGGTCTGACCATGACTGAATACGACTGCTCTCTAACTGCGTATACCAATTCGAGGATGCCTCACTTAGACTGTATTGGAAACAATGAATCATCAACTTGTCATTATGCTCATGTGAGGCCATCCTTCTGCAAAATCTCACCAAATGCTGCCTTGGACAACTATCCCCTTTGTACTTTTCAAACTTCGGTACTTTGAATTTTGGAGGTATTACCAGGCCATGCACCAGACACATGCTTGCAGCACTTAGATCCATAACATTACGACATTGAAGGGCTTTGATCTCTTCCTCCAACACACGAAATCTTTCTTCCCTCTCCACAATTCGTGGATCTGGGAGTCTCACCACAGGGATTGCCTCTTGGGGATCTGGCATAGTGAAAGCAAAACTGTGATAATCTACAGCATCAACTGAAGAAGAATGTCCACTTCGGGAGACCTGGCGCTCTTGAACATCTGGATTCCCAACAGGGGTCTGTACAGGCTGAGCTTGAGAGGAATTACGGTCATCCTGCCTTGCCAAAGTCATCATAGCCTCCAAAAGTTGGTCCCACTGATCTTTTGTCAACCCAACACTTGCATACTGGCTTTGCTCTCCAGGGTCCATGATCTTCTCAGAAGTTGCTTCAAGTCTGATACGAGAACTGGAGTCTCAACTGTAGATGGTGAACAAAGAACGGATGAGCTCTGCCTGCTGAACAGAAATGCAATGCAAATGATATGAGATGCCATGTTCAGTTACTTCCAAAGAATCTATCTGCTTCGATCCACATTATGATACAAAAATCCAACAACAATAATTCAGGTATGACGTCCTCGAAAATAACTGAACATGTATGCTAAAATGCTATGATGGCATGTATGCAACTGGCAAGTGATCAAGAACTGGTGTCTGTCTGAATACGGAACACTGAGCTGAGTACCAAGCAACTGATGATATATGCCCTCTGAATAATAACCATCTGATAAGAACTCAAAACCAAGGATCGAGAACTCCAGAATTATAATAACCAGACCAAAACATAAGATCACACTGATGATGAAGGGTATGTTGAGGTCAAGGGTTCCTGCAAACCTGTAAACCCCTCCCAATCTCACGGGTATGCTCCGGGTCAAACATCACGGACTCTCAAAGCCGAATAGCAATAATACTTTCACCATTTCCGAGAAATAGCTCATGACCAAATCAGGGAATCGGTTAGGCATTATGTACTACGCAGGGAGGCCTCAGCTGAGTCCGGGAAAAACAAGCATCCCTTATAGGTTCCCAACTTCAAGCGCTGAAATCGAGAAACAATAGTACATTCAGCCCGTAGGATACAGTACTAATGTCATACGACCAGATGCTTTGACTGAGTTCCTATAAGAGAACCAGGCCATCCTATGCGAGTTCCCAGTGGACCCTCGGGTGCGAATGGGTTTGCCACAAAATGTGGTCTGCCACTGTCACCACTGGAGAGGGTTGTTTCCACAAAGGTTCTCAATGATCGGTCCCCAGATGCACATAACTATCAAGGTCCTATCCCGAAGTGGAGGAAATCCCCACACAAGATATTTCCAAGACAGTCGCAATCTGGGCGTGAAACACATCGCCACTCATCATGCCACATGCGAGTACAATATGTCCACTCTAATCCTAGGGTGCACTCAAGCCGGGTACTTGGCTTATCTCTCAGAAACGATATCACCCGAACCCACCAAACAGAAAACCAGTCCAGACAGTCCAGTATGATATATATGATGCGGAAAATAAATACTGAAAACTGTAAATAAAGCTGTAAATAAAGCTGTAAACAACAACAATACAATACAACAAGCCACATCAAACAAGCATCACCCAATGAAACAACAACACACAAGCGCTAGGAGAGACTCACAGGGGAACCAGAGATCATCTGGTGTGCAATCCCCAGCAGAGTCGCCAGCTGTCGCTCCCGGGATTTTCATCCTAGTACAAACGCGAAAGTGGCGCGGAAAAGTTAGAGTCGCCAGCCAGACATTTTTATCCCGAATGAATGGGAAAGGTAATGTTGCACAAACCTGAGGAAGAAGGAAAGGACAAGGTCCTGCGAACCAAAGATCTGATTTCGGGAGTCGGTTACGACCTGGGAAGGTATTAGCACCCAGATCGTCCGCCGTACCCGACGGGATCCACGCTTGCAAAGAAACTATTTCAAAGGGTGAGGGTATGAACTGCAGCAAAAGAAAAGAAATGGACTGGAAAATAAACTGAGAAAAGAAATGAAATAAGGAAGCAAAAGGAAAAATGTAGGGAAAATAAAGATTGTGCTCGAACGGGCCCTACCCCGCTGCCTACGTACCTCATCGGGATAATGAGGATCAGAGTCGCCGTAGTTCCCCTAATTAGGGGTAGAAAAGAAATTGCTTGTGAATTAAAGCTTGAACTACCTATGCCATTGCTCAGGTGTTGCAGGCTCGGACGACGAGTGCGTAACCGTCTTGCAAAGTGACAAGTAGGAGCAAGTTCGCGTACGGAGCGAATGAGGTGAGAAAAGAATTCCCGAAGGAAAGCCGCTTATTGTTTGCTTGAGATTTTTATGAGGCTTTTATTTGTGAAGGTTTGCATAGGTAAGTGTACCTAAGTCTTACTCAATGGGATGTGTACATCTCACATCATCCCGAAATGGAATGCGCAAGAGGCACACCTATCTATGGAGGAAATCCCCAAAGCTAGTCCCACAAGTGAAGGCTCAAGCACACTGGCCTATTACCATTATTAAGTATTTTGTGGTTTTATGGTTAAGAAGTGTTTTTTAGCTTTTCTTTGTGAAGTACTCATGCTAAGACCTATCCACCACGAGTGATGACTCACACCTCGCCCCGAAATGGAACGCATGTGAGCATCTCATGGCAAAGTCTCATGTCACATGAAAGTACTCAACCTTTATTAAATGAATTAGAATTAAGTTTGAAGATGAGAAGAGAGAGCACCAAAGGATCTCAAAGGAAAAATTCTAAAGGGGGACTAAAATAATCCTAAGTGTTAACATGCATGGATGTCCTAAAGGTTAGTGAGGTTTCTATCCTAATGAAGAAGGAAGAAGAAGATAGAAGAAGGGATGAGAAAGGCCTAGGCCCAACAAAAGAGAATTAGTTCACATAAACATAAAAGGAAGAGGTAAGAATTAGAGATGTGGAACTCAATTCCCACATCTCGCACTTACCATAGCCCCTGCAAGGTTAGCATACACAAATAAATACAAGCACAAAGTTCAAAACCAGAATCAAAATGGTATAAAGAAGGGCCTAAGAGTCCAGCAAGATGAAGAGAGAAGTCACACAATACCAAACAATATCAAAATAAAAGCAATGGAACCAAAATATGGAATCTAAACACTTAAAGAAACAAATGACTTGAATATAAAGCAAACTCAAAAATTCAAAAGAACCAAGACCTATCCTAGGACCAGGAAAGTACACATACCCAAAAGGAACCCCAAACAAGAAGAAAAAGTTGGCACAAGTGCCCTTCTAAGCTTATAAGAGATCTAACAAACCAAAAGAAGCAAAATGGGACAAGGTGAGAACAAAAATCCACAAATAATCAACCAGCCATCTAAAAATTCTACAACTGGAACCGAATGATCTTAAAACACATTGTATCAACTTGCCAAAAGGATTTGCAAAAATTCAGAAAGGAATTAGGTCAAATGGAGGCACAAACACAAGCTAGGACAGAAAACTTACATCACAAGATACCAGACCAAAACTCAAGAAATAAATTCCTAAAAATTCTGAGAAAAATAACATGTAAACTAGAAGATCTTAGGAACACAATGCAAAACGAATGGGATCAAAACTCCAAATATTGAAGTCTATAGAAAATCAACAAGACAGGCTGGTCAAGAAATGAAGCAAATGAAGCTATATACATTGGTGATTTAATTCTGGCACGCCAATCAATGAAAAAAAATAAAATAAAAATGTGATAAAAAACTAAAGACTCAAAATAAGGTTCATGATTTTTTTAGGAATTTTTGGATGAATATTTCTATTTTTAATGGATTAAAAGCAAACTGAATAAAAAGAAATTAAAATGAAACAAAAGAAATTAAAGGAAATGAGTGGGAGGTGCAGACAGTAGGGCTTGTAAGTGTAATCCGAATGGGCCCAAACGGGGTGGGGTGCGAAAATCAACTCTGACTAAGCCCAGGCTGCGCTGACACATGTCTTGCTGTGGGGAAAAATTATCAACCTAGGCCCTACCGGACGATGACAAGTGTCACCGCCGGTATGGGCAAGAATCTCAAAAGCCACCAAAAAGCTTATCCTTATCCTCTTGATTCCTATGATTTCCTCATTAAATCTTTTATTTCATTTTCTTATTATGAAACTTATAAAAACTATTAACAATATTTTATTAACATTCAATCAAATTAAACAGAAAAAATACAAGAGACCAAACCCTTCTCTCTCTCGGTATCACACTCTCATCATCTTCTTCCTCAACACAAGCCCTAGCCGCCGTCCTCATCCTCTCGTCGGCCACCGTCCTTCCTCTCCGATCAACAAACTAAACACTAAACACCAAACCCCACTCAAACCTCCGACACCGTTCACCTTTTCTTTTCAACCTTCAAATCCCGCCGCCGGCACCGTTCTCCATCTCGCCGGAGGAACGCCTTCAAACACCACTCCACCAACACGAAATCCAACTGAAATTCCTTCCTAGCTTTCAATCTGAAGTCAAAATCATAAACAACAAACATACAACAGAGATCGTAAACAAACGAAATACAATACACCATCAACAACAACATGACGCCTCACTACATCTCCGCTCCAAGTACAAATCCGGAAACAAAACTAATAAACGCTCATTCGACACTGGATCGAGGCTAACAGAAGCAAGGACGAACGAAAATCAACACAAAACGATAATCCAATCTAAAACTAAGATATGTGCACCTTTCGATTGAAGACTCGAAATCGTGGTAAGATTCGGCCACCTTATCTCTGACTCTTCCTCCTTCTTCGGCAGATTTGACTCTGTTTTTGCTTACTGGATTTTTGCTAACCGACGATGTTAAAATGCTGATAACGATGGCGATCACTTTGTGCAATATGCAGGTTGATTGATGCTGATTCGAGACGCCTGAAGACTCGTCCGATTGAAGAATTTGATGAAGATTGACGTCGAATCTGCGATGATGATGAAGATGATGTTGATGGCTTTGATTGCGCTATGGACTTTGGTTTTGTGACGACAAAGGCGTTGATTCAGTTTTGTCAAGAGTGATGAATTGGTTCTCTGTTGAAGAGTCTTTTTTTCATCTCTTCTGTTGTAATTTTTTTTGATGAGAATCGCTTCTGTGTGAGGGTGACGGCGAAAAAAATGAAAGCCGATTCTGTTGTGATTTTTTTGTGATCATGAATCCAGAATCTTCTTTCTATTATTGATGGTGAAGAGTATTTCCAATGAGATTTTTCGGTTCTCCCCTTAACCAACTTTTTCTGTTATAAACTCTCTTTTATTTTTTCAAATACTATTACGATCCTTTTTCTCAATTTGTTATTTTTCTTTTTTCTTCAAATTCCATTATTTTTCTGTTACAATTTTCTTCACATTTTGCTAAGATTTCCTTCTGTTAATTTCTTTGGTGTCAATAACTCATGATATGAAATGTGCGGGACCGTTTGTGAACTGAGTGTAACATTGCTCTCATTTTCGCAGGAGTGCATCAAAAACTGAGTTAAGTTGTGGGGTCAACTTATGCACCAACTCATGGTTTGTGACTCACATCCATTTGGAAATTTCCTTGTGTAGCATGCTGACATAAGGCTGCGTGACCTCAATGATCTTCTTGTTCCTTTCTTCTTCTCTTGTTTTTTTTTTTTTGAATTTCCTTGTAATGGGCTCTTACCAAAAATGGGCTTTTTGTATCTTATGATTTTTTTTTTTGTAGTAATTTTATATGAATGGCATTGGTACTTGGATGTGGATTTAGAATATAGTAAATGATTATTAAAAATATTATAATGACAAGGAAAACAAATTGTCTTAAAAGAAATGTAAAAAGGATTAGCAGTATTTGGTTTAAAAAAATGAATTCAGTGGATAAGAAGAAATGATAAAAAAAAATGGATGGATCAAGGCTATAGGAAAATGAATTAAGAAACTGGCTTTAAGAATTACGGTTAAAAATGAAAGTGAATATGGTTCAAATGTAGAATGGAAATGAATAGAATCGGTTTAATCGGACAAAAATGGTTTAGAAATGGATATGGAACTTGATATTTTGTGAAACGGACCAATTGCTATCAATATGCACATAGCCACGAAATACCGATTCACTCACTTTACTCAACTCAAAATCAATCTCGCATTGCCTCCACAGAAACCGCCAACCTTCCTGATAAATCACACTCTGAGCGTCATCACGATAAGCCTGAATCTTTGGATTTGAAACCCTCTCACCAACCACTTCTTGGTAAACTGATGATTCTCGCACATAACACAACCCGACTTTGAGATACATTTCCTGGGAAATAACCCCCAGTACAGATAATTTGCAATTCAACTAATCCTTTGATAGTCTGACCAAGATTAGGTCAAACGTCCCTCCGAATCGAATCAGTGAACTGAAATCACTGCCAGCCTATGCTATGCTTCAATAATGAATGTCATGCTTCATTTTTCTATGCTAATGATGCAACGCGAAATATGAAAATGATATGCTAAATGTTATGAAAAAGAAGAGGGCAAATTTGGGGTGTTACAGCTGCCCCTATTCAATCATCAGTTAATCTGAAAAGGACGATAGTACGGACTATCGACCATTCAAGATAAACTGTGGTTGAATACCAAGAAGACCAGAAATTTGCACTCTGACGAAGAATGCAACACTGGGAAATAAACCCAACCAGATGACGCTCTGGGGATAGAAAAGCAGACGAGCTCCTTCCAAGTTGAAACAAATATCTGGAATAAGAACAAGTTGACAGACGAGTCTTCAAACCATCCTGTGACGCCAGGAGCTGGACATACGAGTCCTCAAAACAATGCATATAGCATGAGACAGACGAGTCTCCTTCGGGTTTACCTGTTACGCCAGGATCGACAATCATTTCGACATTTAATTCCCACTGTCAGGATTCTAAACCTCTTCAATACAGACAAGCATTGGATGATCATCAAGATAACACAGACGAGTGTTATAGGTCAATGATACAGACGAGTATCAGACGATGATCTGAGAAACGTAGACGAGCGTTTCAGGCAATGATACAGACGAGTACCAGCCACTAGTATAAACGACTACCAGAAATTCAAACACAGACGAGCATTTGAAGTAGCATTATTAATATCATGATAAACAGTGAATCCTCCCATATTCAGATGTAAGCTAGCACAGACGAGTGCTGAGGATGATACAGACGAGTATCCAAGCAAAGCAGACGAGCTTCAGAACACAAACGATTTCTGGGGAATAAAAGCAGACGATCTTCAAACAAACACATAAGAGTGCTGGACAATTGCAGACGAGCAACAACAAAGAATACATATCAAGGCGCAGACGAGTGCAGCGAAGGATCTAATACCAAACACAGACGAGTGTTGGAAGGTTGCAGACGAGCAACAACAAATATCATATCAGAACACGGACGAGTGTTGAGGAGTTGCGGACGAGCAATAACAACTATCATAACCAAACACAGACGAGTGTTGGAAAATTGCAGACGAGCAACGACAAATGTGATATAGCAACACAGACGAGTGTTGAGGAGTTGCGGACGAGCAATAACAACTATCATAACCAAACACAGACGAGTGTTGGGAATTTGCAAATGAGCAAAATCAAAGTAATCATAACCACTGCTGGGGAGAGAAAACGATCAACCAAAGGGTCAACACAAACGAGTGTCGAGGATTTCAGACGAGCAATAGACAAATGCCTGATTGGCCGCAAAAGTTACAACTCTGCAGGGGAAGACAAGTCAAGAGGTATGAATACCCATCTGACCGAGGTGATGAATACCTGGCTGTATCATCAAATACCCAAAAGTACGGCAACTTTGCTGGGAAATATTTCACGGACAGAGATGAAAGTCCAATATTACTCTGTGGGGAATATCATCTAGTGACCTCTTGCATTTTCTGGACTAGTTGACTACTTGAAGATCAACCTAAGAGGATTTTACAAAAGACCTGACATCCAAAATGTCCAAGTCTTCAAACTCTTTAGAGATTCGTCGAATCTTGACATAACTGCCCCAGACTGCATAGACTATGGAAGAATTTGTCTCGCGAGGATTCCTGAAAAATCTCGTGTCACTACGAAGTACTGTGCCCTGTAAGCACAAAGATAGGCACACCTGCCCCGGGCATAATTGAGTCCAGTAGTTGAACTTTGATGTTGTGATTTTAAATTTCCTTTTATGACAGACTCACTGGGTATCAACTCAAGGGTTGAAGAAATGAAGACTGTGATATCGACTCAAGGGTCGCAAGAAACGGAAATATCGACTCAAGGGTCGAGGAGAACACAACAACATCAACTCGAGGGTTGAGGAATAAAGAGACAACAACATCGACTCGAGGGTCGAGGAAACGAAAGCAACAATATCGACTCAAGGATCGAGGATAACAATGCAACAATATCGACTCAAGGGTCGAGGATAACAAAGCAACAATATCGACTCAAGGGTCGAGGAAAGCGAAACAACATCAACTCGAGGGTTGAAGAAACAAGATGACAATATCGACTAGAGGGTCGAGAAAAACAAAACAACATCAACTCGAGGGTTGAGGAAACGAAACAACATCAACTCGAGGGTTGAGAAAACATAAGTGATGATATCGACTCGAGGGTCGAGGGAAACAAAACAATCATCAACTCGAGGGTTGAGGAAACGAAACAACATCAACTCGAGGGTTGAGAAAACATAAGTGATGATATCGACTCGAGGGTCGAGGGAAACAAAACAACATCAACTCGAGGGTTGAGGAAACAAGAAGCAATGATATCGACTCGAGGGTCGAAGAAAACCAGAGTGAAAATTGTCATACTCAACTGAAGTGAGAGGCTGAATGCATATAGATGCCAACATGTCATAGTTGAAGAGATGCCAACAAAGATCGGACTTTAACCTTGAAGATGCCAATGACTATTGGACTTTAGCCGTGTACGATGATCAGATGAAGTAACCATAACGACTGGGGATAGATTCTCTGACTAGGGAAGCACCCTACTGGGATAAATCATCAGACATTCATTCTGGGAACAACCTTGCATTCCATAATGTCGTATTAAGAGGATTTTACAGAAAACATAGCATCTGAAATGCTTCGGTGTTTTTAAACTCTTATAGACCTCGAAGTAACCACTTCAAACTGTATGGTCCATGAAGGAAATCTTCCCCAAGATCTCGCATCGTTATGAGGTGTCCTGCCCCAATATTTTGAACCTTGGATAGGTGCATCTGATTGAATGTCTTATAGAGAGAGTAACTTCTAGTTCTTCTAGGGTGACCTGCCCCAGTATGAGACTTGCTTTGGAAAAACTCCCAGGATAACTGCTCTACGAGAGATTTAAATCTCGAAGTGATTGCCCCAGGTTGGCTGTTGAAGAGATTGATCGACGTTATTGCCCCAGATTGGCTACCTTTAACCCAACTGGTTAGAAAAGTCCATATTCAAAGGAGTTTCCTGAAAAAGTGCCCCTTGACATGAATGTCCTTCAAGAGTTTCCGCCTTCTCAACTTGGCAAGATTAAGCTTCTATACTGAGGTTCCATATGTGAACTTCTTTGATGCCAAACAAATGTATACAGGCAGAAAATGTCTTATTCTGAGAATGAAAATTCTAATGCAACACATGTTAGTCTTGAAGCTTTTATTGAAAAGATGTCATTTATGAACGAATCACTGGTTAAGACAATATAATATTTTTTTATGAAATGAACATGCATATGCAATACCAACGAGGGTCTTTTAGCACAACTCGTAGGAGTCAGGAACGCTATCTCATGGTGACACACTCTCGAATTAACCCTGTTTCAATTAGGACTTTTAAGGGTTGTATCGTGGCCTGGCTCGCGGTTACAGAAACAAAAGATATAGGCTCGAATTTTATATGTGCCCACCCATCTTCGTGATGTCCTTCCATTCCTATGTTCAGCTAGTTTTCGCAAACGCTCACCTTTCCTAAGGGTTTCGTATTGATTGAGGAACCATTACTCTAACAGTTTAAGCACCATTGAGGTTGTTGGAGTAACAATCACCCCTATTGTCTTTTGTGCTTGCATCACACGACTTGTTCTTGCTTAAGGATCTTTCTCATGTAATCCTTTCCATTTTTTCGTTTTTGTTTCATTTTTTGCTTATCCCTAACTTTTGCCTGGACTGATTCTTGTGAATTATTGCAACTGTAGTCCAGCGGGATGCCCTAATTTTTGCCTAAGTCGCTTGTTTTCAAGCTTTGACTTAGCGGGCTATTTATTTCTTTTTTTTCTTTTTCTTTTCGTTTTGAACAAATCGTGTGACACTGTTTGTCTTGACTGTTTTGTAAGGGTCATGACTGTCTCACTTTTCAGTCGATGAAGAATAACCATGGTGGTTTTCGGTATTTAGACCTCTTGATTTGGTACAATGAAATGTTAGGGATCCTCAGATACACTCATTTATGGAAGCGTGAACGTCTGGTCCAACTAGCTGACACCTACCCTGCCCCGGGTTAAATGTAAGGGTTTTTTCATGTGACAAGAAACTCCTACTTCAAGGCTCAAAGGGGTTATCAAAGGTTTATCTCCCTTATATCTCCGGTGTTTGGGAATTTGAAACAATGCATGTACATCATCAACAGGGTCTTATTCAAGAGCACTCAATTGGAGATTTTTGCGTTTTCATTTCGTCATCCTCCATCACAGAATTTAAGAACAACAGTTGGTATTGCAATGCACATGCAAAATTATAAGTAAAAATACAAATTAATTACTTCAAGAAAAACATGTGCATTTCATTAATTATCATTCAAAACAAACAAGTTTCATGCAAGCATACAAATGTTCAAACAAACATATAAAAGCGACACATGAAAATGCAGTAAAGAAACTGAGCAATGCCAATGTTGAGGAGACTTGACTCCGTCTGGACCTGTTGATCTTGAATACTTTCTGTAGTCAACACTTTTCTCTGATGAGATTTGCAATCTTCAATCAAATGACCACGTGTCAGCACCATACTTCATTTCCAATTATTCTGACCTGAAGCTTTCGACGTTCAAACATTCACACAAGACGTCTGAAGAGAAGAGTGACACCGAAATGAAATTTACACACAAGTTTGACACCTAAGGTTGCTCGGAAAGACCTGACAATCTTCTGCCTACGTATCTCCATTGACCAAAGACCAATGAAGAATCAGAGCGACGTAGTTCCCCCATATAGGGATCAAAATGAGGTACACAGCCGCTCTACAGAATCAAACTGAGAATCACCTTCACATATATCTTCGATAAATTCCTCCATAACATGAGCTGACGAACCCACATGACCAAACGGAGACTCGTTAACTTGAATGCCTTGAGGCGTCACTGAAATCAACCCAGACTCAATCAAATCTTGAACCTTATCCCTGAGAGGCTTGCATTCCTCAGCTGAATGTCCTGGTGTGTTGCCATGGAATCCACATTGAACATTGGGATCAAAACTTGGTGGATATGGAGAAGGCACTGGACCCGGCTTCTTCGGCACTATCAATCCACTATCGATCAGGCATGGGAGTATCTGACTGTATGGTACTGGCAATGGATCAAAATACCTCTTGGATCTCTTAATGTAGTAACGACGCCTTTGCGGAGTATGCTTCTGTTGGCATGGTCGATGTTGATACTGAGGAGGTTCACTGTTAACTGATATCTGACATACGGATTCAGAAGGTTGCTGACTCTGAGCAGCTGAAATGCATGGGTAATGTGGATAAGTCGATGGAGTTTGAGGATCTTCCCATATTGCATCAATCACATCCTTTCCTTGGGAACTGACAAAAGATTCATTCTCTTCAGCTGAGCCATCTGAAATGCCTTGGATCTTTCCCATCTTGATAAAACTCTCAATGCGTTCTCCAACTATCACCAAGTCCGAGAAACTCGAAGTTCCACTGCCACCCAACCTCTCCAAGTACGGCCCCTGTAAGGTCTCTATGAAAAGATCAACCAATTCTCTGTCTGATAGCGGGGGTTGCACTCGAGCAGCTACTTCTCTCCACCTCTGGGCATACTCTCTGAAAGATTCACCATCTCTTTGGGATAAAACTTGCAAATCCATGCGGCTAAGAGCCCTGTCAAGATTGTAGTCATACTGCTTCACAAATGCATTGGCTAGGTCTGACCATGACTGAATACGACTGCTCTCTAACTGCGTATACCAATTCGAGGATGCCTCACTTAGACTGTATTGGAAACAATGAATCATCAACTTGTCATTATGCTCATGTGAGGCCATCCTTCTGCAAAATCTCACCAAATGCTGCCTTGGACAACTATCCCCTTTGTACTTTTCAAACTTCGGTACTTTGAATTTTGGAGGTATTACCAGGCCATGCACCAGACACATGCTTGCAGCACTTAGATCCATAACATTACGACATTGAAGGGCTTTGATCTCTTCCTCCAACACACGAAATCTTTCTTCCCTCTCCACAATTCGTGGATCTGGGAGTCTCACCACAGGGATTGCCTCTTGGGGATCTGGCATAGTGAAAGCAAAACTGTGATAATCTACAGCATCAACTGAAGAAGAATGTCCACTTCGGGAGACCTGGCGCTCTTGAACATCTGGATTCCCAACAGGGGTCTGTACAGGCTGAGCTTGAGAGGAATTACGGTCATCCTGCCTTGCCAAAGTCATCATAGCCTCCAAAAGTTGGTCCCACTGATCTTTTGTCAACCCAACACTTGCATACTGGCTTTGCTCTCCAGGGTCCATGATCTTCTCAGAAGTTGCTTCAAGTCTGATACGAGAACTGGAGTCTCAACTGTAGATGGTGAACAAAGAACGGATGAGCTCTGCCTGCTGAACAGAAATGCAATGCAAATGATATGAGATGCCATGTTCAGTTACTTCCAAAGAATCTATCTGCTTCGATCCACATTATGATACAAAAATCCAACAACAATAATTCAGGTATGACGTCCTCGAAAATAACTGAACATGTATGCTAAAATGCTATGATGGCATGTATGCAACTGGCAAGTGATCAAGAACTGGTGTCTGTCTGAATACGGAACACTGAGCTGAGTACCAAGCAACTGATGATATATGCCCTCTGAATAATAACCATCTGATAAGAACTCAAAACCAAGGATCGAGAACTCCAGAATTATAATAACCAGACCAAAACATAAGATCACACTGATGATGAAGGGTATGTTGAGGTCAAGGGTTCCTGCAAACCTGTAAACCCCTCCCAATCTCACGGGTATGCTCCGGGTCAAACATCACGGACTCTCAAAGCCGAATAGCAATAATACTTTCACCATTTCCGAGAAATAGCTCATGACCAAATCAGGGAATCGGTTAGGCATTATGTACTACGCAGGGAGGCCTCAGCTGAGTCCGGGAAAAACAAGCATCCCTTATAGGTTCCCAACTTCAAGCGCTGAAATCGAGAAACAATAGTACATTCAGCCCGTAGGATACAGTACTAATGTCATACGACCAGATGCTTTGACTGAGTTCCTATAAGAGAACCAGGCCATCCTATGCGAGTTCCCAGTGGACCCTCGGGTGCGAATGGGTTTGCCACAAAATGTGGTCTGCCACTGTCACCACTGGAGAGGGTTGTTTCCACAAAGGTTCTCAATGATCGGTCCCCAGATGCACATAACTATCAAGGTCCTATCCCGAAGTGGAGGAAATCCCCACACAAGATATTTCCAAGACAGTCGCAATCTGGGCGTGAAACACATCGCCACTCATCATGCCACATGCGAGTACAATATGTCCACTCTAATCCTAGGGTGCACTCAAGCCGGGTACTTGGCTTATCTCTCAGAAACGATATCACCCGAACCCACCAAACAGAAAACCAGTCCAGACAGTCCAGTATGATATATATGATGCGGAAAATAAATACTGAAAACTGTAAATAAAGCTGTAAATAAAGCTGTAAACAACAACAATACAATACAACAAGCCACATCAAACAAGCATCACCCAATGAAACAACAACACACAAGCGCTAGGAGAGACTCACAGGGGAACCAGAGATCATCTGGTGTGCAATCCCCAGCAGAGTCGCCAGCTGTCGCTCCCGGGATTTTCATCCTAGTACAAACGCGAAAGTGGCGCGGAAAAGTTAGAGTCGCCAGCCAGACATTTTTATCCCGAATGAATGGGAAAGGTAATGTTGCACAAACCTGAGGAAGAAGGAAAGGACAAGGTCCTGCGAACCAAAGATCTGATTTCGGGAGTCGGTTACGACCTGGGAAGGTATTAGCACCCAGATCGTCCGCCGTACCCGACGGGATCCACGCTTGCAAAGAAACTATTTCAAAGGGTGAGGGTATGAACTGCAGCAAAAGAAAAGAAATGGACTGGAAAATAAACTGAGAAAAGAAATGAAATAAGGAAGCAAAAGGAAAAATGTAGGGAAAATAAAGATTGTGCTCGAACGGGCCCTACCCCGCTGCCTACGTACCTCATCGGGATAATGAGGATCAGAGTCGCCGTAGTTCCCCTAATTAGGGGTAGAAAAGAAATTGCTTGTGAATTAAAGCTTGAACTACCTATGCCATTGCTCAGGTGTTGCAGGCTCGGACGACGAGTGCGTAACCGTCTTGCAAAGTGACAAGTAGGAGCAAGTTCGCGTACGGAGCGAATGAGGTGAGAAAAGAATTCCCGAAGGAAAGCCGCTTATTGTTTGCTTGAGATTTTTATGAGGCTTTTATTTGTGAAGGTTTGCATAGGTAAGTGTACCTAAGTCTTACTCAATGGGATGTGTACATCTCACATCATCCCGAAATGGAATGCGCAAGAGGCACACCTATCTATGGAGGAAATCCCCAAAGCTAGTCCCACAAGTGAAGGCTCAAGCACACTGGCCTATTACCATTATTAAGTATTTTGTGGTTTTATGGTTAAGAAGTGTTTTTTAGCTTTTCTTTGTGAAGTACTCATGCTAAGACCTATCCACCACGAGTGATGACTCACACCTCGCCCCGAAATGGAACGCATGTGAGCATCTCATGGCAAAGTCTCATGTCACATGAAAGTACTCAACCTTTATTAAATGAATTAGAATTAAGTTTGAAGATGAGAAGAGAGAGCACCAAAGGATCTCAAAGGAAAAATTCTAAAGGGGGACTAAAATAATCCTAAGTGTTAACATGCATGGATGTCCTAAAGGTTAGTGAGGTTTCTATCCTAATGAAGAAGGAAGAAGAAGATAGAAGAAGGGATGAGAAAGGCCTAGGCCCAACAAAAGAGAATTAGTTCACATAAACATAAAAGGAAGAGGTAAGAATTAGAGATGTGGAACTCAATTCCCACATCTCGCACTTACCATAGCCCCTGCAAGGTTAGCATACACAAATAAATACAAGCACAAAGTTCAAAACCAGAATCAAAATGGTATAAAGAAGGGCCTAAGAGTCCAGCAAGATGAAGAGAGAAGTCACACAATACCAAACAATATCAAAATAAAAGCAATGGAACCAAAATATGGAATCTAAACACTTAAAGAAACAAATGACTTGAATATAAAGCAAACTCAAAAATTCAAAAGAACCAAGACCTATCCTAGGACCAGGAAAGTACACATACCCAAAAGGAACCCCAAACAAGAAGAAAAAGTTGGCACAAGTGCCCTTCTAAGCTTATAAGAGATCTAACAAACCAAAAGAAGCAAAATGGGACAAGGTGAGAACAAAAATCCACAAATAATCAACCAGCCATCTAAAAATTCTACAACTGGAACCGAATGATCTTAAAACACATTGTATCAACTTGCCAAAAGTATTTGCAAAAATTCAGAAAGGAATTAGGTCAAATGGAGGCACAAACACAAGCTAGGACAGAAAACTTACATCACAAGATACCAGACCAAAAATCAAGAAATAAATTCCTAAAAATTCTGAGAAAAATAACATGTAAACTAGAAGATCTTAGGAACACAATTCAAAAAGAATGGGATCAAAACTCCAAATATTGAAGTCTATAGAAAATCAACAAGACCGGCTGTTCAAGAAATGAAGCAAATGAAGCTATATACATTGGTGATTTAATTCTGGCACGCCAATCAATGAAAAAAAATAAAATAAAAATGTGATAAAAAACTAAAGACTCAAAATAAGGTTCATGATTTTTTTAGGAATTTTTGGATGAATATTTCTATTTTTAATGGATTAAAAGCAAACTGAATAAAAAGAAATTAAAATGAAACAAAAGAAATTAAAGGAAATGAGTGGGAGGTGCAGACAGTAGGGCTTGTAAGTGTAATCCGAATGGGCCCAAACGGGGTGGGGTGCGAAAATCAACTCTGACTAAGCCCAGGCTGCGCTGACACATGTCCTGCTGTGGGGAAAAATTATCAACCTAGGCCCTACCGGACGGTGACAAGTGTCACCGCCGGTATGGGCAAGAATCTCAAAAGCCACCAAAAAGCTTATCCTTATCCTCTTGATTCCTACGATTTCCTCATTAAATCTTTTATTTCATTTTCTTATTATGAAACTTATAAAAACTATTAACAATATTTTATTAACATTCAATCAAATTAAACAGAAAAAATACAAGAGACCAAACCCTTCTCTCTCTCGGTATCACACTCTCATCATCTTCTTCCTCAACACAAGCCCTAGCCGTCGTCCTCATCCTCTCGTCGGCCACCGTCCTTCCTCTCTGATCAACAAACTAAACACTAAACACCAAACCCCACTCAAACCTCCGACACCGTTCACCTTTTCTTTTCAACCTTCAAATCCCGCCGCCGGCACCGTTCTCCATCTCGCCGGAGGAACGCCTTCAAACACCACTCCACCAACACGAAATCCAACTGAAATTCCTTCCTAGCTTTCAATCCGAAGTAAAAATCATAAACAACAAACATACAACAGAGATCGTAAACAAACGAAATACAATACACCATCAACAACAACATGACGCCTCACTACATCTCCGCTCCAAGTACAAATCCGGAAACAAAACTAATAAACGCTCATTCGACACTGGATCGAGGCTAACCGAAGCAAGGACGAACGAAAATCAACACAAAACGATAATCCAATCTAAAACTCAGATATGTGCACCTTTCGATTGAAGACTCGAAATCGTGGTAAGATTCGGCCACCTTATCTCTGACTCTTCCTCCTTCTTCGGCAGATTTGACTCTGTTTTTGCTTACTGGATTTTTGCTAACCGACGATGTTAAAATGCTGATAACGATGGCGATCACTTTGTGCAATATGCAGGTTGATTGATGCTGATTCGAGACGCCTGAAGACTCGTCCGATTGAAGAATTTGATGAAGATTGACGTCGAATCTGCGATGATGATGAAGATGATGTTGATGGCTTTGATTGCGCTATGGACTTTGGTTTTGTGACGACAAAGGCGTTGATTCGGTTTTGTCAAGAGTGATGAATTGGTTCTCTGTTGAAGAGTATTTTTTTCATCTCTTCTGTTGTAATTTTTTTTGATGAGAATCGCTTCTGTGTGAGGGTGACGGCAAAAAAATGAAAGCCGATTCTGTTGTGATTTTTTTGTGATCATGAATCCAGAATCTTCTTTCTGTTATTGATGGTGAAGAGTATTTCCAATGAGAGTTTTCGGTTCTCCCCTTAACCAACTTTTTCTGTTATAAACTCTCTTTTATTTTTTCAAATACTATTACGATCCTTTTTCTCAATTTGTTATTTTTCTTTTTTCTTCAAATTCCATTATTTTTCTGTTACAATTTTCTTCACATTTTGCTAAGATTTCCTTCTGTTAATTTCTTTGGTGTCAATAACTCATGATATGAAATGTGCGGGACCGTTTGTGAACTGAGTGTAACATTGCTCTCATTTTCGCAGGAGTGCATCAAAAACTGAGTTAAGTTGTGGGGTCAGCTTATGCACCAACTCATGGTTTGTGACTCACATCCATTTGGAAATTTCCTTGTGTAGCATGCTGACATAAGGCTGAGTGACCTCAATGATCTTCTTGTTCCTTTCTTCTTCTCTTGTTTTTTTTTTTGAATTTCCTTGTAATGGGCTCTTACCAAAAATGGGCTTTTTGTATCTTATGATTTTTTTTTTGTAGTAATTTTATATGAATGGCATTGGTACTTGGATGTGGATTTAGAATATAGTAAATGATTATTAAAAATATTATAATGACAAGGAAAACAAATTGTCTTAAAATAAATGTAAAAAGGATTAGCAGTATTTGGTTTAAAAAAATGAATTCAGTGGATAAGAAGAAATATTAAAAAAAATGGATGGATCAAGGCTATAGGAAAATGAATTAAGAAACTGGCTTTAAGAATTACGGTTAAAAATGAAAGTGAATATGGTTCAAATGTAGAATGGAAATGAATAGAATCGGTTTAATCGGACAAAAATGGTTTAGAAATGGATATGGAACTTGATATTTTGTGAAACGGACCAATTGCTATCAATATGCACATAGCCACGAAATACCGATTCACTCACTTTACTCAACTCAAAATCAATCTCGCATTGCCTCCACAGAAACCGCCAACCTTCCTGATAAATCACACTCTGAGCGTCATCACGATAAGCCTGAATCTTTGGATTTGAAACCCTCTCACCAACCACTTCTTGGTAAACTGATGATTCTTGCACATAACACAACCCGACTTTGAGATACATTTCCTGGGAAATAACCCCCAGTACAGATAATTTGCAATTCAACTAATCCTTTGATAGTCTGACCAAGATTAGGTCAAACGTCCCTCCGAATCGAATCAGTGAACTGAAATCACTGCCAGCCTATGCTATGCTTCAATAATGAATGTCATGCTTCATTTTTCTATGCTAATGATGCAACGCGAAATATGAAAATGATATGCTAAATGTTATGAAAAAGAAGAGGGCAAATTTGGGGTGTTACACTGTAAACACCTCAAATTTGCCCTCACCCATTCACACCATGGCTTGTGATCATCTCATATGCATAAACACAATCATACCATCTCACATTCCATTTTTGATTCACTGCATAGATTCTAAGTCATCTGCATCTAGGGTTTGTGATCTGAGCAATCCAAGAGCTTCCTGAGCCACTCCAAAGGACACCAATCATTTCAAAGGGATCCATGTGTGTTCTTATGTCATATTACATCCTCTCAAAGTCAAAAATGTCAAAGGATCACAAGAACTGGGATTGGTATGGAAGCAGAGCCAGGCTTGACTGCACAGTTGACCTAAAATTAGGGTTTTGGTTTCAGAGGCCATAACTCCAAATTTATTGGTCATTCTTGTTTCTATTGGTCTCTATATGGTATAGGGAGTATGCATATCAATTTTCATGAAGAAATTCCTTGAGGAAGTCATCTGATCAAGAGTTGACTTTTCAGACAAGTCAGTGCAAAATCAGGGCATCTGAGGCCCCCAATGACCCAACCAAGGGGTGATCTTCATTATTTTGAGTGTATTTGATCTTATTTGATCATGGAAGAAGGTTGAAGTTCACAAAATCCAAGAATTTGAAGTTTTTGCAAAGTTGACTTTTTTGGGCATGGTTGACTTTTAAGGAATTTGTCATTTTAGGCAATTTTTCAACCCTTACTTTTTGATCCAAAAATGCTTCAAATGGAAAAACTTTGGTCATGAAAGTTGTATAATAGATCTTTCCCTTTTCAAAAAGTACAAGAACTTGACCTAATTCATTTTGGATCAAAAGTTATGGTGTGTCAAAGTTGGCAAAAATCACTAATTTTCAAAACATGCACCAAATGAGAAACTTGCAAAAACTTTGTACCAAGGCATTTGTGACTTCTAGTTCATATCAAACCAATATGCAAGCATCATACAAGTTCTAAAAATCAGATTTGAACCAAAAGATCACATGTTTCATGGACTTGGGAGCAAGATATTTCCATGTGAACTAAAAGTAAACAAGTTGCAAAACCATCATCACACTTCCATCCACTTGCTGCCTTGGATGCTGAACCACCCTAGCCCTCTCCCCTCACCTTGCTGCGCAGCCCACAGCCCATGTACTAGCCTAGAAGTTGCCCATGCTTTCTCTTACACAAGAGTGGACATTTTGCAAAAGTGGCCATACCAATCACAAAAGGCCAAGTCACATCATCTGACCAATGGGATTAATTTATACAAACAAAATGCTAGCCATTTCACATAACAAGCCAGCCTGAAAACATACCACAACTCACATTCACAAACTCACCCTCACTTGCATCTTCCTTCGAATCTGATTCCACAAGCCACAAACATTCAAACAAGTTTCACCAACCTTCTCACCATGCCTCATTGAGCCCAAACCAGCAAGACATAAGTCTGAAACCAGCAAGAACTCAACTTCCCCATTTTTCACTCTCAAAGCCAAAGCTCTCGAAACTCTTCATACAGGCCATAAACACTCAAACAAACTCCACAAACCTTCTCCACTCATCATCCTGATCACAAAGAACCCTTCACCATTGCCAGAAACAGCCTGAATCACAAACACGACTCCCACCTGAGCTTGAACAGAACTTGTTCAAACTCTCAAACCAGCCAACATAAACTCCTTCTAAGCATTCAAGCATCATCAGGGGATCAAGTGGAGTGGTTTGCATCAAAGGAAGGGGTCATAAAGTTGCAAGAGTGAAAGCTTCGAAACTCAGGTAGCTCAAGAACTTTTTTTCCAGAAATGGATTTTTAAGTTCTAAAGTTGTTCTCCATGCTTCACTGATTGCTCTGATATCTTTAGTTTTGAAAACGGTGGAGAGATGAGAGTTTAATTTGTTTCTGAAAGTTTTGCCCTAAAATCTTTTGTGCTTCGATTCATGAGATTGATGAAATATAAATGAGTTTGAGCTTGGGGTTTTGATTCAGTGGGTTATGGGAATCATTTATGTGTCTTTAGATTTCATTTTGGTTGCGTTTTGAGAGTTTTAGAAATTTTCAGGTGGGGTTCCCACCGGAGAAGACGACCGGAGGTCTTCTCCGGCCACCTGAAAATCATTAGGGTTTTAATCAGGTCATTAAGTGCAGTTTGAATTTCGTGCGTAGGATCAGTTGACTTGTTTGACTTCGCGCGCGTGTGTATGGTCCAGATGAGGTCATTAAACCCTAATCATAATTAATTATTTTTTTAATTCAGAATTAGGAAGTTTGAATTTCAGCCTTTGATCTGCGCGCGCAGTCAATGGCCTCATTCCCAGATCCAATCCCAGCCTCTCATTTAGCATACTTCTGTTTATTTTAATTTTTATTTCAATTTTTCCCATTTTATTTGTACAATTTATTAAAAATAGCAAAAAGGCTTTAAAAATTATGGAATTTTTTACCAAGAGTTTCATTAATTTTTAAAACACAAAAATATTTTCATTTTCATTTTTTGCATTAAGAAAGTATTTTTAAATATTTAAAAGTTTATTTTTAATTGATTAATGAAAATTAATTTATTAAAAATACTTTTAGGTATTTAAAAATCACTAAAAAATTCATGAAATGTTTTAAGACATTTAGAAACATTGTCCAACCTTCAAACCAAATTTATTTTTTGATCTTGATGCATTTTGAGAATATTTCATTGAATTAAAATCATTTTTATGCATTATTTTGATCCAAACTTCCAAAAATCATTTCTGCCTAACCCTAAAGAGTTGGACCTTGATTCTTTTTGCATTGCATTGTGTTTAGCATGTAGTTTTTGAGATTAAATGGCCATGATTTGATCTTTCATTTTCAATTTGTTTGGTAATTTTCTTGTTAAGGAACCCTAAAACCTAGAAAACTTAGAAAAATCATAACTTGAACTTGGTTAAGAGTTAGGACTTCTCCTTTGGGCATTGGGTTAGTATAGGATTAAGGGTCCTTTGAGTGCATTTTCAATTTTTTGTAATGTTGTTTGCTTCTGATTTTGGTTTGTGTTTGATGCTTTGATCATAAACCCTAATTTGGGCTTCCATATGCATCCATCTTGCATTTGCTTGCATAACATGACTTGCCTTGACATTTCAAGCATCAATTTGATTCATTTGACATCATAAGACATATTAGAAGCATGTTTGATCATTGCATCATGTATTTTCCATTTTGTATGCCATATGCACTTCATAACTTTTCATGTGTGATCATGGTTCCTAACTTGCTTCATTGGCATTCATGAACTTGTATGATCATTCCCATGTGCTGCCTCATGTTTGCATCATCCCATAGCATCATTATCATCATGAATGTGCTTCTGGTTTTGATTTTCATCATACCATTTCATCTCATTTTGCATTGCATTGCATTCCTTTTCTAAGTTTTCAGGTGGTAAGTGGAATTGAGAAGTGAATTTGCCTTCACTTCTCATAACTTCTCTTCATCTCTCTCTTGCACCATTGCTGCCTTTTGTCTTGTGTTTGAGATTGATCTTGCTCTTTCTTCTTCTTCCTACTTTCTTTCTTCAAGTGACTTGACTTCTTGAATGAAGCAAGTTACTTTGCTTCTCTTGATTCTTTCATCTGCTTCCTGGTGGTTCCATTGAAGATCTTCTTTTGTAAACCTCACAAACCTTAGGAACAACCAAGCATGATAATGATTAGGGTTTTGATTAGTCTCCCCTCTTAGTTTTACCTTTGTGTCTCCTTGAGTCTTCTCTTCTCATCTCATAATCAGGGACTAAACCCTAAAGGCTTTAAGGCTTTGTGATTAAGCTTATGCCTGCATCCTTCTATTAGGATGGAGTGTATAACTTTAATCCTAAGTGTTAAACCCTTAATGTGTTTAAATCCTTTAATCAATCCACTTAATAAGTATCAAGACATCAAGCTTGTAACTTGGGCCTTGCATTAGGGTTCTAATTCTTCCTTAATTGGTTAAGAAGGACTAACCCTAGTGTTAATGGACAAGTCCCCCTCAAGTTGTCTTACAAATCCTAAAAATCACTTCATCGTCATATCATTATCATAAAATCCACTTAATAAAGGCTTTGTTTTGTCATGAGTTTAATCCCTAATCATGGATTAAGTTGAGGAGCTTTCCTCAGCTTAAACATCCTCATCTATTATCCTTCTATTAGGATGGTGTAATGAGTCTGTTTAATCCCTGATTATGGCTTAACCTCATTACTTAACACTAAACAAAAACCACAAAAACATTTAAATAATCACAAGTGGGTTAATGATCTTAATCCTGCATCAAAGGTGATTAAGTGTGAGAAGCTGACTTCACACTTAAGGTATTCTCATTACCCCTAATCAGAGGGAAGATGTGATGAGTTTACTAAATCCATTGGTTTAGGTTTATGCTCATTAACTTATGACAAACTTTCAAAAGCAATAAAAGACTGAAAACACAAAAAACAAACAATAATCGTCTCCTCCGGGATTCTTTTCTCATCATCTTCACTCACAAACGAGAACTCGCTTCTTCCGTCTAATGCAAGACAGTTTGCATCTGTGCCAGACAGATCATACACTTGAGCATAGACAAGTAAGCAGTTCATCAGTCAATTCATTTTTCAGTCTCTTTGGGTCGAACTACGGTGTTCTGACTTCCTCATTGCACGAGAGGATACGTAGGCATAACTTAATAGTTATCGAACAAAAGTCTCTGTACATTCCCCCTCTTTCCAGCATCATTCTTTAAGCCTCATTATCATGAGCATTTCACTCTTGTCCTCACACTGACACTGTATATATCACACTTCACACTTCTTTTACACTGACACCTGTACATCCTTTTCCAGCTATTTTACACACAAATTGCACTGACACTACCCCTTTAAAACACAAATCTTTTAAGCGTGGATCCCGTCGAGTACGGCGGACAATCTGGGTGCTAATACCTTCCCAGGTTGTAACCAACCCCCTTTCTCAGTCTCTCTGGTTCGCAACCGTCTTATCCATCTTTTCTAGGTCTATGCAGCATTGCCTTTCCTCCGGGATAAAAATCCCTAGCTGGCGACTCTTTTCATCTCCAGTGAGTTTACTGCTGTGTGTTCTCATTGTCCCTTTCGCCGACCGTTCGCGTCTGTACCTTTATCTGGGGCCCAGTCCCACTTATCGGGAGCGACAGCTTGGCGACTCTGCTGGGGATCCTTATACTGCAACCAGGGCTTCTGGTTCTTTTTGTGGGTTCCTCCTAGCGCTTGATTGATTTGTGTTTACTGGGGTGTTATGTGATATCTGTGCTTGTATATTTATTTTTGTTTATTGCTTTATGTACAGTTGCTTTATTGCTTTCTTTATAGCTTTGCATATGTCATACTGTCATGCTGTCTAGCTGGATCTGTTTGTTTGCTTTGGTGGGTGGGGTTCTACTGAGAGTTAAGGTCCTATACCTGGGACCTGAGTGACACCTAGGCTAGAGTGGTTCATATTCTTTCCCATTCCATCTCGGTCTGGTGCGGGAATATGAAACACGGTTCAAATATGGGTTTCTTCTTGAGAACTCTGTGTTGCAGATCTCCTGCAGTGCTAGGGCTATCTGGGAAGCCTGCTAAGTCTGGATGACCTTTTAGTATTGACCTTCAAAAACTGAGGTGAATTAGAGGAGGAACTTTTATGGTTATTGTAAACACTGTACCTCCGGGTTAGAAGTGTTTACACTTCTCATAACTGATCCGAGTCTGAGGATCCTTGTTTTAGAACACCACCTGTGAGGGGGTTGGGCTGTTTACAGGTTTGCAGGTACATTTGACCTCAGAATACCCTGTTACTTTGATTGATAAGAGTACTCCATTTTGGAACAGTTCTTGTGATTCTAAACCTTGGACATGTGACTCTTTATTTGAGTCCCCCACCTTGGTTACTGGACTTATAGACCTCCACCTGGATTTCTTGACACACATGGACTTATATCAGAGCACTTGATCAGATCGAGCTCAGTCACAAACCCTTGCATATCATTTGCATACATCATCATTGCATCATTTTAACATGTGTTTATTTGTTTTTCAGGGTATCCATCCTATCATTTTGGCTTGGTTTTGACCCCATCATCAACATAGACCTATCTTCATCAGCATCTACTTCAGCTATCTGCTATCTGCATCACCAGTCTCAGCCTGTCAGAGGCCCATTGTCAGTATCATCATCAGCATCTGTCTCAGCTTTTCTTCATCAACATGGCACCTAAGAAGAGTAATATCTCCTACCACTTCTTTGAACCTGAGCTAGCTAGCATCAGGAGGATTCAGACCCTTATTACTCCAGACCATATACCACTTTTTAGAGAACATTATGGAGGAATACTTGATGTGGTTATGGATTTGGACCCTTCACAGAGGAGCCTGATACATACTTGTCTGCAGTTTTATGATCCCCCTCTGAGGTGCTTCACATTTCAGAATTTTCAGTTGGGACCCTTGTTGGAGGAGTACTCATCTTTGGTTGGTGTGCCTATCAGGGGTGGAATCCCTTTCAACCCTGAGATGGCTTTCCCAAGTAATGAGGAGATAGCAAGAGCATTACATCTGGAACCAGTTCTGATTGGGCAGAATCTGACATCTAAAGCTGGAATCTCTGGTTTTCATCTGGATTTCCTGACTTCTCAAGCTAGTCTGAAGGCCTCCCTGGGGGAGTGGAAAGCAGTCTGTGCTCTGCTGGCCCTTAGCATATATGGGGTCCTTTTATTTGCTGATGAGCCTAGGTTTGTTAGCAAGAGTGCAATCCATCTTTTCATCCTGCAAAACCCAGTGCCCACCTTACTGGGAGATCTTTACTACTCAGCCCACCAGAGGAATGAGAAACAGAGGGGAAGACTAGTGAGATGCTGTGCTCCTTTGTTCCATACTTGGTTGCTCAAGCATTTGCCAAAGACTGATGCATTCTTGAATCCTCATCAGCAGAAGAACTGGGCTAGAAGGCTTGTTGCTCTAACCTCAGATGACATCAGATGGTGTACTCAGAGTACTAAGGGCAGAGACATCATTACAAGTTGTGGCCAATTTCCCAATGTGCCTCTGATTGGAGTGAAAGGGTGCATCAATTATAATCCTCTGCTATTCAAGAGACAGTTGGGCTATGCATTAGTCCACCCTCCTAGGGCACAGGATCTGACTGAGACCCTCTATTGTGAAATCAAGCCTAACTTGGCTATTGTCAGGCAAGCAGCTTGGGCCTGGGACAATGTGCAGACTAAGGGGGTAACCATCCTGGGGAAGTGCAACAATGTGGCATCAGCACAGTACTATGATTTGTCCCATACCAGAGCTCAAATTACAGGAATGCCCTTCACTGTTGAAGATATGCCTGGACCATCATCAGCACCCCCTCCAGCAACTGTCAGCTTAGAGGAGTTTGAGAAATTAAAAGAAAGAAATGAGAAGTTGACTCAAGCTTTGCAGAAGACCCTCTATGAGAGGAGTGATGGAAGATTGGATATTGAAAGGTTGGAGAAGTTGAAGATAGAGCATTTGGCCAGAATTGAGAAGTCTGAAGATTACATTAAAAAGTCTAGGGCTGGAGAACAAATCCTGAAGAATGCCTGCAAGGAAGCTCAGTTCCAGAAAGCCAGGACTGATTTGTATCTGAAGGAGAGTCAAGCTAGGTGGGTCAGAATCACCGAAGCTCGTACTCTGGAAGATAAAAGGACTCAGGATAGGATTGAGCAACTGGAAGCTAGTGCAAAAGAGCAGCAAGAAGCCCTGGCAGCAGCCCAGAGGGAGATCTCAGAGCTGAAGATCAGAGCTGGAGTGAAGAGGTCAAAAGACCAAAGTCAACACAAGAAGCTAACTGCAGCTGTTACTACCAGGAATCTCCTTATCAGGAATCTTACAGAGCGCCCGGCTGATCCTGTGACTGAAGCACTTCTCAAGGAAGTTCAGGAGGATGAGTTTGGTCTTGGAGTTTGACCTTTGCTTGTTGTTGTTTTCATCTTATGTACTTTTGTTTTCTTATGTTGAATTTTGACCCCTCAGAGGGCTTGTATTGTAAAAAGAAACAAACCATGTATCTTTTGCTTTTGTAATATATGTATCAGTTTGTTTCATCTAAATTCTTCAAAGCAACATCAACAGCAACATCTTCAAGGGTCTGGAAGGGTCAAAACCAAATGCCAAGCCCGGATACCTTGAAAACAAATAGGCATACTGCATTGCATACTAACCCTTGTGTTTGTTTTGTAGGTTTGTTTTGTCTGTTGCTAACTCTGTTGTGGTTTCAGGAACTATTGCTCGGCGTAGAGGGTTTCCACTCAACCGTCCACATAGATATCCAACCCGCAACAATCTTCCGGGGATACAAATGGACCAGGTACAACAGGACCTTGCTGAGGTCAGAAACCAAATGGCCAATGAAAGATTGGAAATGAGGACTCAAATGACACAGTTCATGGAAGTAATGAACAACATGGCTCAGAGCCAAGAAAGATTGAGAGCCATGGTAGAGAGGCAGAATCAAGAAGAACCCCACGTAGGGACTGCTGGAACTAGCAACAACGAGAGGGTCCAACCTCATGTCAACCCCCCTGTATTTGGACCCCACCTCCATCCAGAAATCAACATTCCTGCACATGTTCAAGGCACTGCCACTGCAGGCAGGGTGCTGCAAGAAGACCCCCAGGAAGATCAGTTCACAGTGATGGGAGCTGGGGAGGAGGCCTATGACAGAAGGCTGGATGAGATAGCTGAGAAATTAAGATCCTTGGAGTCTCAAAACTCCTTGGGTTTTGATGTCATGGACATGGGCTTGGTAGACGGGGTCAGGATTCCCCATAAGTTTAAGCCTCCTTGTTTTGAAAAGTACAACGGGACTTCCTGCCAACGGGACTTCCTGCCCCTAAACCCTAAACCCTTCTCTTCAACCAGCTTTGCAGATGTTGTCATAGCCGGGGAAAGAATTGAGAGCCTGTTAAAGATGGGCAAAATTTCTGACAACGGTGCCAGCTCATCCAGCAATGCAAGGAAGCCTTTTGTGGGCCAAAGAAGAACTGGTGATACCAATGCCCTCCATGCCAGCAGGGGCAGGCCCCAATATGTTCAGAGGTCTGTAGCAGCAGTCACCATTCCCGCTCCAGCTCACCCACAGCCAGCTTATCAACCACCGCAACAAAATTATCAGCAACAACCTCAGTATCAGCAACAAAATCAGTATCCTCCAAGAAACTACAACAACACCAACAACAACAATCAGCAGAGGCCATTTCAGCAGAGGCCATCTCAAGCCAATAGGGTGATCGATCCGATCCCTATGCCATATGCCACATTACTGCCACAACTTCTGAAACTCAACCTAGTTGAGCTAAGGACGTTAGCACCTCCAGATCCTAATAGTCTACCCAGAAACTATGACTCCAACGCCAGATGTGCTTTTCATTCAAATGCACCTGGTCATAGTACAGAGAAGTGCAGAGCCTTGCACATGAAGGTACAGGATTTGGTAGACTCTAAGGCTCTGAATTTTGCACCACCACCGAATGTTAACAAAAACCCTATGCCACACCACGGAGGTCCCAGAATCAACGCTATTGAAGAAGACAAGCCGTCCCATTTGATAACCAGTGTGGGTCAGATTCGGACACCGTTGGTAGAAATCAAGGCTCAACTCCTCGAATGTCAAATGTTCCCGGGATGTGAGTTAGGGTGTGCTTATTGCAACATTTCAGTGAATGGTTGTGATAACTTGAGGGATGGCATAGATGGCCTCATTCAGAATGGCCTGCTTCAGATTACTACATCATTTCCTACAAATCCAGCAATCTCATCAGCAACAGTTCCCATGTCTTCTACAAATCCAACAACCATTGTTCCGAACAACTCTTCAATCTTATCAACAAATGCTTCATCTGTCACTTCAGCTGACCAGGTATCAACAAACATCCCGTCTACAACTTCAGCACCACTTCATTTTGGATCTCCTACAACAACAACACCCATCCTTCCAACAATGTCTCCTACAACATCAGCAGCAAACAATGAAGATGTCTCAACCGTTACAATTTATTATGATCCCGAAAACAATTCTGCTTACAACTCACAAAGTGCTACTCCCATCAGAGCACCCGTCACAATATTTTATGATCCACAGACTATCATGGTCCCCTCTGCAGCTGCCATCAGTCCAGTCACTATCACGGTGCCTGGACCAGTACCTTATGAAAGCAGTAATGCCATCCCTTGGCATTACGGCTCTGATCTATACTGCGGAGGACAGAAGATCACTCTTGAATCATCAACACCTGCACCACAAATAGATAATGTGGGAGGAGGCGGAGGCTTCACTCGAAGCGGACGTCTCTTTGCTTCACAGATTCAAAGACCCACTGCCGAAGCAGAAGCTGCTGCCAAGGCAAAAGGGAAGAGCACGGTGCAGGAAGATCAAGCTGTTAAAGAAGCTGTGAAAACTCCATTTGATCAAGAAGTTGATGAGTTCATGAGAATCATCAAAAAGAGTGATTACAAAATAGTGGACCAGCTTCACCAGACGCCTTCCAAGATCTCCATTCTATCATTGCTTATGTGCTCCGAGGCCCATCGGGACGCACTACTCAAAGTATTGCACGCAGCTTACGTGCCTGAAGAGATCACAGTCAATCAGTTGGAAGCAGTAGTTGGAAATGTCACTGCTAGCAATGGGCTAGGGTTCACCAACACTGATTTGACTACGGAAGGCCGCAATCATAACAAGGCCTTGCACATAACCATGAAATGTAAAGGTGCAGTCCTTTCCCATGTGCTGGTAGATACAGGATCATCCCTCAATGTCTTACCTAAAAAGGCCCTTGTGAAGCTAGAGTATGAAGGATTGGCATTGCGTCCCAGCAACCTGGTGGTGAGAGCCTTTAATGGTTCTAAAAGATCGGTTCTGGGAGAAATTGAGTTGCCTATAACGATTGGCCCACAAACTTTCAAAACGACCTTCTACGTGATGGATATACAGCCTGCCTACAGCTGTCTATTGGGCAGGCCATGGATTCACGCCGCTGGCGCCGTGACCTCAACCCTTCACCAGAAGTTAAAATTCGAGTGGGAGGTCAAGTCGTCACTATCTGTGGAGAGGAGGATATTTTTGTTAGCCATCTGGCTACTTACAAATATATTGAGATGGATGGGGAGATCCATGAAACGATGAGTCAAGGGTTTGAGGCCCTGAATGTAAATGAAGCATCTGCTGTGCCTGGAATCTCCATGGCATCTTATCAACAAGCCCGGAAGGTTGTTGAGGAAGGAACTGCCCAAGGCTGGGGCAAGGTCCTGTTTGTGGAGAAGAAGAAGGACAAATCTGGGTTGGGTTACAGACCAACTCAGCAAAATCAAGCAGAGGCTGCAGAGAAGCCCGGTTTTGTCAGTGGGGGGATGCTTACCCCCGATGCTATCAAAAATTTGGAAGACGAGCTGGAAGAGGAGCGCAATCTGGAGAATTGGATTCGTCCAAAGATCCCGGGGAGCAGTATCTCAAACTGGTCTTCCCAGGAAATTATAAGAGTTACTCATGCAGAGTAATTATTATTTCCTGTATTTTTTATAGCATGCATCAAGTCTTGCATCTTGCCCAAGATGACAAGACTCATTTTGTAATCGGGCCATCTGTACTTTTTGTGCAACAAGATTAATCAATGAAATATCAGACATCTTTTTGCAAATGAGTCCTTTTTCTTTTTCGCTCACTGTTTTTCCATTTTTCTTTTTGTACAAAAAAATAAACGGCGATGTTTTCAAAATGACAACTTTATTTCACTTTTCTAAAACAAGATTAAAATCAAATCACTAAAATGAACAAACTGAACCCTTGCAGAGAGTGCCTTCCAGACAACACCGACAACAGCACGGCTATGACTTCGTATGACTTTGACAATCCGATCAATCAAGCTGATGAAGGGGTTGAAGAAGAATATGAGCTTCCTAAAGAGCTAGCCAGATTGTTGAGACAAGAGGAAAGGATTATCACTCCTCATCAGGAGGAGGTCGAGACGATTAATCTTGGTACAAATGAAAACGTGAAAGAGGTTAAAATCGGGGCCTGCCTACAAGACTCGGTGAAGAGACAACTGATTGATCTGCTTCAAGAATATGTGGACGTATTTGCTTGGTCTTACCAAGACATGCCAGGGTTGGACACCGACATTGTTGTGCACAAGCTGCCTTTAAGAGAAGAATGCCCACCGGTTAAACAGAAACTGCGCCGTACTCGCCCAGACATGGCAATGAAAATCAAAGAAGAGGTACAAAAGCAGTGGGACGCCGGGTTCCTTGCTGTAACTAGCTATCCGCCGTGGGTTGCTAATATAGTAACTGTGCCTAAGAAAGACGGCAAAGTAAGAATGTGTGTTGACTACCGGGATCTGAACAGAGCCAGCCCGAAAGATGACTTCCCATTACCTCACATCGATGTATTGGTGGATAATACGGCTCAGTTCTCGGTATTCTCCTTCATGGACGGATTTTCAGGATACAACCAGATCAAGATATCACCTGAAGACATAGAGAAGACAACCTTCATCACACCCTGGGGCACGTTCTGTTACAAAGTGATGCCATTCGGACTGAAGAATGCTGGTGCAACATATCAACGGGCTATGGTGACATTATTCCACGATATGATCCATAAAGAAATCGAGTGCTATGTGGATGATATGATTGCCAAGTCCCTTACTGAAGAAGACCACCTGGTGAATCTGCTGAAACTGTTCAAGCGTCTAAGGAAGTACCAACTGAAGTTGAACCCCAACAAATGCACATTCGGGGTGCGATCTGGTAAGCTGCTGGGTTTTATTGTGAGCGAGAAAGGGATTGAAGTTGACCCTGATAAAGTCAAAGCTATTCAAGAGATGCCTGCACCGAGGACAGAAAAAGAAGTTCGAGGGTTCCTAGGTCGATTGAACTACATTTCAAGGTTCATATCTCACCTTACAGCAACCTGCGAACCCTTGTTCAAATTACTGAGAAAGGAACAAACGGTCAGGTGGAATGAAGACTGCCAGAAGGCTTTTGACAAGATCAATGAGTACTTGCAAGAACCTCCAATCCTTATGCCTCCAGTTGAAGGAAGACCTCTGATAATGTATTTGACAGTATTAGAAGAGTCAATGGGGTGTGTGTTGGGCCAGCATGACGAGTCTGGTCGAAAAGAGTATGCAATATACTACCTAAGCAAAAAGTTTACCGACTGTGAACAACGTTATTCACTGCTCGAGAAAACTTGTTGTGCTTTAGCGTGGGCTGCTCGCCGACTGAGACAGTATATGTTGACCCACACTACCTTATTGATTTCAAAAATGGATCCGGTCAAGTATATTTTTGAGAAGCCAGCTCTTACCGGACGGGTTGCAAGATGGCAAATGATCCTTACAGAATACGACATCCAATACACTTCTCAGAAAGCCATCAAGGGCAGTGTATTGTCTGAATATCTTGCTGAGCAACCCATTGATGACTACCAGCCTATGAGATTTGACTTCCCTGATGAAGACATCATGTTCATAAAAGCAAAAGATCATGAAGAGCCTATTCACACTGAAGGGCCTGACCCAGAAGAAGAATGAACTATGATGTTCGATGGGGCTGTTAACATGAATGGTCGTGGTGTTGGTGCAATACTCATTACACCTAAGGGAGTTCACATGCCTTTCTCGGCAAAACTCACTTTCAACTGCACTAACAACGAAGCTGAATACAAAGCTTGCATTATGGGTCTTGAGGAAGCCATTGACCTCAGGATCAAGACATTGACTGTATTCGGAGATTCAGCTCTGGTAGTCAATCAGACCAACGGCAAATGGTACACGCACCAAGATCATCTATTACCTTACAGGGATTATACGAGGAGGTTATTGACTTTCTTTACAACAGTCAAGCTTGAGTATATCCCTCGGGACGAGAATCAGTTTGCAGATGCTCTTGCCACCATTTCATCCATGATCAAGGTTCAAACTGCCAACTTCGTATCTCAGATCTCAGTGTCCAGACTTGACAGACCAGCATATGTATTTACAGCAGATGTTGTCAAGGATGACAAGCCTTGGTTCCACGACATCAAATGCTTCTTGGAGGATCAGACATACCCTCCTGGGGCATCTTCCAATGATAAGAAGACTTTAAGAAGGCTTGCTGGTAGTTTCTTTCTGAACACTGATGGCTCTTTGTACAAAAGGAACTTTGATATGGTACTCCTCAGATGCGTCGATAGAACAGAAGCAGATTTGTTAATGCATGAAGTGCATGAAGGATCTTTTGGTACCCATGCTGGAGGGCATGCCATGGCTAAGAAGTTGCTAAGATCAGGCTATTACTGGATCACGATGGATACAGACTGTTGTGCCTACGCCAGAAAATGCCATAAGTGCCAGATTTATGCGGATAAGGTGCATGTGCCTCCCAATCCTTTGAATGTGATGTCTTCGCCTTGGCCCTTTGCTATGTGGGGCATTGATATGATTGGCAAGATTGAACCGACTGCTTCAAATGGCCACAGATTCATCCTGGTTGCCATTGACTATTTCACCAAGTGGGTCGAAGCAGCTTCGTATGCAAATGTTACAAGGCAAGTGGTAGCCAGATTTCTGAAGAGAGATATCATCTGTCGATACGGAGTTCCCGAGCGAATCATTACTGATAATGGTTCCAATTTAAACAACAAAATGATGGCAGAACTATGTCGGGACTTCAAAATCCAACACCACAATTCTTCTCCTTACAGGCCAAAGATGAATGGCGCTGTTGAGGCAGCAAATAAGAATATCAAGAAGATTGTGCAGAAGATGGTAGTCACTTACAAGGACTGGCATGAAATGCTACCGTTTGCCTTGCATGGGTACCGCACGTCAATCAGAACGTCCACTGGGGCAACACCGTATCAGCTTGTGTATGGTATGGAGGCAGTCCTACCTGTTGAAGTTGAACTACCATCCTTACGGGTGTTGATGGATGTTAAGCTGAACGAAGCAGAATGGGTCCGATCCCGATATGAACAACTGAGTTTGATTGAAGAGAAAAGATTGGCTGCAATCTGTCATGGGCAGTTATATCAAAGAAGAATGAAGAAAGCCTTCAATCAGAAAGTCAGGCACCGAGAGTACCAAGTAGGAGATCTTGTGCTGAAAAGAATCCTCCCTCCTCATACAGACCACAGGGGCAAGTGGACTCCAAATTATGAAGGACCATTTGTAGTAAAGAAAGTTTTCTCTGGTGGAGCACTGATGCTCAGCACTATGGATGGTGAAGACTTCCCGTCCCCTGTGAATTCAGATGCAGTTAAAAAATACTTCGCATAAAATGACCCGTTGGACATAAAAACAGAATGTAAAGTCCAGGCAAAAATAGGGCATCCCGGCGAGTCAAAAACAGAATAAAAGACTCGGGCAAAAATAAGGGAAAATAAACAAAAAAAATGTACACCCGCTGAGTTGAAAAGCCACATTGGACAGCTCAGGCAAGAATGGGTATCCCGATGGATTGAAAATCCGAAAGGGCGATCCATGCAAAATAAGGGAATAAGCGAACAACTGCGTTCTGAATTCGTTTGTATCACTTACAAACTTGGTAAGCTTCGGAAAGATCAAGCCTCAATCAGAATCTGCCTTCTTCAGAAAGCAAGACGAGAAGAATGTCAAAAGTCATACAAGTCATAGCAGAAGGGGAAGCTCCTTAAAGCGTCATCAACATTGCCAGTATTTTATTTCTCAATTTGTAACAATCCCCTCATTTCAGGAGATATGTTTCCTTGACTGTATTTCCAACTCAGGGCACATGGATTAATAAAATCAGATTTTTCAGTCATGTCTCGTCTCGTACAGTTTATTTTTGTTTGCAAAAAATGTCTGATGTCTTTAAAAATGATTGCATAAATACAGATGCTTACCTTCAAAAATAAAAGCTGCATGCTTGCAGGAAATATACTTACTCTCAGAAGTGTCTAATTCCTATGACGGAATTCAGTAAGGGATACCTCGGGATTATTTGTGCGTTTCTCTATCTTTGCAGGATTGCAAGTATCCAAAACACAACTTGGGGCGTGTAGGCTTCATCCCAGCAAGCTGGCAAATCAACACTCAATTTTAGCACCCAAAGTGCTCTTTCCCCAGCTGAGTTGTCTCCCATTACTCTCCCCAGCTGAGTTGCTACTTGTCACTTCTCCCAGCCGAGGTGCCAATCATTCTTCCTCAATTAAGTACAAAGGCCAGGGAGTCATCTCCCCACAGAATTTCAGCCTCTATCCAGAAGAGCAACACACGAAGGAATCACAACAGAGCGACGAAAGCTTCTACAGGCCCCAGCTGGGTCTCTCGTTTACAAGGATATGTCTATCAGTGACTCTTATCCCCAAGCAAATGCATCTCATCAGATCTATCAATGATCTCCTCCCCAGCTGGGATGTCCATTTCAAGCAGATCGACCAGAGATCTTCACGGCAGCGGGATCCGAATCCCGGCTTGGTACCTTTGCATAATCATAGCATTCGCATCATATTCACCCACAAAGCGTAGCATTCCATCTAAAAGGGAGCATTACGGCAAAAATCAAATACATAGCATAATCATAAGCCATGATTTGAATCAAATACTTGTGATGCCAAACACCCCCAGAGTCCCCAGCAAAAACAGTTGCCTCGCATCCACAAAGCACCGTTATACACTCCTTTTGACACCCGTCCGTGTCACTCTTCCCCAGTAAAGTCGCCTGAACACTCTTTACAAACAAGATTACTCACAAATACTTCTTGACATCCGTCCGTGTCATATCCCCAGCAGAAAACCAAGACATCCTCTTTGCACTCACAGATACTTATATATACAATTCCTTGACACCCGTCCGTATCATATCCCCAGCATGGTCGCCTAAAACTTTTTGCAACCCATATACTTACTTATACTATACTTTTCTCCTTTTCGACACTCGTCCGTGTCACTCTCCCCGGCAGTTAAACACTCATCTATACACTACTCATGTTACTCTTATACAGATACTCGTCCGTATCTTGTATACACCATTTATATCCCCACATATTCGACACTCGTCCGTGTTCTCTGTTAACCAGTTGGTACTCGTCCGTACCATCATCTTAGAGCATGCGTCAAGCGTTTGTTTCTACCAGATACTCGTCCGTATCTTAGTCTTAAGGATGCTCGTCCGCATCTTTAATCCATACACCGTGTCAAACACTCTTGTCTTCTTGAATATAGACACTCGTCTGTGCCTACTATTCCCCAGAGGAGTCCCTTCAGATTCAACACTCGTCCGTGTTCCTTGTTAACCAGATGATACTCGTCCGTATCATCATCTCTGAACACGTGTCAGTATTTGTTTCTACCCGATACTCGTCCGTATCGTAGTCTTAAGGATGCTCATCCGCATCTTTAGTCTATACACAAACATCTAAACACTTATACCTTTTGTTTCTTGGATGTAAGCACTCGTTCGTGTTTACCATTCCCCAGCATAGCAAAGTTTCCCTTTTTATCTGACATTCGTCCTATGTCATGATAGACCCTGAGAGCAGCTGTACCCTGCTAGGTGGTCGTCCTCCACCTCTTGATGGTCGTCCTCCATCATGCTCATTCGATGGCCGTCCCCGTCGTTGATTTTAGCAGCCGTCCCCTGCTAGGTGGTCGTCCTCCACCTCTTGATGATCGTCCTTCATCATTTTATCCAATGGCCGTCCCCATTGTTTGATTTTGGTTATCCGACATTCGTCCTATGTCATGATGAACCTTGAGAGCAGCCGTCCCCTGCTAGGTGGTCGTCCTCCACCTCTTGATGGTCGTCCTCCATCATGCTCGTCCGATGGCCGTCCCCATCGTTGACCTTTTATCCGGCATTCGTCCTATGTCGCGATATTTTCGGCAGCCGTACCCTGCCAGGTGGTCGTCCTCCACCTTAGATGATCGTCCCTCATCTTAACCCAACAGAGCAGCCGTCCCCTGCTAGGTGGTCGTCCTTCACCTTTGATGACCGTACCTCATCATCTGTTTATTTCATTTATTCTTTAACCCGATGGTCGTCCCCGTCGTGGTCCCTTTTCTTTTTAGCCCGATGGCCGTCCCCATCGTTGATTACTTTACTTTATGAACTTGATGGCCGTCCCCGTCATGTTTAATTAATTCCCAGAGAATCTTACAGCTTTACTTGATGGCCGTCCCCATCATAATCCTTTTTATCCCCAACATGTCGGCCGTCCCCGTCATTGCTCTTTACTCAGCAGTCGTCCTCTGCTCGACGGTCGTCCTCCGTCGCCCGCACTTTACAATATACTTTATTTTTCCTTTACAATCTATATCCCTTTTCTTCTTCATTCTGTGAGTGCAAATTTTGGACTGTCTTTGATATTCAACCACAAGTTATCTTGCTTGCCTGTTAAGCCGTCGCTTACACCCTGCACAGCTAACTCATGTTTGAATAGGGGCAGCTGTAAACACCCCAAATTTTCCCTCACCCATTCACACCATGGCTTGTGATCATCTCATATGCATAAACACAATCATACCATCTCACATTCCATTTTTGATTCACTGCATAAATTCTAAGTCATCTGCATCTAGGGTTTGTGATCTGAGCAATCCAAGAGCTTCCTGAGCCACTCCAAAGGACACCAATCATTTCAAAGGGATCCATGTGTGTTCTTATGTCATATTACATCCTCTCAAAGTCAAAAATGTCAAAGGATCACAAGAACTGGGATTGGTATGGAAGCAGAGCCAGGCTTGACTGCACAGTTGACCTAAAATTAGGGTTTTGGTTTCAGAGGCCATAAATCCAAATTTTTTGGTCATTCTTGTTTCTATTGGTCTCTATATGGTATAGGGAGTATGCATATCAATTTTCATGAAGAAATTCCTTGAGGAAGTCATCTGATCAAGAGTTGACTTTTCAGACAAGTCAGTGCAAAATCAGGGCATCTGAGGCCCCCAATGACCCAACCAAGGGGTGATCTTCATTATTTTGAGTGTATTTGATCTTATTTGATCATGGAAGAAGGTTGAAGTTCACAAAATCCAAGAATTTGAAGTTTTTGCAAAGTTGACTTTTTTGGGCATGGTTGACTTTTAAGGAATTTGTCATTTTAGGCAATTTTTCAACCCTTACTTTTTGATCCAAAAATGCTTCAAATGGAAAAACTTTGGTCATGAAAGTTGTATAATAGATCTTTCCCTTTTCAAAAAGTACAAGAACTTGACCTAATTCATTTTGGATCAAAAGTTATGGTGTGTCAAAGTTGGCAAAAATCACTAATTTTCAAAACATGCACCAAATGAGAAACTTGCAAAAACTTTGTACCAAGGCATTTGTGACTTCTAGTTCATATCAAACCAATATGCAAGCATCATACAAGTTCTAAAAATCAGATTTGAACCAAAAGATCACATGTTTCATGGACTTGGGAGCAAGATATTTCCATGTGAACTAAAAGTAAACAAGTTGCAAAACCATCATCACACTTCCATCCACTTGCTGCCTTGGATGCTGAACCACCCTAGCCCTCTCCCCTCACCTTGCTGCGCAGCCCACAACCCATGTACTAGCCTAGAAGTTGCCCATGCTTTCTCTTACACAAGAGTGGACATTTTGCAAAAGTGGCCATACCAATCACAAAAGGCCAAGTCACATCATCTGACCAATGGGATTAATTTATACAAACAAAATGCTAGCCATTTCACATAACAAGCCAGCCTGAAAACATACCACAACTCACATTCACAAACTCACCCTCACTTGCATCTTCCTTCGAATCTGATTCCACAAGCCACAAACATTCAAACAAGTTTCACCAACCTTCTCACCATGCCTCATTGAGCCCAAACCAGCAAGACATAAGTCTGAAACCAGCAAGAACTCAACTTCCCCATTTTTCACTCTCAAAGCCAAAGCTCTCGAAACTCTTCATACAGGCCATAAACACTCAAACAAACTCCACAAACCTTCTCCACTCATCATCCTGATCACAAAGAACCCTTCACCATTGCCAGAAACAGCCTGAATCACAAACACGACTCCCACCTGAGCTTGAACAGAACTTGTTCAAACTCTCAAACCAGCCAACATAAACTCCTTCTAAGCATTCAAGCATCATCAGGGGATCAAGTGGAGTGGTTTGCATCAAAGGAAGGGGTCATAAAGTTGCAAGAGTGAAAGCTTCGAAACTCAGGTAGCTCAAGAACTTTTTTTCCAGAAATGGATTTTTAAGTTCTAAAGTTGTTCTCCATGCTTCACTGATTGCTCTGATATCTTTAGTTTTGAAAACGGTGGAGAGATGAGAGTTTAATTTGTTTCTGAAAGTTTTGCCCTAAAATCTTTTGTGCTTCGATTCATGAGATTGATGAAATATAAATGAGTTTGAGCTTGGGGTTTTGATTCAGTGGGTTGTGGGAATCATTTATGTGTCTTTAGATTTCATTTTGGTTGCGTTTTGAGAGTTTTAGAAATTTTCAGGTGGGGTTCCCACCGGAGAAGACGACCGGAGGTCTTCTCCGGCCACCTGAAAATCATTAGGGTTTTAATCAGGTCATTAAGTGCAGTTTGAATTTCGTGCGTAGGATCAGTTGACTTGTTTGACTTCGCGCGCGTGTGTATGGTCCAGATGAGGTCATTAAACCCTAATCATAATTAATTATTTTTTTAATTCAGAATTAGGAAGTTTGAATTTCAGCCTTTGATCTGCGCGCGCAGTCAATGGCCTCATTCCCAGATCCAATCCCAGCCTCTCATTTAGCATACTTTTGTTTATTTTAATTTTTATTTCAATTTTTCCCATTTTATTTGTACAATTTATTAAAAATAGCAAAAAGGCTTTAAAAATTATGGAATTTTTTACCAAGAGTTTCATTAATTTTTAAAACACAAAAATATTTTCATTTTCATTTTTTGCATTAAGAAAGTATTTTTAAATATTTAAAAGTTTATTTTTAATTGATTAATGAAAATTAATTTATTAAAAATACTTTTAGGTATTTAAAAATCACCAAAAAATTCATGAAATGTTTTAAGACATTTAGAAACATTGTCCAACCTTCAAACCAAATTTATTTTTTGATCTTGATGCATTTTGAGAATATTTCATTGAATTAAAATCATTTTTATGCATTATTTTGATCCAAACTTCCAAAAATCATTTCTGCCTAACCCTAAAGAGTTGGACCTTGATTCTTTTTGCATTGCATTGTGTTTAGCATGTAGTTTTTGAGATTAAATGGCCATGATTTGATCTTTCATTTTCAATTTGTTTGGTAATTTTCTTGTTAAGGAACCCTAAAACCCTAGAAAACTTAGAAAAATCATAACTTGAACTTGGTTAAGAGTTAGGACTTCTCCTTTGGGCATTGGGTTAGTATAGGATTAAGGGTCCTTTGAGTGAATTTTCAATTTTTTGTAATGTTGTTTGCTTCTGATTTTGGTTTGTGTTTGATGCTTTGATCATAAACCCTAATTTGGGCTTCCATATGCATCCATCTTGCATTTGCTTGCATAACATGACTTGCCTTGACATTTCAAGCATCCATTTGATTCATTTGACATCATAAGACATATTAGAAGCATGTTTGATCATTGCATCATGTATTTGCCATTTTGTATGCCATATGCACTTCATAACTTTTCATGTGTGATCATGGTTCCTAACTTGCTTCATTGGCATTCATGAACTTGTATGATCATTCCCATGTGCTGCCTCATGTTTGCATCATCCCATAGCATCATTATCATCATGAATGTGCTTCTGGTTTTGATTTTCATCATACCATTTCATCTCATTTTGCATTGCATTGCATTCCTTTTCTAACTTTTCAGGTGGTAAGTGGATTTGAGAAGTGAATTTGCCTTCACTTCTCATAACTTCTCTTCATCTCTCTCTTGCACCATTGCTTCCTTTTGTCTTGTGTTTGAGATTGAGCTTGCTCTTTCTTCTTCTTCCTACTTTCTTTCTTCAAGTGACTTGACTTCTTGAATGAAGCAAGTTACTTTGCTTCTCTTGATTCTTTCATCTGCTTCCTGGTGGTTCCATTGAAGATCTTCTTTTGTAAACCTCACAAACCTTAGGAACAACCAAGCATGATAATGATTAGGGTTTTGATTAGTCTCCCCTCTTAGTTTTACCTTTGTGTCTCCTTGAGTCTTCTCTTCTCATCTCATAATCAGGGACTAAACCCTAAAGGCTTTAAGGCTTTGTGATTAAGCTTATGCCTGCATCCTTCTATTAGGATGGAGTGTATAACTTTAATCCTAAGTGTTAAACCCTTAATGTGTTTAAATCCTTTAATCAATCCACTTAATAAGTATTAAGACATCAAGCTTGTAACTTGGGCCTTGCATTAGGGTTCTAATTCTTCCTTAATTGGTTAAGAAGGACTAACACTAGTGTTAATGGACAAGTCCCCCTCAAGTTGTCTTAAAAATCCTAAAAATCACTTCATCATCATATCATTATCATAAAATCCACTTAATAAAGGCTTTGTTTTGTCATGAGTTTAATCCCTAATCATGGATTAAGTTGAGGAGCTTTCCTCAGCTTAAACATCCTCATCTATTATCCTTCTATTAGGATGGTGTAATGAGTCTGTTTAATCCCTGATTATGGCTTAACCTCATTACTTAACACTAAACAAAAACCACAAAAACATTTAAATAATCACAAGTGGGTTAATGATCTTAATCCTGCATCAAAGGTGATTAAGTGTGAGAAGTTGACTTCACACTTAAGGTATTCTCATTACCCCTAATCAGAGGGAAGATGTGATGAGTTTACTAAATCCATTGGTTTAGGCTTAAGCTCATTAACTTATGACAAACTTTCAAAAGCAATAAAAGACTGAAAACACAAAAAACAAACAATAATCGTCTCCTCCGGGATTCTTTTCTCATCATCTTCACTCACAAACGAGAACTCGCTTCTTCCGTCTAATGCAAGACAGTTTGCATCTGTGCCAGACAGATCATACACTTGAGCATAGACAAGTAAGCAGTTCATCAGTCAATTCATTTTTCAGTCTCTTTGGGTCGAACTACGGTGTTCTGACTTCCTCATTGCACGAGAGGATACGTAGGCATAACTTAACAGTTATCGAACAAAAGTCTCTGTACATTCCCCCTCTTTCCAGCATCATTCTTTAAGCCTCATTATCATGAGCATTTCACTCTTGTCCTCACACTGACACTGTATATATCACACTTCACACTTCTTTTACACTGACACCTGTACATCCTTTTCCAGCTATTTTACACACAAATTGCACTGACACTACCCCTTTAAAACACAAATCTTTTAAGCGTGGATCCCGTCGAGTACGGCGGACAATCTGGGTGCTAATACCTTCCTAGGTTGTAACCAACCCCCTTTCTCAGTCTCTCTGGTTCGCAACCGTCTTATCCATCTTTTCTAGGTCTATGCAGCATTGCCTTTCCTCCGGGATAAAAATGCCTAGCTGGCGACTCTTTTCATCTCCAGTGAGTTCACTGCTGTGTGTTCTCATTGTCCCTTTCGCCGACCGTTCGCGTCTGTACCTTTATCTGGGGCCCAGTCCCACTTATCGGGAGCGACATACACCTGTCTCTTTCCTTATCTTATCCTTACTTTCCTTTCAGCCAAGTCAGCTTGTTTCAACGGAGGTTGACTGATGATTAGATTCCCAACTCCGTTATGCCGAAGCTTATTGACAAAGCTTCTCAGCTCTTCTTGCCCCTGGGCCAAACTCTGGATAAGAGCCATTTGGCCATTCATCTGGATCCTCATTTTTGTCATCTCAACTTGTAGTTGTTTTAGCTAATCATCTTTGTTGTCCTCAAGATTCTTCTTCTTCATGTCCTTAGAGAGGAGTGTTTTCAACTCTTCTTGCCCCTTGGACAAATTCAGAATCACTTCTTGAAACTGAGCATTCTGAGCTTGAAGATCTTTGACAGATTGTTCGAGAGCCATTTCTGCTGAAATAAACAGCGAGAAGATAAGATACCTGTTCATAACCTGTCATGCAATGATATGGTATGTAGATGCATATGCAATGTTTTCAAGGACCGCAGAATTTACATTTGTTAAACAAACGGAAATGAAAAATTTTATTAGTAAATGTTAAAATTATTTTGCCCCTTGGGCTTACAATGAAGGGAAATAAGTACAAAACTGGGGTTTTAAGTCTCCCATGGACGTTTCCTCTTTGTATGGAGGTATGTGTTAAGGTTCTGCTCCTCGTGAAGTTGCTTGGTCAGCTCCAACACTTTTTCTTGTCTAATCCTGAATTGAGCTTCGAAGGTAATTCTTTGTTCCTTTAGTTGGATCCAGGATTTCTGCAATTCTTCCAGGTTAGTGGGCATGTCTGGATGAATGATGGTATAAGGAGTATCTCCTTCTGTAACAGGTTCCATAGTAACCGGTAGAATAACAGGATATGGCATCATAAGAGTTTGAGCACGAGATCGCACCCATCTGAGGTAAGGTTCCATAGGAATGGAGTACTTTGGTTCCAGAGTCTTGCTGTCAACCTTGTTCACTTTACCCCATGCTCGTATGAACCTTTTACAGTAACCTTGCAGATCATTGTCGTAGTCGAACACAATTCCTTGAATAAGCATGTCATGAGGACCATTGCTCCGAGCATAACCAAACTGACGTAGAGCTAAAGAAGGATTGTAGGTAATGCCCCCTCTTATGCCAAGGAGTGGCACATTGAGGAATTCACCACAACGGTCAATGATAGTAACATTCTCCATAGATCTAGAACACCAATGAATGTCTGAATGAGAAACTGACATGATCCTTTTAGACCACCTTAACCCTTGTTCATTCTTCATCACTGATCGAGGAAGGTGAGAAATAAACCACCTAGACAATAGAGGTATTAAACACATCAGAGTTCCTCGTGCCTTCGTAGTACGGGTATGAAGAGAGTGTAAGATGTCTCGAAGTAATGTAGGCACTAGATTGCGAGTCAGAAATATGTTGATGGCGTGTACATCTATGCACTGGTCTGGATTGGGGAACAATACTAAGCCATAAATCAATAGGGTTAAGATCTCCTCAAAAGCATCATAACTCATAGCCTTCAGGAACACTTGAGCTTTCTCTATCAACACCTTAGCTAGAATATCCTTAACTCCACTCCTTGTTTCTAGGACAATGTCTGATTTCTTCAGATGTAGAGCTGCAGCAATGACTTTAGGTTTAGGCTCTTTTTCTAAGCCTGTGAAGGGTTTCTGATCAAGTATAGGTATGTCCAGAAGCTTGGAGAACTCCTCCATTGTAGGAACCAGCTGATAGTCAGGGAATGTAAAGCAATGATGTTTAGGATCAAAGAACTGAAACAGGACACTCATCATGTCTTCATTGAACCCTGAGGTGACTAGATCTAGTAGGTGACCATGCCTTTTGATGAATTGGGAATTTTCAGAAACTTGAGAGACCAATTCCTTAAGCTTAGGAGGTATTCCTACAAAGTTGATCCGGATAGTGTTCCTACGAGCCGAAGCCATGAGCTGCAACAAAGAACAAAGATAAATCCTTTGGTCCTTGAAATGGTTAGTGAAAATGTTATGCTTATGATGCATGATGATGTTATGATGTTATGCTCAATCACAAACATGTGGCACACACAAGCAAGTCACACAACAGCCCTAGGTTTAGAGGCTTGCATGAGGTTTAAAGGTAAGTACCCTCCCCTGAAGTTTAGTTGGTTCATCCTGTCCTATAAAGTAACCAGGTTCTAAGAGATCTCAATATCATTGATCCTTCACAAGGGTGGTTGTTCAGTAGGCAACTTACTTGCCAACCAAAACCCTCCAAGTTTAGGATCTCAATGAGCGTAGTATCGAGTATCAACCAACTTCAGTCTTCACCAAAGCCGGCTATCTCACTACTTTCTAAAGGCCAAGATGGGATCACTAGGGTTCTAAAAGTTAGTTAGTGTATTGACAACATATGGCAACCTCATATTATCCTCAACTTGCTTAAGGAACATAAGCACCAACCAAGAAGTCACACTAACTATGGCCACCAGATCAACCATATCGGTATACGCCGTAAAGTTTCCTTGGTCTATTACCATTTACCTAAGGTACACTAGTGTCGCTCCCACCAAAATGACACCCAGGGGTCATAAGGGGTACAGACGCGAACGGTCGGCGAATGGGGGAATGAAAACACACAGGAGTGAACTCAAAGGAAAGAAAGAGTCGCCAGCTAGGCATTTTTATCCCGTAGGAAAGGTAATGCTGCATAGACCTAGAAAGATATGGATAAGACGGTTGCGAACCAGAGAGACTGAGAAAGGGGGTTGGTTACAACCTGGGAAGGTATTAGCACCCAGATTGTCCGCCGTACTCGACGGGATCCACGCTTAAAAGATTTGTGTTTTAAAGGGGTAGTGTCAGTGCAATTGGTGTATCAAAGCTGGAAAGAATGCAAGTGTCAGTGTAAAAGAAGTGTGAAGTGTAATATGTACAGTGTCAGTGTAAGAACAGGAGTGAAATGCTCATGACTATGAGGCTTAAAGAATAGTGCTGGAAAGAGGGGGAATATACAGAGACTTTTGTTCGATAACTGTTAAGTTATGCCTACGTATCCTCTCGTGCAATGAGGAAGTCAGAACACCGTAGTTCGACCCAAAGAGACTGAAAGATAAATTGACTTGATGAACTGCTTGCTTGTTAATGCTCAAGTGTATGACCTGTCTGGCTCAGGTGCTAACTGTCTTGCATTGGACGGAAGAAGCCAGTTCTCGTTTGTGAATGAGTGTGATGAGAAAGGAATCCCGGAGGAGACGATTATTGTTTGTTTTTGTATTTTCAGTCTTTTATTACTTTTTGGAGATTTGTCATAAGTTAATGAGCCTAAGCCTAAACCAATGGATTAGTAAACTCATCACATCTTCCCTCTGATTAGGGGTAATGAGAATACCTTAAGTGTGAAGTCAGCATCTCACACTTAATCACCCTGATGCAGGATTAAGATCATTAACCTACTTGTGATTATTAAGATGTTTTTTGTTGTTTTTGTTTAGTGTTAAGTAATGAGCTTAAGCCATAATTAGGGATTAAACAGACTCATTACACCATCCTAATAGAAGGATAATAGATGAGAATGTTTAAGCTGAGGAAAGCTCCTCAACTTAATCCATGATTAGGGATTAACCTCATGACAAAACAAAGCCTTTATTAGATGGATTTTAGTTAATGATAAGATGAAGAAATGAATTTTATGGTTTGTAAGGACAACTTGAGGGGGACTTGTCCATTAACACTAGGGTTAGTCCTTCTTAACCACTTAAGGAAGAATTAGAACCCTAATGCAAGGCCCAAGTTACAAGCTTGATGTCTTGATGATTATTAAGTGAGTTGATTAAAGGATTTAAACACATTAAGGGTTTAACACTTAGGATTAAAGTTATACACTCCATCCTAATAGAAGGATGCAGGCATAAGCTTAATCACAAAGCCTTAAAGCCTTTAGGGTTTAGTCCCTGATTATGAGATGAGAAGAGAAGACTCAAAGAGACACAAAGGTAAAATCTAAGTGGGGGACTAATCAAAACCTAATTATTGTCATGCTTGGTTGTTCCTAGGGTTTGTGAGGTTTGCAAGAAGATCTTCAAGGAACCACCAAGGAGAGAAGCAGATGAAAGGAGCAAAGAGAAGCAAAACAACTTGCTTCACTTAAGAAGTCAAATTGCTTGAAGAAAGAAAGTAAGAGATGAACATGAATGAGCAAGCTCAATCCAAAGCACAAGAAAAAATGCAGCAATGATGCATAAGAGAGATGAAAAGAGATTGTGAGAAGTGAAGGCAAATCCACTTCTCAAAACAACTTACCACCTGAAAAGTTAGCAAAAGAAATGAAATGAAATGAAAATGAGGTGAAATGTGATGATGCAAACCAAAACCAGAAGCATGAGTATGATGTTAATGATGCTAAGAGATGATGCAAACATGAAGCAAGGCATTAGAATGATCATGCAAACATATGGATGTAAGAGAAGCATGCTTTGAACCATGGATGTTCATGAAAAGTTATGGAATGCAAATGACATACAACATGGCAAATATGAGATGCAATGATCAAACATGATTCTAATATGTCCTAAGATGTATTATGAATCAAATGAATGCACAAAATGTCATGGCAAGTCATGGTATGCAAGCAAATGGAAGATGGATGCAAAGGAAGGCAGGAATTAGGGTTATATGCAACATACAAAGCAAAAATCCAAAACCAGAAGAAAATGACATGATAAAAATTTGAAAATGCAATCAAAGGAACCCTAAACCTTTACAAACTCACTGCCCAAAGGAGGGGATCCAACTCTTAACCTAGTGAGAGTTATGAATTTCCTAAGATTGCTAGGGTTTTAAGGTACCTTGTCAAGAAAATTGCAAAACAAATTGAAAATGCAAGATCAATTCATGCCAATTTAATCCTATAAACTACATGTTATGCAAGATGCAATGCAAAAAGAATCATTGTCCAACTCTCAATGGTTAGGCAGAAATGAATTTTTGAAGTTTGAAGCAAAATAATGCCTAAAAATGGGATTAATTCCAAAGAAAATTATCAAAAGGCATCAAGATCAAAAAATAAATTTGGTTTGAGAGTTGGACAATGTTTCTAAATGTTTTTAAATGTTACATGAATTGTTTTGTGATTTTTAAATACCTAAAAGTATTTTTAATTAATTAATTCTCATTAATTAATTAAAAATAAACTTTTAAATGATTTAAAAATAATTTTTGATGCAAAAAATAAAAATAAAAATATTTTTGTGTTCTGAAAATTAATTAAAACTTGGATAAAATATTTCAGAATTCTTAGACCTTTTTTGCTATTTTTAATTAAATGTACAAATTAAATGAGAAAAATGTGAAATAAAATTAATTAAATGAGAAGTATGTGCAGTGGACGGATCAGATGCAATCTGGGCTGGGGAGGTTTGACTTGGCGCGCAATCCTACGGCCCAAGTTCAAACCTGGTTAAACCTGGTTTTACAATTAATTAATTTGGATTAATTAAGTTAATTATGGATTAGGGCAAAATGGAAAGATCCTGGCCATCAAAACACGCGCGGGTCAAAGGAAGTCAGCCCATCCTACGCTCCATATTCAAACCACAATTAATGCCATAATTAGGGTTAATGATATTCAGGTGGCCGGAGAAGACTTCCGGTCGTCTTCTCCGGCGAACCCAAAACCCTAGATTTCGCTACAGGCTACCCCAAGTCAAATTGAACACAGGGAAATGATCCTCTACCCAAACCCCATTCAAATCACCCCTCAAACATCATTTCTAACCCAAGAACAGAGGGAATCGAAGCAAACAAATTTTACGGGTGAAATTTCAGAGAGCCATGAAATGGTCATTTCTCCACCATTTTCAAATTTAAACACATCATGATGATCAGGATAACATGTAGAATCAGTTTATAACAAGTAAATGAAGTTCTGGAAAATTTGTTCTTGATTGATACTTGAATTGAAGTTCTTCAAACTGGAGCTTTCTGAGCCTTTCTCTTATGCAAACTGACTCCTCTGGTCCCCTTGAGCTCAATGGAATGCTTCAAAACTTTTGTTGATGGCTGATTTGTGAAGATGGGTTCTGGTGTAGCAGATTTTACAGTTGTGTTCTAGGGGGTTTCAGGCTGTTTTAATGGTGGGTTTTTGTTCCATGGAGGATTTGTGGTTCATTGGTTAAGAGAAAATGAATGTTTGATGGTTGTGGAAGGAGATTCGTGTAAACACCCCAAATTTGCCCTCACCCATTCACACCATGGTTTGTGACCATCTCATATGCATAAACACAATCATAGCATCTAATATATCATTTTTGATTCACTGCATAGTTTCTAAGTCATCTGCACCTAGGGTTTGTGATCTGAGCAATCCCAAAGCCTCTTGAGCCACTCCAAAGGCAACCAATCAATTCAAAGGGGTCTACATGTGTTCAAGTATCATATTCCATCTTCTCAAAGTCAAAAATGCAAAGGAATCACAAGAACTAGGGTTTGTATGGAAGCAGAGCCAGGATAGGCTGCACAGTTGACTGAAAATTAGGGTTTTGGTTTCAGAGGCCTTAACTCCAATTTTTTTGGTCATTCTTGTTCCCATTGGTCTCTATATGGTATAGGGAGTGTGCATATCAATTTTCATGAAGAAATTCCATGGGGAAGTCATCTGATCAAAGGTTGACTTTCTGGGCAAGTCAGTGTAAAATCAGGGCATCTGAGGCCCCCAATGACCCAACCAATGGGTGATCTTCATCATTTTGAGTGTATATGATCTTTATTTGATCATGGAAGAAGGTTGAAGTTCACAAAAATCAAGAATTTAGGGTTTTTGCAAATGTTGACTTTTTGGGCATAGTTGACTTTTCAAGAATGCTTCATTTTAGGTCATTTTTCAAGCCTTGATTCTTGATCCAAAAATGCTTCAAATGGAAAAACTTTGGTCATGAAAGTTGTAGATCTCATCTTTCCCTTTTCAAAAAGTACAAGAACATGATCAAATTCTTCTTGGATCAAAAGTTATGGTGTGACAAAGTTGGCTAAAATCATTGATTTTCAAGGCATGCCTCAAATGAGAATTTTGCAAAATCATGGACCAAGGCCAATTGCAACCTCTAATTCATTCCAAACCAGTATGCAAACATTCTCTAAGTCATAAAATTCAGATTTGAACCAAGAATGCCCATGGTTATTGAAATTCTGTAATGAGATGTCCTAAGAGATGTTCCAACACTTAATAGGACATTTGACAAATTTTAACCAAAACTTTAAACAGCAGGAAAAATAAACAACACAGAAGTTTGTTAACCCAGTTCAGTGCATAACCACACCTACATCTGGAGGCTACCAAGCCAGGAGGAAATCCACTATTAGTAATATTAATTCTAGACTTAAACCACCCTGTTTAATCTATCACTTAATACTTACCCAATGCAATTTCTACCTAAGACTCACTTAGATAAGAGTACCCTACTCACTCCCCCTCAATCACCCAGTGATCAAGTTTACAAGTTTACAGAAATTGAAGACATCCTTCAAACAATAACAGCTTGATTTTACTTCACAGTTTCAATCAAGTCACAAATGCACTTTTGCTTAAAAGCTCATAAAGTGGTACATAAAAAACAACCTGCTATTAAAACACTAGACACCCTATTTAGTCTTCTAAAATTCGTGCTCAATTCTATGAGATTCTGTTGTTTAAATAGGTTCTGAATTTTGGGCTTTCTGTAGAATGATCCAGCCCTAATGTGCAGCAGCTGTCACCTTGAATTTAGGGTTTGTTACCTCCTATATTCTAGGTGCATTAGGTCTTCTGTTTTAATCTGAATCTTCAATTTAAAACTCCCTACAGATGCGCCTTGTTCTGTTTTATATCCATCATTAATTAATTCCAGATAATTCTCCTTAAATATCTCTGATCTGTTAATCAATAATTAATTCTGGTAGCAGGTCTGAGATGTCTCAACATCTGTTGGGACATCCTGTCAAAACTGAACTTAGTCATTTATACAATGTCCCAACATCTGGTAGGACATCCTGAACCAAGTTCACATACTCTGTTTGCTAATGTCCCAACATCTGATAGGACATTCTGAACCAAGTTCACATACTCTGTTTGCTAATGTCCCAACATCTGATAGGACATTCTGAACTGAATTTAACATTTCTTGTTTGGTCAAAAATTCTGCCAATTCTTAAACATCTACAAACTCCCCCTTTGGCTAATTTTTGGCTAACATCTTTTCTGGTTTTCAGAGTGCAGCAGAAGTTCTTTTTATCAGAGTAAATCATTACTATTCTGTTGATTCAAATTTGAGTTTTACTCCCCCTCAAACATATATGAGTCCAGTCTTGTTTCAACAGAAATATTCACACTTATTCAGTTCAGTCATAAACAAACAGATTTCATTCATCATTTAAACAGCAATTACATTTGATGTTGTTCTCCCCCTTGGTAGGCACAAAATTAGGGGCCAAAGAACTATTATCCAGAATTACACATCATTGCTGTCATTACAAATGCCTCACATACATTGGATCACTCAGAATCATCACTCTCAGTTCCCTCCTCAACTTCTGTCTCTTCATCAGCTTCTGTTTCTTCATCAGCAGCACTGTCTTCATCAGAGGCATTGTTTGCATTAGAGGCAGCTTTCTGGTCTTCTTCATTCTCCAATCTTTGAATGATTTCTTCCAGTTTCAGCTTCCTTGCTTCAAGCGCCTTGCATGTGCACTTTAGCTCAGCAATTAACTCTTTCTTGGAGATTGAATTCTTAGCAGTTGAGGGACCAGCAGATGTCCCAGCAGGTGTTTCAACATCTGCAGCATGGTGACTGAGAAATAATTTGTAGTGAAAAGCCAGGGGGCTCTCTCTCTTGCAGACAATGTCCTTCTCAGTTAAAATTCCAGGGTATTGACTTAGAACAATACCACACAGCAATGATGGAAAAGCTATTGGCAGCTTTGTTGCAGTAGAGATGGCATGCTTCATAGTCTGATCAAAAATATATGCTCCATAATCCATCTTGGTTTGAGTCCCCACAGCAAAGATGAATCTGGCCAGACCAGTTGAGATTGATGAAGTGTGATTGGTAGGCACCCAGTTTGCAGTTCCAATCCTGTTAAGCATGGCATATTTTCTAGTAAGCATGCTCACAGAGAGCTTTCCCTTCACAGGCCAAGCTTTGACCTGGTTTGCAGTGATCACCTTACAGATTTGATTATCTGTTTTCCCTAGCTCATTGGGTCCATCTGTTTCTCTTCCTAGATACTCATTGATGATTTGAGGAGAAAACTGTACACATTTACCTCTAACAAAAACTTTTCTAAACTCAGAGGACTTACCATTTGAGCAATCCTCCTGAAGATTCACAATGAACTCTTTGACAAGAAGTTCATAGCAGGGAGAGAACTCTGAGACTGTCTTGAACAGTCCTGCAGCAGAGATTAGGTCAATGAGTTCTGTGCACTCAAGTGCATTGCTGCTCAGTTCTCTTTCCAAAGCAACCCTTCTTTGGTACACATATTTCCATCTGTTGACACTGGAGACATGATGGAAGGATATATTGTCCAAGGGAGCTTCTGGAACAACAGTTGAAGCTCTAGCTAGAGCTGGTTTCTTCTTGGGAGGAGATGTTGGGACATCTGATCCAACATCTGAATCTGATGGTGTTGCAGCTTTTCTCTTCTGAGTTTGAACCTTGCTCCATGGTTTTGCTGGACCAAAAGTGGCTTTAGCCTTGCCTTTCTTTGGACTAGCCTTCTTCTTCTCAGGAATGACAGGTTCATCTTGCATCTTTCCTTTCCTGGACCTTAGCCTTTTGGCAATGCTGGGATTCACAGATGATATGATCTCTGCATCAGAATCCTGTTCCAGATTGACTATTGGAGGGGATTGAGCAGTCTCCTCATCAGCTTGTTGATCAGTAGAAGATTGATCTTCATTTGAGTCTTTAGCCTGTTCCATAGAAACTTCTTTATCACTTTCACTTGAGACCTCTTTCTTGTCCTCAGTCTGTTCAGTATCAGCATTAGATGAGTTTGCTTTCTCATCTGCATATGTTCCAACATCCGTTGGGACATCTTGTTCTGCAGCAGTGTTCTTTGTATCTTGAGCAGGTTCTTCTTGAGGTGCAGGAATGGTGTTCAAGGGAACAGAGATTCCTTTCACTACTCTTTGTTCAGAGAAAACTTGGTTGACAATCTCCTTGATGGAATCATCAACATATTTGGAGTATTTAACATGTGAAGGAATTTCTTTAGCTTTGCTTCTGATTTGATCTTTACCTCTTTTTGGTGTTCTTGCCTTCTTAGTGTGGGAGGCATTTCCCCTGAGCTCGTCTAATGGTGTTGATTGCATTGGCACCATAGAAATAGGGGTGACATGAACCACGTCTTCCTGGTTGAGAACTTCTTCAGCTGTTTTAGGGTTTTGAGACATTTTTGAGGAAGATGAATGTGCAGCTTTAGGGTTTAAGATTTCTGAAGGATTACTAGTTAATGTGATTCGCTTGTGATGATGTGATGAGACTCTTGATAGCTGCTTATAAGGAATTACCAAATAAGTAGCCGTTACAGTCCAAATGATTAGGAATGAAATTCCCAAGGATCTAGTCCAGACTAGCTTTGCCATCTGGAACTTATGCCATGCAATGTCATATGACATGTTGGCACATCTCATTAACTGCTAGATATCACATAAACAGATTCCAAGTTTGCCCCTTAAGTTCTCAAATTGTGCAGCATCCAATGCCTTGGTAAAGATATCAGCTAACTGCAGATCTGTAGCTACATGCTCCAATGAAATCACCTTTTCTTCTACAAGATCTCTGATGAAATGATGTCTGATATCAATATGCTTTGTCCTGCTGTGTTGGATAGGATTTTTAGATATGTTGATTGCACTTAAGTTGTCACAGTACAATGTCATGACATCCTGTGGGACATTGTACTCAGTGAGCATATGCTTCATCCAAACCAACTGAGAACAACTGCTACCTGCTGCTATATACTCAGCTTCAGCTGTAGATAATGACACACAATTCTGTTTCTTACTGAACCAAGAAATCAGATTGTTTCCTAGAAAGAAGCATCCTCCTGAAGTGCTTTTTCTGTCATCAGCACTTCCTGCCCAATCAGCATCACAGAAGCCAGTGAGAATTGGTTTGCATCCATGAAAGTACATTATGCCATAGTCACATGTACCATTAACATATTTAAGGATTCTCTTGACTTGATTGAGATGACTGACTTTTGGATCAGCTTGATATCTTGCACAAACTCCTACTGCAAATGCAATGTCTGGTCTGCTAGCAGTCAAGTATAACAAGCTTCCAATCATGCTTCTATATAAACTTTGATCTACCTTCTCACCCTTTTCATCTTTAGTCAGCTTTAAATGTGTAGGAGCAGGAGTTCTTTTATGAGAAGCATTTTCCATTCCAAATTTCTTCACTATGTTCTTGGAGTACTTGCTTTGTGAGATGAACATTGAGTCTTCCATTTGCTTAACTTGCAGACCAAGAAAATAGGTTAATTCACCTACTAGACTCATTTCAAATTCAGCTTCCATCTGCTTGACAAAATGTTTGACCATCTTATCAGACATCCCACCAAACACAATGTCATCAACATATATTTGTGCAATCATGACATTTCCTTCTTCATCTTTAACAAACAGGGTTTTATCAATCCCACCTTTTCTGTATCCTTGCTTGATAAGAAATGTGGTAAGTCTCTCATACCATGCCCTTGGAGCTTGCTTCAGACCATAAAGTGCTTTCTTGAGTTTGTATACATGATTTGGACAGCTTGGATCAACAAATCCTTTAGGCTGTTCTACATATACCTCTTCATTAAGATAACCATTAAGAAAGGCACTTTTCACATCCATTTGAAATAGCTTGAACTTTAAGATACAAGCAATTCCCAACAGTAGTCTTATTGATTCAAGCCTTGCTACTGGTGCAAAGGTTTCATCAAAGTCTACTCCTTCCATTTGAGTGTATCCTTGAGCCACAAGTCTAGCTTTGTTCTTTGTAACAATTCCTTGTTCATTTGACTTGTTCTTATACACCCATTTTGTACCAATCACATTTATGTCATCAGGTCTAGGTACAAGATTCCACACTTCATTCCTTGTGAATTGACCTAATTCCTCTTGCATAGCACAAATCCAGTATTCATCAGTGAGAGCTTCCTTGACATTTTTAGGTTCTATTTTGGAAACAAAACAAGAACCTGAAATCACTTCTCTTGATCTAGTGCTCACACCTCTGTTGGGATCACCAATTATTAAATCTTTGGGATGATCCTTCTGTATTCTGATGGAGGGAGGTTTGCTTGAATCTTCTGACCTTGTATCATTTTGAGTGAAGTTATATTGATCATTCTTTTCTTCAGCTTCAACCTTGATATCAGCAGATGTTCCAACATCTTCTGGGACATCTGTAGGAGCATCATCAATTATCACATTTATGGACTCCATGATAACATTTGTTCTGTAGTTAAATACTCTATAAGCTCTGCTGTTTATAGAGTATCCAAGGAAAATTCCTTCATCACTTTTAGGATCCATTTTTCTCCTTTGCTCCCTATCTGCCAGAATATAGCATTTACTTCCAAACACATGAAAGTACTTCACAGTGGGTTTTCTGCCCTTCCAGACTTCATATATTGTGGACAGGGTTCCTTTTCTCAAGGTAACTCTGTTATGGATGTAGCAGGCAGTGTTCATAGCTTCAGCCCAGAAATACAGAGGTAACTTTTTAGCATGGATCATAGCTCTTGCTGATTCTTGAATAGTTCTATTCTTCCTTTCAACAATCCCATTCTGTTGAGGAGTGATAGGAGAAGAATACTCATGATTGATTCCTTCTGAAGAGCAGAAATCTAAGAACTTTTGATTCTCAAATTCCTTTCCATGATCACTTCTTATTCTGATCACACAGCTGGATTTTTCCCTTTGCAATCTTTGACATAATTCTTTGAATACATCAAATACATCTGACTTTTCTTTGATGAAGTTTATCCATGTATATCTTGAAAAATCATCAACCACAACATAGGCATACCTCTTACCACCAAGACTTTCAACCTGCATAGGTCCCATAAGATCCATATGTAAAAGTTCCAAAACTTTGGAAGTTGTCAGATGTTGGAGCTTTGGATGGGACATCTTGGTTTGCTTGCCTATTTGACATTCACCACATATTTTGCCATCATCAATCTTCAGTTTAGGAATACCTCTTACAGCATCCATAGATATGATCTTCTTTATGCCTCTGAAATGAAGATGACCTAGTCTTTGATGCCACAGTTTCACTTCTTCTTCTTTAGTTAGAGAACAGGTTGAAGTGAGACTGAGATTTTGGGATTCCCACATGTAACAGTTGTCTTTAGATCTGGCTCCTTTCATGACAACCTCTTGCTTTTGGTTAGTCACTATGCATTCAGTTTTTGTAAAGTTTACACTGTATCCTTGATCACATAGTTGACTTATACTGATCAGGTTAGCAGTTAAACCTTTAACAAGCAGCACATCATCTAATCTTGGAACATCTTGACAATCCAAGGTTCCAACTCCCTTGATCTCTCCTTTAGCTCCATCTCCAAAGGTAACATACCTGGATGAATGTGGCTTTAAGTTTACTAGCAAATTCTTCAATCCAGTCATGTGTCTTGAGCATCCACTGTCAAAGTACCAGTCTTCCTTAGCTGATACTTTCAATGATGTATGTGCTATGTATGCAGTACTCTTCTTTGACCAGATGAATTGAGATTTCTTTTGATGCCTCTGCTCTGAGTGTTGTTCAGCTGATCTCCAAGCTTGATTGTTGATCTTGTTCTTGGGTGTGTGGCTTTGATCAGTCTGAATGTCAGCTTTTGGTCTCCAAACTTTCTTGATTACTTCTGTCTTTTGCTTAGGAGGTTGCTGATTTCTAAGCTGCATTTTCTTGATACCTTCTACTTTCTGCTTGGAAGGTTGCTGACACACCTGATTTGGATATCCATGTAACTTATAACAGTGAGGTTTGATATGCCCAAATCTTCCACAGTGATGGCATCTCCATCTTTGATACTTCTTCTTCATTTTGTTCTTTCCAGAATGTTGAGACATCTGTTGGAACATTATGTTAGTCTTTGTATTCTGATGTTGAAGCATTTGTTGGGACATCTTGTTTGACTGTGTAATTTTTGAAGTGGCTTTGCTAGAGCTGGCTTCTTCTCTGTTGTATCCCAGTCCACTTTTGTCCCCTGAATGTTTATTATTGCAAAGAATAACATCCAGTGTATTTGAGTTGCTGTTCATCATTCTAACAGATTTGGACATATGTTCCATCTTAGAATTGAGAAGAGTTACTTCACTTTTCAAGGTATCAATGATTACTTGATCACTTGCTTTTTCCTCTTCTAGTACTTCATTCTGCTTCTTTAGCTTTATAACCTCACTGCATATTTCAGAGCTTCTTTTGTATAGATCTTTGAATGCTTGCTCAAGTTGTTCATAAGTAAGCTCTCCACAACTGGAATCACTATCATATTCACACAGTCCAGCTAAAGCAGTAATATGCTTAGCTGATTCTTCTTCTGAATCTCCTCCTGAGTCTTCATCAGACCAGGTTACAGATAGTCCCTTCTTTTGTCTTTTTAAGAAGTTGGGACATTCCTTCTTGATGTGTCCATATCCTTCACATTCATGGCACTTGATTCCTTTTTCTTGACTGGTCTTTTCAGCAAGATTTGATCTTCTGTTAGCATCATAGGTTCTCTTGTTTTCAGAAGAGTTTGTGAATCTTCCACTGGAATTTGATTTACCTTCCATACCTCTGAGAATCTGTTTGAACTGTTTTGTAATCAATGCAAGATTTTCTGAGAAGCTTTTATCATTTGCTAGTTCATCATCTTCTTCTTCATCTGCATTTGAAACCAAGGCAATGCTTTTGTTCTTTTTAGCATGTGTGTCATTCATTCCCATTTCAAAAGTTTGAAGGGAACCAATGAGTTCTTCAGCTTTCATGGAGCATATGTCTTGAGCTTCTTCTATTGCTGTGACTTTCATGTCAAATCTTTTTGGCAAAGATCTGAGAATCTTCCTTACAAGCTTTTCATCAGTCATCTTTTCTCCCAAGGCTCCAGAAGTATTGGCTATATCCAAGATGTTCATGTAGAACTCATGAATTGATTCATCTTCCTTCATTCTCAAGTTTTCAAACTTGGTGGTGAGAAGTTGAAGTCTTGACATTTTTACTTTTGATGTTCCTTCATGAGTTGTCTTGAGGGTATCCCACACATCTTTGGCCAGCTCACAATGATGCACCAGTCTGAAAATATTTCTATCAATGCCATTGAATAAAGCATTTAGGGCTTTTGAGTTGCCTAGTTCTGAATCTTCTTCCTCTTTACTCCATTCTTCTTCAGGTTTCAGAACTATTGATCCATCTTTGGTGTCTTTAACAGGATGTTTCCATCCAACAATTACTGCTCTCCATGCCCTGTTGTCAAGTGACTTTAAGAATGCAATCATTCTTGGCTTCCAGTAGTCATAATTAGAACCATCCAGTATAGGTGGTCTATTTACTGACCCTATATCTCTGTCCATGTTACAGAATTTGTTTTCCCTAGATCTCACCCAGTATAAACAGGCAGGGTGCCTGCTCTGATGCCAATTGAAATTCTGTAATGAGATGTCCTAAGAGATGTTCCAACACTTAATAGGACATTTGACAAATTTTAACCAAAACTTTAAACAGCAGGAAAAATAAACAACACAGAAGTTTGTTAACCCAGTTCAGTGCATAACCACACCTACATCTGGAGGCTACCAAGCCAGGAGGAAATCCACTATTAGTAATATTAATTCTAGACTTAAACCACCCTGTTTAATCTATCACTTAATACTTACCCAATGCAATTTCTACCTAAGACTCACTTAGATAAGAGTACCCTACTCACTCCCCCTCAATCACCCAGTGATCAAGTTTACAAGTTTACAGAAATTGAAGACATCCTTCAAACAATAACAGCTTGATTTTACTTCACAGTTTCAATCAAGTCACAAATGCACTTTTGCTTAAAAGCTCATAAAGTGGTACATAAAAAACAACCTGCTATTAAAACACTAGACACCCTATTTAGTCTTCTAAAATTCGTGCTCAATTCTATGAGATTCTGTTGTTTAAATAGGTTCTGAATTTTGGGCTTTCTGTAGAATGATCCAGCCCTAATGTGCAGCAGCTGTCACCTTGAATTTAGGGTTTGTTACCTCCTATATTCTAGGTGCATTAGGTCTTCTGTTTTAATCTGAATCTTCAATTTAAAACTCCCTACAGATGCGCCTTGTTCTGTTTTATATCCATCATTAATTAATTCCAGATAATTCTCCTTAAATATCTCTGATCTGTTAATCAATAATTAATTCTGGTAGCAGGTCTGAGATGTCTCAACATCTGTTGGGACATCCTGTCAAAACTGAACTTAGTCATTTATACAATGTCCCAACATCTGGTAGGACATCCTGAACCAAGTTCACATACTCTGTTTGCTAATGTCCCAACATCTGATAGGACATTCTGAACCAAGTTCACATACTCTGTTTGCTAATGTCCCAACATCTGATAGGACATTCTGAACTGAATTTAACATTTCTTGTTTGGTCAAAAATTCTGCCAATTCTTAAACATCTACAGTTATGGTTCATGTAACAAGACTTTCTTTCATGTGAACCATAAAGCACCAAGTTGCAAAAACTCATGATCACATCTCACCAACTTGATGCATTGGCTGCTGAACCAAGCTAGCCTCACACACACATCATGCTGCGCAGCCCATGCCCATTGTACTTAGCTAGAGCTTAGCCCATGCCCTCTCTTACAAGAATTGGACTTTTTGCAAAAGGTGACTTACCAATCAATAAAGGACATGTCTTGTCAACTGACCAATGAGAGAGGTTTTTGTGAACAAATTGCAAGCCATTTCATGTACAAGGCAAGGCTGAAACACCACACACACACAGATTCACAAAAACACACCAAGCTGCACAAACCTTCGAATCTCTCTGCCCAGCCTTCAAACACTCAAACCATTTTCACCATTCAACTCATCACACTTCATAGACCTCAAACCACCAAGAGCCTGGCCAAAAACAAGCAAGAACATCCCACTGCCATTCTTCACCTCATTTTGCAGTTTCCTTCGAAACTCTCACCACAGCTCACAAACATACCAACAAACACCACAGACCTTCTCCATTCACCCTCAGGATCACAAACAACCCCTCACAATGACCTGAAAGTGCCAGAATCACCATAGCCATTTCTGACTGAGCTTGAGCAGGAACTTGTCAAACTCATTATCCAGCCAACATAAACTCTTCTTGAACATTCAAACATCATCTGGGGATCAAGTGGAGTGGATTGCACAAGGAGAAGTGGCCAGAAAGTCATCAAAGTGAAAGCTTCGAATCTCAGGTAGCTTGAAATTTATTTTTCCAGAAATCACTTTGCATGTCATAAACTTGTTCCTCATGCTTCCCTGAGTATCCTGGTGCTTTTGGTTTTTGAAATGGCTTTGAACTGAGTATTTAATTAGTTTCTGAAACTTGCGTGCCCTAGTTTTTATCTTCTTCGATTCAGCTTAGTTAGGGAAAAGAAATTTGTTTTGAGAGAGGGGTTTGATTCGTGAGTGTGTAAGGAACATTTCCCAATTCTTAGTTTTCATTTTTGATACGATTTGAGTGAGTTGGGAAGTTTTCAGGGGAGTTGCTCGCCGGAGAAGACAACCGGAGGTCTTCTCCGGCAGCCTGAATGTGATTAGGGCTAAGTGTCATTAATTAGCAAACTTTGAATTTGGTCCCTTGGATGGACTCTCCCGCGCGTGAATGAAAGGCTGAGATGAGTCATTAGAAGCCCTAATCCTGATTATCCATTTAATTTGTGTTTAAATAATTCATAATTATTATTTAGCCAGATTTGAATCTGGGCCCTTGGATCTGGCGCGCAGTCAACCAGACCAAGCCCAGATCAAATCCTGGCCCTCCTTTCTGTTTACTTTCATTTTTATTAAATTTTAATTCATTTCTTTTTCAACTAACTTGCATAATTTATTAAAAATAGTTAAAAATTCCTAAAAATTATGAAACTTTTTCCTAAGGGTTTTAATAATTTTTATGACACAAAAATATTTTTATTTTATTTTTTATCATAAAAAAAGTATTTTTAAATATTTAAAAGATTATTTTTAATTGATTAATGGAAATTAATTAATTAAAAATACTTTTAGGTATTTAAAAATTACAAAAAAAATTCATGAAATGTTCTAAGGCATTTAGAAACATTGTCCAACCTTCAAACCAAATTTCTTTTTTGATCTTGATGCATTTTAAGAATTTTCCATTGAATTAAATCATTTTTTATGCATTATTTTGATCATAAGTTCAAAAATTCATTTCTGCCTATCTAAGAAGGTTTGGACATTGATTCTTCTTGCATTGTTTTCTATTTGGCATGTAGTTTCTAGGATAAAATGGCCATGATTTGATCTTGCATTTTCCAATTGTTTGGCATTTCTTTTGTTAAGAACCCTAAAAAACCCTAATAACTTAGAAAAATCATATCTTGAGATTGGTTAAGAGTTGAGACCTCCCCTTTGGACATTGGTTTAGTATAGGGTTAGGGTTTCTTTGAGTGGCATTTTCCATTTTTTATCTTAGGGTTTGCTTCTGTTTTTGGTTTTTGTTTGATGTTTGATTCATAAACCCTAATTTGGGCTTTCATTTGCATCCTTCTTGCATTCTCTTGCATAACATGACTTGTCTTTGCATTTTATGCATGCTTGTGTTTCACTTGACATCTTAAGACATGTAGGAAGCATGTTTGATCATTGCATCACATATTTGCCATGTCATTTACCTTGTGTGCTTCATAACTTTTCATGTTCATTCATGCTCCTTAACTTGCATCATTTGCATCCATGATCTTGTATGAACATCTCCATGCCTTGCCTCATGTTTGCAGCACCTCATAACATCATAATCATCATCAATATGCTTCTGGTTTTGCTTAGCATCATACCATTTCATCTCATCTTGCATTGCATTGCATTTCTTTCTAACATTTCAGGTGGTAAGTAAACTTGAGAAGTGAATTTGCCTTCACTTCTCATACCTTTTCTTTTCATCTCCCTTGCATCCATTTCTGCATTTTTGTTTGTGTATGAGTTTGAGCTTGCTCATTCTTGTTCCTCCCACTTTCTTTCTTCAAGTGACTTGACTTCTTGAATGAAGCAAGTCACTTTGCTTCTCTTGATCCTTTCATCTGCTTCCTGGTGGTTCTCTTTGAAGATTGTTCTTGAAAACCTCACAAACCTTAGGAACAACCAAGCATGACAATGAATTAGGGTTTTGATTAGTCTCCCCTCTTAGTTTTACCTTTGTGTCTCTTTGAGTCATCTCTTCTCATCTCATAATCAGGGACTAAACCCTAAAGGCTTTAAGGCTTTGTGATTAAGCTTATGCCTGCATCCTTCTCTTAGGATGGAGTGTATAACTTTAATCCTAAGTGTTAAACCCTTAATGTGTTTAAATCTCTTAATTAATCCATCTAATAATCATCTAGACATCACACTTGTAACTTGGGCCTTGCATTAGGGTTCTAATTCTTCCTTAATTGGTTAAGAAGGACTAACCCTAGTGTTAATGGACAAGTCCCTCTCAAGTTGTCTTACAAATCATAAAAATCACTTCTTCATCATACCATTGAATAAAATCCACTTAATCAAAGGCTTGTTTTGTCATGAGTTTAATCCCTAATCATGGATTAAGTTGAGGAGCTTTCCTCAGCTTAAACATTCTCATCTATTATCCTTCTATTAGGATGGTGTAATGAGTCTGTTTAATCCCTGATTATGGCTTAACCTCATTACTTAACACTAAACAAAAACAACAAAAACATCTAAAATAATCACAAATAGGTTAATGATCTTAATCCTACATCAAAGGTGATTAAGTGTGAGAAGCTGACTTCACACTTAAGGTATTCTCATTACCCCTAATCAGAGGGAAGATGTGATGAGTTTACTAACCCATTGGTTTAGGCTTAAGCTCATTAACTTATGACAAACTCTCAAAAGCAATAAAAGACTGAAATCATCAAACAAACAATAATCGTCTCCTCCGGGATTCTTTTCTCATCATCTTCACTCACAAACGAGAACTTGCTTCTTCCGTCTAATGCAAGACAGTTTGCACCTGAGCCAGACAGGTCATACACTTGAGCATAGACAAGCAAGCAGTTCACAAGTCAATTCACCTTTCAGTCTCTTTGGGTCGAACTACGGTGTTCTGACTTCCTCATTGCACGAGAGGATACGTAGGCATAACTTAACAGTTATCGAACAAAAGTCTCTGCATATTCCCCCTCTTTCCAGCTATCTTTTAAGCCTCATGATCATGAGCATTTCACTCCTGTCCTTACACTGACACTATATATTTATACACTTCACACCTCTCTTACACTGACACCTGTACATTCTTTTCCAGCTATTTTATACACAAATTGCACTGACCCTACCCCTTTAAAACACAAATCTTTTCAGCGTGGATCCCGTCGAGTACGACGGACAATCTAGGTGCTAATACCTTCCCAGGTTGTAACCAACCCCCTTTCTCAGTCTCTCTGGTTCGCAACCGTCTTATCCATCTTTTTCTAGGCCTATGCAGCATTGCCTTTCCTCCGGGATAAAAATGCCTAGCTGGCGACTCTTTTCATCTCCAGTGAGTTCACGGCTGTGTGTTCTCACTGTTCCCTTCGCCGACCGTTCGCGTCTGTACCCTTATTTGACCCCGTGTCACTTATCGGGAGCGACAATTCGAAGAGAGGAAAGTTTTGACAGTTTTTGGAGTGTGCTGCAATGTGTGTGTTCCAGGCTTGTGTATGTTGTGTTTTATGATCCATAAACCATTCCTAGACTATTGGAAAGAGTCAGAGGAAATGACATGTACTGTGGGAATGGCATGGGGCAATTGGCCAAAAAGTCAATGGTTGGTGTACCTCAAGTATGGGATGGGTCAGAGGCAATCTAGAGGCTTGTCCTGCCTCAGCTTGAGTCAAGGATGACCCTTGGATGGTTCATGAGAGGCTGCTGCATTTGGATCATGAGTTGAGAGAGTTTTTGCAACTTGCCCACTTGTGACATTTCATGACTTTTGGCTATGTGAATGTGAGAAACCTTGCTGAATTTCTGATGTGGGATGCCTCATTAGGTCATGACAATGTATTAAAACCAGCTAGAGATCATACAATTCCTTTGAGAATGTTTTGCCAAAAATCCCTCTTTACACTTTCATGAAGAATGGTTTATGGTTATGTGAAAATCAAGGCAAATAAGTGAGAAATCCCTTGGGCCAATTCTGATTTTAGGTCATGCATTGCATTGGTATGATGATTAGAGGTCATATTGAAGTCACATAAAGGCTTGCCATGAGAAATTGCAAGTTTTCCATTTTGTGCAAAAGTGAAATTTCAATGATTTTGTCCAACTTTACAAGGCCATAACTTTTGATCCAAAATGAATTAGGTCAAGTTCTTGTACTTTTTGAAAAGGGAATGATCCATTCTACAACTTTCATGACCAAAGTTTTCCCATTTGAAGCATTTTTGAATCAAAAAGCAAGGGTTGAAAAAGTTTCCCAAAATGGCAATTTTCCATTACAAGTCATTTTCCCAAAAAGTCAACTTTACAAATGGCTTGGGATTCTTCAATTTTGTGAACTTCCAACATCTTCTATGATCAAATAAAGACCATACACAAACAAAATGATGATTAACATCCTTTGGTTGGGTCATTGGGGGCCTCAGATGCCCTGATTTTGCACTGACTTGCTCAAAAAGTCAACTCTTGATCAGATGCCTTCCCCATGGAATTTCTTCATGAAAATTGATATGCATGCTCCTTATAACATGTAGAGACCAATAGAAATAAGAATGACCAAAAAATTTGGAGTTATGGTCTCTGAAACCAAAACCCTAATTCTAGGTCATCTGTGCAGTTAAACCTGGCTCTGCTTCCATGCCATTCTCAGTTCTTGTGATTCCTTGACTTTCTTGACTTTGTGGGGATATAATATGATGCTTGAACATACATGGACCCCTTTGAAGTGATTGATGACCTTTGGAGTGGCTCAACTAGATCAGGGATGGCTCAGATCACAAACCCTAGATGCAGATGACTTAGAAGCAATGCAGTGTACTAAAAATGTGGTATGAGATGCTATGATTGAGTTTATGCATATGAAATGATCACAAGCCATGGTGAAATGAGTGAGGGCAAATTTAGGGTGTTTACAGCTGCCCCTATTCAAGCATGAGTTAGCTGTGCAGGATGTAAGCAACGGCTTAACAGGCAAACAAGATAACTTGTGGTTGAATACCAAAGACAGTCCAAAATTTGCACTCACAGAATGAAGAAGAAAAGGGATATAGATTGTAAAAGAAAAAGAAGTATATCATAAAGTGCAGGAGACGGAGGACGACCGTCGAGCCGAGGACGACTGCTGGGGATAAAGCAATGGCGGGGACGACCGACATGCTGGGGAAAATGCGGGAAATAAAGCAATGACGGGGACGGCCGACAAGCTGGGGACATAAGAGATTATGATGGGGACGGCCATCATGCAAAGCTATGAGATTCTCTGGGGATTAGAGGTAAGAATAAATGAAATAAATGATGAGGTACGGTCATCAAGTTCATAAAGTAATGTAAACAACGATGGGGACGACCATCGGGCTAAACTGATGAAGGTCGATCATCAGGAAAAGGAAAAGGGGCCACGACGGGGACGGCCATCGGGTTAAAGAATAAATGAAATAATGGTGAGGGACGGTCATCAAAGGTGAAGGACGATCACCTAGCAGGGGACGGCTGCTCTGATGGGGATAAGATGAGGGACGGTCATCTAAGGTGAAGGACGATCACCTAGCAGGGGACGGCTGCTCCGATGGGGATAAGATGAGGGACGGTCATCTAAGGTGAAGGACGATCACCTGGCAGGGTACGGCTGCTGAAAGTATCGCGACATAGGACGAATGCCGGATAAAAGGTCGACGATGGGGACGGCCATCAGATGAGCATGATGAAGGACGATCATCAAGAGGTGAAGGATGATCACCTAGCAGGGGACGGCTGCTCTCGAGGTTTATCATGACATAGGACGAATGTCAGATAACAAGATCAACGATGGGGACGGCCATCAGATAAAATGATGAAGGACGATCACCTAGCAGGGGACGGCTGCTGAATATCACGACATAGGACGAATGCCGGATAAAAGGTCGACGATGGGGACGGCCATCGGATGAGCATGATGAAGGACGATCATCAAGAGGTGAAGGACGATCACCTAGCAGGGGACGGCTGCTCTCGAGGTTTATCATTACATAGGACGGATGTCAGATAACAAGATCAACGATGGGGACGACCATCAGATAAAATGATGAAGGACGATCATCAGGAGGTGAAGGACGATCACCTAGCAGGGGACGGCTGCTGAATATCACGACATAGGACGAATGTCGGATAGAAAAGGGGTTCTAATGAAATAGAGACTCAGCTGGGGAAAGGATGAGGGACGGTCATCCAAAGGTGAAGGACAATCACCTGGCAGGGTACGGCTGCCGAAAGGTATCACGACATAGGACGAATGTCGGATAGAAAAAAAGTTGCTTTGCTGGCGACCTACTGGGGAATAGTAAACACGGACGAGTGTTCACATCCAAGAAATAAAAGGTATAAGTGTTTTGATGTTGTGTATAGATTAAAGATGCGGACGAGCATCCCTAAGACTACGATACGGACGAGTATCGGGTAGAAACAAATACTGACACGTGTTCAGAGATGATGATACGGACGAGTATCAACTGGTTAACAAAGAACACGGACAAGTGTTGCTTCTGAGGGGACTCTTCTGGGGAATAGTAGACACAGACGAGTGTCTAAATTCAAGAAGATATGAGTGTTTGACACGTGTATGGATTAAAGATGCGGACGAGCATCCCTAAGACTATGATACGGACGAGTATCAGGTAGAAACAAACGCTTGACGCATGTTCTGAGATGATGATACGGACGAGTATCAACCGGTTAACAAAGAACACGGACGAGTGTCGAATCTGAAGGGATATAAATGGTGCATACAGGATATGGACGAGTATCTGTATGAGTGAAACAAGAGTAATAAGTATGAGCGGTGTACACAAGTGTTTAACCTGCTGGGGAGAGCATGACACGGACGAGTGTCGGAAAAAGTGTACTATAAACAAGTATTTGATTTACAAGGTGTTTAGGTAACTATGCTGGGGAAAGTGACACGGACGGATGTCAAGAAAGTTGTATATATGTATCTGTGAGTGCAAAGGGGACGCTTTGGCTTTTTGCTGGGGGTATGACACGGACGGATGTCGAGAAGTGTATGTATTATATAAGTGTCTGTTTGCTCGGGCGACCTTACTGGGGAATGATGACACGGACGGGTGCCAAAAGGAGTGTGTACTGGTATTTGTGAGTGTAACGCAAATGCTTTAGCTTTCTGCTGGGGAATCTGGGGAATTTATGTACATTGTTGATGGATTGTCATTATTCACAAGTGTTCGGTTCGACACATGGCTTATGATTATGCGGTATGTTTGGTTTTTGCCATAATGCTCCGTATTAGACGGAATGTTACACTCTGTGGGGAGAATAATGATGCGAATGCTATGATTATGCAAAGATAACGACCCGGGATTCGGATCCCGATTGCTGCGAAGATCTCTGGCTGATTTGCTTGAAGTGGACATCCCAGCTGGGGATGAGATCATTGGTGGATCTGTCATGTGTGACTTTGCTTGGGGAAATAGGTCACTGATAGACCTATCTCATTAATGAGGGACCCAGCTGGGGTTTGTAGAAGCTTTCTTCACTCTGTCGTGATTCCTTCGCGTGTTGCTCTTCTGGGTAGAGGTCGACACTCTATGGGGAGATGGTTCCCGGGCTTTTGTACTTGGCTGAGGAGGAACAATGGATTGCAAATCAGCTGGGGAGAAAGCACTTCTGGTGCTAAGACTGAGTAGATATTGATTTTCCAGCTTGCTGGGGTGAAGCTTTCATGCCCTATGTTGTGCTTTGAATACCTGCAATCCTGAAAAGGCATAGAAACGCACAAGTAATCCCGAGGTATCCCTTACCGGGTTCCCTTGTAGGAGTTTAGACACTCCCGAGAGTAAGTATCTTTCCTGCAAGCATGTAGTTTCAAAAAAGAAACATCTGTATTTATGCAAATCAGTATCTTTAAAGACATCGGACATTTTCGCAAATGAAAATAAGACGTATGAGACGAAACATGACTGAAAATCTGATTTTATTAATTCATGCGCCCTGAATTGGCGAGATACAGTCAAAGAAACAAATCCCCTAGAATGAAGAGATTGTTACAAATTGAGAAATAAAAGTTTGTTGACAATGTTGATGACGCTTTAAGGAGCTTCCCCTTTGCTATGACTCGTATGACGTTTGACGTTCTTCTCGTCTTGCTTTCTGAAGGAGGCTGACTCTGAAAGAAGCTTGATCCTTTCGAAGCTTACCAAGTTGCAGGTGATACAGACGAATTCAGAATGTAGTTTTTCGCTTATTCCCTTATTTTGCGCGGATCGCCCTTTCGGGTTTTCAATCCACCGGGATACCCATTTTTGCCTGAGCTGTCCAATGCGGCTTTTCAACTCAGCGGGTGTACATTTTTTTGTTTATTTCCCTTATTTTTGCCCGAGTCTTTTATTCTGTTTTTGACTCGCCGGGATACCCTATTTTTGCCTGGACTGACATTCTGTTTTTATGTCCAGCGGGTCATTTTATGCGAAGTATTTTTTAACTGCATCTGAATTTACAGGGGATGGGAAGTCTTCACCATCCATAGTGCTGAGCATCAGTGCTCCACCAGAGAAAACTTTCTTTACTACGAATGACCCTTCATAGTTCGGAGTCCACTTGCCCCTGTGGTCTGTGTGAGGAAGGAGGAGTCTTTTCAGCACAAGACCTCCTACTTGGTATTCTCGGAGCCTGACTTTCTGATCGAAGGCTTTCTTCATTCTTTTCTGATACAACTGCCCATGACAGATTGTAGCCAATCTTTTCTCTTCAACCAGACTCAGTTGTTCGTATCGGGATCGGACCCATTCTGCTTCATTCAGTTTAACATCCATTAGTACCCGCAGGGAGGGTAATTCAACTTCAACAGGCAGGACTGCTTCCATACCATGCACAAGCTGATACGATGTTGTCCCAGTGGATGTTCGGATTGACGTGTGGTACCCATGCAAGGCAAACGGCAGCATTTCATGCCAGTCTTTGTAGGTGACTACCATCTTCTGCACGATCTTCTTGATATTCTTATTAGTTGCCTCAACAGCGCCATTCATCTTTGGCCTGTAAGGAGAAGAATTGTGGTGTTGGATCTTGAAGTCCCGACATAGCTCTGCCATCATTTTGTTGTTTAAGTTGGAACCATTATCAGTAATGATTCGCTCGGGAACTCCGTACCGACAGATGATGTCTCTCTTTAGAAATCGGGATACCACTTGCCTGGTAACATTTGCATAGGAAACTGCTTCAACCCACTTGGTAAAGTAGTCAATGGCTACCAGGATGAATCTGTGGCCATTTGAAGCATTCGGTTCAATCTTGCCAATCATATCAATGCCCCACATGGCAAAGGGCCAGGGTGAAGACATCACATTCAGAGGATTGGGAGGCACATGCACTTTATCCGCGTAAATCTGGCATTTATGGCATTTCCTGGCATAAGCACAACAATCGGCGTCCATTGTAATCCAGTAATAACCTGATCTTAGAAACTTCTTGTCCATGGCATGCCCTCCTGCATGGGTACCAAAGGATCCTTCGTGCACCTCGTGTATCAACAAGTCTGCTTCTATTCTATCAACGCATCTGAGGAGTACCATATCAAAGTTCCTCTTGTACAGGGAACCATCAGTGTTCAGAAAGAAACTGCCAGCAAGCCTTCTTAAAGTCTTCTTATTATTGGAAGATGCCCCAGGTGGGTATGTTTGATCCTCCAAGAAGCATTTAATGTCATGGAACCAAGGCTTATCATCTTTAGCAACATCTGCTGCAAATACATATGTTAGTCTATCAAGTATGGACACTGAAAACCGAGGTACAAAGTTGGCAGCTTGAACTTTGATCATTGACGAAATGGTAGCCAAAGCATCTGCAAACTGATTCTCGTCCCGAGAGATATACTCAAGCTTGACCGTTGTAAAGAAAGTCAATAACCTCCTTGTATAATCCTTGTAAGGTATCAGATGATCCTGGTGTGTGTACCATTTGCCGTTGGTTTGATTAACTACCAGAGCTGAATCTCCGAATACAGTCAAAGTTTTGATCCTGAGGTCAATGGCTTCCTCAAGACCCATAATACAAGCTTCATATTCAGCTTCGTTGTTAGTGCAGTTAAAGGTGAGTTTTGCCGAGAAAGGCATGTGAACTCCCTTAGGTGTAATGAGTACTGCACCAACACCACGACCATTCATGTTAACAGCCCCATCAAACATCATAGTCCATTCTTCCTCCGGGTCGGGCCCTTCAGTGTGAATAGGCTCTTCATGATCTTTTGCTTTTATGAACATGATGTCTTCATCAGGGAAGTCAAATCTCATAGGATGGTAATCATCAATAGGTTGCTCAGCAAGATAATCAGACAGTACACTGCCCTTGATGGCTTTCTGAGATGTGTACTGGATGTCATATTCTGTGAGGATCATTTGCCATCTTGCAACCCATCCGGTAAGTGCTGGCTTCTCAAAAATGTACTTGACTGGGTCCATCTTTGAGATCAATAAAGTAGTGTGGGTCAACATATACTGTCTCAGTCGGCGAGCAGCCCACGCTAAAGCACAGCAATTTTTCTCGAGCAGTGAATAACATTGTTCACAGTCGGTAAACTTTTTGCTCAGGTAGTATATTGCACACTCTTTTCGACCAGACTCGTCATGCTGGCCCAACACACACCCCATTGACTCTTCTAATACTGTCAAGTACATTATCAAAGGTCTTCCTTCCACTGGAGGCATAAGGATTGGAGGCTCTTGTAAGTATTCCTTAATCTTGTCAAAAGCCTTCTGGCAGTCTTCATTCCACCTGACCGTTTGTTCTTTTCTCAACAGTTTGAACAAAGGTTCACAGGTTGCAGTAAGGTGAGATATGAACCTTGAGATGTAGTTCAATCTACCTAGAAACCCTCGAACTTCTTTTTCTGTCTTCGGTGCAGGCATTTCTTGAATGGCTTTGACTTTATCAGGGTCAACTTCAATCCCTTTCTCGCTTACAATAAATCCCAGCAACTTACCGGATCGCACCCCGAATGTGCATTTGTTGGGGTTCAGCTTCAGTTGGTACTTCCTCAGACGCTTGAATAACTTCAACAGATTCACCAGGTGGTCTTCTTCTGTGAGGGACTTGGCAATCATGTCATCCACATAACATTCGATTTCTTTATGGATCATGTCGTGGAATAATGTTACCATAGCCCGTTGATATGTTGCACCCGCATTCTTCAGTCCGAATGGCATCACCTTTTAACAGAATGTGCCCCAGGGTGTGATAAAAATTGTCTTCTCCATGTCTTCAGGTGACATCTTGATCTGATTGTATCCTGAAAATCCGTCCATGAAGGAGAACACCGAGAACTGAGCCGTATTATCCACCAATACATCAATGTGAGGTAAAGGGAAATCATCTTTCGGGCTGGCTCTATTAAGATCCCGGTAGTCAACACACATTCTCACTTTGCCGTCTTTCTTAGGAACAGGTACAATATTAGCAACCCACGGTGGATAGCTAGTCACAGCAAGGAACCCGGCGTCCCACTGCTTCTGTACCTCTTCTTTTATCTTCATTGCCATATCTGGGCGAGTACGGCGCAACTTCTGTTTTACCGGCGGGCAGTCTTCTTTTAAAGGCAGCTTGTGCATGACAATATTGGTGTCCAACCCTGGCATATCCTGATAAGACCAAGCAAAGACATCCACATACTCCCGAAGCATATCAATCAGTTGTTCTTTCACTGAGTCTTGTAGGCAGGCCCCGATCTTAACCTCTTTCACATCTTCTTCCGTACCAAGATTAACCGTTTCAACCTCCTCCTGATGAGGAGTGATAACCTTCTCCTCTTGCCTTAACAACCTGGCTAGCTCTTCAGGAAGCTCATAATCTTCTTCAACCCCTTCATCAGCTTGATTGATTGGATTGTCAAAGTCATACAGAGTCATAGCAGTGTTGTTGTCGGTGCAGTCTGAAAGGCACTCTCTGCAAGGGTTTAGATTGTTTATTTTAGTGATTGATTTTAATCTTGTTTAGAAAAAGTGAAATGAAGTTTATCATTTTGGAAAACATTGCCATTTTATTTTTGTACAAAAAGAAAAATGAAAAACAGTGAGCGGAAAAGAAAAAGACTCATTTGCAAAAGATGTCCGATATTCATTGATTGATATGTTTGCACAAAATTACCAGATGGACCGATTACAAAATGAGTCTTGTCATCTTGGGCAAGATGCAAGACTTGATGCATGCTTAAAATATACAGGAAATAATAATTACTCTGCAGGAGTAACCCTTATAATTTCCTGGGAAGACCAGTTAAGGACTTGGCTCCCCGGAATCCTTGGACGTATCCAGCTCTCCAGGTTGCGGTCGCTTTCTTCCTTGTCTTCCAAGTTGTTCACTGCATCCGGGGTGGGCATTCCCCCCTAACAAAACTGGGCTTCTTGGCAGCCTCTGATTGATCTTGTTGAGTTGGTCTGTAACCCAACCCAAATTTTTCCTCCTTCTTCTCCATGGGCAGCAGTTTGCCCCAGCCTTGGGCAGTCCCCTCTTCAACAACCTTCCTGGCTTGCTGATAAGACGTTATGAAAGTTCCAAGTACAGCAGATGCTTCATTAATGTTCAGGGCTTCAAACCCCTGGCTCATGGTTTCATGGATCTCTCCATCCATCTCAATATACTTATACGTAGCCAGATGGCTAACAAAGATATCTTCTTCACCACAGATGGTGATGATCTGGCCTTCCCACTCGAATTTCAGCTTCTGGTGAAGGGTAGACGTAACAGCGCCAGCGACATGGATCCAAGGTCTACCCAACAAACAGCTGTAGGCCGGATGAATGTCCATCACATAGAAGGTAATTTTAAAAGTCTGCGGGCCAATCATCACAGGTAGGTCAATCTCCCCAAGCACTGACCTTTTAGAGCCATCAAATGCTCTCACCACCAAATTACTTGGACGCAATGCCAAGCCATCGTACTCCAGCTTCACCAAGGCTTTCTTTGGTAGAACATTGAGTGAAGACCCAGTGTCCACCAGTACATGTGATAGAACAGCACCCTTGCATTCTAGAGTGATGTGTAAAGCCTTGTTGTGGTTACGTCCCTCAGTTGTTAAGTCAGCATTGGTGAAGCCCAGTCCATGACTGGTGTTGACATTTTCCACCACAGTTTCTAGCTGATTAACAGTGATCTCCTCTGGCACATATGCTGCGTGCAGGACTTTCAATAATGCATTCCTGTGAGCTTCGGAACACATCAACAAGGATAATATGGAGATCTTTGAGGGAGTTTGGTGAAGCTGATCCACCACTTTGTAATCACTTCTCTTTATAATCCTCATAAACTCGTCTACATCTTGTTCAAAAGATGTCTTCTGAGTTTCTTTGACAGTTGGCTCTTCCACTACCACACTCTTTCCTTTTGCTTTGGCAGCAGCTTCTGCTTCGGCATTAGGTCTTTGTAGTTGTGAGGCAAAAAGGCGTCTGCTTCTGGTGAAGCCTCCGCCTCCCCCAACATTATCAATCTGTGGAGAAGAAGTTGAAGAGTCCAAAGTGATTTTCTCCCTATTGCAGTAGAGGTCAGAGCCATAATGCCAAGGTATGGCATTACTGCTTTCATATGGAACTGGTCCAGGCACCGTGATGGTAACTGGACTGACTGCTGCAGAGGAGGGTACTGAAATGGTGTGCGGATCGTAGTAGATGGTGACTAGTGACCTGGCAGGAAGTGCCACTGTTTGTTGTTGAAAGTTGTTGTTTGGAGGAACATATGCTGAATCATAGTAAATGGTGACTGCTGAGATATCTGTTGGCGTTGTAGAAGATTCTGCTGAATAAAGGGGTGCTGATGTTGTAGAAGAAATGGTTGTTGATATCTGATTTGTTGAAGTGATGGACATAGCCATTGTTGATGATATCGATGAATTTTTCGGAATGATTGTTGTTGCAGTTGTAGAAGAGTCAGGAATTGTTGTCAAAGGGATTGCTGGATTTGTAGGAGCCGTTATTGTGATCTGAAGTATACCGCTTTTGATAAGATCATCTATGCCGCTTCTCAAGTTATCACACCCGTTGACCGAAATGTTGCAATAACCACAACCGAGCTCACACCCGGGGAACATCTGGCATTCTAGAAGCTGAGCTTTAATTTCTACCAGAGGTGTCCGAATCTGTCCAACACTGGTTATCAAGAAAGATGGCTTGTCTTCCTCAATGGCATTGATCCTTGGTCCTCCATGATTGGGCATGGGATTCTTGTTGACATTTGGAGGGGGTGCAAAGTTGAGGGCTTTAGAATCCACTAGATCATGCACTTTCATTTGTAAAGCCCGGCATTTCTCTGTATTGTGGCCAGGTGCATTGGAGTGAAAAGCACATCTGGCGTTGACATCATAGTTTCTTGGAAGACTGGAGGGATCTGGTGGTGCCAATGTCCTTAGTTCAACCAAGTTGAGTTTCAGGAGTTGTGGCAATAAAGCGGCATAAGGCATAGGGATAGGGTCAATCACCCTATTTGCCTGTGACGGCCTTTGTTGAAAAGGTCTTTGTTGTTGATTGTTGTTGTTGTTGTTGTTGTAGGTTCTTTGTGGTGGATACTGAACTTGCTGCTGATAGTGGGTTGTTGTGGTTGTTGATATGTTGGTTGCTGAGGAATTAGAGCTGGAATAGTGACAGCTGCCACTGATCTGTGAAGGTACTGAGGCCTGCCCCTGTTGGCATGTATAGCATTAGTCTCACCGGTTCTTCTAGGTCCCACAAAAGGCTTCCTGGGATTACTTGACGAGCTTGCACCATTATCAGAAATTTTACCCATCTTCAGAAGGCTTTCAATTCTTTCTCCAGCTATGACTACGTCAGCGAAGCTGGTGGAAGAAAAGGCAGCTAGCCTTTCAATATATGTCCCTTGCAGAGTGTTCATAAACATGTCGGCCATTTCTCTTTCCGACATGGGTGGCTGGACAGCAGCAGCAAGCTGTCTCCACCTCTGGGCATATTCCCTGAAGCTTTCTCTGGAGGACTAAGACATTCCCATCAGAAGGGTTCTGTTAGGAGCCATGTCTAGATTGTATTGGTATTGTCTGATGAAAGCCTCATCTAGGTCCTTCCAACACCTGATAGTAGCCCTGGTCAAGTGAGAGTACCAATCCCTTGAAGCTCCAGTCAAGCTATCTTCAAAATAAAACATCCACAGTTTTTCATCCATGGTGTATGCCTTAAGTCTCCCCAGGAAGGATTATAAGTGAGTTCGCGGACAGGAAGTTCCATTGTACTTCTCGAAGCACGGGGGTTTAAACTTGTGGGGAATCCTTACCCCATCCACTAACCCCATATCCATGACATCAAAGCCTAGGGAATTTTGAGACTCCAGAGATCTCAACTTCTCAGCAATTTCATCAAGCCTTCTATCATAAACTTCATCCCCAGCTCCCATTACAGTGAATTGCTCCTCTTGGGGGTCTTCTTGTAAGATTCTGCCTGCAGTGGTATTCCCTTGCACATTAGTCGGGATGTTGACTTCCGGATGTATATGAGGCCCATATACTGGTGGGTTAACATGAGGCTGACCCCTCTCATTGTTACTTGTCCCTCCAGTTCCCAGATGGGGTTCTTCCGGGGTCTGTCTTTCTACCAATGCCCTCAATCTCTCTTGGCTTTGGGCCAAGCCACTCATTACTTCCATGAACTGGGTCATTTGGTTTCTCATCTCCAGCCTTTCATTAGCCATCTGAGTCCTGACCTCTGTCAGATCTTGCTGTACTTGGTCCATCTGGATACCAGGAAGATTGTTGCGAGTAGGATATCTGTGCGGACGGTTGAGAGGGAACACCCGACGGCGAGCAATAATTCCTGAATCACAACAGAGTTAGTAACAAACAAAACAGAAACCTGCAAAACAAAACAAAAGTTAGTATGCAATGCAGTATGCTTATTTATTTTCCAAGGTATCCGGCTTGGTGCTTGGCTTTGACCTTTCCAGACCCTGAGGAAGATGCTTTGATGTTGCTTGAGAAAAGAAACTCAAATGAACAAACTGGCCAATATATTACAAAAGGTGCATAGCACATAGTCTGTTTTTACAACACATGCCCTCTGAGGGGTCAAAATACATCATAAAAGGAAAAGTACATGAAATGGAAATAACAACAAGCAAAGAAGTCAAACATCTAATCCAAACTCATCCTTCTTAACCTCATTCAGAAGTGCTTCAGTTACAGGACCAGCCGGATGCTCTGTAATGTTTCTGATAAGAAGGTTCCTGGTGGCAATAGCAGTGGTCAGCTTCTTGTGCCTGTCTTGGTCTTTTGACCTTTTCACACCAGCCCTAAGTTTTAACTCTGAAATTTCCTTCTGGGCTGCTAGCAGAGCCTCCTGTTGTTTCTTTTCATTGGCCTCCAACTGCTCAATCCTGTCCTGAGTTCTCTTATCCTCTTGAGTACGAGCTTCAGTGATCCTGACCCCCCTAGCTTGACTTTCTTTCAGATAGAGATCAGTCCTAGCCTTCTGAAACTGGGCCTCTTTACAGGCATTCTTCAAAATTTGCTCTCCTGCTCTTGATTTCTTGATGTAGTCCTCTGCCTTCTCAATCCTGGCTAGATGCTCCACCTTAAGCTTTTCCAACCTCTCAATGTCTAGACGACCATCACTCCTCTCCCAGAGGGTCCTCTTCAGAGCTTGAGACAGATTCTCATTCCTCTCCTTCAGTTTCTCAAATTCTTCCAGGCTGACAGTGGCTGGAGGTGGTATTGTGGATGGTCCAGGTGCATCCTCAATAGTGAAAGGCATCCCAGAAATCTGAGCCCTAGCATGAGACCATTCATAATACTGAGCTGAAGCCACATTATTGCATCTTCCAAGAATGGCCATCCCTTTGGTATGGATGTTGTCCCAAGCCCAGGATGCTTGTCTGACAACAGCCAGATTAGGCTTTATCTCACAATAAAGGGTTTCAGCCAAGTCTTGCACTTTAGGAGGGTGAACCAAAGCATAGCCCAACTGTCTCTTAAACAGTAAAGCGTTGTAGTTGATGCAACCCTTCACTCCTATCAAAGGTACATTGGGAAACTGCCCACAGCTAGTAATTATGTCCCTGCCTTTGGTGCTCTGGGTGTACCACCTGATGTCATATGAGGTCAAAGCAATAAGTCTCTTAGCCCAATTCTTCTATTGGTGAGGATTCAGAAAGGCATCAGTCCTGGGCAAGTGTTTAAGCAACCAAGTATGAAACAGGGGAGCACAGCATCTCACCAACCTTCCTCTTTGCTTTTCATTCCTTTGGTGAACAGAATAGTAGAAATCCCCCAGCAAGGTGGGCACTGGGTTCCTCAGGAGGAAAAGATGAATAGCATTCTTGCTGATAAACTTGGGCTCATCTGCAAATAATATAACCCCATAAACACTGAGGGCTAACAATGCACAAACTGCCCTCCATTCTCCCAGAGAGGCCTTCAGGATGGCCTGAGAAGTCAAGAAATCCAAGTGTAGACCAGAGATTCCAGCCTTTGTTGTCATGTTCTGCTCAATCAAAGTAGGCTCTAGGCACAGTGCTTTTGCCACTTCTTCATTGCTGGGAAAAGTCATTTCAGGGTTGAAGGGGACACCACCCCTGACAGGTACTCCAATCAATGATGAGAACTCCTCCAACAGAGGTCCTAGCTAAAAGTTCTGGAAAGTGAAACATCTCAGAGGAGGGTCATAAAACTACAGGCAAGTGTGAATCAAACTCCTCTGAGAAGGGTCCAAGTCCATAACCATATCAAGGATGCCTCCATAATGCTCTCTGAATAGTGGGATATGGTCTGGAGTGATAAGTGCCTGGACCTGTCTGATGCTAGTCAGCACAGGTTCAAAGAAATGATATGAGATGTTGCTCTTCTTGGGTGCCATGACTGTTGATGAAGAGCTGAAACAAATGCTAATGAAGAGCTGAAGACAGGTGTTGATGAAGATCAAAAATCAATACTGGAGATGAGCCACTGATAGGCTGAGGCTGGTGATGAAGGTAACTGAAGCAGATGCCTAATGAAGATAGCTGAAGTAGATACTGATGAACAGGGGTCTATGCAGATGAAGGGGTCAAAACCAAGCCAAATATGATGTGGATACCCTGAAAAACAAATAAACAAATGTTAAATGATGCAATGATGATGTATGCAAATGATATGCAAGGGTTTGTGATCAAGCTGGATCTGATTACTGCCTTGATATAAGTCCATGTATGTCTAAGAAATCCAGATGGAGGTTCAGAAGTCCAGTAACCTAGGTGGGGGACTCAAATAAAGAGTCACATGTCCAGGGTTCAAATCACAAGAACTGTCCCAAAATGGAGTACTCTTAATCAAAACAAAGTATCAGGGTATGCTGTGGTCAAGGGTACCTGCAAACCTGTAAACAGCCCAACCCCCTCACAGGTGGTGTTCTAAAACAAGGATCCTCAGACTTGGATCAGTTATGAGAAGTGTAAACACTTCTAACCCGGAGGTATAGTGTTTACAATAACCATAAAAGATCCTCCTCTAATTCACCTCAGTTTCTGAAGGTCATAATAAAGGTCATCCAAACTTAGCAGGCTTCCCAGATAGCCCTAGCACTACAGGAAATCTGTAGCACAAAGTTCTCAAGAAGAAACCCACATCTGAACCGTGTTTCATATTCCCGCACCATACCGAAATGGAATGGGAAAGAACATGAACCACTCTAGCCTAGGTGTCACTCAGGTCCCAGGTATAGGACCTAAAACTCTCAATAGAACCCCACCCACCAAAGCAAAACCAGATCCAGCCAGATGACAATATGACAGTATGATATATAAAGCTGTAAAGAAAGCAATAAATGACTGTACATAAAGCAGTAAATAAAGCAAATATACAAACACAAATAGCACATAACACCCCAGTAAACACAAATCAAGCAAGCGCTAGGAGGAACCCACAAAAAGAACCAGAAGCCCTGGTTACAGTATAAGGTCTTCCCCAGCAGAGTCGCCAAGCTGTCGCTCCCACCAAAATGACACCCAGGGGTCATAAGGGGTACATACGCGAACGGTCGGCGAAGGGGGGAATGAGAACACACAGGAGTGAACTCAAAGGAAAGAAAGAGTCGCCAGCTAGGCATTTTTATCCCGTAGGAAAGGTAATGCTGCATAGACCTAGAAAGATATGGATAAGACGGTTGCGAACCAGAGAGACTGAGAAAGGGGGTTGGTTACAACCTGGGAAGGTATTAGCACCCAGATTGTCCGCCGTACTCGACGGGATTCACGCTTAAAAGATTTGTGTTTTAAAGGGGTAGTGTCAGTGCAATTGGTGCATCAAAGCTGGAAAGAATGCAAGTGTCAGTGTAAAAGAAGTGTGAAGTGTAATATGTACAGTGTCAGTGTAAGAACAGGAGTGAAATGCTCATGACTATGAGGCTTAAAGAATAGTGCTGGAAAGAGGGGGAATATACAGAGACTTTTGTTCGATAACTGTTAAGTTATGCCTACGTATCCTCTCGTGCAATGAGGAAGTCAGAACACCGTAGTTCGACCCAAAGAGACTGAAAGATAAATTGACTTGATGAACTGCTTGCTTGTTAATGCTCAAGTGTATGATCTGTCTGGCTCAGGTGCTAACTGTCTTGCATTGGACGGAAGAAGCCAGTTCTCGTTTGTGAATGAGTGTGATGAGAAAAGAATCCCGGAGGAGACCATTATTGTTTGTTTTTGTATTTTCAGTCTTTTATTGCTTTTTGGAGATTTGTCATAAGTTAATGAGCCTAAGCCTAAACCAATGGATTAGTAAACTCATCACATCTTCCCTCTGATTAGGGGTAATGAGAATACCTTAAGTGTGAAGTCAGCATCTCACACTTAATCACCCTGATGCAGGATTAAGATCATTAACCTACTTGTGATTATTAAGATGTTTTTTGTTGTTTTTGTTTAGTGTTAATTAATGAGCTTAAGCCATAATCAGGGATTAAACAGACTCATTACACCATCCTAATAGAAGGATAATAGATGAGAATGTTTAAGCTGAGGAAAGCTCCTCAACTTAATCCATGATTAGGGATTAACCTCATGACAAAACAAAGCCTTTATTAGATGGATTTTAGTTAATGATAAGATGAAGAAATGAATTTTATGGTTTGTAAGGACAACTTGAGGGGGACTTGTCCATTAACACTAGGGTTAGTCCTTCTTAACCACTTAAGGAAGAATTAGAACCCTAATGCAAGGCCCAAGTTACAAGCTTGATGTCTTGATGATTATTAAGTGAGTTGATTAAAGGATTTAAACACATTAAGGGTTTAACACTTAGGATTAAAGTTATACACTCCATCCTAATAGAAGGATGCAGGCATAAGCTTAATCACAAAGCCTTAAAGCCTTTAGGGTTTAGTCCCTGATTATGAGATGAGAAGAGAAGACTCAAAGAGACACAAAGGTAAAAGCTAAGTGGGGGACTAATCAAAACCTAATTATTGTCATGTTTGGTTGTTCCTAGGGTTTGTGAGGTTTGCAAGAAGATCTTCAAGGAACCACCAAGGAGAGAAGCAGATGAAAGGAGCAAAGAGAAGCAAAACAACTTGCTTCACTTAAGAAGTCAAATTGCTTGAAGAAAGAAAGTAAGAGATGAACATGAATGAGCAAGATCAATCCAAAGCACAAGAAAAAATGCAGAAATGATGCATAAGAGAGATGAAAAGAGATTGTGAGAAGTGAAGGCAAATCCACTTCTCAAAACAACTTACCACCTGAAAAGTTAGCAAAAGAAATGAAATGCAATGCAAATAAGGTGAAATGTGATGATGCAAACCAAAACCAGAAGCATGAGTATGATTTTAATGATGCTAAGAGATGATGCAAACATGAGGCAAGGCATTAGAATGATCATGCAAACATATGGATGTAAGAGAAGCATGCTTTGAACCATGGATGTTCATGAAAAGTTATGGAATGCAAATGACATACAACATGGCAAATGTGAGATGCAATGATCAAACATGATTCTAATATGTCCTAAGATGTAATATGAATCAAATGAATGCACAAAATGTCATGGCAAGTCATGGTATGCAAGCAAATGGAAGATGGATGCAAAGGAAGGCAGGAATTAGGGTTATATGCAACATACAAAGAAAAAATCCAAAACCAGAAGCAAATGACATGATAAAAATTTGAAAATACAATCAAAGGAACCCTAAACCTATACAAACTCACTGCCCAAAGGAGGGGATCCAACTCTTAACCTAGTGAGAGTTATGAATTTCCTAAGATTGTTAGGGTTTTAAGGTACCTTGTCAAGAAAATTGCAAAACAAATTGAAAATGCAAGATCAATTCATGCCAATTTAATCCTATAAACTACATGTTATGCAAGATGCAATGCAAAAAGAATCATTGTCCAACTCTTAATGGTTAGGCAGAAATGAATTTTTGAAGTTTGAAGCAAAATAATGCCTAAAAATGGGATTAATTCCAAAGAAAATTATCAAAAGGCATCAAGATCAAAAAAGAAATTTGGTTTGAGAGTTGGACAATGTTCCTAAATGTTTTTAAATGTTACATGATTTTTTTTGTGATTTTTAAATACCTAAAAGTATTTTTAATTAATTAATTCTCATTAATTAATTAAAAATAAACTTTTAAATGATTTAAAAATAATTTTTGATGCAAAAAATAAAAATAAAAATATTTTTGTGTTCTGAAAATTAATTAAAACTTGGATAAAAAATTTCAGAATTCTTAAACCTTTTTTGCTATTTTTAATTAAATGTACAAATTAAATGAGAAAAATGTGAAATAAAATTAATTAAATGAGAAGTATGTGTAGTGGACGGATCAGATGCAATCTGGGCTGGGGAGGTATGACTTGGCGCGCAATCCTACGGCCCAAGTTCAAACCTGGTTAAACCTGGTTTTACAATTAATTAATTTGTATTAATTAAGTTAATTATGGATTAGGGCAAAATGGAAAGATCCTGGCCATCAAAACGCGCGCGGGTCAAAGGAAGTCAGCCCATCCTACGCTCCATATTCAAACCACAATTAATGCCATAATTAGGGTTAATGATATTCAGGTGGCCGGAGAAGACTTCCGGTCGTCTTCTCCGGCGAACCCAAAACCCTAGATTTCGCTACAGGCTACCCCAAGTCAAATTGAACACAGGGAAATGATCCTCTACCCAAACCCCATTCAAATCACCCCTCAAACATCATTTCTAACCCAAGAACAGAGGGAATCGAAGCAAACAAATTTTACGGGTGAAATTTCAGAGAGCCATGAAATGGTCATTTCTCCACCATTTTCAAATTTAAACACATCATGATGATCAGGATAACATGTAGAATCAGTTTATAACAAGTAAATGAAGTTCTGGAAAATTTGTTCTTGATTGATACCTGAACTGAAGTTCTTCAAACTGGAGCTTTCTGAGCCTTTCTCTTATGCAAACTGACTCCTCTGGTCCCCCTGAGCTCAATGGAATGCTTCAAAACTTTTGTTGATGGCTGATTTGTGAAGATGGGTTCTGGTGTAGCAGATTTTACAGTTGTGTTCTAGGGGGTTTCAGGCTGTTTTAATGGTGGGTTTTTGTTCCATGGAGGATTTGTGGTTCATTGGTGAAGAGAAAATGAATGTTTGATGGATGTGGAAGGAGATTCGAAGAGAGGAAAGATTTGACAGTTTTTGGAGTGTGCTGCAATGTGTGTGTTCCAGGCTTGTGTATGTTGTGTTTTATGATCCATAAACCATTCCTAGACTATTGGAAAGAGTCGGGGGAAATGACATGTACTGTGGGAATGGCATGGGGCAATTAGCCAAAAAGTCAATGGTTGGTGTACCTCAAGTATGGGCTGGGTCAGAGGCAATCTAGAGGCTTGTCCTGCCTCAGCTTGAGTCAAGGATGACCCTTGGATGGTTCATGAGAGGCTGCTGCATTTGGATCATGAGTTGAGAGAGTTTTTGCAACTTGCCCACTTGTGACATTTCATGACTTTTGGCTATGTGAATGTGAGAAACCTTGCTGAATTTCTGACGTGGGATGCCTCATTAGGTCATGACAATGTATTAAAACCAGCTAGAGATCATACAATTCCTTTGAGAATGATTTTGCCAAAAATCCCTCTTTACACTTTCATGAAGAATGGTTTATGGTTATGTGAAAATCAAGGCAAATAAGTGAGAAATCCCTTGGGCCAATTCTGATTTTAGGTCATGCATTGCATTGGTATGATGATTAGAGGTCATATTGAAGTCACATAAAGGCTTGCCATGAGAAATTGCAAGTTTTCCATTTTGTGCAAAAGTGAAATTTCAATGATTTTGTCCAACTTTACAAGGCCATAACTTTTGATCCAAAATGAATTAGGTCAAGTTCTTGTACTTTTTAAAAAGGGAATGATCCATTCTACAACTTTCATGACCAAAGTTTTCCCATTTGAAGCATTTTTGAATCAAAAAGCAAGGGTTGAAAAAGTTTCCCAAAATGGCAATTTTCCATTACAAGTCATTTTCCCAAAAAGTCAACTTTGCAAATGGCTTGGGATTCTTCAATTTTGTGAACTTCCAACATATTCTATGATCAAATAAAGACCATACACAATCAAAATGATGATGAACACCCTTTGGTTGGGTCATTGGGGGCCTCAGATGCCCTGATTTTGCACTGACTTGCTCAAAAAGTCAACTCTTGATCAGATGCCTTCCCCATGGAATTTCTTCATGAAAATTGATATGCATGCTCCTTATAACATGTAGAGACCAATAGAAATAATAATGACCAAAAAATTTGGAGTTATGGCCTCTGAAACCAAAACCCTAATTCTAGGTCATCTGTGCAGTTAAACCTGGCTCTGCTTCCATGCCATTCTCAGTTCTTGTGATTCCTTGACTTTCTTGACTTTGTGGGGATATAATATGATGCTTGAACATACATGGACCCCTTTGAAGTGATTGATGACCTTTGGAGTGGCTCAACTGGCTCAGGGATGGCTCAGATTACAAACCCTAGATGCAGATGACTTAGAAGCAATGCAGTGTACTAAAAATGTGGTATGAGATGCTATGATTGAGTTTATGCATATGAAATGATCACAAGCCATGGTGAAATGAGTGAGGGCAAATTTGGGGTGTTTACAACTAGATCTGGGTTAGGATCTTTCACACATAAGAGCACCCAACAAGTAAAGTAAAGCAAATAAAGCAAACAAATTTAAAGTGATCTAATTCCTAAGGGTACCCCTCTTTTATTAAATCCCCAGCAGAGTCGCCAGTTCTGTAACACGGTGGGAGAACTGACTTTAGTTATGTGTTGCGGATAGCAAGAGTCGCCACCGACTTTTATTTTATCCAAAAGGAAAGGGCATAAAAGAACAAGAAAGACCTTAAAAAGATTTTGGGTTCGGGGGGTAGGTTATACAAAGGGAAGGTGTTAGCACCCTTTATATCCATGGTTATCCATGGGCTCTTAGTTACTTAGCTCACTTTAAATTGTTTTGAGAAAGTGTAGTGTGTGATTGAAAATTTTCTAAGTACTTTATAATGATCCTTGTATGGATGTATATAAAGACTTTGTTTTGAAAATTTGTTTGAAATGTGAAATGTAATGAAGTATTTTTGAAGAAAAGTGAGCAAGTACTTAAGAGGAACCTACCCTAAATTAAATCTTTACTGTTCTTAAATGTTCTTTCAATGGTAAGACTATCCCTATTATTAAGGAATAGGTAGTCATTACCTTGGATGTGATAAGGGACATGTATAGGGATATCTGAATTTAGGCAACTGCAAGGTGTCTTTAGCAATTCGTAGGGACTTATCATCTTTTATCCGAAGGGACGAGATCATTTATCGTAGGCAACCTCGAAGGGACTTGATCTTATAATTTGAAGGGACTTGATGATATTTTATGAAGGGACTTTGCTTAAGACACCTTACTTGACCTTAAAAATAGGCAACATGAGAGGTAACCTTAGAAAGTGTAGGATGGCGATCAAAGATCGACTTACGTGTTTGACTGTTCATGTTCAAGTATTTATCTTATTTAATTAATTTTCTAAATTAATTTTAATCACAAACATGTTATGCACACCCTATAGTTACTAACCACACAGTTAATATATTTACAATAAAAATAAAGCAAAAATATGAACCTAAACTATTACAAAGCTTTGGGATAGTTACAATATAATCGAGAAATATAAACAATGATAAATAATAATAAATAAATAAGCAATAATTTAAATGGTTAGTAATAATGAAATAATAATAATAATAATAAAAGGTTTAGCAAAATTATAAAGAAAAATAACAATCTAAGAGAAAATATTATTTTTTAAGTTAAATAAATGATTTAGAAAATTTTTAGAAGAAAATTATAACAATTATAATAATAAACAAATAATAATTACTTATAATAAAAAATGATTAATTATTTAATTAAGTTAAATATTAAAGTTAATAAAAATTAGGGTTAATAAAATTAGGGTTTAGGGAAAAAATTAAGGTTTATGAAAAAAATTAAGGTTTATAATAAAAATGTAAGTTTTAAAAATAAAATAAAAAAAGGATTATGTTTTATCTTTTAGAAATTAGTTTAATAATAAGAAGAAGAAAATTCAAAGAAAATACATAATTTGATGAAAAATGGAAAAATAAAGTTAGAGATACCCAAAATATTGGGGGTTTGCCCTTTTTGCTTCATTGAGTTCTTTGCCACTGGGACACCCATGTTTCTTCATCAAAATGCTCCAAACCTCAGTTCCTTGCCACTAGGTTGTGGGTCTTCATATGAATAAGTGTAACAAATACCTATTATATAATAAAAATGAAAAAAAAAACATGTTAGTAAAACAAAATTTTCCAAGGTTGAGTTTTACAAAAGAAAATATATAAACAGTTTATATTAAAATAGCCTAATAATTAAATAAATCTAAGAAAAATGAATTATGAGAATTAATTAAATTAAAAAACATTTAAATGTTGATTAAGGTTTTTATAAAAAAAAGTTTGAGGTTTTAATAAACCTAAATATAAAAGTAATAATACTAATAAAAAAATGCTAACCTAAATTTAATAAAAAAAAGATTTGTTAAAAAAACTTAATTAAAAATAATAGGTTAACCATGTTTAAAAGATAAATTAAGGAAAAGAAAGAAAATGATGAAGTTTGCCAAAATGTTATGTCCAGGGTTTGAACCCAAGCCCTTAGTCATGGTTAAAAGGATAAATCAATTAGAAAATGTATTAATTAGAGAAATTAAAGGAAAATATGAAAGAAAAGCAGGTTTTTGCCCAAAATGTTGTGAGTGGGAATTGAACTCACGCCCCTGACCTTCCAGTTTCCAACCTTAGCCACTAGGCTATACGCAGTCCTCATGAATAAACCTCTTGACCTCTGAAATTTCCTGCGAAATTTGTAAAAACCCCAAATTTGAGCTTGAAACCCTAACTATGGTAGGATTCGGTTTTGGTTATGAAGCTTCGAATAATTAACCCAGAAAGCTTCTATAACATGAGACAAACAACGTTAGATAAACAAAATTGATTAAAATATCAATAATAAATGAAATTAAAAAAAACTAAAGAAAGCTTCAAAATTTCAATTCAGTTCATGCATTTTTGTATGAACTTGATAATGATGATGATGTGGATAGCTTTTTTTTTGAATTTCTTGAAATTTGGTTCTTGCTTTTGGAGGCTAATATTTTTTTCTTTGTGTTTGTATGAGTTGTATATATATGTAGTAGAACAAAATTAGGTTAAAAAAACACACATCATATTTTGGACTTTTGGATAGTTAGAGATTGAAAAATATATGCCTTTAAAATATTGAAAATTTGGATATATCCTTGCTATTTTTGTATGATCTGAATTTGTATAATCTCAATCACTTCTAAATAGCCTTTAAGACTTTCTAGAACCAAAATCAAATCAAATATTCTTATTTTTATATTTTATTTAGATTTAAAATGATTTTTAATGTAAAAAATCATAATAAATAAAATAAAATGAATAAAAATTTGAATAAATAATTTTTAATTCGTGCATGATGTCATGGAAGTGTTTGGATCATAAAAAAGCAAGCCCATTTGGTGAATTTTGGTTTTAAGACCCCATTTGCTTCATAAACCTCTCAAAAATTCCCCAACTTTGCAAGAGCACAAATCCCTCAATTTTAATGCTATGAAGGTGTTCTTTGACATTTTGGAAAGCTTGAAGAGTCCTATAACCAACATCTTTGTTCTCATGTCCATATCTTTTACCATTCTCAAGTTATGCTCTTTGGAAGTTGTTGACTTTTTGTTGACTTTTAAAAGGACCTATAATGTCTTAGCTCATACCTTCCAAATGAAGCATTTTTGGGCTTGGCTTGTGAGACACAAAGTTGTAGAGAATTCAATTTCCTTCAAAATGATCTTTGGGTGGAAAATTCTTGATGAAGCATGTGAAAGTTATGGCTGGTCAAAGTTCAGTTGACTTTTCCTGTGAAAACCCTAATTTAGAAACTCCTGATTCTTGATGATCTGAAATCTCCTCGATGAATCATGATCAACCCTTGATCAAATGATGAATTTTACTTCATATAATTGATGTTGGCAAAAAAATCACGAAGTTTGACTTTGGTTTGACCCCAGTTGACCTCAGTTTGACTTTTTGACTGCCTTGACTGATTTTAGCCTATCTGATCATCTGACTGAGCAAATCTTTTGGGAAAGTCTTGAAACTTGACATGGGGATTATTGAACTCATATAGGATGCTATGAAGCTCACTTGAAGCCTTGGAAGTCAATTTAGCCTGATGAAAGTCAAAACCCTAGCTTAGGATGTATTGCTTAGGAGGATGCATTGTCTGAGGGAATTGTCAAACTTTCTAACTAATTGTGAACCCTGTGAACCTTGTGAACCTCATGAGATGTCTTGTGAACTTTGTGATCCTTGTGAACCTCTTGGGACACAATGTATTGTCTTGTGGAGGGAAAATTTTGGGGTGCAACAACTGCCCCTGTTCAATTTTCTGAAACCTGAGGGGTTAGATTGGTATATGTGCCAGTCGTGACCTAGAAGGTTGAAGGGGATTGAACATAAAAGCCCAAATATTTGCACTCGCCGGTGCGTAAAGTAACACTGATGATTAATTGTATATGCTTGAGTGGGCTTGAAGATGCCACTAGGAAGAACTGGAGATGGGCTTATAGATGCCATGGAAGAGCTGGAGATGGGCTTAGAGATGCCATCTAAAATATCAGAATGTGATGATGTTTTTATGTTGATACTGGATATCAGTACTAGGTCTTCGTATAGGCCGTCTCTAAATCGTTTATGCAACATGGTTTGAATTGTTGAATGGACCAGTAGAAATAAACCTTCGTGACGATTATCTCTTCTGGAAGTATCTTGGATTAGGGAATGGATCTTTGTATAGACCATTTGCCTACTCTCCAAGGTCAAAAGAACGTCAGGATTAGTTTTTCTGAAGAATATCTTGAACCAGGGAATGGATCTTTGTACAGACCGTTTTCCTGCTATTCAAGGGCCAATAGATTAAATCTTCTGAAAATATCTTGAACCAGGGAATGGATCTTTGTATAGACCGTTTTCCTGCTATTCAAGACCAAATAGATGAAATCTTATAGAAGTATCCTGGATTAGGGAATGGATCTTTGTACAGATCGTTTGCCTACTCTCCGAGGACAAAAAAGTGTCAGGATCAAGTCTCCTGAAAATATTCTGGATTAGGGAATGGATCTTTGTACATACCATTTGCCTACTCTCCGAGGACAAAAGAGTGTCAGGATTAAATCTCCTGAAAATATCTTGGACTAGGGAATGGATCTTTGTACAGACCGTTTGTCTACTCTCCGAGGAAATAGATTAAATCTTCTGAAAATATCTTGAACCAGGGAATGGATCTTTGTACAAACCGTTTGCCTGCTATTCAAGACCAGATAGATGAAATCTTCTAGAAATATCCTGGATTAAGGAATGGATCTTCTTACAGACCGTTTGCCTACTCTCCGAGGACAAAAAAGTGTCAGGATCAAGTCTCCTGAAAATATCTTGGATTAGGGAATGGATCTTTGTACAGACTGTTTGCCTACTCTCCGAGGAAATAGATTAAATCTTCTGAAAATATCTTGAACCAGGGAATGGATCTTTGTACATACCGTTTGCCTGCTATTCAAGACCAGATAGATGAAATCTTCTAGAAATATCCTGGATTAAGGAATGGATCTTCTTACAGACCGTTTGCCTACTCTCTGAGGACATCTTGAGTAATGTATGGATCATTTCTGACCTGTTGTGAATTGTTGATGCTATTTTATCTGCATATAATTATCCTGCAAGGAGAATGTTAGTTTATGCAATATGTATGCATGCATAGTATGATGCACCTAAGTAAATTTATTATGCATTTATGGATATGTTATGGTATGATGTAAATGATGTATGTATGAATCATGCAGCCTGAAGCGTCTGGATATCTTTGTATAACAACTGCTGGCTAGGGAAAATAAATCCCGATTCGTTGCTGAAGAATATGAGAAACCCGTTCCCGTCTTATTTGATAGTATAGTATTTATAACTTCCCGTCTTCGTTCGTCGTACTTCTATTGAAGGAATAAGTTCCTGGACATAAATTCAAGGGGAGATGTAACTCAGAGTATCTATCAAGATAGATGTGCCCTTGCTGGGGATTTGTAGTTGTCTTGTGGGGATGAACCGGTGAAGCTTCGTTGAACTACTACCCTCGTTCGTCCTTAGTAAATACTATTACTGCATTTTCATGCATTTCTGGTAAGCATCAATCATATTCAAAGCATATATACATTCAAATATAACCAACAAACGTTTTTTGCTTTAGTAAAAGAGGGAAAGTAATCCTGAATAAAGAGGGAAAAGTAAAGCTGAACTCGAAAACAGAATCGTTTCAACTTTGAGAGTGTATAAACAATTGGATTTAGAGCTCCTGAGATTCTTAACTTTCCTGAATACCTTCCCAGAAATCCTCATAGCTGGATCTGAAGACATGATACTGACACCATCTGATACTACTGGTGTAGACAATTAATTTCCACAATGGCTTCTGCTGAGAATCCAATATCAAGGTAATACAATGAGAGGAACGTGTCTTCAAATTGTGACGGACCATATACGCTTTGGGTATTAGATTTGAAAAGAGATCATTGCCCCTTGGTTAGGGATGAATTGTCCCATAATGGAAGTATCTGAATGTAGTTACCTCAAGAGAAATAAGCAGAATGCCCCACAATAATATGCCCCTGACATCATGAACTTTATAATGTTACACTTGGTAATTTAGATAGATGAGGAGATCTGCTCCTGGCTACTTAAACATAGTTGAATCTTGTCCTGATTGCCCCAAATGAGTTAGGCAGTATCATGGCCTGCCCCCTTGATTGGGAGATAATGACTATGCCCATTTGTATACATGGGCTTTGATCCAGGAAGCAACTTTGTTTATCAGAAGGACTTTGGTTTATTGAACATTCATCCTGCAAGTTTCTCTGTTTATCAAACATTCAGGTATATGTAAATAAATATATTAAAAAATGCAATGCTTATGTCTGTCTTGAAGTTTTGAAAAAGAGTTATTTTAGAAAAACAATTTTTGTGAAAACTGTGATATTAACTCAAGTTTTATAATAAGCCCTAAAGGAGTCAGGATACCTTTTTGTAGCAGTACGCTTTCGAACTAACCATGCTTCAGTTAGGACTTTTAAAGGGTTGTAACGTGGCCTGGTTCACGGTTTAAGAAACAAAGGATAAAGGCTCAAATTTTATTTGTACCCAACCCAATCTCCATGATGTTCTTCAGTCCTATACTCAGTTAACTTATGCATTGAGGCTCAAAGGAGTTTGGAATTGTAACACTGACATTTATGATGGTTCAGAAACCAAAAATTTATTTGAACATTCAATCATCTTTCTTTGTTGAGGATTCATAGTGACGTCTTTTTTCTTTTGACTTTGTTATACCTTCTTTTTGCCTGAACTGTTTATTTCAAGGTTACAGTCAGCGGGATGTCTTAATTTTTTATTAAGTCTCCTTCATAGGTTTTGACTTAGTGAGTTTTTTTTGCTAGATATTGACTGTCAGGTTTAATGATTACAGAGAACCATCATTAGTTGTGTACAACACAGATAATTGGCATATTTGAGTTAACCGAGTAACTACCCTACCCCAGGTTATGAATAAAGGTTTTAATTTGTGCGAGAATAAAAACTCCTACTTCATAGGCTCAAAAGGGTTGACTAGGGATTAACTTCCTTATATCTCCACTGTTTAGGAATTGAAACAATGCCATTACATCGTCAGCATATTCTGTTCAAAAGCATACTGCCTAATATTATGGTATTGTTTTCGTCATCCTCCCTCTATAGGCTTATAGCTTTATCAGGAGTTAAATATCACAAAATAGAAATATGAAGCATAGTTCAAAATATAGTGAAACAAATGGATTAATTCAAGATAAACATATGCAATGCATTAATGAAAACAAAAGTTTAACATAATAGTAAGTGTTTAAACAAACAAAAGAAATTACAAATGAAAATTCAAATGTTCTCAAATCCTCTTCCTCTAAACCCGTCACTCCAGTTATCTGGAAACTTTGATGCTTAATGGACGATAGAAGAACTCAACCTGGCCTTCTGGAGTAACCTCGAGTATTCCTTCGTCGATTAGGTCTTGAATCTTATTCTTCAATGCCCAACAGTTATTAGTGTCATGTCCAGGACAGTCGGAGTGATACATACACCTTGCCTTGGGATTATAGCAAGGAGAAGAGGTGTTAGGATTTTTAGGAGAATTTTCCAAGGAAATTAACTTCATCTCCAACAGGCATTGCAAAACTTGTGACATTGGTGTGCTGAACCGGATGAACTGTCTTCTACATTCCTTATATAGAAGTGGATTAACCTTACAAGGCCTTCTTTCTTCCATTGAAGGATGGTTGTAAACACCCCAAATTCGCCCTCACCCATTCACACCATGGTTTGTGATCATTTTCATATGCATAATTTCAATCATGCCATCTCATATTACATTTTTTATTCACTGCATAGGTTCTAAGTCATCTGCATCTAGGGTTTGTGATCTGAGCAATCCAAGAGCTTCTTGAGCCACTCCAAAGGCCACCAATCACTTCAAAAAGGTCTATATGTGTTCAAGCATCATATTACATCTTCTCAAAGTCAAAGAATGCCAAAGAATCACAAGAACTGAGAATGTTGTGGATGCAGAGCCAGGTTTAACTGCACAGATGACCTAAAATTAGGGTTTTGGTTTCAGAGGCCATAACTCCAAAATTTTTGGTCATTCTTGTTTCTATTGGTCTATATATGGTATAGGGAGTGTGCATATCAATTTTCATGAAGAAATTCCATGGGGAAGTCATCTGATCAAGAGTTGACTTTTCAAGCAAGTCAGTGCAAAATCAGGGCATCTGAGGCCCCCAATGACCCAACCAAGGGGTGATCTTCATCATTTTGAGTGTATATGATCTTTATTTGATCATGGAAGAAGGTTGAAGTTCACAAAATTCAAGAATTACAAGTTTTTGCAAAGTTGACTTTTTAGGGCATGGTTGACTTTTAATGAAATGTCATTTTATGCAACTTTTTCAACCCTTACTTTTTGATCCAAAAATGCTTCAAATGGAAAAACTTTGGTCATGAAAGTTGTAGGTTAGATCTTTCCCTTTTCAAAAAGTACAAGAACATGACCTAATTCATTTTGGATCAAAAGTTATGGTGTGTCAAAGTTGGCAAAAATCATTAATTTTCAAGATGTGCACCAAATGAGAAACTTGCAAGAACTTTGTGCCAAGGCATTTGTAACCTCTAATTCATGTCTAACCATCACACAAACATCACATGTGACTTAAAGATCAGATTTGAACCAAAAGATCACATGTTTCATGGTTTGTATAGCAAGAAAGTTTCATATGAACCAAAGGTGATCAACTTGCAAAAACCATCATCACACCTCATCCACTTGTTGCCTACAATGTTGAACCATTCTAGCCTCTCTCTCACACCATGCTGCGCCAGCCCACACACTTGTACCTGCCTAGAACCCAGCCCATGCCCTCCTTACACCAAAGTTGACATTTTGCAAAAGTTAACTTACCTATCACAGCAGGCCAAGTCACATCATCTGACCAATGGGATTATTTTATGAAAACAAAATGCTGGCCATTTCACATAACAAGCCAGGCTGAAACACACAAGAACATCACATTCACAAAATCACTCCCTCAAGCAAAACCTTTCGAATCTGACTCCACAACTCACAAACACAAAAACCAACTCAACTGATCAACTCACCTCGCTTCACTGAGCCAAAACCAGCAAGACATAGGCCTGAACCAAGCAAGAACTGAGCTTCACCATTTTTCATTCTCAAAGCCAGAACTTTCGAATCTCATTCTCCAGCCATCAAACACCCCATTTCTCTTCACCACCAAGTCAAACACACTCAAAGGAGCAAGAATCCACCATTGGAACAGCTTGAAACTTCACAAATCCTGACTGTGAAACCTGCTACACCAGAACACTTCTCTTCAAACCAGCCATCCACAAAAACTTTGAAGCTTCTCATTGAGTTCAAGGGAGTCAAAGAAGTTCATTTGCACACAAAGGAGGCTCTGAAAGCTCAGTATTGAAGCTTTCCAGCTCAGGTATGACCATGGATTCTTTTTCTCAAAACTTGCATTTTAAGTTATAAATGGATTGCTTGTGTCTTGCTGGTCATGGGGATGTTCTTAGAATCGAAAATGAGTAAGAAATGAGTTTGTATTGAGGCTCTGAAATTTCACCCGTGAAATTTGTTTCTTTCGATTTGCTTGATTCTTGATGTTTAAATAATGTTTGAAGGTGGATTTGTATCCTAGGATGTTAGAGGATCACTTGGCTGTGTTTAATTTGATGTTTAGAAGCCTGAATCAGGATCTAGGGTTTTGTTGTTGCCGGAGAAGATGACCGGAGCTTCCCTCCGGTCACCTGAGTTTGATTAACCCTAATCCCAGTCATTAAGTCCATTTGAATCTCATGTGTTAGATTGCCTGACTTTGTTGACTTCCCGCGTGCATGAATGGCCCAGATTCACTTGTTTTGCCCTAATCCCCTTTAGTTAGTTTAATTAATCATAATTAAATTAATTTAATCAGGACCAACCTCAGCCCTTGGATGACGCGTTGGTCAACCATTTCAAATCCAGTTTAAATCTCCACCATCAGATCAGCCTACCTTGGCATTTATTTATTTTTATTTTCATTTTCTTTCATTTAACTTCCTTAATTTATTTAAAATAGCAAAATTTGTTTAAAAATTATGAAACCTTTTTTTCAAGAGTCTCATTAATTTTTAACACTCAAAATATTTTTATTTTCATTTTTAGTATTAAAAAAGTATTTTTAAATATTTAAAAGTTTATTTTTAATTGATTAATGAAAATTAATTTATTAAAAATACTTTTAGGTATTTAAAAATCACCAAAAGATTCATGAAATGTTTTAAGACATTTAGAAACATTGTCCAATCTTCAAACCAAATTTCTTTTTTGATCTTGATGCATTTTGAGAATTTTTCATTGAATTAAAATCATTTTTGTGCATTATTTTGATCCAAACTTCAAAAAATCATTTCTGCCTAACCATGAGGAGTTGGACCTTGATTCCTTTTGCATTGCATTGTGTTTAGCATGTAGTTTGTGAGGTTAAATGGTCATGATTTGATCTTTCATTTTCAATTTGTTTGGTAATTTTCTTGTTTGGGAACCCTAAAACCCTAGAAAACTTGTGAAAACCATAACTTGAATTTGGTTAAGAGTTGAGACCTCTCCTTTGGGCAGTGAGTTAGTATAGGATTAGGGGTCCTTTGAGTGCATTTTCAATTTTTTATAATGTTGTTTGCTTCTGATTTTGGTTTGTGTTTGTTGCTTTGATCATAAACCCTAATTTGGGCTTCCATATGCATCCATCTTGCATTTGCTTGCATAACATGACTTGCCATGACATTTCAAACATCCATTTGATTCATTGACCATCCTAAGACATATTGAAAGCATGTTTGATCATTGCATCTTGCATTTGCCATGTTGTATGCCATTTGCATTTCATAACTTTTCATGAACATCCATGCTTCTAAACTTGCTCCATTTGCATCCATTTGTTCCTGTGATCATCATCATGCTTTGATTCATGTTTGCAGCATCTCATAGCATCATTCTCATCTCATATATGCTTCTGGTTTTGGTTTGCATCATGTCATTCCATCCCATTTTTGCATTGCATTGCATTTCTTTTCTAACTTTTCAGGTGGTAAGTAATTTTGAGAAGTGAATTTGCCTTCACTTCTCATACTTTCTTCTCATCCCTTTTCTTACATCCATGCTGCATTTTGTTATGTGTTTGAGATTGAGCTTGCTCTTTCTCCTTCTTCTCACTTTCTTTCTTCAAGTGACTTGACTTCTTGAATGAAGCAAGTTACTTTGCTTCTCCTGATCTTTTCATCTGCTTCCTGGTGGTTCCATTGAAGATTGCTCTTGTAAAACCTCACAAACCTTAGGAACAACCAAGCATGACAATGATTAGGGTTTTGATTAGTCCCCCCCACTTAGTTTTACCTTTGTGTCTCTTTGATTCTTCTCTTCTCATCTCATAATCAGGGACTAAACCCTAAAGGCTTTAAGGCTTTGTGATTAAGCTTGTGCCTGCATCCTTCTATTAGGATGGAGTATATAACTTTAATCCTAAGTGTTAAACCCTTAATGTGTTTAACTCCTTTAATAAATCCACTTAATAATCATCAAGACATCATACTTGTAACTTGGGCCTTGCATTAGGGTTCTAATTCTTCCTTAATTGGTTAAGAAGGACTAACCCTAGTGTTAATGGACAAGTCCCCCTCAAGTTGTCTTACAAATCATAAAATTCATTTCATCATCATACCATCAAATAAAATCCACCTAATCAAAGGCTTGTTTTGTCATGAGTTTAATCCCTAATCATGGATTAAGTTGAGGAGCTTTCCTCAGCTCAAACATTCTCATCTATTATCCTTCTATTAGGATGGTGTAATGAGTCTATTCAATCCCTGATTATGGCTTAACCTCATTACTCAACACTAAACAAAAACCACCAAAAACATCTAAATAATCACAAGTAGGTTAATGATCTTAATCCTACATCAAAGGTGATTAAGTGTGAGAAGCTGACTTCACACTTAAGGTATTCTCATTACCCCTAATCAGAGGGAAGATGTGATGAGTTTACTAAATCCATTGGTTTAGGCCTAAGCTCATTAACTTATGACAAACTTTCAAAAGCAATAAAAGACTGAAAACTCAAAAACAAACAATAATCGTCTCCTCCGGGATTCTTTTCTCATCACCTTCACTCACAAACGAGAACGTGCTTCTTCCGTCTAATGCAAGATAGTTTGCATCTGTGCCAGACAGATCATACACTTGAGCATAGGCAAGTAAGCAGTTCACAAGTCATTTCATCTTTCAGTCTCTTTGGGTCGAACTACGGTGTTCTGACTTCCTCATTGCACGAGAGGATACGTAGGCATAACTTAACAGTTATCGAACAAAAGTCTCTGTATATTCCCCCTCTTTCCAGCATCTTTCTCTTAGCCTCATTATCATGAGCAATTCATTCTCATTCTTACACTGACACATCATTTATACACTTCACTTCTTTTACACTGACACCTGTACATCTTTTCCAGCTATTTTATACACAGATTGCACTGACATTACCCCTTTAAAACACAAATCTTTTAAGCGTGGATCCCGTCGAGTACGACGGACAATCTGGGTGCTAATACCTTCCCAGGTTGTAACCAACCCCCTTTCTCAGTCTCTCTGGTTCGCAACCGTCTTATCCATCTTTTCTAGGCCTATGCAGCATTGCATTTCCTCCGGGATAAAAATGCCTAGCTGGCGACTCTTTTCATCTCCAGTGAGTCCACTGCTGTGTGTTCTCATTGTTCCCTTCGCCGACCGTTTGCGTCTGTACCCTTACTTGGGCATTCCCCATTTATCGGGAGCGACAGCTTGGCGACTCTGCTGGGGACCCTTATATTGCAACCAGGGCTTCTGGTTCTTTTTGTGGGTTCCTCCTAGAGTTTGTTTGATTTGTGTTTACTGGGGTGTTATGTGCTTATTTGTGTTTGTGTATTTGTATTTATTTTTGCTTTATGTACAGTTGTTTTACTGCTTTTCTTTATAGCTTTGCATTATATCATATTATCATACTGTGCTGCTGGCTGGATCTGTTGATTGCTTTGGTGGGTGGGGTTCTACTGAGAGTTAAGGTCCTATACCTGGGACCTGAGTGACACCTAGGCTAGAGTGGTTCATATTCTTTCCCATTCCATCTCGGTCTGGTGCGGGAATATAAAACACGGTTCAGATATGGGTTTCTTCTTGAGAACTCTGTGTTGCGGATTTCCTGCAAAGCTAGGGCTATCTGGGAAGCCTGCTAAGTCTGGATGACCTTTAGTATTGACCTTCAGAAACTGAGGTGAATTAGAGGAGGAACTTTTATGGCTATTGTAAACACTGTACCTCCGGGTTAGAAGTGTTTACACTTCTCATAACTGATCCAAGTCTGAGGATCCTTGTTTTAGAACATCACCTGTGAGGGGGTTGGGCTGTTTACAGGTTTGCAGGTACACTTGACCTCAGAATACCCAGTTACTTTGTTTGATTAAGAATGCTCCATGTTGGAACAGTTCTTGTGATTCTAAACCCTGGACATGTGACTCTTTATTTGAGTCCCCCACCTTGGTTACTGGACTTATAGACCTCCATCTGGATTTCTTGAACACACATGGGCTTATATCAGAGCATTTGATCAGTTCCAGCTCAGTCACAAACCCTTGCATATCATTTGCATACATCATCATTGCATCATTTTAACATGTGTTTATTTGTTTTTCAGGGTATCCCTCCTATCATTTTGGCTTGGTTTTGACCCCATCATCAGCATAGACCTATCTTCATCAGTATCTACTTCAGCTATCTGCTATCTGCATCACCAGTCTCAGCCTGTCAGAGGCCCATTTTCAGTATTATCATCAGCATCTGCCTCAGCTTTTCTTCATCAACATGGCACCAAAGAAAAGTAACATCTCCTACCACTTCTTTCAGCCTGAGTTAGCAGACATCAGGAGGATTCAGACCCTGATTACTCCAGACCATATACCACTTTTTAGAGAACATTATGGAGGAATCCTTGATGTGGTTATGGATTTGGACCCTTCACAGAGGAGCCTGATACATACTTGCCTGCAATTCTATGATCCCCCTCTGAGGTGTTTCACATTTCAGAATTTTCAGTTGGGACCCTTGCTGGAAGAGTATTCATCTTTGGTTGGTGTGCCCATCAGGGGTGGAATCCCCTTCAACCCTGAAATGGCTTTCCCAAGTAATGAGGAGATAGCAAAAGCATTACATCAGGAACCAGCTCTGATTGGGCAGAATTTGACATCTAAGGCTGGAATCTCTGGTTTTCATTTGGATTTCTTAATTTCTCAAGCTAGTCTGAAGGCCTCCCTGGGGGAGTGGAAAGCAGTCTGTGCTCTGTTGGCCCTTAGCATATATGGGGTCATTTTATTTGCAGATGAGCCTAGGTTTGTCAGCAAAAGTGCAATCCATCTTTTCATCCTGCAAAACCCAGTGCCCACTTTACTGGGAGATCTTTACTACTCAGCCCACCAGAGGAATGAGAAACAGAGGGGAAGATTAGTGAGATGTTGTGCCCCTTTGTTCCATACTTGGTTGCTCAAGCATCTACCAAAGACTGATGCATTTCTGAACCCTCATCAGCAGAAGAACTGGGCTAGGAGGCTTGTTGCTCTAACCTCAGATGACATCAGATGGTGTACTCAGAGTACTAAGGGCAGAGACATCATTACAAGTTGTGGGCAATTTCCCAATGTGCCTCTGATTGGAGTAAAAGGATGCATCAATTATAATCCTCTGTTATTCAAAAGACAGCTGGGCTATGCATTGGTCCATCCACCTAGGGCACAGGATCTGACTGAGACCCTTTACTGTGAAATCAAGCCTAACTTAGTTGTTGTCAGGCAAGCAGCTTGGGCCTGGGACAATGTGCAGACTAAGGGGATAACCATCCTGGGGAAGTGCAACAATGTGGCATCAGCACAGTACTATGAGTGGTCCCATACCAGATCTCAAATTACAGGAATGCCCTTCACTGTTGAAGATATACCGGGACCATCATCAGCACCACCTCCAACAACTATCAGTTTAGAGGAGTTTGAGAAATTAAAAGAGAGAAATGAGAAGTTGACTCAAGCTTTGCAGAAGACCCTCTATGAGAGGAGTGATGGTAGATTGGATATTGAAAGGTTGGAGAAGTTGAAGATAGAGCATCTGGCCAAAATTGAGAAGTCTGAAGATTACATCAAAAAGTCTAGGGCCGGAGAACAAATTTTGAAGAATGCCTGCAAGGAAGCTCAGTTCCAGAAAGCCAGGACTGACTTGTATCTGAAGGAAAGCCAAGCTAGGTGGGTCAGGATCACCGAAGCTCGTACTCTGGAAGATAAAAGGACTCAGGATAAGATCGAGCAACTGGAAGCTAGTGCAAAAGAGCAACAGGAAGCCCTGGCAGCAGCCCAGAGAGAGATTTCAGAGCTGAAGATCAGAGCTGGTGTGAAGAGGTCAAAGGACCAAAGTCAACACAAGAAGCTAACTGCGGCTTTTGCTACCAGGAATCTCCTTATCAGGAATCTTACAGAGCGTCCGGCTGATCCAGTGACTGAAGCACTTCTCAAGGAAGTTCAGGAGGATGAGTTTGGTCTTGGAATTTGACTTTTGCTTGTTGTTGTTTTCGTCTTATGTACTTTTGTTTTCTTATGTTGTATTTTGACCCCGCAGAGGGCTTAAATTGTAAAAAAGAAACAAACTATGTATAATTTGCTTTTGTAATATATGTATTAGTTTGTTTTATCTGAGTTCTTTCCCAACATCAACAACAACATCTTCAAGGGTCTGGAAGGGTCAAAACCAAAAGCCAAGCCCGGATACCTTGGAAACAAATAGACATACTGCATTGCATACTAATCTTGTTGCTTGTTTTGCAGGTTTTGTCTTGTTGTTGTTGCTAACTCTGTTGTGATTTCAGGAACTATTGCTCGGCGTAGGGTATTTTCACTCAACCGTCCACACAGATATCCAACCCGCAACAATCTTCCGGGGATACAAATGGATCAGGTACAGCAAGACCTTGCTGAGGTCAGGAACCAAATGGCCAATGAAAGATTGGAAATGAGGACTCAAATGACACAGTTCATGGAAGTGATGAACAACATGGCTCAGAGCCAGGAGAGATTGAGAGCCATGGTGGAAAGGCAGAATCAAGAAGAGCCCCCTGTAGGGACTGCTGGCACAAGCAACAATGAGAGGGTCCAACCTCATGTCAATCCCCCTGTATTTGGACCCCACCATCCAGAAATCCACATTCCTGCAAATGTTCAAGGAGCTGCCACTGCTGGCAGAGTGCTGCAAGAAGACCCCCAGGAAGATCAGTTCACAGTGATGGGAGCTGGGGAGGAAGCTTATGACAGAAGGTTGGATGAGATAGCTGAGAAATTAAGATCCTTAGAGTCCCAAAACTCTTTGGGTTTTGACGTTATGGACATGGGCTTGGTAGACGGGGTCAGGATTCCCCATAAGTTTAAGCCTCCTTGTTTTGAAAAGTATAACGGGACTTCCTGCCCACGGACCCACTTACAATCCTTTCTGGGGAGGTTGAAAGCTTATACCATGGACGAGAAGCTATGGATGTTCTATTTTGAGGATAGCTTAACTAGAGCATCGAGGGAATGGTACTCCCACCTGACAAGAGCAACTATTAGATGCTGGAAGGACCTGGCAGAGGCCTTTATCAGACAGTATCAGTACAACCTGGATATGGCACCCAACAGGACCCTCCTAATGGGAATGTCACAGTCGTCTAGAGAAAGTTTCCGAGAGTATGCCCAGAGATGGAGGCAATTGGCTGCTGCTGTTCAGCCACCTATGTCTGAGAGGGAAATGGCAGATATGTTTATGAACACCCTCCAAGGAACCTACATTGACAGGCTAGCTGCTTTCTCTTCAACCAGCTTTGCAGATGTTGTCATAGCTGGAGAGAGAATTGAGAGTTTGTTAAAAATGGGCAAAATTTCTGACAACGGTGCCAGCTCATCCAGCAATACAAGGAAGCCTTTCGTGGGCCAAAGAAGAACTGGTGAGACCAATGTTATCCACACCAACAGGGGAAGGCCCCAATATGTTCAGAGGTCTGTGGCAGCAGTCACCATTCCTGCTCCAGCTCATCCACAACCAGCTTATCAACCACCACAACAAAATTATCAGCAACAACCTCAGTATCAGCAACAAACTCAGTACCCTCCAAGAAACTACAACAACACCAACAACAACAACCAGCAAAGGCCATTTCAGCAGAGGCCATCTCAAGCCAATAGGGTGATCGATCCGATCCCTATGCCATATGCAACACTGCTGCCACAACTCCTAAAACTCAACCTAGTTGAGCTAAGGACGTTGGCACCTCCAGATCCTAATAGTCTACCCAGGAATTATGACTCCAACGCCAGATGTGCTTTTCATTCAAATGCACCTGGCCACAGTACAGAAAAGTGCAGAGCCTTGCACATGAAGGTACAAGACCTGGTAGACTCTAAGGCCCTGAATTTCGCACCACCACCCAATGTCAATAAGAACCCTATGCCACACCATGGTGGTCCCCGAATCAATGCTATTGAAGAAGACAAGTCGTCTTATTTAATAACCAGTGTGGGTCAGATTCGGACACCGTTGGTAGAAATTAAGGCTCAACTCCTCGAATGTCAAATGTTCCCGGGGTGCGAGTTAGGGTGTGCTTACTGCAATATCTCAGTAAATGGGTGCGATAACTTGAGGAATGGCATAGATGGTCTCATACAGAGTGGCCAACTTCAGATCACCACATCATTTCCTACAAATCCAGCAGTCTCATCAGCAACAATTCCAGTATCTCCTACAACTGCAACAACCATTGTTCCCGATAACTCTTCAGCTTCATCAACAAATGCTTCATCTTTCACTTCAGCTGACCAGATATCAACAAACATCCCTTCTACAACTTCAGCACCACTTCATTCAGAGTCTCCTACAACAACAACACCCATCCTTCCAACAATGTCTCCTACAACATCAGCAGCAGACAATGAAGATGTCTCCACAGTTACGATTTATTATGATCACGAAAACAATGCCGCTTACAACTCACAAAGTGCCACTCCTATCAGGGCACCGGTCACAATCTTTTATGATCCACAGACTATCACGGTTCCTTCCGCAGCTGCCATCAGTCCAGTCACTATCACAGTGCCTGGACCAGTACCTTATGAAAGCAGTAATGCCATCCCTTGGCATTACGACTCTGATTTATACTGCGGAGGACACAGAATCACTCTTGAATCATCAACACCTGCACCAAATATAGACAATGTGGGAGGAGGCGGAGGCTTCACTCGAAGCGGACGTCTCTTTGCTCCACAAATTCAAAGACCCACTGCCGAAGCAGAAGCTGCTGCCAAAGCAAAAGGGAAGAGCTTGGTGCAGGAAGATCAAGCTGTTAAGGAAGCTGTGAAAACATCATTTGATCAAGAAGTTGATGAGTTCATGAGAATCATCAAAAAGAGTGATTACAAAATAGTGGATCAGCTTCATCAGACGCCTTCCAAGATCTCCATTCTGTCATTGCTTATGTGCTCCGAGGCCCATCGGGACGCACTACTCAAAGTATTGCACGCAGCTTACGTGCCTGAAGAGATCACAGTCAATCATTTGGAAGCAGTGGTTGGAAATGTTACTGCTAGCAATGGGCTAGGGTTCACCAACACTGATTTGACTTCCGAAGGCCGCAATCATAACAAGGCATTGCACATAACCATGGAATGTAAAGGTGTTGTCCTGTCCCATGTGTTGGTAGACACGGGGTCATCCCTCAATGTCTTACCTAAAAAGGCCCTTGTGAAGCTAGAGTATGACGGATTGGCGTTAAGACCCAGCAACCTGGTGGTGAGAGCCTTTGATGGTTCTAAGAGATCGGTTCTGGGAGAGATTGAGTTTCCCATAACGATTGGCCCGCAAACTTTCAAAACGACCTTCTACGTGATGGATATACAGCCTGCCTACAGCTGTCTATTGGGTAGGCCATGGATTCACGCCGCTGGCGCCGTGACCTCAACCCTTCACCAGAAGTTAAAATACGAGTGGGAGGGTCAAATCGTTACAATTTGTGGAGAGGAGGATATTTTTGTTAGCCATCTGGCTACTTACAAATATATTGAGATGGATGGGGAGATCCATGAAACAATGAGTCAAGGGTTTGAGGCCCTGAATGTGAATGAAACATCTGCTGTGCCCAGAATCTCCATGGCATCTTATCAACAAGCCCGGAAGGTTGTTGAGGAAGGAACTGCCCAAGGCTGGGGCAAGGTTTTATCTGTGGAAAAGAAGAAGGACAAATCTGGGTTGGGTTACAGACCAACTCAGCAGAATCAAGCAGAGGCTGTAGAGAAGCCCGGTTTTGTCAGTGGGGGGATGCTCACCCCTGATGCTATCAACAATTTGGAAGACGAGCTGGAAGAGGAGCACAATCTGGAGAATTGGATTCGTCCAAAGATCCCGGGGAGCAGTATCTCGAACTGGTCTTCCCAGGAAATTATAAGAGTTACTCATGCAGAGTAATTATTATTTCCTGTGTTTTTATAGCATGCATCAAAGTCTTGCATCTTGCCCAAGATGACAAGACTCATTTTGTAATCGGGCCATCTGTACTTTTTGTGCAACAAGATTAATCAATGAAATATCAGACATCTTTTTGCAAATGAGTCTTTTTCTTTTACGCTCACTATTTTTCCATTTTTCTTTTTGTACAAAAAATAAAATGGCAATGTTTTCAAAATGACAACTTTATTTCACTTTTCTAAACAAGATTAAAATCAAATCACTAAAATGAACAAACTGAACCCTTGCAGAGAGTGCCTTCCAGACAGCACCGACAACAGCACGGCTATGACTTCGTATGACTTTGACAATCCGATCAATCAAGCTGATGAAGGGGTTGAAGAAGAATATGAGCTTCCTGATGAGCTAGCCAGGTTGTTGAGACAAGAGGAAAGGGTTATCACTCCTCATCAGGAGGAGGTCGAGACGATTAATCTTGGTACAGATGAAGACGTGAAAGAAGTTAAAATCGGGGCCTGCCTACAAGACTCAGTGAAGAGACAACTGATTGACCTGCTTCAAGAGTATGTGGACGTGTTTGCTTGGTCTTATCAAGATATGCCGGGGTTGGACACCGACATTGTTGTACACAAGCTGCCTTTAAGATAAGAATGCCCACCGGTTAAACAGAAATTGCGCCGTACTCGCCCGGACATGGCAATGAAGATCAAAGAAGAGGTACAAAAGCAGTGGGACGCCGGGTTCCTTGCTGTAACTAGCTATCCACCGTGGGTTGCTAACATAGTACCTGTGCCTAAGAAAGACGGCAAAGTAAGAATGTGTGTTGACTACCGAGATCTAAACAGAGCTAGCCCGAAAGATGATTTCCCATTACCTCACATTGATGTATTGGTTGATAACACGGCTCAATTCTCGGTATTCTCCTTCATGGACGGATTTTCAGGATACAATCAGATTAAAATGTCACCTGAAGACATGGAGAAGACAACCTTCATCACACCTTGGGGCACTTTCTGTTACAAGGTAATGCCATTTGGACTGAAGAATGCCGGTGCAACATATCAACGGGCTATGGTGACATTATTCCACGATATGATTCATAAAGAGATAGAATGTTATGTGGATGACATGATTGCCAAGTCCCTTACTGAAGAAGACCATCTGGTAAATCTGTTAAAGCTGTTCAAGCGTCTGAGGAAGTACCAACTGAAATTGAACCCCAACAAATGCACATTCGGGGTGAGATCCGGTAAGCTGCTGGGTTTTATTGTGAGTGAGAAAGGGATTGAAGTTGACCCTGATAAAGTCAAAGCTATTCAAGAGATGCCTGCACCGAAAACAGAAAAGGAAGTTCGAGGGTTCTTAGGTCGATTGAACTACATTTCACGGTTCATATCTCACCTTACGGCAACCTGTGAACCTCTATTCAAGCTGTTGAGAAAAGAACAAACGGTCAGGTGGAATGAAGACTGCCAGAAAGCTTTTGACAAGATCAAGGAGTACTTGCAAGAACCTCCAATCCTCATGCCTCCAGTTGAAGGAAGACCTCTGATAATGTACTTAACAGTATTAGAAGAGTCGATGGGGTGTGTGCTGGGCCAGCATGACGAGTCTGGTCGAAAAGAGTATGCAATTTACTACCTGAGCAAAAAGTTTATGTGAACAACGTTATTCACTGCTCGAGAAAACTTGCTGTGCTTTAGCGTGGGCTGCTCGCCGACTGAGACAGTATATGTTGACCCACACTACCTTATTGATTTCAAAGATGGATCCAGTCAAGTATATTTTTGAGAAGCCAGCTCTTACCGGACGGGTTGCAAGATGGCAAATGATCCTTACAGAATATGACATCCAATACACATCTCAGAAAGCCATCAAGGGCAGTGTATTGTCTGAATATCTTGCTGAGCAACCCATTGATGACTACCAGCCTATGAGATTTGACTTCCCTGATGAAGACATCATGTTCATAAAAGCAAAAGATCATGAAGAGCCTATTCACACCGAAGGGCCTGACCCGGAGGAAGAATGGACTATGATGTTTGATGGGGCCGTTAATATGAATGGTCGTGGTGTTGGTGCAGTGCTCATTACACCTAAAGGAGTTCACATGCCTTTCTCGGCAAAGCTCACTTTCAATTGCACTAACAATGAAGCTGAATACGAGGCTTGCATTATGGGTCTTGAGGAAGCCATTGACCTCAGGATCAAGACATTGACTATATTCGGAGATTCAGCTCTGGTAGTTAATCAGACCAACGGCAAATGGTACACACACCAAGATCATCTGATACCTTACAGGGATTATACGAGGAGGTTATTGACTTTCTTTACAACAGTCAAGCTTGAGTATATCCCTCGGGACGAGAATCAGTTTGCAGATGCTCTTGCCACCATTTCATCCATGATCAAAGTTCAAGCTGCCAACTTTGTACCTCAGATTTCAGTGTCCAGACTCGACAGACCGGCATATGTATTTGCAGCAGATGTTGTCAAAGATGATAAGCCTTGGTTCCATGACATCAAATGCTTCTTGGAGGATCAAACATACCCACCTGGGGCATCTTCCAATGATAAGAAGACTTTAAGAAGGCTTGCTGGTAGTTTCTTTCTGAATACTGATGGCTCTTTGTACAGGAGAAACTTTGACATGGTACTCCTCAGATGTGTTGACAAGACGGAAGCAGATTTGTTGATGCATGAGGTGCATGAAGGATCTTTTGGTACCCATGCTGGAGGGCATGCTATGGCCAAGAAGTTGCTAAGATCAAGCTATTACTGGATCACCATGGATGCAGACTGTTGTGCCTACGCCAGAAAATGCCATAAATGCCAGATTTATGCAGATAAGGTGCATGTGCCACCCAATCCTTTGAATATAATGTCTTCACCCTGGCCCTTTGCCATGTGGGGCATTGACATGATTGGCAAGATTGAACCAACTGCTTCAAATGGCCATAGATTCATCCTGGTTGCTATTGACTATTTCACCAAGTGGGTTGAAGCAGCTTCCTATGCAAACGTCACAAGGCAAGTGGTAGCCAGATTTCTGAAGAGAGATATCATCTGTCGGTATGGAGTTCCCGAGCGAATCATTACTGATAATGGTTCCAACTTGAACAACAAAATGATGGCAGAACTGTGCCGGGACTTCAAGATCCAACACCACAATTCTTCTCCTTACAGGCCAAAGATGAATGGCGCTGTTGAGGCAGCTAATAAGAATATCAAGAAGATTGTGCAGAAGATGGTAGTCACCTACAAAGACTGGCATGAGATGCTACCGTTTGCCTTGCTTGGGTACCGCACGTCAATCAGGACATCCATTGGGGCAACACCGTATCAACTTGTGTATGGTATGGGGCAGTCCTACCTGTTGAAGTTGAATTACCCTCTCTCCGGGTGCTGATGGATGTTAAACTGAGCGAAGCAGAATGGGTCAGGTCCCGATACGAACAACTGAGTCTGATTGAAGAGAAGAGATTGGCTGCAATCTGTCATGGGCAGTTATATCAGAGAAGGATGAAGAAAGCCTTCGATCAGAAAGTCAGGCACCGAGAGTACCAAGTAGGAGATCTTGTGCTGAAAAGAATCCTCCCTCCTCATACAGACCACAGGGGCAAGTGGACTCCGAATTACGAAGGACCATTTGTAGTAAAGAAAGTTTTCTCTAGTGGAGCACTGATGCTCAGCACCATGGATGGTGAAGATTTCACATCCCCTGTGAATTCAGATGCAGTTAAAAAATACTTCGCATAAAATGACCCGCTGGACACAAAAACAGAATGTAAGTCCAGGCAAAAATAGGGCATCCCGGCGAGTCAAAAACAGAATAAAAGACTCGGGCAAAAATAAGGAAAAAAAAACAAAAAATGTACACCCGCTGAGTTGAAAAGCCGCATTGGACAGCTCAGGCAAAAATGGGTATCCCGATGGATTGAAAACCCGAAAGGGCGATCCATGCAAAATAAGGGAATAAGCGAACAACTGAATTCTGAATTCGTCTATATCACCTACAACTTGGAAAACCTCGAAAGGGTCAAGCTCCAAACGGAATCAGCCTTCTTCAGAAAGCAAGACGAGAAGAACGTCAAAAGTCATACGAGTCATAGCAGGGAGGAAGCTCCTTAAAGCGTCGTCAACATTGCCAGCATTTTGTTTCTCAATTTGTAACAATCTCCTCATTTCAGGAGATATGTTTCTTTGACTGTATATTGCCGATTCAGGGCACATAAATTAATAAATCAGATTTTTAGTCATGTCTCGTCTTGTACATTTTATTTGCAAAAATGTCTGATGTCTAAAAAACTGGTTGCATAAATACAGATGCTTATCTTTCAAATAATAAATAAAAACGTGCTTGCAGGAAATATGCTTACTCTCGGAAGTGTTTGAGCTCCTATGACGGAATCCAGCAAGGGATCCCTCGGGATTGTTTGTGCGTTTCTATTTTTGCAGGATTGCAGGTATCCAAAACACAACTTGGGGCATGTAGGCTTCACCCCAGCAAGCTGGCAAATCAACACTCAATTTTAGCACCCAAAGTGCTCTCTCCCCAGCTGAGTTGCCTCTCATGACTTCCCCCAGTTGAGATGCCACTTACTACTGCTCCCAACCGAGTTTGCCAATCATTCTTCCTCAGCAGAATACAAAAGCCAGAGGACCATCTCCCCACAGAGCTTCAGCCTCTGTCCAGAAGAGCAATGCTTGAGGGAATCACAACAGAGCGACAAAAGCTTCTACAAACCCCAGCTGGGTCTCTTATTACGAGGATATGTCTATCAGTGACCTATATCCCTAGGCAGTACGATGATCTCATCCCCAGCTGGGATGTCCACTCCAACAAATCGATCAGAGATCTTCACGGCAGCGGGATCCGAATCCCAGTTTGGTGTCATTGCATAAACACGACATTTGCATCATGTTCACCCACAAAGCGTAGCATTCCGTCTAATACAGAGCATTACGGCAAAAATCAAACATATAGCATAATCATAAGCCATGTTTCGAATCAAACACCTGTGAATAATGACCACTCATCAACAATGTACAGAATACTCCCCCAGAGTCCCCAGCAAAAACAGTTGCCTCATATACTCTTTATGGTACCCGTCCGTGTCATATCCCCAGCAGAAAACCAAGACATTCTCTTTGCACTCACAGATACTCTTGTATATAATTCCTTGACACCCGTCCGTGTCACATCCCCAGCACAGTCACCTATTCCCTTGCAACCCATATACTTGCTTATACTATACTTTTCTCCTTTTGACACTCGTCCGTGTCACTATCCCCAGCAGATAAACACTCATCTATACACTACTCATGTTACTCTTGTACAGATACTCGTCCGTATCTTGTATACACTATTTATTTATTCCCCGCAGATTCGACACTCGTCCGTGTTCTCTGTTAACCAGTTGGTACTCGTCCGTACCATCATCTTAGAACATGCGTCAAGCGTTTGTTTCTACATGATACTCGTCCGTATCATAGTCTTAAGGATGCTCGTCCGCATCTTTAATCCATACACTGTGTCAAACACTCTTGTCTTCTCGGATATAGACACTCGTCTGTGTCTACTATTCCCCGGAAGAGTCCCTTCAGATTCAACACTCGTCAGTGTTCCTTGTTAACCAGTTGATACTCGTCCGTATCATCATCTCTGAACACGTGTCAGTATTTGTTTCTACCCGATACTCGTCCGTATCGAAGTCTTAAGGATGCTCGTCCGCATCTTTTATCTATACACAAACATCTAAACACTTATACCTTTTGTTTCTTGGATGTAAACACTCGTCCGTGTTTACTATTCCCCAGCATAGCAGATTTTCCTTTTTTTATCTGACATTCGTCCTATGTCATGATAAACCCTGAGAGCAGCTGTACCCTGCTAGGTGGTCGTCCTCCACCTCTTGATGGTCGTCCTCCATCATGCTCATCCGATGGCCGTCCCCATCGTTGATTTTGGCAGCCGTACCCTGCTAGGTGGTCGTCCTCCACCTATGATGATCGTCCTTCATCATCTTATCCAATGGCCGTCCCCATTGCTGATTTTTGGTTATCTGACATTCGTCCTATGTCACGATAAACCTCGAGAGCAGCCGTCCCCTGCTAGGTGGTCGTCCTCCACCTCTTGATGGTCGTCCTCCATCATGCTCATCCGATGGCCGTCCCCATCGTTGACCTTTTATCCGACATTCGTCCTATGCCGCGATATTTCGGCAGCCGTACCCTGCCAGGTGGTCGTCCTCCACCTTAGATGGTCGTCCCCCATCTTACCCGACAGAGCAGCCGTCCCCTGCTAGGTGATCGTCCTTCACCTTTTATGGCCATACCCCATCATCTGTTTATTTCATTTATTCTTTAACCCGATGGCCGTCCCCGTCGTGGTCCCTTTTCCTTTTAGCCCGATGGTCGTCCCCATCGTTGGTTACTTTACTTTATGAACTTGATGGCCGTCCCCGTCATGTTTCATTGATCCCCATAGAATTTTACAGCTTTATCTTGATGGCCGTCCCCATCATATTTCTTTTATCCCCAGCATGTCGGCCGTCCCCGTCATTGCTTTATTTTCCGCACTTTTCCCAGTATGTCGGCCGTTCCCGTCATTGCTCTTAACCCAGCAGTCGTCCTCTGCTCGACGGTCGTCCTCCGTCGCCCACACTTTACAATATACTTTATTTTCCTTTACAATCTATATTCCTTTTCTTCTTTATTCTGTGAGTGCAAATTTTGGACTGTCTTTGGTATTCAACCACAAGTTATCTTGTTTGCCTGTTAAGCCATTGCTTACATCCTGCACAGCTAACTCATGTTTGAATAGGGGCAGCTGTAAACACCCCAAATTCTCCCTCACCCATTCACACCATGGTTTGTGATCATTTTCATATGCATAATTTCAATCATGCCATCTCATATTACATTTTTGATTCACTGCATAGGTTCTAAGTCATCTGCATCTAGGGTTTGTGATCTGAGCAATCCAAGAGCTTCTTGAGCCACTCCAAAGGCCACCAATCACTTCAAAGAGGTCTATATGTGTTCAAGCATCATATTACATCTTCTCAAAGTCAAAGAATGCCAAAGAATCACAAGAACTGAGAATGTTGTGGATGCAGAGCCAGGTTTAACTGCACAGATGACCTAAAATTAGGGTTTTGGTTTCAGAGGCCATAACTCCAAAACTTTTGGTCATTCTTGTTTCTATTGGTCTCTATATGGTATAGGGAGTGTGCATATCAATTTTCATGAAGAAATTCCATGGGGAAGTCATCTGATCAAGAGTTGACTTTTCAAGCAAGTCAGTGCAAAATCAGGGCATCTGAGGCCCCCAATGACCTAACCAAGGGGTGATCTTCATCATTTTGAGTGTATATGATCTTTATTTGATCATGGAAGAAGGTTGAAGTTCACAAAATTCAAGAATTACAAGTTTTTGCAAAGTTGACTTTTTAGGGCATGGTTGACTTTTAATGAAATGTCATTTTATGCAACTTTTTCAACCCTTACTTTTTGATCCAAAAATGCTTCAAATGGAAAAACTTTGGTCATGAAAGTTGTAGGTTAGATCTTTCCCTTTTCAAAAAGTACAAGAACATGACCTAATTCATTTTGGATCAAAAGTTATGGTGTGTCAAAGTTGGCAAAAATCATTAATTTTCAAGATGTGCACCAAATGAGAAACTTGCAAGAACTTTGTGCCAAGGCATTTGTAACCTCTAATTCATGTCTAACCATCACACAAACATCACATGTGACTTAAAGATCAGATTTGAACCAAAAGATCACATGTTTCATGGTTTGTATAGCAAGAAAGTTTCATATGAACCAAAGGTGATCAACTTGCAAAAACCATCATCACACCTCATCCACTTGTTGCCTACAATGCTGAACCATTCTAGCCTCTCTCTCACACCATGCTGCGCCAGCCCACACACTTGTACCTGCCTAGAAACCAGCCCATGCCCTCCTTACACCAAAGTTGACATTTTGCAAAAGTTAACTTACCTATCACAGCAGGCCAAGTCACATCATCTGACCAATGGGATTATTTTATGAAAACAAAATGCTGGCCATTTCACATAACAAGCCAGGCTGAAACACACAAGAACATCACATTCACAAAATCACTCCCTCAAGCAAAACCTTTCGAATCTGACTCCACAACTCACAAACACAAAAACCAACTCAACTGATCAACTCACCTCGCTTCACTGAGCCAAAACCGGCAAGACATAGGCCTGAACCAAGCAAGAACTGAGCTTCACCATTTTTCATTCTCAAAGCCAGAACTTTCGAATCTCATTCTCCAGCCATCAAACACCCCATTTCTCTTCACCACCAAGTCAAACACACTCAAAGGAGCAAGAATCCACCATTGGAACAGCTTGAAACTTCACAAATCCTGACTGTGAAACCTGCTACACCAGAACACTTCTCTTCAAACCAGCCATCCACAAAAACTTTGAAGCTTCTCATTGAGTTCAAGGGAGTCAAAGAAGTTCATTTGCACACAAAGGAGGCTCTGAAAGCTCAGTATTGAAGCTTTCCAGCTCAGGTATGACCATGGATTCTTTTTCTCAAAACTTGCATTTTAAGTTATAAATGGATTGCTTGTGTCTTGCTGGTCATGGGGATGTTCTTAGAATCGAAAATGAGTAAGAAATGAGTTTGTATTGAGGCTCTGAAATTTCACCCGTGAAATTTGTTTCTTTCGATTTGCTTGATTCTTGATGTTTAAATAATGTTTGAAGGTGGATTTGTATCCTAGGATGTTAGAGGATCACTTGGCTGTGTTTAATTTGATGTTTAGAAGCCTGAATCAGGATCTAGGGTTTTGTTGTTGCCGGAGAAGATGACCGGAGCTTCCCTCCGGTCACCTGAGTTTGATTAACCCTAATCCCAGTCATTAAGTCCATTTGAATCTCATGCGTTAGATTGCCTGACTTTGTTGACTTCCCGCGTGCATGAATGGCCCAGATTCACTTGTTTTGCCCTAATCCCCTTTAGTTAGTTTAATTAATCATAATTAAATTAATTTAATCAGGACCAACCTCAGCCCTTGGATGACGCGCTGGTCAACCATTTCAAATCTAGTTTAAATCTCCACCATCAGATCAGCCTACCTTTGCATTTATTTATTTTTATTTTCATTTTCTTTCATTTAACTTCCTTAATTTATTTAAAATAGCAAAATTTGTTTAAAAATTATGAAACTTTTTGTCAAGAGTCTCATTAATTTTTAACACTCAAAATATTTTTATTTTCATTTTTAGTATTAAAAAAGTATTTTTAAATATTTAAAAGTTTATTTTTAATTGATTAATGAAAATTAATTTATTAAAAATACTTTTAGGTATTTAAAAATCACCAAAAAATTCATGAAATGTTTTAAGACATTTAGAAACATTGTCCAATCTTCAAACCAAATTTCTTTTTTGATCTTGATGCATTTTGAGAATTTTTCATTGAATTAAAATCATTTTTGTGCATTATTTTGATCCAAACTTCAAAAAATCATTTCTGCCTAACCATGAGGAGTTGGACCTTGATTCTTTTTGCATTGCATTGTGTTTAGCATGTAGTTTGTGAGGTTAAATGGTCATGATTTGATCTTTCATTTTCAATTTGTTTGGTAATTTTCTTGTTTGGGAACCCTAAAACCCTAGAAAACTTGTGAAGATCATAACTTGAATTTGGTTAAGAGTTGAGACCTCTCCTTTGGGCAGTGAGTTAGTATAGGATTAGGGGTCCTTTGAGTGCATTTTCAATTTTTTATAATGTTGTTTGCTTCTGATTTTGGTTTGTGTTTGTTGCTTTGATCATAAACCCTAATTTGGGCTTCCATATGCATCCATCTTGCATTTGCTTGCATAACATGACTTGCCATGACATTTCAAGCATCCATTTGATTCATTGAACATCCTAAGACATATTGAAAGCATGTTTGATCATTGCATCTTGCATTTTCCATGTTGTATGCCATTTGCATTTCATAACTTTTCATGAACATCCATGCTTCTAAACTTGCTCCATTTGCATCCATTTGTTCCTGTGATCATCATCATGCTTTGATTCATGTTTGCAGCATCTCATAGAATCATTCTCATCTCATATATGCTTCTGGTTTTGGTTTGCATCATGTCATTCCATCCCATTTTTGCATTGCATTGCATTTCTTTTCTAACTTTTCAGGTGGTAAGTAATTTTGAGAAGTGAATTTGCCTTCACTTCTCATACTTTCTTCTCATCCCTTTTCTTACATCCATGCTGCATTTTGTTATGTGTTTGAGATTGAGCTGGCTCTTTCTCCTTCTTCTCACTTTCTTTCTTCAAGTGACTTGACTTCTTGAATGAAGCAAGTTACTTTGCTTCTCCTGATCTTTTCATCTGCTTCCTGGTGGTTCCATTGAAGATTGCTCTTGTAAAACCTCACAAACCTTAGGAACAACCAAGCATGACAATGATTAGGGTTTTGATTAGTCCCCCCCACTTAGTTTTACCTTTGTGTCTCTTTGAGTCTTCTCTTCTCATCTCATAATCAGGGACTAAACCCTAAAGGCTTTAAGGCTTTGTGATTAAGCTTGTGCCTGCATCCTTCTATTAGGATGGAGTGTATAACTTTAATCCTAAGTGTTAAACCCTTAATGTGTTTAACTCCTTTAATAAATCCACTTAATAATCATCAAGACATCAAACTTGTAACTTGGGCCTTGCATTAGGGTTCTAATTCTTCCTTAATTGGTTAAGAAGGACTAACCCTAGTGTTAATGGACAAGTCCCCCTCAAGTTGTCTTACAAATCATAAAATTCATTTCATCATCATACCATCAAATAAAATCCACCTAATCAAAGGCTTGTTTTGTCATGAGTTTAATCCCTAATCATGGATTAAGTTGAGGAGCTTTCCTCAGCTCAAACATTCTCATCTATTATCCTTCTATTAGGATGGTGTAATGAGTCTATTCAATCCCTGATTATGGCTTAACCTCATTACTCAACACTAAACAAAAACCACCAAAAACATCTAAATAATCACAAGTAGGTTAATGATCTTAATCCTACATCAAAGGTGATTAAGTGTGAGAAGCTGACTTTACACTTAAGGTATTCTCATTACCCCTAATCAGAGGGAAGATGTGATGAGTTTACTAAATCCATTGGTTTAGGCCTAAGCTCATTAACTTATGACAAACTTTCAAAAGCAATAAAAGACTGAAAACTCAAAAACAAACAATAATCGTCTCCTCCGGGATTCTTTTCTCATCACCTTCACTCACAAACGAGAACGTGCTTCTTCCGTCTAATGCAAGACAGTTTGCATCTGTGCCAGACAGATCATACACTTGAGCATAGGCAAGTAAGCAGTTCACAAGTCATTTCATCTTTCAGTCTCTTTGGGTCGAACTACGGTGTTCTGACTTCCTCATTGCACGAGAGGATACGTAGGCATAACTTAACAGTTATCGAACAAAAGTCTCTGTATAGTCCCCCTCTTTCCAGCATCTTTCTCTTAGCCTCATTATCATGAGCAATTCATTCTCATTCTTACACTGACACATCATTTATACACTTCACTTCTTTTACACTGACACCTGTACATCTTTTCCAGCTATTTTATACACAGATTGCACTGACATTGCCCCTTTAAAACACAAATCTTTTAAGCGTGGATCCCGTCGAGTACGACGGACAATCTGGGTGCTAATACCTTCCCAGGTTGTAACCAACCCCCTTTCTCAGTCTCTCTGGTTCGCAACCGTCTTATCCATCTTTTCTAGGCCTATGCAGCATTGCCTTTCCTCCGGGATAAAAATGCCTAGCTGGCGACTCTTTTCATCTCCAGTGAGTCCACTGCTGTGTGTTCTCATTGTTCCCTTCGCCGACCGTTCGCGTCTGTACCCTTACTTGGGCATTCCCCATTTATCGGGAGCGACAATGGTCAGTAGTAGCCTGTCTCTTTCCTTCTTGTATCCTTACTTTCCTTTCAGCCAAGTCAGCTTGTTTCAACGGAGGTTGACTGATGATTAGATTCCCAACTCCGTTATGCCGAAGCTTATTGACAAAGCTTCTCAGCTCTTCTTGCCCCTGGGCCAAACTCTGGATAAGAGCCATTTGGCCATTCATCTGGATCCTCATTTCTGTCATCTCAGCTTGTAGTTGTTTTAGCTAATCATCTTTGTTGTCCTCAGGATTCTTCTTCTTCATGTCCTTAGAGAGGAGTGCTTTCAACTCTTCTTGCCCCTTGGACAAATTCAGAATCACTTCTTGAAACTGAGCATTCTGAGCTTGAAGATCTTTGACAGATTGTTCGAGAGCCATTTCTGCTGAAATAAACAGCGAGGAGATAAGATACCTGTTCATAACCTGTCATGCAATGATATGGTATGTAGATGCATATGCAATGTTTTCAAGGACCGCAGAATTTACATTTGTTAAACAACCGGAAATGAAAACTTTTATTAGTAAATGTTAAAATTATTTTGCCCCTTGGGCTTACAATGAAGGGAAATAAGTACAAAACTGGGGTTTTAAGTCTCCCATGGACGTTTCCTCTTTGTATGGAGGTATGTGTTAAGGTTCTGCTCCTCGTGAAGTTGCTTGGTCAGCTCCAACACTTTTTCTTGTCTAATCCTGAATTGAGCTTCGAAGGTAATTCTTTGTTCCTTTAGTTGGATCCAGGATTTCTGCAATTCTTCCAGGTTAGTGGGCATGTCTGGATGAATGATGGTATAAGGAGTATCTCCTTCTGTAACAGGTTCCATAGTAACCGATAGAATAACAGGATATGGCATCATAAGAATTTGAGCACGAGATCGCACCCATCTGAGGTAAGGTTCCATAGGAATGGAGTACTTTGGTTCCAGAGTCTTGCTGTCAACCTTGTTCACTTTACCCCATGCTCGTATGAACCTTTGACGGTAACCTTGCAGATCATTGTCGTAGTCGAACACAATTCCTTGAATAAGCATGTCATGAGGACCATTGCTCCGAGCATAACCAAACTGACGTAGAGCTAAAGAAGGATTGTAGGTAATGCCCCCTCTTATGCCAAGGAGTGGCACATTGAGGAATTCACCACAACGGTCAATGATAGTAACATTCTCCATAGATCTAGAACACCAATGAATGTCTGAATGAGAAACTGACATGATCCTTTTAGACCACCTTAACCCTTGTTCATTCTTCATCACTGATCGAGGAAGGTGAGAAATAAACCACCTAGACTATAGAGGTATTAAACACATCAGAGTTCCTCGTGCCTTCGTAGTACGGGTATGAAGAGAGTGTAAGATGTCTCGAAGTAATGTAGGCACTGGATTGCGAGTCAGAAATATGTTGATGGCGTGTACGTCTATGCACTGGTCTGGATTGGGGAACAATACTAAGCCATAAATCAATAGGGTTAAGATCTCCTCAAAAGCATCATAACTCATAGCCTTCAGGAACACTTGAGCTTTCTCTATCAACACCTTAGCTAGAATACCCTTAACTCCACTCCTTGTTTCTAGGACAATGTCTGATTTCTTCAGATGTAGAGCTGCAGCAATGACTTCAGGTTTAGGCTCTTTTTCTAAGCCTGTGAAGGGTTTCTGATCAAGTATAGGTATGCCCAGAAGCTTGGAGAACTCCTCCATTGTAGGAACCAGCTGATAGTCAGGGAATGTGAAGCAATGATGTTTAGGATCAAAGAACTGAAACAGGACACTCATCATGTCTTCATTGAACCCTGAGGTGACTAGATCTAGTAGGTGACCATGTGTCATACCCTAAATTTGTCCTACTTATATAATTATTTTCTTTTATTTTTATTTGTTATTATAAAATATATCGTGTTGTTTCGTTTATTTTTTGTTGTCAAGGATCATTTACAGCAAAGTTAAGTCATGGTTCAATCAAGGTTATCAGGATCAAGTTGGATTGAACTCAAGTATGTCGGGGATCTGAGAATTATCAGAAAATGCGGTTCAAACTGGTTTGGTTCATTCCCAATATGTTGTGAATGCAGGAGTAAGACTCACTTTGGATCACATTTAGGAATGATGGATCATTGATGCAAGTCAAAGTATTAAGACGCTCACGGCATACTTGATACTTGATCGTAGTGCATGCTCCATTTGTTATGTTGGTAATTTATGTCAAAGAATAATGTTTTTTTGTGACGGAACAAAGCCTGAAGATGTCTTGAGATCATGAGTAAATGGTTCAAGTTGATTTAAAGCTATTCTCATGTTTCAATATAAGAGATTTCTCAAAGCACCGATTCATATTTAATTACAAGTTGTGAAGTAGGCTATGTCCAAGAGTATTTGATTGGAGCCAAGCCATGATTTGTTGTTTCCAAGGGGATTACAAGTCATTTACTAAACAAGCCAGGTTTTGATGTGCGGTGAGGTGCCATACTTAGATTAAATTATTGTCAAATTCATTGTAAGATGGGAGATGACGAGTGATAAGTTGTATGATCAACTGGGAGTTAGTTATACAATGGCATGTTAGCGGTGTTCCTCATTCAATTTGAATCAAATATCCAAAATTACAGCAGGTCTCGTTCATTATGACAAATCGCCACACTACAAACAAGCGCAGCAATGAAGATGTGAAAAAGGGCCAGTCTTGAACGATTCACAAAAATGAAGACTAAGCTTCTATAGCGGACATAAAGTTACACATTGTGATATAATGTTCATTAAAATTACTAGATACATTACTTGTTTGAAGAAATAGTTGTCAATGCTTATACAAAATATTTCAAGACAACGACACAATTATCTTGCAAAGTTCTCACCATCCATATCCAAGTTTTCTTCATGTGATCATCAAATTGTGTGCTAGTGATGACTCTTACTGAGGTTCTAGTAATCAATTTGATTTTGAACTCAAATACAGGGATAGAACAGAATAACCAACTTAATGTCTTAATTAATTCACATTTGAAATTAGTTTCTGGACTTTTCATGCTTCCATCTACACTTCAAACTCTCGAATATTTGACATACACAAGATTCACGTGCACAGCAATGAGGATTTGATGTTATGCGCATTACCAGATCACCTTACAAGAGGACAAAACTCAAAGAAAAATCTGCTGGAAATGTTATGCGCGAACAGCCATGGCGCGTCGGGATTAAGGAATCACAAACTAATCTTGTTTGCTAATAGACCCAGGTCTGTAAAATAGGAAGTTTTCTTCAAGATGTCCCAATCCATCGATTATACACCTCATTCTCTCCATCCTGGAACTATAAAAGAACTAATCAAGGCATATTTAAACAAACCTGCAAAGCATTCAAACAAAAGTTCAACAGGGAATCGCAAGGCTTGGTTTTCGAATAAACTCGAGAAAGAAAAAGACATGAAATAGCGTCATATATCAGCGGAAAAACTCTTAGAATATAGTGCCAAAACATCTCTTGTTTCCTTTACCAAATTAACATGTAGCTCGCTTCTATACACCAGTCTGCAAAAGCATCACAAAGAAGAGCACAACACAGGTTTCATTAACAATTAGCATAGGTTCTTAGATAGCAGGTGTAAACACCCCAAATTTGCCCTCACCCATTCACACATGACTTGTGATCATCTCATATGCATAAACACAATCACAGCATCTCATGTCTCATTTGGTTTCACTGGATAGTTTCTAAGGCATCTGCACCTAGGGTTTGTGATCTGAGCAACCTCAGGGCATCTTGAGCCATTCCAAAGGCCACCAATCATCTCAAAGGGGTCCATGTGTGTTTCTTATATCATGTTACATCCTCACAAAGTCAAAATTGCAGAGGGATCACAAGAACTAGGGTTTGAGTGGATGCAGAGCCAGGATGAACTGCACAGTTGACTGAAAATTAGGGTTTTGGTTTCAGAGGCCATAACTCCAAATTTTTTTGGTCATTCTTGTTTCCATTGGTCTCTATATGGTATAGGGAGTATGCATATCAATTTTCATGAAGAAATTCCATGGGGAAGTCATCTGATCAAGAGTTGACTTTTCAGACAAGTCAGTGCAAAATCAGGGCATCTGAGGGCCCCAATGACCCAACCAATGGGTGATCTTCATCATTTTGAGTGTATATGATCTTTATTTGATCATGGAAGAAGATTGAAGTTCATAAAAATCAAGAATTTAGGTTTTTTGCAAATGTTGACTTTTTGGGTATAGTTGACTTTTCAAGAATGCCTCATTTTAGGTCAATTTTCAAGCCTTGATTCATGATCCAAAAAGGCCTCAAATGGAAAAACTTTGGTCATGAAAGTTGTAGATCTCATCTTTCCCTTTTCAAAAAGTACAAGAACATGATCAAACTCTTCTTGGATCAAAAGTTATGGCAATGCAAAGTTGGCAAAAATCACTTATTTTCAAGATGTGCACTAAGTGGAAATTTTGCAAAACTTTGAATCAATGCATTAAATGACCTCTAGTTCATCTCAAACCAGCATGTAAACATTCCCTAAGTCATGAAAATCAGTTTTGGACCAAGAATGCCCATGGTTTATGCTTGATTAGCCAAAAAGGTCACATGTGAACCAAAGGTACAACAAGTTGCAAAACACTCATGATCACTTCTCACAACTTGCAACATTGGATGCTGACCTTGCTAGCTCACTCTCCACCCCATGCTGCGCCAGCCCTAGCCTTGTACCCAGCCTAGATCAAGCCATGCTTTCTCTTACAAAGAAATGGACATTTTGCAAAAAGTAAACTTACCAATCACTATAGGCCAGGTCACATCATCTGACCTATAGGATTAAAATAAGTTATCAATTTGCAAGCTGAATATATCAAGAGCTAAGGCTGAAACCACACCATTCATCACTTACAAGAAAACCTTCCATTTTGCAACTTCTATCGAATCTCTCTACACAGCCTGAAAACACACAAACTAACTTCACCATTCATCTCACCTGGCCTCATAGATCACAAAGCACCCAAAGCCCAAGCTTGAAACAGCCAGAAACTCTTGCTGCCATCTCTCACCTCAAGCTGCAGATTCTATCGAATCTCTCCCCACAAGCCACAAACACCCAAACAAACACCATAGACCTTCTCCATTAACCCTCAGGATCACAAACAAACTCTTCTCATAGCCTAAAACTGCCTGAAACTCCATGGCCATTTTTGACTGAACTGAAGCAGGAGCCTTCGAAACTCATCATCCAGCAAACTTAAACTCTCATTGAGCATTCAAACATCCTTGGGGGATCAAGAGGAGTGGTTACACTGAAAGAGGAGCCCAGAAAGTTCTCAAACTGAAAGCTCCAAATCTCAGGTAGCTCGAAAATAATTTTTCCAGAAATCATTTCTTTTGTTCCAAACTTGTTCTATGTGATTCACTGATCATCCTGATGCTTTTAGTTTTTGAAATGGTTGCGTTTTAAGAATTTAATTCGTGTTTGAAGCTTACGAACCCTAGAACTAGTTCCTTTCGATTCAGCTTGTTTAGGTTATATAAATTTGTTTTGAGAGAGGGGTTTGATTCGTGAGAGTGTTAGGATCATTTCCCAATTCATAGATTTCATTTTTGTTACGATTTGAGAGAGTTGGAAGTTTCTCAGGTGAGAGCTGGCCGGAGAAGATGACCGGAAGTCTTCTCCGGCCACCTGAAAGTCATTTGTGCCCTAATTGCGTGTTTAATGCTAGTTTGAATTTGAGCCATTGATGCGCGTTGACTGGTTGACTTCCCACCCTTTTTGATGGCTCAGATCATCCACTTAACCCTAATCCACGTGGTTAATTCTAATTAAGTGTAATTAGCTCAGAACGAATCCTGGCCCTCCACTAGCGCGCGCAGTCAACCTTTTTAAACCCAGACTCAATCCTGGCCATCCAATCTGTTTACTTTTCATTTTATTTAATATTAATTCATTTTTCTTGCATTTAATTTGTACAATTAATTTAAAATAGTTAAAAAATCATAAAAATTATGAAACTTTTTCTTTAAGGTTTTATTAATTTTTATGACACAAAAAATATTTTTATTTTATTTTTATCATTAAAAAAGTATTTTTAAATATTTAAAAGATTATTTTTAATTGATTAATGAGAATTAATTAATTAAAAATACTTTTAGGTATTTAAAAATTACAAAAAAATTCATGAAATGTTCTAAGACATTTAGAAACATTGTCCAACCTTCAAACCAAATTTCTTTTTTGATCTTGATGCATTTTAAGAATTTTTCATTGAATTAAATCATTTTTGATGCATTATTTTGTTCATGTGTTTAAAAATTCATTTCTGCCTTTTGGTGAAGGTTGAGACATTGATTCTTTTTGCATTGTTTTCCATTTGACATGTAGTTTCAAGGATAAAAAGGCCATGATTTGGTCTTGCATTTTCTAATTGATTGGCATTTCTTTTGTTACAAACCCTAAAAAGCCCTAATAACTTGCAAAATTCATAACTTGAGTTTGGTTGAGAGTTGAGAATTCTCCTTTGGGCAGTGATTCATTATAGGTCTAGGGTTTCTTTGGGTACCATTTTCCATTTTTTATGTTAAGGTTTGCTTCTGTTTTTGGTTTATGTGTGATGTTTGACCCATGAACCCTAATTTGGGCTTTCATTTGCATCCCTCTTGCATTCTCTTGCATAACATGACTTGCCATTACATTTTGTGCATTCTCATGATTCATTTAACATCTTAAGACATGTAGAAAGCATATTTGATCATTGCATTGCATATTTGCCATGTCATTTGTCTTGTATGTTTCATAACATTTCATGTTTGTCCATGCTCCTCAACTTGCATCATTTGCATCCATGACTTTGTATGAACATCTCATTGTCTTGTCTCATGTTCATAGCACTCCATAGCATCATCATCATCATCAACATGCTTCTGGTTTTTGCTTATCATATCATTTCATCTCATTTAGCATTGTATTGCATTTGTTTCTAACATTGCAGGTGGTAAGTAACTTGAGAAGTGGATTTGCCTTCACTTCTCATAACTTTTCTTTTCATCTCTCTTGCATACCATGCTGCATTTGTACTTGTGTTTGAGATTGAGTTTGCTCATTCTTCTTCCTCCCACTTTCTTTCTTCAAGTGACTTGACTTCTTGAATGAAGCAAGTCACTTTGCTTCTCTTGATCTTGTTCATCTGCTTCCTGGTGGTTCATCTGAAGATTGTTCTTGAAAACCTCACAAACATTAGGACCAACCAAGCATGATAATGAATTAGGGTTTTGATTAGTCTCCCCCATAGTTTCTACCTTTGTGTCTCTCCTTGAGTCATCTCCCCTCACCTCATAATCAGGGACTAAACCCTCAAGGCTTTAAGACTTTGTGATTAAGATCATGCCTGCATCCTTCTTTTAGGATGGAGTGTATAACTTTAATCCTAAGTCTTGGACCCTTAAGGTGTTGAACTCTCTTAATTAATCCATCTAATAATCATCAAGACATTACACTTGTAACTTGGGCCTTGCATTAGGGTTCTAATTCTTCCTTGATTGGTTAAGAAGGACTAACCCTAAAGTTAATGGACAAGTCCCCCTCGAGTTGTCTTACAAATCATAAAAAACACTTCATCATCATATCATTAAATAAAATCCACTTAATCAAAGGCTTGTTTTGTCATGAGTTTAATCCCTAATCATGGATTAAGTTGAGGAGCTTTCCTCAGCTTAAACATTCTCATCTATCATCCTTCTTTTAGGATGGTGTAATGAGTCCGTTTAATCCTTGATTATGGCTTAACCTCATTACTCAACACTAAACAAAAACCACAAAAACATCTAATTAATCACAAGTAGGTTAATGATCTTAATCCTATACCAAAGGTGATTAAGTGTGAGAATCTGACTTCACACTTAAGGTAATACTCATTACCCCTAATCAGAGGGAAGATGTGATGAGTTTACTAACCCATTGGTTTAGGTTTAAGCTCATTATCTTATGACAAACTTCCAAAAGCAATAAAAGACTGAAAACTCAAAAACAAACAATAATCGTCTCCCTCGGGATTCTTTTCTCATCACCTTCACTCACAAACGAGAACTCGCTTCTTCCGTCTAATGCAAGACAGTTTGCATCTGTGCCAGACAGATCATACACTTGAGCATAGACTGCAAGCAGTTCACCAGTCAATCCTTTCAGTCTCTTTGGGTCGAACTACGGTGTTCTGACTTCCTCATTGCACGAGAGGATACGTAGGCATAACTTAACAGTTATCGAACAAAAGTCTCTGTCCATTCCCCCTCCTTCCAGCTTCATTCTTTAGCCTCATATTCTTGAGCATCTCATCTTTGTTCCTACACTGACACTGTATCTATTACACTTCACATTCTTTTACACTGACACCTGTACATTCTTTTCCAGCTATTTTACACACAAATTGCACTGACACTACCCCTTTAAAACACAAATCTTTCAAGCGTGGATCCCGTCGAGTACGACGGACAATCTGGGTGCTAATACCTTCCCAGGTTGTAACCAACCCCCTTTCTCAGTCTCTCTGGTTCGCAAACCGTCTTATCCATATCTTTCTAGGCCTATGCAGCATTGCCTTTCCTCCGGGATAAAAATGCCTAGCTGGCGACTCTATTCATCTCCAGTGAGTTCACGGCTGTGTGTTCTCACTGTTCCCTTCGCCGACCGTTCGCGTCTGTACCTTCATCTGACCCCGTGTCACTTGTCGGGAGCGACAGCTTGGCGACTCTGCTGGGGACCCTTATACTGCAACCAGGGCTTCTGGTTCTTTTTGTGGGTTCCTCCTAGCGCTTGATTGATTTGTGTTTATTGGGGGTGTTATGTGCTTGTTTGTGCTTGTATTTATTTTTATTCATTGCTTTATGTACAGTTACTTTATTGCTTTCTTTATTGCATTTATATATATCATACTGTCATGCTGTCTGTGCTGGATCTGGTTTTGTTTTAGTGGGTGGGGTTCTATTGAGAGCCAAGGTCCTATACCTGGGACCTGAGTGACACCTAGGCTAGAGTGAATCATATTCTTTCCCATTCCATTTCGGTCTGGTGCGGGAATATGAAACACGGTTCAGATATGGGTTTCTTCTTGAGAACTCTGTGCTACGGATTTCCTGTAGTGCTAGGGGGATCTGGGAAGCCTGCTAAGTCTGGATGACCTTTTAGTATTGACCTTCAGAAATTGAGGTGAATTAGAGGAGGAATTGTTATGGTTATTGTAAACACTGTACCTCCGGGTTAGAAGTGTTTACACTTCTCATAACTGATCCAAGTCTGAGGATCCTTGTTCTAGATCACTACCTGTGAGGGGGTTGGGCTGTTTACAGGTTTGCAGGTACCTTGACCTCAGAATACCCTGTTACTTTGACTTTGTTAAGAATGCTCCATGTTGGATAGTTCTTGTGGTTCTAAAACCCTGGACATGTGGCTCTTTATTTGAGTCCCCCACCTTGGTTACTGGATTTATAGACCTCCATCCGGAATTCTTGAACACACATGGATCTATACCAAGGCAGTTTATCCAGATCCAGCTCAGTCACAAACCCTTTGCATATCATTTGCATACATCCTCATTGCATCATATTAACATGTGCTTATTTGTTTTTCAGGGTATCCATTTTCATCAGGTTTTGGTTTTGACCCCATCTGCAGCTTTGACCCATCTTCACCAGCATCTGCTTCAGTTTAGCTGTCTGCTTCAGCACCAGCCAGTCAGTGGTTTTCTCTACTTCAGCATTGTCATCAGCACTCTACCCAGTCTTCAGCATCATGGCTCCAAAGAAAAGCAATATCACCTATCATTTCTTCCAACCAGACTTGTCAGACATCAGGAGGGTCCAAACCCTGATGACCCCAGATCACATACCTCTGTTCAGGGAGCATTATGGGGATATACTTGACTTGGTTATAGACATGGACCCATCTCAGAGGAGCCTAATCCATACCTGCATCCAGTTCTATGACCCCCCATTGAGGTGTTTCACCTTTCAAGACTTTCAGTTGGGACCTCTCTTAGAAGAATATGCATCTTTGGTTGGTTTGCCTATCAAGAGAGAAATTCCTTTTAACCCTGAAATGGTCTTTCCCAGCAATGGAGAGATAGCAAGAGCTTTGCACCTGGAACCTGCTTTGATTGAGCAGCATATGACCTCTAAAGCTGGGATCCCTGGTTTTCATCTGGACTTCCTGATTTCTCAAGCTAGTTTGAAGGCCTCCCTGGGGGATTGGAAAGCTGTTTGTGCATTGTTGGCCTTGAGTGTATATGGAATTGTGTTGTTTGCAGATGAGCCCAGATTCATCAGCAAGAATGCCATCCACCTGTTCATCCTGAAGAACCCAGTGCCAACCTTGTTGGGTGACCTCTATTACTCAGTACATCAGAGGAATGAGAAACAGAGGGGTAAGCTAGTGAGGTGTTGTGCTCCACTATTCCATGCTTGGCTTCTCAAGCATCTACCCAGGACAGATGCATTCCTGAATCCTCATCAGCAAAGCAACTGGGCTAAGAGGCTCACTACTCTCACTGCAGCAGACATCAGATGGTGCACCCAAGGCACCAAGGGCAGAGATATGATCACAAGCTGTGGGCACTTTCCCAATGTACCTTTGGTAGGAGTTAAGGGAAGTATCAACTACAACCCCCTGCTGTTCAAGAGGCAATTAGGCTATGCACTGGTTCATGCTCCTAGGGAACAAGACCTGGTTGAGACCCTCTACTGTGAGAACAAGATCAGTTTGACTGTTGTTAGGCAGGCTGCCTGGGCCTGGGATCATGTTCAAACCAAGGGAATCACCATTCTGGGGAAGTGCAATAATGTGGCATCAGCCCAATATCATGAGTGGTCCCATGCTAGGGCCCAATTCTCTGGAATGCCCTTTACCATCAAAGACATGCCTGAGTCATCATCAGCACCACCCCCTGCTACTGTCAGTTTGGAAGAGTTTGAAGGTTTGAAAGAAAGAAATGAGAAGCTATCCCAAGCCCTGCAGAAGACCCTCAGGGAGAGGAGTGAAGGTGTAAGGGAGATTGAAAGATTGGAGAAGCTGAGAGTGGAACACTTGACTAAGATTGAGAAGTCTGGAGACTACATCAACAAGTCTAAAGCTGGTGAGCAGATTCTGAAAAATGCTTGTAAAGAAGCCCAGTTCCAAAGAGCAAGGACAGACTTGTACTTGAAAGAGAGTCAGGCCAGGTGGGTCCGGATCACTGAAGCCCGTACTCTAGAAGACAAGAGAGTTCAAGATAAGATGGAGCAGATGGAAAAAGCCCTGGCAGCAGCCCAGGAGGAAATTTCAGAGTTAAAAATCAAAGCTGGAGTGAAGAAATCCAAAGACCAAAGCCAGAACAAGAAGTTGACTACAGCTGTTGCAACAAGAAACCTTCTCATCAGGAATCTTACGGAGCATCCGGCTGATCCTGTGACCGAAGCACTTCTTAAGGAAGTTCGCGAGGATGAGTTTGGCCTTGGAGTCTGATTATTTGCTTGTTGTTGTTCCTTTTCCATGTACTTTTGCTTTTTGGTGATGTATTTTTGACCCCTTAGAGGGCTAGTGTTGTAAAAAATGAACAATTTGTATTATTTTACCTTTGTAATATATTTGTGTTTGTTTCCATCTGGGTTCACTTCAAAAGCAACTTCAACAGCATCATCTTCAAGGGTCTGGACGGGTCAAAACTGAAGACCAAGCCGGATACCTTGATAGCAAATAAGCATACTGCATTGCATACTAACCCTTTTGTTTGTTTTGTAGGTTTTGTTTTATTGTTTCTAACCTCTGTTGTGACATTCAGGAATTATTGCTCGCCGCCGGGTATTTCCTCTCAACAGGCCACACAGGTATCCAACTAGAATCAACCTTCCGGGAATTCAGATGGATCAAGTTCAACAAGATCTTGCTGATGTCAGAAATCAGCTAGCCAATGAAAGATTGGAGATGAGAACACAGATGACGCAGTTCATGGAGGTTATGAACAACATGGCTCAGAGCCAGGAGAGACTGAGAGCTATGGTGGAAAGGCAGAACCAAGATGAGCCTCATGTAGGGACTGCAGGCACCAGTAATAATGAAAGGGTGCAACCACATGTGAATCCCCCGGTGTTTGGTCCACACCTACATCCTGAGATTAATATCCCTGCAAACGTTCAAGGGACAGCCACCGCGGCCAGAGTACTTCAAGAGGATCCTCAGGAGGACCAATTTACAGTAATGGGTGCCGGAGAGGATGCTTATGATAGGAGATTGGATGAAATAGCTGAGAAGTTAAGGTCCCTAGAATCTCAGAACTCTTTGGGCTTCGACGTCATGGACATGGGTTTGGTTGATGGGGTCAGGATCCCTCATAAGTTCAAGCCTCCTTGTTTCGAAAAGTATAATGGGACTTCGTGCCCCCGGACTCATCTGCAATCATTTCTGGGAAGGCTGAAGGCCTATACAATGGATGAGAAACTTTGGATGTTCTACTTCGAAGATAGCTTGACTGGAGCATCAAGGGAATGGTATTCCCATTTGACAAGGGCAACTGTGAGATGCTGGAAGGACCTGGCAGAGGCCTTCATCCGACAGTATCAATACAATTTAGACATGGCACCCAACAGGACTCTCCTAATGGGAATGTCGCAGTCATCAAGGGAAAGTTTCCGAGAGTATGCCCAAAGGTGGAGGCAACTGGCTGCTGCTGTTCAACCACCAATGTCTGAGAGAGAAATGGCAGACATGTTTATGAACACTCTCCAGGGAACGTATATTGACAGGTTAGCTGCTTTCTCGTCCACTAGCTTCGCAGATGTTGTCATAGCTGGGGAGAGAATTGAAAGCCTGTTAAAAATGGGTAAGATATCTGATAATGGTGCAAGCTCGTCCAGTAGTACAAGAAAGCCTTTTGCAGGCCCGAGAAGAACTGGCGAGACCAATGCCATCCACACCAACAGGGGTAGGCCCCAATATGCTCAAAGGTCAATAGCAGCAGTCACTATCCCTGCTCCAGCTCATCCACAGCCAGTCTATCAACCTCCTCAACAAAACTTCCAACAACAACCTCAGTATCATCAGAATCAATATCCTCCAAGAAACAACTACAACAACAACAACTCCAACAACAACAATCAACAGAGGCCATTCCAACAAAGGCCATCCCAAGCTAACCGAGTGATCGACCCAATTCCAATGCCGTATGCTGCTTTGCTGCCACAGCTTCTGAAACTCAACCTAGTTGAGCTAAGAACGTTGGCACCTCCGGATCCCAACAGTTTACCAAGAAACTATGACTCCAATGCTAGGTGTGCTTTCCATTCAAACGCACCTGGTCACAGTACAGAAAAATGCAGGGCTCTGCATATGAAGGTACAAGACTTGGTAGACTCCAAGGCTCTGAACTTTGCACCTCCGCCCAACGTCAACAAAAACCCAATGCCACACCATGGTGGTCCCCGAATTAATGCTATCGAAGAAGACCAACCGTCTTATTTGATAACCAGTGTGGATCAGATCAGGACACCATTGGTGGAAATCAAGGCTCAACTCCGTGAAAGCAATATATTTCCGGGGTGTGAACTAGGGTGCCCATACTGCAATATTTCTTGGAATGGGTGTGAAGACTTGAGGAATGGCATTGACAGCCTTATTCAGAGTGGCTTACTGCAGATCACTACATCATTCCCGGCAAACCCGACGACTTCATCAGCAATGGTTTCAGATCCTCCTACAAATACAGCAGCAATTGTTCCCAACAATTCGTCAGCAACATCAGAAAGTACTTCATCTGTTCTACCCAATGATCAGTTTTCAACAGTTTCTCCTGCTACAACTTCAGCTTCAGTCCACTTCGACTCCCCATCAACAACAACAACAGTCCTTCCAACGGAACCTTCTACAACACCAGCAAACAATCACGAAGATGTCTCCACTGTTACCATATTCTACGATCCAGAAAACAATTCCGCTTATCATTCAGAAGGTGCTGCTCCCACTAGAGCACCAGTTACAATCTTTTATGATCCACAGACAATAACAGTCCCCTCAGCAGCAGCAATCAGTCCAGTCACCGTCACGGTACCTGGACCTGTACCATATGAAAGCAATAGGGCCATCCCTTGGCACTATGGCTCTGACTTGTACTGTGAAGGGAAAAGAATCACTCTGGAAACATCATCACCTGCACCACAAGTCGATAATGTGGGCGGAGGCGGAGGCTTCACTCGAAGCGGACGTCTCTTCGCTTCACAAGTCCAAAGACCCACTGCCGAAGCAGAAGCTGCTGCCAAGGCAAAGGGTAAAGGACCGGTGCAGGAAGATCCAGCTGCCAAAGAAGCCCTGAAGACTCCATTTGATCAGGAAGTTGATGAGTTTATGCGGATCATCAAGAAGAGTGATTATAAAGTTGTGGATCAACTTCACCAAACTCCATCCAAAATCTCCATCCTCTCACTGCTCATGTGCTCCGAAGCCCATCGGAATGCACTACTGAAAGTCCTGCACGCAGCTTACGTGCCAGAGGAGATTACTGTCAACCAGTTGGAAACGGTGGTTGGGAATGTTACTGCTAGCAACGGGCTAGGGTTTACCAATTCTGATTTGACAGTGGATGGTCGTAACCACAACAAAGCCTTGCACATAACTATGGAATGCAAAGGAACTGTCCTTTCTCATGTGCTGGTGGACACAGGTTCCTCCCTGAATGTCTTACCAAAGAAGGCTCTGGTGAAGTTAGAATATGATGGATTGGCATTGAGACCCAGCAACCTGGTGGTTAGAGCTTTTGATGGCTCAAAGAGATCGGTTCTGGGAGAGATTGAGCTGCCCGTGACAATTGGCCCGCAGACTTTTAAAACTATCTTTTATGTGATGGACATTCAGCCCGCCTACAGCTGTTTGTTGGGTAGACCCTGGATTCACGCCGCTGGCGCTATAACGTCTACCCTGCACCAAAAGTTAAAATTTGAGTGGGAGGGTCAAGTTGTCACAATCTGTGGAGAAGAGGACATCTTTGTTAGCCACCTGGCTACCTACAAGTACATTGAGATGGATGGAGAAATCCATGAAACGATGAGCCAAGGTTTTGAAGCCTTGAATGTCAATGAAGCATCTGCTGTTTCAGGAATCTCCATGTCGTCATATCAACAAGCCCGGAAGGTTGTTAAGGAAGGAACTGCCCTAGGCTGGGGCAAGGTCTTAGCTGTGGAGGAGAAGAAGGACAAATTTGGGTTGGGTTACAAACCAACTCAACATCAAGCAAAGGCTGCTGCAGAGCCTGGTTTTGTCAGTGGGGGGATGCTTACCCCCGATGCTATCAACTGCCTGGAAGACGAGCTGGAAGAGGAGCGCAATCTGGAGAATTGGATTCGTCCAAAGATCCCGGGGAGCAGTGTCTCGAACTGGTCTTCCCAGGAAATTATAAGTGTTACTCGAGCAGAGTAATTATTATTTCCTGTATTTTTTATATAGCATGCATCCAAGTCTTGCATCTTGCCCAAGATGACAAGACTCATTTTGTAACCAGGGCCATCTGTACTTTTGTGCAAACAAGATTAAATTAATGAAGTATCAGACATCTTTTTGCAAACGAGTCTTTTTCTTTTATGCTCACTGTTTTTCCATTTTTCTTTTTGTACAAAAATAAATGGCGGTGTTTTCAAAATGATAACTTCATTTCACTTTTTTCTAAAGCAAGATTAAAATCAATCACTAAAATGAACCGACTTAACCCTTGCAGAGAGTGCCTTCCAGACAGCACCGACAACAGCACAGCTATGACATCGTATGACTTTGACAATCCGATCAATCAAGCTGATGAAGGGGTTGATGAAGAATATGAGCTTCCTGAAGAGCTAGCCAGGTTGCTGAGACAGGAGGAAAAAGTTATTACTCCTCATCAGGAGGAGATTGAAGTGATTAATCTTGGTACGGAGGAAGACGTGAAAGAAGTCAAAATCGGGGCCTGCCTGCAAGACTCAGTGAAGAGACGGCTGATAGATCTGCTTCAAGAGTATGTTGATGTGTTTGCTTGGTCCTACCAAGATATGCCAGGGTTGGATACCGATATTGTTGTGCATAAGCTGCCTTTGAGGGAAGAATGCCCACCAGTCAAACAGAAGTTGCGCCGAACTCGCCCAGACATGGCTATGAAAATCAAGGAAGAGGTACAAAAGCAATGGGACGCCGGGTTCCTTGCTGTGACTAGCTATCCTCCGTGGGTTGCTAACATAGTACCTGTGCCTAAGAAGGACGGAAAAGTAAGAATGTGTGTTGATTACCGGGATCTGAACAGAGCCAGCCCGAAAGATGACTTCCCATTACCTCACATTGATGTATTGGTGGATAACACGGCTCAGTTCTCGGTATTTTCCTTCATGGATGGATTTTCGGGATACAATCAGATCAAGATGTCACCTGAAGACATGGAGAAGACAACATTCATCACACCTTGGGGCACGTTCTGTTATAAAGTGATGCCATTCGGACTGAAGAATGCTGGTGCAACGTATCAACGGGCTATGGTGACATTATTCCACGATATGATCCACAAAGAAATAGAATGTTACGTGGATGATATGATCGCCAAGTCCCTTACAGAGGAAGATCACCTGGTGAATCTGCTCAAGTTATTCAAGCGTCTGAGGAAATACCAACTAAAGCTGAACCCCAACAAATGCACATTCGGGGTGCGATCCGGTAAGCTGCTGGGCTTTATTGTAAGCGAGAAGGGGATTGAGGTTGACCCAGATAAAGTCAAGGCTATACAAGAAATGCCTGCACCGAAAACTGAGAAAGAAGTTCGAGGGTTCTTAGGTCGATTGAACTACATTTCACGGTTCATATCTCACCTTACAGCAACTTGTGAACCCTTATTCAAGCTGTTAAGAAAGGAGCAAACGGTCAGGTGGAACGAAGACTGCCAGAAAGCTTTTGACAAGATCAAGGAGTATTTGCAAGAACCTCCAATCCTTATGCCTCCAGTTGAAGGAAGACCTCTGATTATGTACTTGACAGTATTAGAAGAATCGATGGGGTGTGTACTAGGTCAGCATGACGAGTCTGGTCGAAAAGAGTATGCGATATACTACCTAAGCAAAAAGTTTACCGACTGTGAACAGCGTTATTCACTGCTCGAGAAAACTTGCTGTGCTTTAGCGTGGGCTGCTCGCCGACTGAGACAGTACATGTTGACCCATACTACTCTATTGATCTCAAAGATGGACCCAGTCAAGTACATTTTCGAGAAGCCAGCTCTTACCGGACGGGTTGCAAGATGGCAGATGATTCTCACAGAATACGACATACAGTACACATCTCAGAAAGCCATCAAGGGCAGTGTACTATCTGAATATCTTGCTGAGCAACCCATTGATGACTACCAGCCTATGAGGTTCGACTTCCCCGATGAAGACATCATGTTCATTAAAGCAAAAGATCATGAAGAGCCTATTCACACTGAAGGGCCTGACCCAGAAGAAGAATGGACTATGATGTTTGATGGGGCTGTCAACATGAATGGCCGTGGTGTTGGTGCAGTACTCATTACACCTAAAGGAGTTCACATGCCTTTCTCGGCAAAGCTCACTTTCGACTGCACTAACAACGAAGCTGAATACGAAGCTTGCATTATGGGTCTTGAGGAAGCCATTGACCTCAGGATCAAGACATTGACCGTATTCGGAGATTCAGCTTTGGTAGTCAATCAGACCAACGGAAAATGGTACACCCACCAAGATCATCTGATACCTTACAGGGATTATACAAGAAGGTTATTGACTTTCTTCACAACAGTCAAGCTTGAGTATATCCCTCGGGACGAGAATCAGTTTGCGGATGCTCTTGCTACCATTTCATCCATGATCAAAGTTCAAGCTGCTAACTTTGTACCTCAGATTTCAGTATCGAGACTTGATAGACCAGCATATGTATTTGCAGCAGATATTGCTAAAGATGATAAGCCTTGGTTCCATGACATCAAGTGCTTCTTGGAGGATCAAACGTACCCACCTGGGGCATCTTCCAATGATAAAAAGACTTTAAGAAGACTTGCTGGAAGTTTCTTTCTGAACACTGATGGATCTTTATACAAGAGGAACTTTGATATGGTACTCCTCAGATGTGTTGACAAGACAGAAGCAGATTTGTTGATGCATGAAGTGCACGAAGGATCCTTTGGTACCCATGCAGGAGGGCATGCCATGGCTAAAAAGTTGTTAAGATCAGGCTATTACTGGATCACAATGGATGCAGACTGTTGTGCCTATGCCAGAAAATGCCACAAATGCCAGATCTATGCAGATAAAGTGCATGTGCCTCCAAATCCGTTAAACATCATGTCTTCACCATGGCCCTTTGCTATGTGGGGCATTGACATGATTGGCAAAATTGAGCCAACTGCTTCGAACGGCCACAGATTCATCCTGGTCGCCATCGATTATTTTACAAAGTGGGTTGAAGCAGCCTCATATGCAAATGTCACAAGGCAAGTGGTAGCCAGATTTCTGAAAAGAGATATCATCTGTCGGTATGGAGTGCCCGGGCGAATCATTACTGATAATGGTTCCAACTTGAACAACAAAATGATGGCAGAGCTGTGCCGGGACTTCAAGATCCAACATCACAATTCTTCTCCTTACAGGCCAAAGATGAACGGCGCTGTTGAGGCGGCAAATAAGAATATCAAGAAGATTGTGCAGAAGATGGTAATCACCTACAAAGACTGGCACGAAATGCTACCATTTGCCTTGCATGGGTACCGCACATCAATCAGAACATCCACTGGGGCAACACCGTATCAACTTGTGTATGGTATGGAAGCAGTCCTACCTGTTGAAGTTGAACTACCCTCCCTGCGGGTACTAATGGATGTTAAGCTAAACGAAGCAGAATGGGTTCGGTCCCGGTACGAGCAACTGAGTCTGATCGAAGAGAAGAGATTGGCTGCAATTTGCCACGGGCAGCTATATCAGAAAAGAATGAAGAGAGCCTTCGATCAGAAAGTCAGGCACCGAGAGTACCAAGTAGGGAATCTTGTGCTGAAAAGAATCCTCCCTCCTCATACAGACCACAGGGGCAAATGGACTCCGAATTATGAAGGACCATTCGTCGTAAAGAAAGTTTTCTCTGGTGGAGCACTGATGCTCAGCACCATGGATGGTGAAGATTTCCCGTCCCCTGTAAATTCAGATGCAGTTAAAAAATACTTCGCATAAAATGACCCGCTGGACATAAAAACAGAATGTAAGTCCAGGCAAAAAAATAGGGCATCCCGGCGAGTCAAAAACAGAATAAAAGACTCGGGCAAAAATAAGGGAAAATAAATAAAAAAATTTGTACACCCGCTGAGTTGAAAAGCCGCATTGGACAGCTCAGGCAAAAATGGGTATCCCGATGGATTGAAAACCCGAAAGGGCGATCCATGCAAAATAAGGGAATAAGCGAACAACTGCATTCTGAATTCGTCTGTATCACCTACAACTTGGTAAGCTCCAAGGGATCAAGCTGCAATCAGAATCAACTCTCTCCAGAAAGCAAGACGAGAAGAACGTCATTGTCATACGAGTCATAGCAGAAGAGGAAGCTCCTTGAAAGCATCGCCAGCACCGCCAGCACTTTATTTCTCAATTTGTAACAATCTCCTCATTTCAGGAGATATGTTTCTCTGACTGTATCTTGCCAATTCAGGGCACACGAATTAATATAATCAGATTTTCAGTCATGTCTCGTTTTTTACATTTATGTTTTGCAAAGAGTTGTCTGATGTCTCTAAAAACACAATTGCATAAGTACAGATGCCTCTCTCTAAAAATAAAACACATGCTTGCAGGGAATATACTTACTCTCGAAAGTACTTATTTCCTATGACGGAATCTCAGTAAAAGATACCTCGGGACCATTTGTGCGTTTCTTTATCTTTGCAGGATTGCAGGTATCCAGAACACAACCTGGGGCATGCCAGTTACGCCTTAGCAAGATGGCAAATCGTTATCAACTCGGTCTATCTTCCACGTGGCAATGGGATGTGCCCATCTCCCCAGCGGAGCTGTCAAATCAGCATACACTCAATCTCAGTATCCGTGATGCTCTATCCCCAGCTGAGTTGCTCCCCATTGCTCTCCCCAGCTGAGTTGCCTCTCACTTCCCCAGCCGGGTTGCCATTCTTCCTCAACAGAATACAGAAATCAGGGAATCATCTCCCCACAGAGCTTCAGCCTCTATCCAGAAGAGTAATGCATGAAGATCACAACAGAGTGAGGAAAGCTTCTACAAACCCCAGCTGGGTCCCGTATTATAAGAATATGTCAATCGATGACGTATATCCCCAAGCAGATACAACTACAGATCTATCAATGATCTCATCCCCAGCTGGGATGTTCACTTCAAGCAGATCGATCAGAGATCTTTGCAGCAATGGGATCCGAATCCCGGATCGGTGCCTCTTTGCATAATCATAGCATTCGCATCATATTCACCCCCAGAGCGTAGCATTCCGTCTAATACGGAGCATTACGGCAAAAAATCAAATGCATAGCATAATCATAAGTCATGTTGTGATTTGAACACTTGTAAATATTGACAATCTGTCGGCATACAGAATACATCCCCATCAGAGTCCCAGCAAAAGCAGTTGCCCCATATCACAAACACCAGTGCATATCTCCTTTTTGATACCCGTCCGTATCATCATTTCCCAACAGGTTGCCTGAATACACTTTACAAACCAAGATCACCAATATTGCAGATACATCCTGACACTCGTCCGTGTCGTGTCACCAGCAGAAAGCCAAAGACACCCTCTTTGCACTCACATATACCTATACATTTTCTTGACACCCGTCCGTGTCATATCCCCAGCGTGGTCGCCTATACTTGTATATACACTTTCCTGACACCCGTCCGTGTCATATCCCCAGCAGATAAACACTCGCCTATACATTATATACTCACTACTCATTGGTACACCTACTCAGATACTCGTCCGTATCTTATATACACCTTGTATATCCCCGCAGATTCGACAGTAGTCCTTGTTAACCAGTTGGTACTCGTCCGTACCATCATCTCAGAACATTGCGTCTAACGTTTGTTTCTACATGATACTCGTCCGTATCATAGTCTTAAGGATGCTCGTCCGCATCTTTAATCCATACACCGTGTCAAACACTTATGTCTTCGTGAATATAGATGCTCGTCTGTGTCTACTATTCCCCAGAAGGATACTTTCAGATGCAACACTCGTCCGTGTTCCTTGTTAACCAGTTGATACTCGTCCGTATCATCAGCTCTGAGCACGTGTCAGTTTGTTTCTACATGATACTCGTCCGTATCATAGTCTTAAGGATGCTCGTCCGCATCTTTAATCTATACACAATACCAAACACTTATACCTTTTGTTTCTTGGATGTAAACACCCGTCCGTGTCATATCCCCAGTAGATCGCAGTCAAATTTCCTTTTTATCTAACACTCGTCCTGTGTTATGATAAACTTTGAGAGCAGCCGTCCCCTGCTAAGTGGTCGTCCTCCACTTCTTGATGGTCGTCCTCCATCATGCTCATCCGATGGCCGTCCCCATCGTTGATTTTAGCAGCCGTCCCCTGCTAGGTGGTCGTCCTCCACCTTTTGATGATCGTCCTTCATCACTTTATCCAATGGCCGTCCCCATTGTTGATTTTAGTTGTCTAACACTCATCCTGTGTTATGATAAACTTTGAGAGCAGCCGTCCCCTGCTGAGTGGTCGTCCTCCACTTCTTGATGGTCGTCCTCCATCATGCTCGTCCGATGGCCGTCCCCATCGTTGACCTTTTCTATCCGATGGTCGTCCCCATCGTTGATATTTTGGCAGCCGTACCCTGCCAGGTGGTCGTCCTCCACCTTTGATGGTCGTCCCCATCATATTCCTTTTATGCCCAACAGAGCAGCCGTCCCCTGCTAGGTGATCGTCCTTCACCTTTGATGGCCGTACCCCATCATCTGTTTATTTCATTTATTCTTTAACCCGATGGCCGTCCCCGTCGTGGTCCCTTTTCTTCTTTAACCCGATGGCCGTCCCCGTCGCGGTCCCTTTTCTTCTTTAACCCGATGGCCGTCCCCGTCGTGGTCCCTTTTCTTTTTTAACCCGATGGCCGTCCCCATCGTTGGTTACTTTACCTTTGTGAACTTGATGGCCGTCCCCGTCATGTTTCACCAATCCCCAGAGAATGTTACTACTTTATCTTGATGGCCGTCCCCATCATATTATCTTAGTTTTCCCAGCTAGTCGGCCGTCCCCGTCTTAGCTTTATCTTTTATCCCCAGCATGTCGGTCGTCCCCGTCATCGCTTTATTTTACACACTTTCCCCAGCATGTCGGCCGTCCCCGTTTACCCAGCAGTCGTCCTCTGCTCGACGGTCGTCCTCCGTCGCCCACACTTTACAATATACTTTATTTGCTTTTGCAATCTATACCCCTTTTCTTCTTCATTTCTGTGAGTGCAAATTTTGGACTGTCTTTGGTATTCAACCACAAGTTATCTTGTTTGCCTGTTAAGCCGCCGCTTACAACCTGCACAGCTAACTCATGTTTGAATAGGGGCAGCTGTAAACACCCCAAATTTGCCCTCACCCATTCACACATGACTTGTGATCATCTCATATGCATAAACACAATCACAGCATCTCATGTCTCATTTGGTTTCACTGGATAGTTTCTAAGGCATCTGCACCTAGGGTTTGTGATCTGAGCAACCTCAGGGCATCTTGAGCCATTCCAAAGGCCACCAATCATCTCAAAGGGGTCCATGTGTGTTTCTTATATCATGTTACATCCTCACAAAGTCAAAATTGCAGAGGGATCACAAGAACTAGGGTTTGAGTGGATGCAGAGCCAGGATGAACTGCACAGTTGACTGAAAATTAGGGTTTTGGTTTCAGAGGCCATAACTCCAAATTTTTTTGGTCATTCTTGTTTCCATTGGTCTCTATATGGTATAGGGAGTATGCATATCAATTTTCATGAAGAAATTCCATGGGGAAGTCATCTGATCAAGAGTTGACTTTTCAGACAAGTCAGTGCAAAATCAGGGCATCTGAGGGCCCCAATGACCCAACCAATGGGTGATCTTCATCATTTTGAGTGTATATGATCTTTATTTGATCATGGAAGAAGATTGAAGTTCATAAAAATCAAGAATTTAGGTTTTTTGCAAATGTTGACTTTTTGGGTATAGTTGACTTTTCAAGAATGCCTCATTTTAGGTCAATTTTCAAGCCTTGATTCATGATCCAAAAAGGCCTCAAATGGAAAAACTTTGGTCATGAAAGTTGTAGATCTCATCTTTCCCTTTTCAAAAAGTACAAGAACATGATCAAACTCTTCTTGGATCAAAAGTTATGGCAATGCAAAGTTGGCAAAAATCACTTATTTTCAAGATGTGCACTAAGTGGAAATTTTGCAAAACTTTGAATCAATGCATTAAATGACCTCTAGTTCATCTCAAACCAGCATGTAAACATTCCCTAAGTCATGAAAATCAGTTTTGGACCAAGAATGCCCATGGTTTATGCTTGATTAGCCAAAAAGGTCACATGTGAACCAAAGGTACAACAAGTTGCAAAACACTCATGATCACTTCTCACAACTTGCAACATTGGATGCTGACCTTGCTAGCTCACTCTCCACCCCATGCTGCGCCAGCCCTAGCCTTGTACCCAGCCTAGATCAAGCCATGCTTTCTCTTACAAAGAAATGGACATTTTGCAAAAAGTAAACTTACCAATCACTATAGGCCAGGTCACATCATCTGACCTATAGGATTAAAATAAGTTATCAATTTGCAAGCTGAATATATCAAGAGCTAAGGCTGAAACCACACCATTCATCACTTACAAGAAAACCTTCCATTTTGCAACTTCTATCGAATCTCTCTACACAGCCTGAAAACACACAAACTAACTTCACCATTCATCTCACCTGGCCTCATAGATCACAAAGCACCCAAAGCCCAAGCTTGAAACAGCCAGAAACTCTTGCTGCCATCTCTCACCTCAAGCTGCAGATTCTATCGAATCTCTCCCCACAAGCCACAAACACCCAAACAAACACCATAGACCTTCTCCATTAACCCTCAGGATCACAAACAAACTCTTCTCATAGCCTAAAACTGCCTGAAACTCCATGGCCATTTTTGACTGAACTGAAGCAGGAGCCTTCGAAACTCATCATCCAGCAAACTTAAACTCTCATTGAGCATTCAAACATCCTTGGGGGATCAAGAGGAGTGGTTACACTGAAAGAGGAGCCCAGAAAGTTCTCAAACTGAAAGCTCCAAATCTCAGGTAGCTCGAAAATAATTTTTCCAGAAATCATTTCTTTTGTTCCAAACTTGTTCTATGTGATTCACTGATCATCCTGATGCTTTTAGTTTTTGAAATGGTTGCGTTTTAAGAATTTAATTCGTGTTTGAAGCTTACGAACCCTAGAACTAGTTCCTTTCGATTCAGCTTGTTTAGGTTATATAAATTTGTTTTGAGAGAGGGGTTTGATTCGTGAGAGTGTTAGGATCATTTCCCAATTCATAGATTTCATTTTTGTTACGATTTGAGAGAGTTGGAAGTTTCTCAGGTGAGAGCTGGCCGGAGAAGATGACCGGAAGTCTTCTCCGGCCACCTGAAAGTCATTTGTGCCCTAATTGCGTGTTTAATGCTAGTTTGAATTTGAGCCATTGATGCGCGTTGACTGGTTGACTTCCCACCCTTTTTGATGGCTCAGATCATCCACTTAACCCTAATCCACGTGGTTAATTCTAATTAAGTGTAATTAGCTCAGAACGAATCCTGGCCCTCCACTAGCGCGCGCAGTCAACCTTTTTAAACCCAGACTCAATCCTGGCCATCCAATCTGTTTACTTTTCATTTTATTTAATATTAATTCATTTTTCTTGCATTTAATTTGTACAATTAATTTAAAATAGTTAAAAAATCATAAAAATTATGAAACTTTTTCTTTAAGGTTTTATTAATTTTTATGACACAAAAAATATTTTTATTTTATTTTTATCATTAAAAAAGTATTTTTAAATATTTAAAAGATTATTTTTAATTGATTAATGAGAATTAATTAATTAAAAATACTTTTAGGTATTTAAAAATTACAAAAAAATTCATGAAATGTTCTAAGACATTTAGAAACATTGTCCAACCTTCAAACCAAATTTCTTTTTTGATCTTGATGCATTTTAAGAATTTTTCATTGAATTAAATCATTTTTGATGCATTATTTTGTTCATGTGTTTAAAAATTCATTTCTGCCTTTTGGTGAAGGTTGAGACATTGATTCTTTTTGCATTGTTTTCCATTTGACATGTAGTTTCAAGGATAAAAAGGCCATGATTTGGTCTTGCATTTTCTAATTGATTGGCATTTCTTTTGTTACAAACCCTAAAAAGCCCTAATAACTTGCAAAATTCATAACTTGAGTTTGGTTGAGAGTTGAGAATTCTCCTTTGGGCAGTGATTCATTATAGGTCTAGGGTTTCTTTGGGTACCATTTTCCATTTTTTATGTTAAGGTTTGCTTCTGTTTTTGGTTTATGTGTGATGTTTGACCCATGAACCCTAATTTGGGCTTTCATTTGCATCCCTCTTGCATTCTCTTGCATAACATGACTTGCCATTACATTTTGTGCATTCTCATGATTCATTTAACATCTTAAGACATGTAGAAAGCATATTTGATCATTGCATTGCATATTTGCCATGTCATTTGTCTTGTATGTTTCATAACATTTCATGTTTGTCCATGCTCCTCAACTTGCATCATTTGCATCCATGACTTTGTATGAACATCTCATTGTCTTGTCTCATGTTCATAGCACTCCATAGCATCATCATCATCATCAACATGCTTCTGGTTTTTGCTTATCATATCATTTCATCTCATTTAGCATTGTATTGCATTTGTTTCTAACATTGCAGGTGGTAAGTAACTTGAGAAGTGGATTTGCCTTCACTTCTCATAACTTTTCTTTTCATCTCTCTTGCATACCATGCTGCATTTGTACTTGTGTTTGAGATTGAGTTTGCTCATTCTTCTTCCTCCCACTTTCTTTCTTCAAGTGACTTGACTTCTTGAATGAAGCAAGTCACTTTGCTTCTCTTGATCTTGTTCATCTGCTTCCTGGTGGTTCATCTGAAGATTGTTCTTGAAAACCTCACAAACATTAGGACCAACCAAGCATGATAATGAATTAGGGTTTTGATTAGTCTCCCCCATAGTTTCTACCTTTGTGTCTCTCCTTGAGTCATCTCCCCTCACCTCATAATCAGGGACTAAACCCTCAAGGCTTTAAGACTTTGTGATTAAGATCATGCCTGCATCCTTCTTTTAGGATGGAGTGTATAACTTTAATCCTAAGTCTTGGACCCTTAAGGTGTTGAACTCTCTTAATTAATCCATCTAATAATCATCAAGACATTACACTTGTAACTTGGGCCTTGCATTAGGGTTCTAATTCTTCCTTGATTGGTTAAGAAGGACTAACCCTAAAGTTAATGGACAAGTCCCCCTCGAGTTGTCTTACAAATCATAAAAAACACTTCATCATCATATCATTAAATAAAATCCACTTAATCAAAGGCTTGTTTTGTCATGAGTTTAATCCCTAATCATGGATTAAGTTGAGGAGCTTTCCTCAGCTTAAACATTCTCATCTATCATCCTTCTTTTAGGATGGTGTAATGAGTCCGTTTAATCCTTGATTATGGCTTAACCTCATTACTCAACACTAAACAAAAACCACAAAAACATCTAATTAATCACAAGTAGGTTAATGATCTTAATCCTATACCAAAGGTGATTAAGTGTGAGAATCTGACTTCACACTTAAGGTAATACTCATTACCCCTAATCAGAGGGAAGATGTGATGAGTTTACTAACCCATTGGTTTAGGTTTAAGCTCATTATCTTATGACAAACTTCCAAAAGCAATAAAAGACTGAAAACTCAAAAACAAACAATAATCGTCTCCCTCGGGATTCTTTTCTCATCACCTTCACTCACAAACGAGAACTCGCTTCTTCCGTCTAATGCAAGACAGTTTGCATCTGTGCCAGACAGATCATACACTTGAGCATAGACTGCAAGCAGTTCACCAGTCAATCCTTTCAGTCTCTTTGGGTCGAACTACGGTGTTCTGACTTCCTCATTGCACGAGAGGATACGTAGGCATAACTTAACAGTTATCGAACAAAAGTCTCTGTCCATTCCCCCTCCTTCCAGCTTCATTCTTTAGCCTCATATTCTTGAGCATCTCATCTTTGTTCCTACACTGACACTGTATCTATTACACTTCACATTCTTTTACACTGACACCTGTACATTCTTTTCCAGCTATTTTACACACAAATTGCACTGACACTACCCCTTTAAAACACAAATCTTTCAAGCGTGGATCCCGTCGAGTACGACGGACAATCTGGGTGCTAATACCTTCCCAGGTTGTAACCAACCCCCTTTCTCAGTCTCTCTGGTTCGCAAACCGTCTTATCCATATCTTTCTAGGCCTATGCAGCATTGCCTTTCCTCCGGGATAAAAATGCCTAGCTGGCGACTCTATTCATCTCCAGTGAGTTCACGGCTGTGTGTTCTCACTGTTCCCTTCGCCGACCGTTCGCGTTTGTACCTTCATCTGACCCCGTGTCACTTGTCGGGAGCGACAGCAGGTATTCAGTCAAAACAAAAATTGAAAAAAGTAAGGATTCATACCAAGTTTCAGCTGTAATAGGGAGGCAATACCATAGTAAGTCTTTTAGATCCAGAGTCGTGTCTCGCATCATTAGGAAACACGAAAACAAAAAGATTGATCAGTATTAAGATGCAAAGCAAAGCAGGGCAAACGGGATCCTATACCTCAAGTTCAGCCAAATCAACAAGCTTTGTTTGGTGCTGATTTCCAACAAGATGTTCAACCTTCAGCCAAGCACCTACATCAAACACAAAAAAGAAGAAACATGTCCAAAATATCAGCAGAATAATAGACAAGCCCTGTGTTTCAATCTAAAGCCATTTGCAATACAACAGTTGATGCTAAGACAACTCATTTCTTGGTATTAATATCAGAAGGCATGGAAAGTTTCCTCTGCATTGTAGACGGATTTAAAGTTAGCATATTTTGCTTTCAGATAAGTATAAGATGGAGGGAGAAGAAAGTACTCAACTTAGAAATCAAGTTGCTCAGCTATTACAGTCGGAACAAGATAAAAACTGCGGATACAACAGCAAGATTCAACCATCCAGAGTTTGCAGGTTAAAGTCAAGATCCTTGAAACTGAACTCAGGGAAGCTCTTGGATCCAGACAAGTCAGCTCCAATTCGCAACAAACTGAGCCTTGAGTACAAGGCTTCCGTGTTCCAAGGCTGTCCTGTGTCATAATAACAAACGGAAACATGAAGTCATATTCTGTGATTCTTAGCAGTAGTGAAAAACAAGTCTTGTATCGGTAAAAACCACAAAGCTCGTATCAGTAAAACTACCAAATTCACAGCATTAAAAGGTGTCGCTCCCGATAAATGGGAATGGCCCAAATATGGTACAGACGCGAACGGTCGGCGAAAGGAGGATGTGAGAACACACAGGAGTGAACTCACGGGGAATGAAAAGAGTCGCCAGCTAGGCATTTTTATCCCAGAGGAAAGGCAATGCTGCATAGACCTAGAAAGATATGGATAAGACGGTTGCGAACCAGAGAGACTGAGAAAGGGGGTTGGTTACAATCTGGGAAGGTATTAGCACCCAGATTGTCCGTCGTACTCGACGGGATCCACGCTTAAAAGATTTGTGTTTTAAAGGGGTAGTGTCAGTGCAATTTGAGTGTAAAGAGCTGGAAAACAAAATGTACAGGTGTCAGTGTAAAGGAAGTGTGAAGTGTATAAATGATGTGTCAGTGTAAGGGGAGAGTGAAATGCTCAAGACTATGAGGCTAAAAGAATGAAGCTGGAAAGAGGGGGAATGTACAGGGACTTTTGTTCGATAACTGTTAAGTTATGCCTACGTATCCTCTCGTGCAATGAGGAAGTCAGAACACCGTAGTTCGACCCAAAGAGACTGAAAGATAAATTGACCTGTGAACTGCTTGCTTGTCAATGCTCAAGTGTATGACCTGTCTGGCTCAGGTGCAGACTGTCTTGCATTAGACGGAAGAAGCAAGTTCTCGTTTATGAGTGAATGAGATGAGAAAAGAATCCCGGAGGAGACAATTATTGTTTGTTTTTGAGTTTTCAGTCTTTTATTGCTTTTGAAAGTTTGTCATAAATTAATGAGCTTAAGCCTAAACCAATGGATTTAGTAAACTCATCACATCCTCCCTCTGATTAGGGGTAATGGGGATACCTTAAGTGTGAAGTCAGCTTCTCACACTTAATCATCATGGTGTAGGATTAAGATCATTAACCTACTTGTGATTAATTAGATGTTTTTGTTGTTTTTGTTTAGTGCTAAGTAATGAGATTAAGCCATAACCAGGGATTAAACAGACTCATTACACCATCCTAATAGAAGGATAATAGATGAGAATGTTTAAGCTGAGGAAAGCTCCCCAACTTAATCCATGATTAGGGATTAATCTCATGACAAAACAAAGCCTTTATTAAGTGGATTTTAGTTAATGATAAGATGATGAAGTGATTTTCATGATTTGTAAGACAACTTGAGGGGGACTTGTCCATTAACACTAGGGTTAGTCCTTCTTAACCAATTAAGGAAGAATTAGAACCCTAATGCAAGGCCCAAGTTACAAGTGTGATGTCTTGATGATTATTAAGTGATTTGATTAAAGGATTTAAACACATTAAGGGTTTAACACTTAGGATTAAATTTATACACTCCATCCTAATAGAAGGATGCAGGCATAAACTTAATCACAAAGCCTTAAAGCCTTTATGGTTTAGTCCTTGATTATGAGGTGAGGAGAGAAGACTCAATGAGACACAAAGGTAAAAACTAAGAGGGGAGACTAAACAAAACCCTAATCATTGTCATACATGGTTGTTCCTAAGGTTTGTGAGGTTTTCAAGAGAAGTCTTCAATGGAACCACCAGGAAGCAGATGAAAGGATCAGGAGAAGCAAAGTAACTTGCTTCACTAAAGAAGTCAAGTCACTTGAAGAAAGAAAGTGGGAAGAAGAAGGATGAGCAAGCTCAAACTCAAACACATACAAAAAATGCAGCAAGGATGTAAAAAGAGGTGAAGAGAAGTTATGAGAAGTGAAGGCAAATTCACTTCTCCAAGTCACTTACCACCTGAAAAGTTAGAAAAGAAATGCAATGCAATGCAAAATGGGATGAAATGACATGATGTAAATCTAAACCAGAAGCACATACATGATGCTAATGATGCTATGAGATGCTACAAACATGGAACAACACATGGGGATGATCATACAAGCTTATGGATGCAAATGAAACAAGTTAAGGACCATGAACATACATGAAAAGTAATGAAATGCAAATGGCATACAACATGGCAAATGCAAGATGCAATGATCAAACATGCTTTCAATATGTCTTAAGATGTTCAATGAATCAAAAGAAAGCCTAAAATGCTATGGCAAGTCAAAGTATGAATGCAAATGCAAGATGGATGCATATGAAAGCCCAAATTAGGGTTTATGATCAAAGCACCAAACACAAACCAAAATCAGAAGCAAACATCAATACAAAAAATTGAAAATACACTCAAAGGATCCCTAATCCTATACCAACCCACTGCCCAAAGGAGAAGTCTCAACTCTTAACCAAATTCAAGTTATGATTTTTCTAAGTTTTCTAGGGTTTTAGGGTTCCTTAACAAGAAAAATGCCAAACAAATGGAAAATGAGAGATCAAATCATGGCCATTTAATTTCACAAACTACATGATATGCTAAACACAATGCAAAAAGAATCAAGGTCCAACTCTTTATGGTTAGGCAGAAATGATTTTTGGAAGTTTGGATCAAAATAATGCATCAAAATGATTTTAATTCCATGGAAAATTCTCAAAATGCACCAAGATCAAAAAATAAATTTGGTTTGAGGGTTGGACAATGTTTCTAAATGTTTTTAAATGTTTCATGAATTTTTTGGTGATTTTTAAATACCTAAAAATATTTTTAATTAATTAATTCTCATTAATTAATTAAAAAGAAACTTTTAAATATTTAAAAATACTTTTTAATGCTAAAAAATAAAAATAAAAATATTTTTGTGTTCTGAAATTAAATAATAACTTGTATAAAAAATTTCAGAATTTTTAAAGTATTTTTGCTATTTTTAATAAATTGTGGAAATTAAATGAAATAATATGAAAAATAAAATGAAATAAAGCTGAAAAATGGAAAGTAATCAAATCCTAGGGTCCAGATTCAAATGAAACACGCGCGCGTTTGACTTGGCGCCAGATCCCACGGCTGGAATTCAAACTTGGCTAATTAAGTGATTAAGCCCTAATTTTGCCCTAATGACTTTCAGATGACCGGAACAGTGGTTCCGGTCATCTTCTCCGGCGAGCTCAAATGCTAAATCATTCTACACGCTATGAAAATGAAAACCAACTATCCAGGAATCTTCCCCACCCTAAAACGAATCAAACCCCTCACTTAAACATAATTTATCACTCATAATCAGAGAGAATCGAAGCAAACAAATCCTAGGGCAAAAAGTTTCAGAAACAGATTAAACTCTCATTTCTCCACCATTTTCAAAAACAAAGACATCAGAGTGATCAGTGAACTACAAAGAACATCTTAGGAACTTTAAAAATCATTTCTGGAAAAAAATTTCTTGAGCTACCTGAGTTTTGAAGCTTTCAACTTAGCAACTTTCTGACCTCTCCTCTTTATGCAATCCACTCCTTTTGGTCCCTTGATGATGTCTGGATGCTTAGAAGGAGTTTATGGTGGCTGATTTAAGAGTTTGAACAGGTTCTGTTATAGCTCAGGTGAGAATCGTGTTTGGCTTATGTGGTGTTTCAAGGATGAATGAAGGCAGGGAAAATGATCAGAAGGATGTGGTGATGAGTTCTATGAAGTTTGTTTGTGAGTTTGTAGCTTGTACACTGAGTTTCGAAAGCTTTTGCTTTTGAGAGTGAAAATGAGAAAGTTGTGTTCTTGCTGGTTTCAGGCTTGTGTGTTATGATGTTTGGCTTGCATTTTGTTTGTATAAACAATGCTGATTGGTCAGAAGATGTGACATGCCCTTTTGTGATAGGTGTAGCTACTTTTGCCAATTTGTCAACTTTGTGTAAGAGAAGCATGGGTCATGTTCTAGCCAAGTACAAGGGGTGTGGGCTGCGCAGCATGGTGTGAGGGAAAGGCTAGGATGGTTCAGCAATGTAGCTAGCAAGTGGATGAGAAACTATCATGACTTTTGCAACTTGCTTGCCTTTGATCTTCATGAAAATATCTTGCTTCACAAACCATAAAACATGTGATCTCTTTGGCCCATTCTGATTTTTAGGACTTGTATCATGTTTGTGTAATGGTTTGACAACAATTAGAGGTCACAAATTGCCTTGATACTTGATTTTGCAAGTTTCCTCTTTGGTGCATAACTTGAATTTTAGTGATTTTTGCCAACTTTGATGCACCATAACTTTTGATCCAAAATGAATTAGGTCATGTTCTTGTACTTTTTGAAAAGGGAAAGATCTATTCTACAACTTTCATGACCAAAGTTTTTCCATTTGAAGCATTTTTGAATCAAAAAGTAAGGGTTGAAAAAGTTGCATAAAATGACATTTTCATTAAAAGTCAAACTTACCCAAAAAAGTCAACTTTGCAAAAACTTCAAATTCTTCAATTTTGTGAACTTACAACCTCTTCCATGATCAAATAAAGATCAAATATACTCAAAATGATGAAGATCACCCCTTGGTTGGGTCATTGGGGGCCTCAGATGCCCTGATTTTGCACTGACTTGTCTGAAAAGTCAACTCTTGATCAGATGACTTCCCCATGGAATTTCTTCATAAAAATTGATATGCATACTCCCTATACCATATAGAGACCAATAGAAACAAGAATTACCAAAAAATTTGAAGTTATGGCCTCTGAAACCAAAACCCTAATTTTAGGTCATCTGTGCAGTCAAGCCTGGCTCTGCTTCCACAACAATCCCAGTTCTTGTGATTCTTTGGCATTCTTGACTTTGAGAGGATGTAATATGATACTTGACCACACATAGACCCCTTTTAATTGATTGATGACCTTTGGAGTGGCTCAAGAAGCTCTTGGATTGCTCAGATCACAAACCCTAGGTGCAGATGACTTAGAGACAATGCAATGACTCAAAATTGTGGTATGAGATGTTATGATTGTGTTTATGCATATGAAATGATCACAAGCCATGGTGTGAATGGGTGAGGGCAAATTTGGGGTGTTTACAGCTGCCCCTATTCAAACATGAGTTAGCTGTGCAGGATGTAAGCAACGGCTTAACAGGCAAACAAGATGACTTGTGGTTGAATACCAAAGACAGTCCAAAATTTGCACTCACAGAATGAAGTAGGAAAGGGATATAGATTGTGAAAGAAAATAAAGTATATTATAAAGTATGGGCGACGGAGGACGACCGTCGAGCAGAGGACGACTGCTGGGTAAAGGGCAATGACGGGGACGGCCGACATGCTGGGAAAAGTGCGGGAAATAAAGCGATGACGGGGACGGCCGACATGCTGGGGATAAAAGGTATTATGATGGGGACGGCCATCAAGTAAAACTATAAGATTCTATGGGGATCAATGAAACATTACGGGGACGGCCATCAAGTTCACAAAGTAAAGTAACCAACGATGGGGACGGCCATCGGGCTAAACTGAAAGGAAAAGGGACCACGACGGGGACGGCCATCGGGTTAAAGAATAAATGAAATAACAGATGATGAGGTACGGTTATCAAAGGTGAAGGACGATCACCTAGCAGGGGACGGCTGCTCTGTTGGGTATAAGATGAGGGGCGGTCATCTAAGGTGGAGGACGACCACCTGGCAGGGTACGGCTGCCGAAAATATCGCGACATAGGACGAATGCCGGATAAAAGGTCAACGATGGGGACGGCCATCGGATGAGCATGATGGAGGACGACCATCAAGAGGTGGAGGACGACCACCTAGCAGGGGGCGGCTGCTCTCAAGGTTTGTCACGACATAGGACGAATGCTAGATAACCAAAATCAACAATGGGGACGGCCATTGGATAAAACGATGAAGGACGATCATCAAAAGGTGGAGGGCGACCACTTAGCAGGGGACGGCTGCTAAATATCACGACATAGGACGAATGTCGGATAAAAAAACAACGATGGGGACGACCATCGGATGAGCATGATGGAGGACGACCATCAAGAGGTGGAGGACGACCACCTAGCAGGGTACGGCTGCTCTCAGGGTTTATCATGACACAAGACGAATGTCAGATAAAAAAGAAAAATTTGCTTTGCTGGCGATCTACCGGGGGATAGTAAACACGGACGAGTATTTACATCCAAGAAACAAAAGGTATAAGTGTTTAGATGTTTGTGTATAGATTAAAGATGCGGACGAGCATCCTTAAGACTACGATACGGACGAGTATCGGGTAGAAACAAATACTGACTCGTGTTCAGAGATGATGATACGGACGAGTACCAACGGGTTAACAGAGAACACGGGTGAGTGTTGAATCTGAGAGGATTCTTCTGGGGAATAGCAGACACAGGCGAGTATCTATATTCAAGAAGACAAGAGTGTTTGACACAATGTATGGATTAAAGATGCGGACGAGCATCCTTAAGACTATGATACGGACGAGTATCATGTAGAAACAAACTCTTGACGCATGTTCTGAGATGATGGTTCGGACGAGTACCAACGAGTTAACAAAGAACAAGGACTAGTGTTGAATCTGTGGGGATATAAGTGGTATATACAAGATACGGACGAGTATCAATATAAGTGTGAGTGGTGTATAGATGAGTGTTTAACTGCTGGGGAGAGTGACACGGACGGGTGTCAAAAGGAGAAGAGTGTGATATGAACAAGTATCTGATATACAAAGTGTAGGCGACTGCGCTGGGGATGAGACATGGACGGGTGTCAAAGGATTGTCATATGTAAGTGTATGTGAGTGCAAAGAGGACGTCTTTGGCTTTCTGCTGGGGTTATGACACAGACGGGTGTCAGAAAGTATCTGTAATACGAGTGGTACTGTTTGCACAGAGTGTTCGGGCGACTTTACTGGGGGTATTGACACGGACGGGTGCCAAAGAGAGTATATACCGGTGTTTGTGAATGTGAGGCAACTGATTTTGCTGGGGAATCTCTGCTGGGGATTTGGGGGAAGTATTCTGTATATTGACGGATTGTCATTATTCACAAGTGTTGATTCAAAACATGGCTTATGATTATGCTATATGTTTGATTTTTTCCGTAATGCTCCGTGTTAGATGGAATGCTACGCTTTGTGGGTGAATATGATGCGAATGCTATGATTATGCAAAAGGTACCAAACCGGGATTCGGATCCCGATGCTGCGAAAATCTTCGGCTGATCTGCTTGAAATGGACATTCCAGCTGGGGATGAGTGTAAACACCCCAAATTTGCCCTCACCCATTCACACCATGTCTTGTGATCATTCCATATGCATAAACACAATCATAACATCTCATACCACAATTTTGAGTCTCTGCATAGATTCCAGGTCATCTGCATCTAGGGTTTGTGATCTGAGCAATCCAAGAGCTTCTTGAGCCACTCCAGAGGTCATCAATCATTCCAAAGAGGTCCATGTGTGTTCTTATATCATATTCTATCCTCTCAAAGTCAAGAATGCCAAAGGATCACAAGAACTGAGATTGGTATGGAAGCAGAGCCAGGCTTGACTGCACAGATGACCTAGAATTAGGGTTTTGGTTTCAGAGGCCATAACTCCAAATTTTTTGGTCATTCTTGTTTCTATTGGTCTCTATATGGTATAGGGAGTATGCATATCAATTTTCATGAAGAAATTCCATGGGGAAGTCATCTGATCAAGAGTTGACTTTTCAGACAAGTCAGTGCAAAATCAGGGCATCTGAGGCCCCCAATGACCCAACCAAGGGGTGATCTTCATCATTTTGAGTGTATATGATCTTTATTTGATCATAGAAGAAGTTTGAAGTTCACAAAATTTAAGAATTTGAAGTTTTTGCAAAGTTGACTTTTTTGGGCATGGTTGACTTTTAAAGAATATGTCATTTTATGCCACTTTTCAAACCTTACTTTTTGATCCAAAAATGCTTCAAATGAAAAAAACTTTGGTCATGAAAGTTGTAGATTAGATCTTTCCCTTTTCAAAAAGTACAAGAACATGACCTAATTCATTTTGGATCAAAAGTTATGGTGTGTCAAAGTTGGCAAAAATCACTAATTTTCAAGATATGCCTCAAATGAGAAACTTGCAAAAACTTTGTACCAAGGCATTTGTAACTTCTAATTCATATCTAACCATCATACAAACATCACATGTGACATAAAGTTCAGAATGGATCAAGGTTTTCTCATGTTTCATGGTTTGTGGAGCAAGAAAGTTTCATGTGAACCAAAGATGATCAACTTGCAAAAACCATCATCACACCTCACCCACTTGTTGCCTACAATGCTGAACCATTCTAGCCTCTCTCTCACACAATGCTGCGCCATCCCACACACTTGTACCTGCCTAGAACCCAGCCCATGCCCTCCTTACACCAAAGTTGACATTTTGCAAAAGTTAACTTACCTATCACAGCAGGCCAGGTCACATCATCTGACCAATGGGATTATTTTATGCAAGCAAAATGCAGGCCATTTCACATAACAAGCCAGGCTAAAACACACAAGATCAAGACATTCACAAACTCACTCCATCAAGCAAAACCCTTCGAATTTCTTTACACAACTCACAAACACAAAAACCAGCTCCATTGATCAACTCACCTTGCTTCACTGAGCCAAAACCAGCAAGACCTAGGCCTGAACCAAGCAAGAACTGAGCTTCACCATTTTTCATTCTCAAAGCCAGAACTTTCGAATCTCATTCTCCAGCCATCAAACACCCCATTTCTCTTCACCAACAAGCCAAACACACTCAAAGGAGCAAGAATCCACCATTGGAATAGCTTGAAACTTCACAAATCCTGACTGTGAAACCTGCTACACCAGAACACTTCTCTTCAAACCAGCCATCCACAAGAACTTTGAAGCTTCTCATTGAGTTCAAGGGAGTCAAAGAAGTTCATTTGCACACAAAGGAGGCTCTGAAAGCTCAGTATTGAAGCTTTCCAGCTCAGGTATGACCATGGATTTTTTCTCCCAAAGCTTGCATTTTAAGTTATAAATTGATTGCTTATGTCTTGCTGGTCATGGGGATACTCTTAGAATCGAAAATGAGTAAGGAATGAGTTTGTATTGAGGCTCTGAAATTTCACCCGTGAAATTTGTTTCTTTCGATTTGCTTGATTCTTGATGTTTAAATAATGTTTGAAGGTGGATTTGTATCCTAGGATGTTAGAGGATCACTTGGCTGTGTTTAATTTGATGTTTAGAAGCCTGAATCAGGATCTAGGGTTTTGTTGTTGCCGGAGAAGATGACCGGAGCTTCCCTCCGGTCACCTGAGTTTGATTAACCCTAATCCCAGTCATTAAGTCCATTTGAATCTCATGCGTTAGATTGCCTGACTTTGTTGACTTCCCGCGTGCATGAATGACCCAGATTCACTTGTTTTGCCCTAATCCCCTTTAGTTAGTTTAATTAATCATATTTAAATTAATTTAATCAGGACCAACCTAGGCCACTAGATCTGGCGCGCAGTCAACAGTTTCAAACCCAGAGTAAATCCTAACCCTCCATTCAGTTGACTTCTCATTTATTTAATTTTCTTTTCAATTTTTCTCATTAGTTTTGTACAATTTATTTAAAATAGTAAAATTGTTTTAAAAATTATGAAACTTTTTGGTCAAGAGTTTCATTAATTTTTAAAACAAAAAAATATTTTTATTTTTTATTTTTAGCATTTAAAAGTATTTTTAAATATTTAAAAGTTTATTTTTAATTGATTAATGAAAATTAATTTATTAAAAATACTTTTAGGTATTTAAAAATCACCAAAAAATTCATGAAATGTTTTAAGACATTTAGAAACATTGTCCAATCTTCAAACCAAATTTCTTTTTTGATCTTGATGCATTTTGAGAATTTTTCATTGAATTAAAATCATTTTTGTGCATTATTTTGATCCAAACTTCAAAAAATCATTTCTGCCTAACCATGAGGAGTTGGACCTTGATTCTTTTTGCATTGCATTGTGTTTAGCATGTAGTTTGTGAGGTTAAATGGTCATGATTTGATCTTTCATTTTCAATTTGTTTGGTAATTTTCTTGTTTGGGAACCCTAAAACCCTAGAAAACTTGTGAAAATCATAACTTGAATTTGGTTAAGAGTTGAGACCTCTCCTTTGGGCAGTGAGTTAGTATAGGATTAGGGGTCCTTTGAGTGCATTTTCAATTTTTTATAATGTTGTTTGCTTCTGATTTTGGTTTGTGTTTGATGCTTGGATCATAAACCCTAATTTGGGCTCCCATGTGCATCCATCTTGCATTTTCTTGCATAACATGACTTGCCATGGCATTCCATGCCTCCATTTGATCCATTTGACATCATAAGACATATTGAAAGCATGTTTGATCATTGCATCATGTGTTTGTCATGTTGTATGCCATATGCACTTCATAACTTTCCATGTATGTTCATGGTTCTAAACTTGCTCCATTTGCATCCATTTGTTCATGTGATCATCATCATGCCTTGATTCATGTTTGCAGCATCTCATAGCATCATTCTTATCTCATATATGCTTCTGGTTTTTGTTTGCATCATGTCATCTCATCTCATTTTGCATTGCATTGCATTCCTTTATTAACTTTTCAGGTGGTAAGTAATCTTGAGAAGTGAATTTGCCTTCACTTCTCATACTTTCTTCTCATCTCTCTCTTGCATCCATGCTGCATTTTTATATGTGTTTGAGTTTGAGCTTGCTCATCCTTCTTCTTCTTACTTTCTTTCTTCAAGTGACTTGACTTCTTGAATGAAGCAAGTTACTTTGCTTCTCCTGATCCTTCCATCTGCTTCCTGGAGGTTCCATTGAAGACTTCTCTTGTTAAACCTCACTAACCTTAGGAACAACCAAGCATGACAATGATTAGGGTTTTAATTAGTCTCCCCTCTTAGTTTTACCTTTGTGTCTCCTTGAGTCTTCTCTTCTCATCTCATAATCAGGGACTAAACCCTAAAGGCTTTAAGGCTTTGTGATTAAGCTTATGCATGCATCCTTCTATTAGGATGGAGTGTATAACTTTAATCCTAAGTGTTAAACCCTTAATGTGTTTAACTCCTTTAATCAACCCACTTAATAATCACTAAGACACCAAGCTTGTAACTTGGGCCTTGCATTAGGGTTCTAATTCTTCCTTAACTGGTTAAGAAGGACTAACCCTAGTGTTAATGGACAAGTCCCCCTCAAGTTGTCTTACAGACCCTAAAAATCACTTCATCATCATATCATTAAATAAAATCCATTTAATAAAGGCTTTTTTTGTCATGAGTTTAATCCCTAATCATGGATTAAGTTGAGGAGCTTTCCTCAGCTTAAACATTCTCATCTATTATCCTTCTATTAGGATAGTGTAATGAGTCTGTTTAATCCTTGATTATGGCTTAACCTCATTACTCAACACTAAACAAAACACCAAAAACATCTAAATAATCACAAGTAGGTTAATGATCTTAATCCTATATCAAAGGTAATTAAGTGTGAGAAGCTGACTTCACACTTAAGGTATTCTCATTACCCCTAAACAGAGGGAAGATGTGATGAGTTTACTAACCCATAGGTTTAGGCTTAAGCTCATTAACTTATGACAAACTTTCAAAAGCAATAAAAGACTGAAAACTCAAAAACAAACAATAATCGTCTCCTCCGGGATTCTTTTCTCATCTCATTCACTCACAAACGAGAACTTGCTTCTTCCGTCTAATGCAAGACAGTTCGCACCTGAGCCAGACAGGTCATACCTTGAGCATTGACAAGCGAGCAGTTCACAAGTCAATTCATCTTTCAGTCTCTTTGGGTCGAACTACGGTGTTCTGACTTCCTCATTGCACGAGAGGATACGTAGGCATGACTTAACAGTTATCGAACAAAAGTCTCTGTATATTCCCCCTCCTTCCAGCTTCATTCTTTTAAACCTCATAGTCATGAGCATTTCATTCCTGTCCTTACACTGACACTGTATATATCACACTTCACTTTTCTTTTACACTGACACCTGTACATTTCCTTTTCCAGCTATTTTACACACAGATTGCACTGACACTACCCCTTTAAAACACAAATCTTTCAAGCGTGGATCCCGTCGAGTACGACGGACAATCTGGGTGCTAATACCTTCCCAGGTTGTAACCAACCCCCTTTCTCAGTCTCTCTGGTTCGCAACCGTCTTATCCACCTCTTTCTAGGTCTATGCAGCATTGCCTTTCCTCCGGGATAAAAATGCCTAGCTGGCGACTCTATTCATCTCCAGTGAGTTCACGACTGTGTGTTCTCATTGTTCCCTTTCGCCGACCGTTCGCGTCTGTACCCTATTTGACTTAGCTTCATTTAGTGGGAGCGACAGCTTGGCAACTCTGCTGGGGACCCTTATATTGCAACCAGGGCTTCTGGTTCTTTTTGTGGGTTCCTCCTAGCGTTTGTTTGATTTGTGTTTACTGGGGTGTTATGTGCTTATTTGTGTTTGTGTATTTGTATTTATTTTTGCTTTATGTACAGTTGTTTTACTGCTTTTCCTTATAGCTTTGCATTATATCATATTGTCATACTGTGCTGCTGGCTGGATCTGTTGATTGCTTTGGTGGGTGGGGTTCTACTGAGAGTTAAGGTCCTATACCTGGGACCTGAGTGACACCTAGGCTAGAGTGGTTCATATTCTTTCCCATTCCATCCCGGTCTGGTGCGGGAATATAAAACACGGTTCAGATATGGGTTTCTTCTTGAGAACTCTGTGTTGCGGATTTCCTGCAATGCTAGGGCTATCTGGGAAGCCTGCTAAGTCTGGATGACCTTTAGTATTGACCTTCAGAAACTGAGGTGAATTAGAGGAGGAACTATTATGGCTATTGTAAACACTGTACCTCCGGGTTAGAAGTGTTTACACTTCTCATAACTGATCCAAGTCTGAGGATCCTTGTTTTAGAACATCACCTGTGAGGGGGTTGGGCTGTTTACAGGTTTGCAGGTACACTTGACCTCAGAATACCCAGTTACTTTGTTTGATTAAGAATGCTCCATGTTGGAACAGTTCTTGTGATTCTAAACCCTGGACATGTGACTCTTTATTTGAGTCCCCCACCTTGGTTACTGGACTTATAGACCTCCATCTGGATTTCTTGAACACACATGGGCTTATATCAGAGCATTTGATCAGATCCAGCTCAGTCACAAACCCTTGCATATCATTTGCATACATCATCATTGCATCATTTTAACATGTGTTTATTTGTTTTTCAGGGTATCCCTCCTATCATTTTGGCTTGGTTTTGACCCCATCATCAGCATAGACCTATCTTCATCAGTATCTACTTCAGCTATCTGCTATCTGCATCACCAGTCTCAGCCTGTCAGAGTCCCATTTTCAGTATTATCATCAGCATCTGCCTCAGCTTTTCTTCATCAACATGGCACCAAAGAAAAGTAACATCTCCTACCACTTCTTTCAGCCTGAGTTAGCAGACATCAGGAGGATTCAGACCCTGATTACTCCAGACCATATACCACTTTTTAGAGAGCATTATGGAGGAATCCTTGATGTGGTTATGGATTTGGACCCTTCACAGAGGAGCCTGATACATACTTGCCTGCAATTCTATGATCCCCCTCTGAGGTGCTTCACATTTCAGAATTTTCAGTTGGGACCCTTGTTGGAGGAGTACTCATCATTGGTTGGTATACCTATCAGAAGTGGAATCCCTTTCAACCCTGAGATGGTTTTCCCAAGTAATGGAGAGATAGCAAAGGCATTACATCTGGAACCAGTTCTGATTGGGCAGAATTTGACATCTAAAGTTGGAATCTCTGGCTTTCATCTGGATTTCCTGACTTCTCAAGCTAGTCTGAAGGCCTCCCTGGGGGAGTGGAAAGCAGTCTGTGCTCTGCTGGCCCTTAGCATATATGGGATCCTTTTGTTTGCTGATGAGCCTAGGTTTGTTAGCAAGAGTGCAATCCATCTTTTCATCCTGCAAAACCCAGTACCCACCTTACTGGGAGATCTTTACTACTCAGCCCACCAGAGGAATGAGAAACAGAGGGGAAGATTAGTGAGATGTTGTGCCCCTTTGTTCCATACTTGGTTGCTCAAGCATCTGCCAAGGACTGATGCATTCTTGAACCCTCATCAGCAGAAGAGCTGGGCTAGGAGACTTGTTGCTCTAACCTCAGATGACATCAGATGGTGTACTCAGAGTACTAAGGGCAGAGACATCATTACAAGTTGTGGGCAATTTCCCAATGTGCCTCTGATTGGAGTAAAAGGGTGCATCAATTATAATCCTCTGCTATTTAAAAGACAGCTGGGCTATGCATTAGTCCATCCTCCTAGGGCACAGGATCTGACTGAGACTCTTTATTGTGAAATCAAGCCTAACTTGGCTGTTGTCAGGCAAGCAACCTGGGCCTGGGACAATGTGCAGACTAAGGGGATAACCATCCTGGGGAAGTGCAACAATGTGGCATCTGCGCAGTACTATGAGTGGTCCTGTACCAGAGCTCAAATTACAGGAATGCCTTTCACTGTTGAAGATATGCCTGGACCATCATCATCACCACCTCCAGCCACTATCAGTTTAGAGGAGTTTGAGAAATTAAAGGAGAGAAATGAGAAGTTGACTCAAGCTTTGCAGAAGACCCTCTATGAGAGGAGTGATGGTAGATTGGATATTGAAAGGTTGGAAAAGTTGAAGATAGAGCATCTGGCTAGGATTGAGAAGTCTGAAGATTACATCAAGAAGTCTAGGGCTGGAGAACAAATCTTGAAGAATGCCTGCAAGGAAGCTCAGTTCCAGAAAGCTAGGACTGATTTATATCTGAAGGAGAGTCAAGCTAGGTGGGTCAAGATCACCGAAGCTCGTACTATGGAAGATAAAAGGACTCAGGATAAGATCGAGCAACTGGAAGCTAGTGCAAAAGAACAACAGGAAGCTCTGGCAGCAGCCCAGAGAGAGATTTCAGAGCTGAAGATCAGGGCTGGAGTAAAGAGGTCAAAGGACCAAAGTCAACGCAAGAAGCTAACTGCAGCTATTACTACCAGGAATCTCCTTATCAGGAATCTTACAAAGCGTCCGGCTGATCCTGTGACTGAAGCACTTCTCAAGGAAGTTCAGGAGGATGAGTTTGGTCTTGGTGTTTGACTTTTGCTTGTTGCTGTTTTCATTTCATGTACTTTTGTTTTCTTATGTTGTATTTTGACCCCTCAGAGGGCTTGTATTGTAAGTAGAAACAAACTATGTATCATTTGCTTTTGTAATATATGTATCAGTTTTTTTCATCTAAATTCTTCAAAGCAACATCAACAGCAGCATCTTCAAGGGTCTGGAAGGGTCAAAACCAAATGCCAAGCCCGGATACCTTGAAAACAAATAGACATACTGCATTGCATGCTAACCTTTTGTTTGTTTTGTAGGTTTATTTTGTTGTTGTTGCTAACTCTGTTGTGATTTCAGGAACTATTGCTCGGCGTAGGGTATTTCCACTCAACCGTCCACACAGATATCCAACCCGTAACAATCTTCCGGGCATACAAATGGACCAGGTACAACAGGACCTTGCAGAGGTCAGGAACCAAATGGCCAATGAAAGGTTAGAGATGAGGACTCAGATGACACAGTTCATGGAAGTGATGAACAATATGGCTCAGAGCCAAGAAAGATTGAGAGCCATGGTAGAAAGGCAGAATCAGGAAGAGCCCCCTATAGGGACTGCTGGCACAAGCAACAATGAGAGGGTCCAACCTCATGTCAATCCCCCTGTATTTGGACCCCACCATCCAGAAATCCACACTCCTGCAAATGTTCAAGGAACTGCCACTGCTGGCAGAGTGCTGCAAGAAGACCCCCAGGAAGATCAGTTCACAGTGATGGGAGCTGGGGAGGAAGCTTATGACAGAAGGTTGGATGAGATAGCTGAGAAATTAAGATCCTTAGAGTCCCAAAACTCTTTGGGTTTTGACGTTATGGACATGGGCTTGGTAGACGGGGTCAGGATTCCCCATAAGTTTAAGCCTCCTTGTTTTGAAAAGTACAACGGGACTTCTTGCCCACGGACCCACTTACAATCCTTTCTGGGGAGGTTGAAAGCCAATACCATGGACGAGAAGCTATGGATGTTTTATTTTGAGGATAGCTTAACTGGAGCGTCGAGGGAATGGTACTCTCACCTGACAAGGGCAACCATCAGGTGTTGGAAGGATTTGGCAGAAGCTTTCATTAGACAATATCAGTACAATTTGGATATGGCACCCAACAGGACCCTCCTAATGGGAATGTCACAGTCGTCTAGAGAAAGTTTCCGAGAGTATGCCCAGAGATGGAGGCAATTGGCTGCTGCTGTTCAGCCACCTATGTCAGAGAGGGAAATGGCAGATATGTTTATGAATACCCTCCAAGGAACCTACATTGACAGGCTGGCTGCTTTCTCTTCTACTAGCTTTGCAGATGTTGTCATAGCTGGAGAGAGAATTGAGAGCCTGTTAAAGATGGGCAAGATTTCTGACAACGGTGCCAGCTCATCCAGCAGTACAAGAAAGCCTTTTGCAGGCCCAAGAAGAGCTGGCAAGACCAATGCTATCCATACCAGCAGGGGCAGGCCCCAATATATTCAGAGGTCCGTAGCAGCAGTCACCATTCCCGCTCCAGCTCATCCACAACCAGCTTATCAACCGCCACAACAAAATTATCAGCAACAACCTCAGTATCAGCAACAAAATCAGTATCCTCCAAGAAACTACAACAACACAAACAACAACAACCAGCAAAGGCCATTTCAGCAGAGGCCATCTCAAGCCAATAGGGTGATCGATCCAATCCCTATGCCATATGCCACATTACTGCCACAACTCCTGAAACTCAACCTAGTTGAGCTAAGGACATTGGCACCTCCGGATCCAAATAGTCTACCCAGAAACTACGACTCCAACGCCAGATGTGCCTTTCATTCAGATGCACCTGGTCATAGTACAGAGAAGTGCAGAGCTTTGCACATGAAGGTACAAGACTTGGTAGACTCTAAGGCTCTGAATTTTGCACCACCACCAAATGTTAACAAAAACCCTATGCCACACCATGGTGGTCCCCAAATCAACGCTATTGGAGAAGACAAGTCGTCTTATTTAATAACCAGTGTGGGTCAGATTCGGACACCGTTGGTAGAAATCAAGGCTCAACTCCTCGAATGTCAAATGTTCCCGGGATGTGAGTTAGGGTGTGCTTACTGCAACATTTCAGTGAATGGCTGTGATAATTTGAGGGATGGCATAGATGGCCTCATCAGGAGTGGCCTGCTTCAGATTACAACATCATTTCCCACAAATCCAGCAATCTCATCAGCAACAATTCCAGTATCTCCTACAACTGCAACAACCATTGTTCCCGACAATTCTTCGGCTTCATCAACAAGTACTTCATCTGTCGTTTCAACTGACCAGATATCAACAAATTTCCCTTCTACAACTCCAGCACCACTTCATTTTGAAACTCCTACAACCACAACACCCATCCTTCCAACAATGTCTCCTACAACATCAGCAACAAACAATGAAGATGTCTCAACCGTTACAATCTATTATGATCCAGAAAATAATACTGCTTACAACTCACGAGGTGCTGCTCCCATCAGAGCACCAGTCACGATATATTACGATCCACAGACCATCACAACTCCTTCCGCAGCAGCAGTCAGTCCAGTCACTATCACGGTGCCTGGACCGGTACCTTATGAAAGCAGCAATGCCATCCCATGGCACTACGGCTCTGACCTGTACTGCGAAGGACAAAAAATCACTTTTGAATCATCAACCCCTGCACCACAAATAGACAATGTGGGAGGAGGCGGAGGCTTCACTCGAAGCGGACGTCTCTTTGCTCCACGAACTCAAAGACCCACTGCCGAAGCAGAAGCTGCTGCCAAGGCAAAAGGGAAAAGCTTGGTGCAGGAAGAGCAGACTGTTAAAGAAGCTTTGAAAACACCCTTTGACCAAGAAGTTGATGAGTTCATGAGAATCATCAAGAAAAGTGATTACAAAATAGTGGATCAGCTTCACCAGACGCCTTCCAAGATCTCAATCCTATCATTGCTTATGTGCTCCGAAGCTCACCGGAATGCACTACTCAAAGTCTTGCACGCAGCTTACGTGCCTGAAGAGATCACTGTCAATCAGTTGGAAGCCGTAGTTGGAAATGTTAATGCTAGTCACGGACTAGGGTTCACCAACACTGATTTGACAACGGAAGGCCGCAACCATAACAAGGCCTTGCACATAACCATGGAATGTAAAGGTGCAGTCCTTTCCCATGTGCTGGTAGACACGGGGTCATCCCTCAATGTCTTACCTAAAAAGGCCCTGGTGAAGCTAGAGTATGACGGATTGGCGTTAAGACCCAGTAACCTGGTGGTGAGAGCCTTTGATGGTTCTAAGAGATCGGTTCTGGGAGAGATTGAGTTGCCCATAACGATTGGCCCGCAAACTTTCAAAACGATCTTCTACGTGATGGACATTCAGCCTGCCTACAGCTGTTTGTTGGGTAGACCATGGATTCATGCCGCTGGCGCAGTAACGTCTACCCTTCACCAGAAGTTAAAATTTGAGTGGGAAGGTCAAGTCGTGACTATCTGTGGAGAGGAGGATATTTTTGTTAGCCACCTGGCTACCTACAAATATATTGAGATGGATGGGGAGATCCATGAAACGATGAGTCAAGGGTTTGAGGCCCTGAATGTGAATGAAACATCTGTTGTGCCCGGAATCTCCATGGCATCTTATCAACAAGCCCAGAAGGTTGTTGAGGAAGGAACTGCCCAAGGTTGGGGCAAGGTTTTATCTGTGGAAAAGAAGAAGGACAAATCTGGGTTGGGTTACAGACCAACTCAGCAAAATCAAGCAGAGGTTGTAGAGAAGCCCGGTTTTGTCAGTGGGGGGATGCTCACCCCTGATGCTATCAACAATTTGGAAGACGAGCTGGAAGAGGAGCGCAATCTGGAGAATTGGATTCGTCCAAAGATCCCGGGGAGCAGTATCTCGAACTGGTCTTCCCAGGAAATTATAAGAGTTACTCATGCAGAGTAATTATTATTTCCTGTGTTTTTATAGCATGCATCAAAGTCTTGCATCTTGCCCAAGATGACAAGACTCATTTTGTAATCGGGCCATCTGTACTTCTTGTGCAACAAGATTAATCAATGAAATATCAGACATCTTTTTGCAAATGAGTCTTTTTCTTTTACGCTCACTATTTTTCCATTTTTCTTTTTGTACAAAAAATAAAATGGCAATGTTTTCAAAATGACAACTTTATTTCACTTTTCTAAACAAGATTAAAATCAAATCACTAAAATGAACAAACTGAACCCTTGCAGAGAGTGCCTTCCAGACAGCACCGACAACAGCACGGCTATGACTTCGTATGACTTTGACAATCCGATCAATCAAGCTGATGAAGGAGAATATGAGCTTCCTGATGAGCTAGCCAGGTTGTTGAGACAAGAGGAAAGGGTTATCACTCCTCATCAGGAGGAGGTCGAGACGATTAATCTTGGTACAGATGAAGACGTGAAAGAAGTTAAAATCGGGGCCTGCCTACAAGACTCAGTGAAGAGACAACTGATTGACCTGCTTCAAGAGTATGTGGACGTGTTTGCTTGGTCTTATCAAGATATGCCAGGGTTGGACACCGACATTGTTGTACACAAGCTTCCTTTAAGAGAAGAATGCCCACCGGTTAAACAGAAACTGCGCCGTACTCGCCCGGACATGGCAATGAAGATCAAAGAAGAGGTACAAAAGCAGTGGGACGCCGGGTTCCTTGCTGTAACTAGCTATCCACCGTGGGTTGCTAACATAGTACCTGTGCCTAAGAAAGACGGCAAAGTAAGAATGTGTGTTGACTACCGGGATCTGAACAGAGCTAGCCCGAAAGATGATTTCCCATTACCTCACATTGATGTATTGGTTGATAACACGACTCAATTCTCGGTATTCTCCTTCATGGACGGATTTTCAGGATACAATCAGATTAAAATGTGACCTGAAGACATGGAGAAGACAACCTTCATCACACCTTGGGGCACTTTCTGTTACAAGGTAATGCCATTTGGACTGAAGAATGCCGGTGCAACATATCAACGGGCTATGGTGACATTATTCCACGATATGATTCATAAAGAAATCGAATGTTATGTGGATGACATGATTGCCAAGTCCCTTACTGAAGAAGATCACCTGGTGAATCTGCTAAAGCTGTTCAAGCACCTGAGGAAGTATCAGTTGAAGCTGAACCCCAACAAATGCACATTCGGGGTGAGATCCGGTAAGCTGCTGGGTTTTATTGTGAGTGAGAAAGGGATTGAAGTTGACCCTGATAAAGTCAAAGCTATTCAAGAGATGCCTGCACCGAAAACAGAAAAGGAAGTTCGAGGGTTCTTAGGTCGATTGAACTACATTTCACGGTTCATATCTCACCTTACGGCAACCTGTGAACCTCTATTCAAGCTGTTGAGAAAAGAACAAACGGTCAGTTGGAATGAAGACTGCCAGAAAGCTTTTGACAAGATCAAGGAGTACTTGCAAGAACCCCCAATCCTCATGCCTCCAGTTGAAGGAAGACCTCTGATAATGTACTTAACAGTATTAGAAGAGTCGATGGGGTGTGTGCTGGGCCAGCATGACGAGTCTGGTCGAAAAGAGTATGCAATTTACTACCTGAGCAAAAAGTTTACCGACTGTGAACAACGTTATTCACTGCTCGAGAAAACTTGCTGTGCTTTAGCGTGGGCTGCTCGCCGACTGAGACAGTATATGTTGACCCACACTACCTTATTGATTTCAAAGATGGATCCAGTCAAGTATATTTTTGAGAAGCCAGCTCTTACCGGACGGGTTGCAAGATGGCAAATGATCCTTACAGAATATGACATCCAATACACATCTCAGAAAGCCATCAAGGGCAGTGTATTGTCTGAATATCTTGCTGAGCAACCCATTGATGACTACCAGCCTATGAGATTTGACTTCCCTGATGAAGACATCATGTTCATAAAAGCAAAAGATCATGAAGAGCCTATTCACACCGAAGGGCCTGACCCGGAGGAAGAATGGACTATGATGTTTGATGGGGCCGTTAATATGAATGGTCGTGGTGTTGGTGCAGTGCTCATTACACCTAAAGGAGTTCACATGCCTTTCTCGGCAAAGCTCACTTTCAACTGCACTAACAATGAAGCTGAATACGAGGCTTGCATTATGGGTCTTGAGGAAGCCATTGACCTCAGGATCAAGACATTGACTATATTCGGAGATTCGGCTCTGGTAGTTAATCAGACCAACGGCAAATGGTACACACACCAAGATCATCTGATACCTTACAGGGATTATACGAGGAGGTTATTGACTTTCTTTACAACAGTCAAGCTTGAGTATATCCCTCGGGACGAGAATCAGTTTGCAGATGCTCTTGCCACCATTTCATCCATGATCAAAGTTCAAGCTGCCAACTTTGTACCTCAGATTTCAGTGTCCAGACTCGACAGACCGGCATATGTATTTGCAGCAGATGTTGTCAAAGATGATAGGCCTTGGTTCCATGACATCAAACGCTTCTTGGAGGATCAAACATACCCACCTGGGGCATCTTCCAATGATAAGAAGACTTTAAGAAGGCTTGCTGGTAGTTTCTTTCTGAATACTGATGGCTCTTTGTACAGGAGAAACTTTGACATGGTACTCCTCAGATGTGTTGACAAGACGGAAGCAGATTTGTTGATGCATGAGGTGCATGAAGGATCTTTTGGTACCCATGCTGGAGGGCATGCTATGGCCAAGAAGTTGCTAAGATCAGGCTATTACTGGATCACCATGGATGCAGACTGTTGTGCCTACGCCAGAAAATGCCATAAATGCCAGATTTATGCAAATAAGGTGCATGTGCCACCCAATCCTTTGAATATAATGTCTTCACCCTGGCCCTTTGCCATGTGGGGCATTGACATGATTGGCAAGATTGAACCAACTGCTTCAAATGGCCATAGATTCATCCTGGTTGCTATTGACTATTTCACCAAGTGGGTTGAAGCAGCTTCCTATGCAAACGTCACAAGGCAAGTGGTAGCCAGATTTCTGATGAGAGATATCATCTGTCGGTATAGAGTTCCCGAGCGAATCATTACTGATAATGGTTCCAACTTGAACAACAAAATGATGGCAGAACTGTGCCGGGACTTCAAGATCCAACACCACAATTCTTCTCCTTACAGGCCAAAGATGAATGGCGCTGTTGAGGCAGCTAATAAGAATATCAAGAAGATTGTGCAGAAGATGGTAGTCACCTACAAAGACTGGCATGAGATGCTACCGTTTGCCTTGCTTGGGTACCGCACGTCAATCAGGACATCCACTGGGGCAACACCGTATCAACTTGTGTATGGTATGGAGGCAGTCCTACCTGTTGAAGTTGAATTACCCTCTCTTCGGGTGCTGATGGATGTTAAACTGAGCGAAGCAGAATGGGTCAGGTCCCGATACGAACAACTGAGTCTGATTGAAGAGAAGAGATTGGCTGCAATCTGTCATGGGCAGTTATATCAGAGAAGGATGAAGAAAGCCTTCGATCAGAAAGTCAGGCACCGAGAGTACCAAGTAGGAGATCTTGTGCTGAAAAGAATCCTCCCTCCTCATACAGACCACAGGGGCAAGTGGACTCCGAATTACGAAGGACCATTTGTAGTAAAGAAAGTTTTCTCTGGTGGAGCACTGATGCTCAGCACCATGGATGGTGAAGATTTCCCGTCCCCTGTGAATTCAGATGCAGTTAGAAAATACTTCGCATAAAAATGACCCGCTGGACATAAAAACAGAATGTAAGTCCAGGCAAAAATAGGGCATCCCGGCGAGTCAAAAACAGAATAAACGACTCGGGCAAAAATAAGGGAAATAAACAAAAAAAAATGTACACCCGCTGAGTTTAAAAGCCGCATTGGACAGCTCAGGCAAAAATGGGTATCCCGATGGATTGAAAACCCGAAAGGGCGATCCATGCAAAATAAGGGAATAAGCGAACAACTGCATTCTGAATTCGTTTGTATCACATACAACTTGGTAAACCTCGAAAGGGTCAAGCTCCAATCAGAAGCAGCCTCCTTCAGAAAGCAAGACAAGAAGAACGTCAAAAGTCATACAAGTCATAGCAAAAGGGGAAGCTCCTTAAAGCGTCATCAACATTGCCAGCATTTTGTTTCTCAATTCGTAACGATCTCCTCATTTCAGGAGATGTGTTTCCTTGACTGTATATTGCCAATTCAGGGCACGTGAATTAATAAAATCAGATTTTCAGTCACGTCTCGTATCGTACACTTTTTATTTTGCAAAAAATGTCTGATGTCGTTAAAAATGTTTGCATAAATACAGATGCTTATCTTCAAAAAAATCTATAATAAAAGCTACATGCTTGCAGGAAATATGCTTACTCTCAGAAGTGTCTGAACTCCCATGACGGAATCCAGTAAGGGATACCTCGGGATTAGTTGTGCGTTTCTCTATCTTTGCAGGATTGCAGGTATCCAAAACGCAACTTGGGGCATGAAGGCATCATCCCAACAGGCTGGTAAATCAGCACTCACTCAGCCTTAGCACCAAAGTGCTCTCTCCCCAGCTGAGTTGCCTCTCATCACTCTCCCCAGCTGAGTGGCCACTTGTTGATTCTCCCAACCGGGTCGCCGATCATTCTTCCTCAGCAGAATACAAAAGCCAGGGAACCATCTCCCCACAGAGTTTCAGCCTCTATCCGGAAGAGCAACGCAGGAAGGAATCACAACAGAGTGAAGAAAGCTTCTACAAACCCCAGCTGGGTCCCTCATTTACTAGAATAGGTCTATCATTGACCCACTCCCCCAAGCAGATGCATCTCATCAGATCTATCAATGATCTCATCCCCAGCTGGGATGTCTCACTTCAAAATAGATCGACCAGAGATCTTTGCAGCAACGGGATCCGAATCCCGACTTGGTACCTCTGCATAATCATAACATTCGCATCATGTTCACCCACAAAGCGTAGCATTCCATCTAAAATGGAGCATTACGGCAAAAATCAAATACATAGCATAATCATAAGCCATGATTTGAATCAAACACTTGTGATATCAAAAACTCCCCCAGAATCCCCAAAAAAAAAACAGTTGCCTCGCATTCACAAAACACCGTTATACACTCCTTTTGACACCCGTCCGTGTCAGTCTTCCCCAGTAAAGTCGCCTGAACACTCTTTACAAACAAGATCACTCACGAATACTTCTTGACATTCGCCCGTGTCATATTCCCAGCAGAAAACCAAGACATTCTCTCTGCACTCACAGATACTCTCGTATATACAAATCCTTGACACCCGTCCGTGTCATATCCCCAGCATGGTCGCCTAAACATTTGCAACCCATATACTTACTTATACTATACTTTTCTCCTTTTCGACACTCGTCCGTGTCACTCTCCCCAGCAGACAAACACTCATCTATACACTACTCATGTTACTCCTATACAGATACTCGTCCGTATCTTGTATACACCATTTATACATCCCCACAGGTTCGACACTCGTCCGTGTTCTCTGTTAACCAGTTGGTACTCGTCCATACCATCATCTTAGAGCATGTGTCAAGCGTTTGTTTCTACATGATACTCGTCCGTATCATAGTCTTAAAGAGGCTCGTCCGCATCTTTAATCCATACACTGTGTCAAACACTCTTGTCTTCTTGAATTTAGACACTCGTCTGTGTCTATTATTCCCCAGAAGAGTCCTTTCAGATTCAACACTCGTCCGTGTTCACTGTTAACCAGTTGATACTCGTCCGTATCATCATCTCTGAACACGTGTCAGTTTTTGTTTCTACCCGATACTCGTCTGTATCGTAGTCTTAAGGATGCTCGTCCGCATCTTTAATCTATACACAAACATCTAAACACTTATACCTTTTATTCCTTGAAAATAAACACTCGTCCGTGTTTACTATTCCCCAGTAGATCGCCAACAAAGCAAATTTTCTTTTTATCTGACATTCGTCCTATGTCATGATAAACTTTGAGAGCAGACGTACCCTGCTAGGTGGTCGTCCTCCACCTCTTGATGGTCGTCCTCCATCATGCTCATCCGATGGCCGTCCCCATCGTTGATTTTTCTATCCGACATTCGTCCTATGTCGTGATATTTAGCAGCCGTCCCCTGCTAGGTGGTCGTCCTCCACCTTTTGATGATCGTTCTTCATCATTTTATCCAATGGCCGTCCCCATTGTTGATTTTGGTTATCTGATATTCGTCCTATGTCATGACAAACCTCGAGAGCAGCCGTCCCCTGCTAGGTGGTCGTCCTCCACCTCTTGATGGTCGTCCTCCATCATGCTCGTCCGATGGCCGTCCCCATCGTTGACCTTTTATCTGGCATTCGTCCTGTGTCGCGATATTTGCGGCAGCCGTACCCTGCCAGGTGGTCGTCCTCCACCTTAGATGACCGTCCCTCATCTTATCCTCAACAGAGCAGCCGTCCCCTGCTAGGTGATCGTCCTTCACCTTTGATGACCGTACCTCATCATCTGTTTATTTCATTTATTCTTTAACCCGATGGCCGTCCCCGTCGTGGTCCCTTTTCTTTTTAGCCCGATGGTCGTCCCCATCGCTGGTTACTTTACTTTATGAACTTGACGGCCGTCCCCGTCATGTTTCACCAATCCCCAGAAAATCTTACAACTATATTTTGATGGTCGTCCCCATCATACCCCCTTTTACCCCCAGCATGTCGGCCGTCCCCGTCATCGCTTTACTTCACACACTTTTCCTAGCATGTCGGCCGTCCCCGTCATTGCTCTTTACCCAGCAGTCGTCCTCTGCTCGACGGTTGTCCTCCGTCGCCCATACTTTACAATATACTTTATTTTCTTTTACAATCTATATCCCTTTTCTTCTTCATTCTGTGAGTGCAAATTTTGGACTGTCTTGGGTATTCAACCACAAGTTATCTTGTTTGTTTGTTAAGCCGTTGCTTACATCCTGCACAGCTAACTCATGTTTGAATAGGGGCAGCTGTAAACACCCCAAATTTGCCCTCACCCATTCACACCATGGCTTGTGATCATTCCATATGCATAAACACAATCATAACATCTCATACCACAATTTTGAGTCTCTGCATAGATTTCAGGTCATCTGCATCTAGGGTTTGTGATCTGAGCAATCCAAGAGCTTCTTGAGCCACTCCAGAGGTCATCAATCATTCCAAAGAGGTCCATGTGTGTTCTTATATCATATTCTATCCTCTCAAAGTCAAGAATGCCAAAGGATCACAAGAACTGAGATTGGTATGGAAGCAGAGCCAGGCTTGACTGCACAGATGACCTAGAATTAGGGTTTTGGTTTCAGAGGCCATAACTCCAAATTTTTTGGTCATTCTTGTTTCTATTGGTCTCTATATGGTATAGGGAGTATGCATATCAATTTTCATGAAGAAATTCCATGGGGAAGTCATCTGATCAAGAGTTGACTTTTCAGACAAGTCAGTGCAAAATCAGGGCATCTGAGGCCCCCAATGACCCAACCAAGGGGTGATCTTCATTATTTTGAGTGTATATGATCTTTATTTGATCATATAAGAAGTTTGAAGTTCACAAAATTTAAGAATTTGAAGTTTTTGCAAAGTTGACTTTTTTGGGCATGGTTGACTTTTAAAGAATATGTCATTTTATGCCACTTTTCAAACCTTACTTTTTGATCCAAAAATGCTTCAAATGAAAAAAACTTTGGTCTTGAAAGTTGTAGATTATATCTTTCCCTTTTCAAAAAGTACAAGAACATGACCTAATTCATTTTGGATCAAAAGTTATGGTGTGTCAAAGTTGGCAAAAATCACTAATTTTCAAGATATGCCTCAAATGAGAAACTTGCAAAAACTTTGTACCAAGGCATTTGTAACTTATAATTCATATCTAACCATCATACAAACATCACATGTGACATAAAGTTCATAATGGATCAAGGTTTTCTCATGTTTCATGGTTTGTGGAGCAAGAAAGTTTCATGTGAACCAAAGATGATCAACTTGCAAAAACCATCATCACACCTCACCCACTTGTTGCCTACAATGCTGAACCATTCTAGCCTCTCTCTCACACAATGCTGCGCCAGCCCACACACTTGTACCTGCCTAGAACCCAGCCCATGCCCTCCTTACACCAAAGTTGACATTTTGCAAAAGTTAACTTACCTATCACAGCAGGCCAGGTCACATCATCTGACCAATGGGATTATTTTATGCAAGCAAAATGCAGGCCATTTCACATAACAAGCCAGGCTGAAACACACAAGATCAAGACATTCACAAACTCACTCCATCAAGCAAAACCCTTCGAATTTCTTTACACAACTCACAAACACAAAAACCAGCTCCATTGATCAACTCACCTTGCTTCACTGAGCCAAAACCAGCAAGACCTAGCCTGAACCAAGCAAGAACTGAGCTTCACCATTTTTCATTCTCAAAGCCAGAACTTTCGAATCTCATTCTCCAGCCATCAAACACCCCATTTCTCTTCACCAACAAGCCAAACACACTCTAAGGAGCAAGAATCCACCATTGGAATAGCTTGAAACTTCACAAATCCTGACTGTGAAACCTGCTACACCAGAACACTTCTCTTCAAACCAGCCATCCACAAGAACTTTGAAGCTTCTCATTGAGTTCAAGGGAGTCAAAGAAGTTCATTTGCACACAAAGGAGGCTCTGAAAGCTCAGTATTGAAGCTTTCCAGCTCAGGTATGACCATGGATTTTTTCTCCCAAAGCTTGCATTTTAAGTTATAAATTGATTGCTTATGTCTTGCTGGTCATGGGGATACTCTTAGAATCGAAAATGAGTAAGGAATGAGTTTGTATTGAGGCTCTGAAATTTCACCCGTGAAATTTGTTTCTTTCGATTTGCTTGATTCTTGATGTTTAAATAATGTTTGAAGGTGGATTTGTATCCTAGGATGTTAGAGGATCACTTGGCTGTGTTTAATTTGATGTTTAGAAGCCTGAATCAGGATCTAGGATTTTGTTGTTGCCGGAGAAGATGACCGGAGCTTCCCTCCGGTCACCTGAGTTTGATTAACCCTAATCCCAGTCATTAAGTCCATTTGAATCTCATGCGTTAGATTGCCTGACTTTGTTGACTTCCCGCGTGCATGAATGGCCCAGATTCACTTGTTTTGCCCTAATCCCCTTTAGTTAGTTTAATTAATCATATTTAAATTAATTTAATCAGGACCAACCTATGCCACTAGATCTGGCGCGCAGTCAACAGTTTCAAACCCAGAGTAAATCCTAACCCTCCATTCAGTTGACTTCTCATTTATTTAATTTTCTTTTCAATTTTTCTCATTAGTTTTGTACAATTTATTTAAAATAGTAAAATTGTTTTAAAAATTACGAAACTTTTTGGTCAAGAGTTTCATTAATTTTTAAAACACAAAAATATTTTTATTTTTTATTTTTAGCATTTAAAAGTATTTTTAAATATTTAAAAGTTTATTTTTAATTGATTAATGAAAATTAATTTATTAAAAATACTTTTAGGTATTTAAAAATCACCAAAAAATTCATGAAATGTTTTAAGACATTTAGAAACATTGTCCAATCTTCAAACCAAATTTCTTTTTTGATCTTGATGCATTTTGAGAATTTTTCATTGAATTAAAATCATTTTTGTGCATTATTTTGATCCAAACTTCAAAAAATCATTTCTGCCTAACCATGAGGAGTTGGACCTTGATTCTTTTTGCATTGCATTGTTTTTAGCATGTAGTTTGTGAGGTTAAATGGTCATGATTTGATCTTTCATTTTCAATTTGTTTGGTAATTTTCTTGTTTGGGAACCCTAAAACCCTAGAAAACTTGTGAAAATCATAACTTGAATTTGGTTAAGAGTTGAGACCTCTCCTTTGGGCAGTGAGTTAGTATAGGATTAGGGGTCCTTTGAGTGCATTTTCAATTTTTTATAATGTTGTTTGCTTCTGATTTTGGTTTGTGTTTGATGCTTGGATCATAAACCCTAATTTGGGCTCCCATGTGCATCCATCTTGCATTTTCTTGCATAACATGACTTGCCATGGCATTCCATGCCTCCATTTGATCCATTTGACATAATAAGACATATTGAAAGCATGTTTGATCATTGCATCATGTGTTTGTCATGTTGTATGCCATATGCACTTCATAACTTTCCATGTATGTTCATGGTTCTAAACTTGCTCCATTTGCATCCATTTGTTCATGTGATCATCATCATGCCTTGATTCATGTTTGCAGCATCTCATAGCATCATTCTCATCTCATATATGCTTCTGGTTTTTGTTTGCATCATGTCATCTCATCTCATTTTGCATTGCATTGCATTCCTTTATTAACTTTTCAGGTGGTAAGTAATCTTGAGAAGTGAATTTGCCTTCACTTCTCATACTTTCTTCCTATCTCTCTCTTGCATCCATGCTGCATTTTTATATGTGTTTGAGTTTGAGCTTGCTCATCCTTCTTCTTCTTACTTTCTTTCTTCAAGTGACTTGACTTCTTGAATGAAGCAAGTTACTTTGCTTCTCCTGATCCTTCCATCTGCTTCCTGGAGGTTCCATTGAAGACTTCTCTTGTTAAACCTCACTAACCTTAGGAACAACCAAGCATGACAATGATTAGGGTTTTAATTAGTCTCCCCTCTTAGTTTTACCTTTGTGTCTCCTTGAGTCTTCTCTTCTCATCTCATAATCAGGGACTAAACCCTAAAGGCTTTAAGGCTTTGTGATTAAGCTTATGCATGCATCCTTCTATTAGGATGGAGTGTATAACTTTAATCCTAAGTGTTAAACCCTTAATGTGTTTAACTCCTTTAATCAACCCACTTAATAATCACTAAGACACCAAGCTTGTAACTTGGGCCTTGCATTAGGGTTCTAATTCTTCCTTAACTGGTTAAGAAGGACTAACCCTAGTGTTAATGGACAAGTCCCCCTCAAGTTGTCTTACAGACCCTAAAAATCACTTCATCATCATATCATTAAATAAAATCCATTTAATAAAGGCTTGTTTTGTCATGAGTTTAATCCCTAATCATGGATTAAGTTGAGGAGCTTTCCTCAGCTTAAACATTCTCATCTATTATCCTTCTATTAGGATAGTGTAATGAGTCTGTTTAATCCTTGATTATGGCTTAACCTCATTACTCAACACTAAACAAAACACCAAAAACATCTAAATAATCACTAGTAGGTTAATGATCTTAATCCTATATCAAAGGTAATTAAGTGTGAGAAGCTGACTTCACACTTAAGGTATTCTCATTACCCCTAAACAGAGGGAAGATGTGATGAGTTTACTAACCCATTGGTTTAGGCTTAAGCTCATTAACTTATGACAAACTTTCAAAAGCAATAAAAGACTGAAAACTCAAAAACAAACAATAATCGTCTCCTCCGGGATTCTTTTCTCATCTCATTCACTCACAAATGAGAACTTGCTTCTTCCGTCTAATGCAAGACAGTTCGCACCTGAGCCAGACAGGTCATACACCTTAGCATTGACAAGCGAGCAGTTCACAAGTCAATTCATCTTTCAGTCTCTTTGGGTCGAACTACAGTGTTCTGACTTCCTCATTGCACGAGAGGATACGTAGGCATGACTTAACAGTTATCGAACAAAAGTCTCTGTATATTCCCCCTCCTTCCAGCTTCATTCTTTTAAACCTCATAGTCATGAGCATTTCATTCCTGTCCTTACACTGACACTGTATATATCACACTTCACTTTTCTTTTACACTGACACCTGTACATTTCCTTTTCCAGCTCTTTTACACACAGATTGCACTGACACTACCCCTTTAAAACACAAATCTTTCAAGCGTGGATCCCGTCGAGTACGACGGACAATCTGGGTGCTAATACCTTCCCAGGTTGTAACCAACCCCCTTTCTCAGTCTCTCTGGTTCGCAACCGTCTTATCCACCTCTTTCTAGGTCTATGCAGCATTGCCTTTCCTCCGGGATAAAAATGCCTAGCTGGCGACTCTATTCATCTCCAGTGAGTTCACGGCTGTGTGTTCTCATTGTTCCCTTTCGCCGACCGTTCGCGTCTGTACCCTATTTGACTTAGCTTCATTTAGTGGGAGCGACAATGAGGTCATTGGTAGATCTGATGAGAAGCATTTGCTTGGGGATATAGATCACTGATGGATATATCCTTGCAAATAGGAACTCAGCTGGGGATCTGCAGAAGCTTTCTCTACTCTGTTGTGATTCCTTCGTGCGCTGCTCTTCTGGATAGAGGCTGGAGCTCTGTGGGGAGATGGTTCCCTGACTTTTGTATTTTGGCTGAGGGTGAAATGGCAACTCGGCTGGGGAGAAGTAACAAGCGGCAACTCGGCTGGGGAGACAACACTTTGAGTGTTAAGACTGAGCGAGCATTGATCTGTCAGCTTGCTGGGATGAAGCTTACATGCCCCAAGTTGCGTTCTGGATACCTGCAATCCTGCAAAGATAGGGAAACGCACAAGTAATCCCGAGGTATCCCTTACTGGATTCCGTCATAGGAGTTTGGACACTTCTGAGAGTAAGTATATTTCCTGCAAGCACGTGTTTTTATTTTTGAAGATAAACATCTGTATTTTATGCAATCAGTTTTTTTCTCTTAAGACATCAGACATTTTTTGCAAAAATAGAAAATGTACAAGACGAGACATGACTGAAAATCTGATTTTATTAATTCATATGCCCTGAATTGGCGAGATACAGTCAAAGAAACAAATCCCCTGAAATGAGGAGATTGTTACAAGTTGAGAAACAAAATGCTGGCAATGTTGATGACGCTTTAAGGAGCTTCCTCTTTACCATGACTCGTATGACTTTCGACGTTCTTCTCATCTTGCTTTCTGAAGAATGTTGATTCTGATTGAAGCTTGATCCTTTCGAAGCTTACCAAGTTGTAAACGATACAGACGAATTCAAAATGCAGTTGTTCGCTTATTCCCTTATTTTGCATGGATCGCCCTTTCGGGTTTTCAATCCATCGGGATACCCATTTTTGCCTGAGCTGTCCAATGCGGCTTTTCAACTCAGCGGGTGTACGTTTTTTTTTTTTTTTTTTTATTTTCCCTTATTTTTGCCCGAGTCTTTTATTCTGTTTTTGACTCGCCGGGATGCCCTATTTTTGCCTGGACTTACATTCTGTTTTTATGTCCAGCGGGTCATTTTATGCGAAGTATTTTTTAACTGCGTCTGAATTCACAGGGGATGGGAAATCTTCACCATCCATGGTGCTGAGCATCAGTGCCCCACCAGAAAAAACTTTCTTTACCACAAATGGTCCTTCATAGTTTGGAGTCCACTTGCCCCTGTGGTCTGTATGAGGAGGAAGGATTCTTTTCAGCACAAGATCTCCTACTTGGTACTCTCGGTGCCTGACTTTCTGATCGAAGGCTCTCTTCATTCTTTTCTGATATAGCTGCCCATGACAGATTGCAGCCAATCTTTTCTCTTCAATCAGACTCAGTTGTTCGTATCGGGACCTGACCCATTCTGCTTCGTTCAGCTTAACATCCATCAATACCCGTAGGGAGGGTAATTCGACTTCGACAGGTAGGATTGCTTCCATACCATATACGAGCTGATACGGTGTTGCCCCAGTGGATGTTCTGATCGACGTGCGGTACCCATGCAAGGCAAATGGTAGCATTTCATGCCAGTCTTTGTAAGTAACTACCATCTTCTGCACAATCTTCTTGATATTTTTATTAGCTGCCTCAACAGCGCCGTTCATCTTTGGCCTGTAAGGAGAAGAATTGTGATGTTGAATCTTGAAGTCCCGGCACAGTTCAGCCATCATCTTATTGTTCAAGTTGGAACCATTATCAGTAATGATTCGCTCGGGAACTCCATATCGACAGATGATATCTCTTTTCAGAAATCTGGCTACCACTTGCCTTGTAACATTGGCATAGGAAGCTGCTTCAACCCACTTGGTAAAATAGTCAATGGCAACCAGGATGAATCTGTGGCCATTCGAAGCAGTCGGTTCAATCTTGCCAATCATGTCAATGCCCCACATAGCAAAGGGCCAAGGTGAAGACATCACATTCAAAGGATTGGGAGGCACATGCACTTTATCCGCATAAATCTGGCATTTATGGCATTTTCTGGCGTAGGCACAACAGTCAGCATCCATTGTGATCCAGTAATAACCTGATCTTAGCAACTTTTTAGCCATGGCATGCCCTCCCGCATGGGTACCAAAGGATCCTTCGTGCCCTTCATGCATTAACAAGTCTGCTTTTGTCTTATCAACGCATCTGAGGAGTACCATATCAAAGTTTCTTTTGTATAGGGAACCATCAGTATTCAGAAAGAAACTACCAGCAAGCCTTCTTAATGTCTTCTTATCATTGGAAGATGTCCCAGGTGGGTATGTTTGATCCTCCAAGAAACACTTAATGTCATGGAACCAAGGCTTATCATCTTTGACAATGTCTGCTGCGAATACATATGTTGGTCTGTCAAGTCTGGACACTGAAATCTGAGGTACAAAATTGGCAGCCTGAACTTTGATCATGGACGAAATGGTAGCCAGAGCATCTGCAAACTGATTCTCGTCCCGAGGGATATACTCAAGCTTGACTGTTGTAAAGAAGGTCAATAACCTTCTTGTATAATCCCTGTAAGGTATCAGATGATCATGGTGGGTGTACCATTTGCCATTGGTTTGATTGATTACCAGAGCTGAATCTCCGAACACGGTCAAAGTCTTGATCCTGAGGTCAATGGCTTCCTCAAGACCCATAATGCAAGCTTCGTATTCAGCTTCGTTGTTAGTGCAGTTGAAAGTGAGCTTTGCCGAGAAAGGCATGTGAACTCCTTTAGGTGTAATGAGTACTGCACCAACACCACGACCATTCATATTAACAGCCCCATCGAACATCATAGTCCATTCTTCTTCCGGGTCAGGCCCTTCAGTGTGAATAGGCTCTTCATGATCTTTTGCTTTTATGAACATGATGTCTTCATCAGGGAAGTCAAATCTCATAGGCTGGTAATCATCAATAGGTTGCTCGGCAAGATATTCAGACAATACACTGCCCTTGATGGCTTTCTGAGATGTGTATTGGATGTCGTATTCTGTGAGAATCATTTGCCATCTTGCAACCCGTCCGGTAAGCGCTGGTTTCTCGAAAATATACTTGACTGGGTCCATCTTTGAGATCAATTAAGTAGTGTGGGTCAACATATACTGTCTCAGTCGGCGAGCAGCCCACGCTAAAGCACAGCAAGTTTTCTCGAGCAGTGAATAACGTTGTTCACAGTCGGTAAACTTTTTGCTTAGGTAGTATATTGCATACTCTTTTCGACCAGACTCGTCATGCTGGCCCAACACACACCCCATTGACTCTTCTAATACTGTCAAGTACATTATCAGAGGTCTTCCTTCAACTGGAGGCATAAGGATTGGAGGCTCTTGTAAGTATTCTTTGATCTTGTCAAAAGCCCTTTGGCAGTCTTCGTTCCACCTGACCGTCTGTTCTTTTCTTAGCAGTTTGAACAAGGGCTCACAAGTTGCTGTAAGGTGAGATATGAACCTTGAGATGTAGTTCAATCGACCTAAGAACCCTCGAACTTCCTTCTCTGTCTTCGGTGCAGGCATTTCTTGAATGGCTTTGACTTTATCAGGGTCAACTTCAATCCCTTTCTCACTTACAATAAATCCCAGCAGCTTACCGGATCGCACCCCGAACGTGCACTTGTTGGGGTTCAACTTCAGTTGGTATTTCCTCAGACGCTTGAACAGCTTCAGTAGATTTACCAGATGGTCTTCTTCAGTAAGGGACTTGGCAATCATGTCATCCACATAACACTCGATTTCTTTATGGATCATATCGTGGAATAATGTTACCATAGCCCATTGATATGTTGCACCGACATTCTTGAGCCCGAATGGCATCACCTTGTAGCAGAACGTGCCCCAGGGTGTGATGAAGGTTGTCTTCTCCATGTCTTCAGGTGACATATTAATCTGATTGTATCCTGAAAATCCATCCATGAAGGAGAATACCGAGAACTGAGCCGTATTATCCACCAATACATCAATGTGAGGTAATGGGAAATCATCTTTCGGGCTAGCTCTGTTCAGATCCCGGTAGTCAACACACATTCTTACTTTGCCGTCTTTCTTAGGCACAGGTACTATATTAGCAACCCACGGAGGATAGCTAGTTACAGCAAGGAACCCGGCGTCCCACTGCTTTTGTACCTCTTCTTTGATCTTCATTGCCATGTCTGGGCGAGTACGGCGCAGCTTCTGTTTAACCGGCGGGCATTCTTCTCTCAAAGGCAGCTTGTGCACAACAATGTCGGTGTCCAACCCTGGCATATCCTGATAAGACCAGGCAAACACGTCCACATACTCTTGTAGCAGGTCAATCAGTCGTCTCTTCACTGAGTCTTGTAAGCAGGCCCCGATTTTAACTTCTTTCACATCTTCATCTGTACCAAGATTAATCGTCTCCACCTCCTCCTGGTGAGGAGTAATAACCTTTTCCTCTTGTCTTAACAACCTGGCTAGCTCTTCAGGAAGCTCATATTCTTCTTCAACCCCTTCATCAGCTTGATTGATCGGATTGTCAAAGTCATACGAAGTCATAGCCGTGTTGTTGTCGGTGCTGTCTGGAAGGCACACTCTGCAAGGGTTCAGTTTGTTCATTTTAGTGATTTGATTTTAATATTGTTTAGAAAAGTGAAATAAAGTTGTCATTTTGAAAACATTGCCATTTATTTTTTGTACAAAAAGAAAAATGGAAAAACAGTGAGCGGAAAAGAAAAAGACTCATTTGCAAAAGATGTCTGATATTTCATTGATTAATCTTGTTGCACAAAAATTACAGATGGCCCGATTACAAAATGAGTCTTGTCATCTTGGGCAAGATGCAAGACTTTGATGCATGCTATAAAATACAGGAAATAATAATTACTCTGCATGAGTAACTCTTATAATTTCCTGGGAAGACCAGTTTGAGATACTGCTCCCCGAGACCTTTGGACGGATCCAACTCTCCAGGTTGCGGTCGCTTTCATCCTCGTCTTCCAGATTGTTGACAGCATCAGGGGTGAGCATCCCCCCACTAACAAAGTTGGGCTCCTTAGCAGCCTCTGCTTGATCTTGCTGAGTTGGTTTGTAACCCAACCCAAATCTATCCTCCTTCTTCTCTACTGGTAACAGTTTGCCCCAGCCTTGGGCATTTCCTTCTTCAACAACCTTCCGGGCTTGTTGGTAAGATGTCATCGAGGATCCAGGTACAGCAGAAGTTTCATTTATGTTCAAGGCCTCGAACCCTTGACTCATTGTTTCGTGGATCTCCCCATCCATCTCAATGTATTTATAGGTGGCCAGGTGGCTAACAAAAATATCCTCCTCTCCACAGATAGTAACGACTTGACCCTCCCACTCGAATTTTAACTTCTGGTGAAGGGTTGAGGTCACGGCGCCAGCGGCGTGAATCCATGGCCTACCCAATAGACAGCTGTAGGCAGGCTGTATATCCATCACGTAGAAGGTCGTTTTGAAAGTTTGTGGGCCAATCGTTATAGGCAACTCAATCTTGCCCAGAACCGATCTCTTAGAACCATCTAAGGCTCTTACTACCAGGTTGCTGGGGCGTAATGCCAATCCGTCATACTCTAGCTTCACAAGGGATTTTTTAGGTAAGACATTGAGGGATGATCCTGTGTCTACCAGCACATGGGAAAGAACTGCACCTTTACATTCCATGGTGATGTGCAAAGCCTTGTTATGATTGCGGCCTTCCGTAGTTAAATCAGTGTTGGTGAACCCTAGTCCATGACTAGCATTAACATTTCCAACCACAGCTTCCAACTGATTGACGGTGATCTCTTCAGGCACATAAGCTGCGTGCAAGACTTTTAGCAGTGCGTTCCGATGAGCTTCGGAGCACATGAGCAATGATAGAATAGAGATCTTGGAAGGCGTCTGGTGAAGCTGATCCACTATTTTGTAATCACTTTTCTTGATGATTCTCATGAACTCATCAACTTCTTGATCAAAGGGTGTTTTCAAAGCTTCCTTAACAATTTGCTCTTCTTGCACCAAGCTTTTCCCTTTTGCCTTGGCAGCAGCTTCTGCTTCGGCAGTGGGTCTTTGAGTTTGTGGGGCAAAGAGACGTCCGCTTCGAGTGAAGCCTCCGCCTCCTCCCACATTGTCTATTTGTGGTGCAGGGGTTGATGATTCAAGAGTGATTTTCTGTCCTCCGCAGTATAGATCAGAGTCGTAATGCCAGGGGATGGCATTACTGCTTTCATAAGGTACTGGCCCAGGCACCGTGATGGTGACCGGGCTGATGGCAGCTGTAGAAGGGACTGTGATAGTCTGTGGATCATAGTATATTGTGACTGGTGCTCTGATGGGAGTAGCACTTTGTGAGTTGTAGGCAGAATCATTTTCGGGATCATAATAAATTGTAACCGTTGAGACATTTGTTGCTGAAGTTGTAGGAGACATTGTTGGAAGGATGGGTGTTGTTGTTGTAGGAGATTTTGAATGAAGTGGTGCTAAAGTTGTAGAAGGGATGTTTGCTGATAGTTGGTTAGTTGAAGTGACAGATGAAGCATTTGTTGATGAGATTGAAGAGTTGCTTGGAACAATGGTCGTTGCATCTGTAGAAGACACGGGAATTGTTGCTGATGAGATTGCTGGATTGGTAGGAAACGATGTTGTGATTTGAAGCAGGCCACTCTGGATGAGACCATCTATGCCATCTCTCAAGTTATCACAACCATTCACTGAAATGTTGCAATAAGCACACCCTAACTCACATCCCGGGAACATTTGACATTCGAGGAGTTGAGCTTTGATCTCTACCAACGGTGTCCGAATCTGACCCACACTGGTCATCAAGTAAGACGGCTTGTCTTCTTCAATAGCATTGATTCTGGGACCTCCATGGTTTGGCATAGGGTTCTTATTAACATTTGGTGGTGGTGCAAAATTCAGAGCCTTAGAGTCTACCAAGTCTTGTACCTTCATGTGCAAAGCTCTGCACTTTTCTGTACTATGGCCAGGTGCATTTGAATGAAAAGCACATCTGGCGTTGGAGTCGTAATTTCTGGGTAGACTAGCAGGATCTGGAGGTGCCAACGTCCTTAGCTCAACCAGGTTGAGTTTTAGGAGTTGTGGCAGTAATGTGGCATATGGCATAGGGATCGGATCGATTACCCTATTGGCCTGAGAAGGTCTCTGTTGGAACGGTCTTTGCTGATTGTTGTTGTTGGTGTTGTTGTAATTTCTCTGAGGAGGATACTGAGTCTGTTGCTGATAATTTTGCTGTTGTGGTTGATAAGCTGGTTGTGGATGAATTGGAGCGGGAATGGTGACTGTTGCCACAGACCTATGAACATATTGGGGTCTGCCCCTGTTGGTGTGGATAGCATTGGTCTCACCAGTTCTTCTTGGGCCCACAAAAGGCTTCCTTGTGTTGCTGGATGAGCTGGCACCGTTGTCAGAAATTTTGCCCATTTTTAACAGGCTCTCGATTCTTTCTCCAGCTATAACGACATCTGCAAAGCTGGTAGAAGAGAAGGCAGCCAGCCTGTCAATGTATGTTCCTTGGAGGGTGTTCATAAACATATCTGCCATCTCCCTCTCTGACATAGGTGGCTGGACAGCAGCAGCCAACTGCCTCCACCTTTGGGCGTACTCGCGGAAGCTTTCCCGGGATGATTGTGACATTCCCATTAGGAGGGTCCTGTTGGGTGCCATATCCAAGTTATACTGGTATTGTCTGATGAAGGCCTCTGCCAAGTCCTTCCAACACCTGATGGTCGCTCTAGTCAGATGTGAATACCATTCCCTTGAAGCTCCTGTTAAGCTATCCTCAAAATAAAACATCCATAGCTTCTCGTCCATGGTATAGGCTTTCAACCTTCCCAAAAAGGATTGTAAGTGGGTCCGTGGGCAGGAAGTCCCGTTGTACTTTTCAAAACAAGGAGGCTTAAACTTATGGGGAATCCTGACCCCGTCCACTAAGCCCATGTCCATAACATCAAAACCCAAAGAGTTTTGAGACTCCAAGGATCTTAATTTTTCAGCAATTTCATCCAGCCTTCTGTCATAGGCTTCTTCCCCAGCACCCATTACCGTGAACTGATCCTCCTGGGGGTCTTCTTGCAGCACTCTACCTGCAATGGCAGTCCCTTGAACATTAGCAGGAATGTTGATCTCTGGATGGAGGTGGGGTCCAAATACAGGGGGGTTGACATGAGGTTGGACCCTCTCATTGTTGCTTGTGCCAGCAGTCCCTATATGGGGATCTTCCTGATTCTGCCTTTCCACCATTGCTCTCAATCTTTCTTGGCTCTGAGCCATATTGTTCATCACTTCCATAAACTGCGTCATCTGAGTTCTCATTTCCAATCTTTCGTTGGCCATTTGGTTTCTGACCTCTGCAAGGTCCTGTTGTACCTGATCCATTTGTATGCCCGGAAGGTTGTTACGGGTTGGATATCGATGTGGACGGTTGAGTGGAAATACCCGACGTCGAGCAATAGTTCCTGAATATCACAGCAGAGTTAGTAACAATAAAACAAAAAACCTACAAAACAAACAAAGGGTTAGCATGCAATGCAGTATGCTTATTTGTTTTCAAGGTATCCGGCTTGGCGCTTGGTTTTGACCTTTCCAGACCCTTGAAGATACTGTTGATGTTGCTTTGAGGGAAACTCGGATGGAACAAACTGATACATATATTACAAAAGGCAAATGGTACATAGTTTGTTCTTTTACAAAACATGCCCTCTGAGGGGTCAAAATACATCATAAGAAAAATAAAAATACATAAAATGAAAGCAACAACAAGCAAAAAGTCAAACACCAAGACCAAACTCATCCTCCTGAACTTCCTTGAGAAGTGCTTCAGTCATAGGATCAGCTGGACGCTCCGTGAGATTCCTGATAAGGAGGTTCCGGGTAGTAACAGCTGCAGTTAGCTTCTTGTGTTGACTCTGGTCCTTTGACCTCTTCACTCCAGCTCTGATCTTCAGCTCTGAGATCTCCCTCTGGGCTGCCGCCAGGGCTTCCTGCTGCTCTTTTGCACTAGCTTCCAGCTGCTCTATCTTGTCCTGAGTCCTCCTATCTTCCAGAGTACGAGCTTAGGTGATCCTGACCCACCTAGCTTGACTCTCCTTCAGATACAAGTCTGTCCTGGCTTTCTGGAACTGGGCTTCCTTGCAAGCATTCTTCAGAATTTGCTCTCCAGCCCTAAACTTCTTGATGTAATCCTCAGACTTCTCAATTTTAGCCAGATGCTCCACCCTCAACTTTTCTAACCTCTCAATATCCAACCTACCATCACTCCTCTCCCAGAGGGTCTTCTGCAGAGCCTGAGTCAACTTCTCATTTCTCTCTTTTAAGCTCTCAAACTCCTCTAAGCTGACAGTGGCAGGAGGTGGTGCTGAGGATGATCCAGGCATATCCTCCATGGTAAAGGGCATCCCAGAAAATTGAGCCCTAGCATGGGACCACTCATAATATTGTGCTGATGCCACATTGTTGCACTTCCCCAGAATGGTCACTCCTTTAGTTTGAACATTGTCCCAGGCCCAGGCTGCCTGCCTAACAATAGCCAGATTAGGCTTGTTCTCACAATAAAGAGTCTCAACCAAGTCTTGTGCCTTAGGAGTGTGGACCAGTGCATAGCCCAGTTGTCTTTTGAACAGCAGAGGGTTGTAATTAATGCAACCCTTAACTCCTATCAGGGGTACATTGGGAAAATTCCCACAACTGGTAATGATATCCCATCCCTTGGTGCTTTGAGTGCACCACCTGATATCAGCTGAAGTCAGAGCAGTGAGTCTTCTAGCCCAGTTCCTCTGCTGATGAGGATTCAAAAATGCATCTGTCTTGGGCAAATGCTTGAGAAGCCAAGTATGGAACAAAGGAGCACAACACCTCACTAATCTCCCCCTCTGCTTTTCATTCCTCTGGTGCACTGAATAGTAGAAATCCCCCAATAAAGTGGGCACTGGGTTCCTCAGGATGAAAAGATGGATTGCATTCTTGCTAATGAATCTAGGCTCATCTGCAAATAATATGATCCCATATATGCTCAGGGCCAATAAAGCACAGACTGCTTTCCACTCTCCCAAAGAAGCTTTCAGGGTAGCTTGAGAGATCAAGAAATCCAGATGCAGGCCAGAGATTCCAGCCTTAGTAGTCATGTGCTGCCCAATCAGAACTGGTTCCAGATGCAATGCCTTTGCTACTTCTTCATTACCAGGAAAGACCATCTCAGGGTTGAAAGGGACTCCACCCCTGATAGGTATACCAACCAATGATGAGTACTCTTCCAATAAAGGGCCTAACTGAAAATCCCGAAAAATGAAACACCTCAGTGGGGGATCATAAAACTGAAGGCAAGTATGAATCAGGCTCCTCTGTGAAGGGTCCAAATCCATAACCACATCAAGTATGTCTCCATAGTGTTCCCTGAACAGTGGTATATGGTCTTGAGTAATCAGGGTTTGAATCCTCCTGATGTCAGCTAGCTTAGGCTGAAAGAAGTGGTAGGAGATATTAATCTTTTTAGGTGCCATGTTGTTGAAGAAGAGTTGAGACAGGTGCTGATGATAATACTGAAAATGGGCCACTGACTGGCTGGTGCAGGTGACTGAAGCAGATAGCTGATAGCTGAAGCAGATGCTGATGAAGATAGGCCTATATTGATGATGGGGTCAAAACCAAGCCAAAAATGAAGATGGATACCCTGAAAAACAAATAAACAAATGTCAAAATGATGCAATGATGATGTATGCAAATGATATGCAAGGGTTTGTGACTGAGCTTGATCTGATCAAATGTTCTGATATAAGTCCAGGTATGTTCAAGAAATCCAGATGGAGGTCTATAAGTCCAGTAACCAAGGTGGGGGACTCAAATAAAGAGCCACAGGTCCAAGGTTTAGAATCACAAGAACTGTTCCAACATGGAGTACTCTTAATCAAACAAAGTAACAGGGTATGTTGAGGCCAAGGGTACCTGCAAACCTGTAAACAGCCCGACCCCCTCACAGGTGGTGTTCTAAAACAAGGATCCTCAGACTTGGATCAGTTATGAGAAGTGTAAACACTTCTAACCCGGAGGTACAGTGTTTACAATAACCATAAAAGTTCCTCCTCTAATTCACCTCAGTTTCCGAAGGTCAAAACTAAAGGTCATCCAGACTTAGCAGGCTTCCCAGATAGCCCTAGCATTGCAGGAAATCTGCAACACAGAGTTCTCAAGAAGAAACTCATATTTGAACCGTGTTTCATATTCCCGCACCAGACCGAGATGGAATGGGAAAGAATATGAACCACTCTAGCCTAGGTGTCACTCAGGTCCCGGGTATAGGACCTCAACTCTCAATAGAATACCCACCCACCAAAGCAAACAAACAGATCCAGCCAGCACAGTATGACAATATGATATAATGCAAAGCTATACAGAAAGCAGTAAAACAACTATACATAAAGCAAAAATAAATACAAATATACAAACACAAATAACACATAACACCCCAGTAAACACAAATCAATCAAGCGCTAGGAGGAACCCACAAAAAGAACCAGAAGCCCTGGTCACAGTATAAGGGTCCCCAGCAGAGTCGCCAAGCTGTCGCTCCCGATAAATGGGAATGGCCCAAATATGGTACAGACGCGAACGGTCGGCGAAAGGAGGATGTGAGAACACACAGGAGTGAACTCACGGGGAATGAAAAGAGTCGCCAGCTAGGCATTTTTATCCCGGAGGAAAGGCAATGCTGCATAGACCTAGAAAGATATGGATAAGACGGTTGCGAACCAGAGAGACTGAGAAAGGGGGTTGGTTACAACCTGGGAAGGTATTAGCACCCAGATTGTCCGTCGTACTCGACGGGATCCACGCTTCAAAGATTTGTGTTTTAAAGGGGTAGTGTCAGTGCAATTTGAGTGTAAAGAGCTGGAAAACAAAATGTACAGGTGTCAGTGTAAAGGAAGTGTGAAGTGTATAAATGATGTGTCAGTGTAAGGGCAGAGTGAAATGCTCAAGACTATGAGGCTAAAAGAATGAAGCTGGAAAGAGGGGGAATGTACAAGGACTTTTGTTCGATAACTGTTAAGTTATGCCTATGTATCCTCTCGTGCAATGAGGAAGTCAGAACACCGTAGTTCGACCATAAGAGACTGAAAGATAAATTGACCTGTGAACTGCTTGCTTGTCAATGCTCAAGTGTATGACATGTCTGGCTCAGGTGCAGACTGTCTTGCATTAGACGGAAGAAGCAAGTTCTCGTTTATGAGTGAATGAGATGAGAAAAGAATCCCGGAGGAGACGATTATTGTTTGTTTTTGAGTTTTCAGTCTTTTATTGCTTTTGAAAGTTTGTCATAAATTAATGAGCTTAAGCCTAAACCAATGGATTTAGTAAACTCATCACATCCTCCCTCTGATTAGGGGTAATGGGGATACCTTAAGTGTGAAGTCAGCTTCTCACACTTAATCATCATGGTGTAGGATTAAGATCATTAACCTACTTGTGATTAATTAGATGTTTTTGTTGTTTTTGTTTAGTGCTAAGTAATGAGATTAAGCCATAACCAGGGATTAAACAGACTCATTACACCATCCTAATAGAAGGATAATAGATGAGAATGTTTAAGCTGAGGAAAGCTCCCCAACTTAATCCATGATTAGGGATTAATCTCATGACAAAACAAAGCCTTTATTAAGTGGATTTTAGTTAATGATAAGATGATGAAGTGATTTTTATGATTTGTAAGACAACTTGAGGGGGACTTGTCCATTAACACTAGGGTTAGTCCTTCTTAACCAATTAAGGAAGAATTAGAACCCTAATGCAAGGCCCAAGTTACAAGTGTGATGTCTTGATGATTATTAAGTGATTTGATTAAAGGATTTAAACACATTAAGGTTTTAACACTTAGGATTAAAGTTATACACTCCATCCTAATAGAAGGATGCAGGCATAAACTTAATCACAAAGCCTTAAAGCCTTTATGGTTTAGTCCTTGATTATGAGGTGAGGAGAGAAGACTCAATGAGACACAAAGGTAAAAACTAAGAGGGGAGACTAAACAAAACCCTAATCATTGTCATACATGGTTGTTCCTAAGGTTTGTGAGGTTTTCAAGAGAAGTCTTCAATGGAACCACCAGGAAGCAGATGAAAGGATCAGGAGAAGCAAAGTAACTTGCTTCACTAAAGAAGTCAAGTCACTTGAAGAAAGAAAGTGGGAAGAAGAAGGATGAGCAAGCTCAAACTCAAACACATACAAAAAAATGCAGCAAGGATGTAAAAAGAGGTGAAGAGAAGTTATGAGAAGTGAAGGCAAATTCACTTCTCCAAGTCACTTACCACCTGAAAAGTTAGAAAAGAAATGCAATGCAATGCAAAATGGGATGAAATGACATGATGTAAATCTAAACCAGAAGCACATACATGATGCTAATGATGCTATGAGATGCTACAAACATGGAACAACACATGGGGATGATCATACAAGCTTATGGATGCAAATGAAACAAGTTAAGGACCATGAACATACATGAAAAGTAATGAAATGCAAATGGCATACAACATGGCAAATGCAAGATGCAATGATCAAACATGCTTTCAATATGTCTTAAGATGTTCAATGAATCAAAAGAAAACCTAAAATGCTATGGCAAGTCAAAGTATGAATGCAAATGCAAGATGGATGCATATGAAAGCCCAAATTAGGGTTTATGATCAAAGCACCAAACACAAACCAAAATCAGAAGCAAACATCAATACAAAAAATTGAAAATACACTCAAAGGATCCCTAATCCTATACCAACCCACTGCCCAAAGGAGAAGTCTCAACTCTTAACCAAATTCAAGTTATGATTTTTCTAAGTTTTCTAGGGTTTTAGGGTTCCTTAACAAGAAAAATGCCAAACAAATGGAAAATGAGAGATCAAATCATGGCCATTTAATCTCACAAACTACATGATATGCTAAACACAATGCAAAAAGAATCAAAGTCCAACTCTTTATGGTTAGGCAGAAATGATTTTTGGAAGTTTGGATCAAAATAATGCATCAAAATGATTTTAATTCCATGGAAAATTCTCAAAATGCACCAAGATCAAAAAATAAATTTGGTTTGAGGGTTGGACAATGTTTCTAAATGTTTTTAAATGTTTCATGAATTTTTTGGTGATTTTTAAATACCTAAAAATATTTTTAATTAATTAATTCTCATTAATTAATTAAAAAGAAACTTTTAAATATTTAAAAATACTTTTTAATGCTAAAAAATAAAAATAAAAATATTTTTGTGTTCTGAAATTAAATAATAACTTGTATAAAAAATTTCAGAATTTTTAAAGTATTTTTGCTATTTTTAATAAATTGTGGAAATTAAATGAAATAATATGAAAAATAAAATGAAATAAAGCTGAAAAATGGAAAGTAATCAAATCCTAGGGTCCAGATTCAAATGAAACACGCGCGCGTTTGACTTGGCGCCAGATCCCACGGCTGGAATTCAAACTTGGCTAATTAAGTGATTAAGCCCTAATTTTGCCCTAATGACTTTCAGATGACCGGAACAGTGGTTCCGGTCATCTTCTCCGGCGAGCTCAAATGCTAAATCATTCTACACGCTATGAAAATGAAAACCAACTATCCAGGAATCTTCCCCACCCTAAAACGAATCAAACCCCTCACTTAAACATCATTTATCACTCATAATCAGAGAGAATCGAAGCAAACAAATCCTAGGGCAAAAAGTTTCAGAAACAGATTAAACTCTCATTTCTCCACCATTTTCAAAAACAAAGACATCAGAGTGATCAGTGAACTACAAAGAACATCTTAGGAACTTTAAAAAACATTTCTGGAAAAAAAGTTCTTGAGCTACCTGAGTTTTGAAGCTTTCAACTTAGCAACTTTCTGACCTCTCCTCTTTATGCAATCCACTTCTTTTGGTCCCTTGATGATGTCTGGATGCTTAGAAGGAGTTTATGGTGGCTGATTTAAGAGTTTGAACAGGTTCTGTTAAAGCTCAGGTGAGAATCGTGTTTGGCTTATGTGGTGTTTCAAGGATGAATGAAGGCAGGGAAAATGATCAGAAGGATGTGGTGATGAGTTCTATGAAGTTTGTTTGTGAGTTTGTAGCTTGTACACTGAGTTTCGAAAGCTTTTGCTTTTGAGAGTGAAAATGAGAAAGTTGTGTTCTTGCTGGTTTCAGGCTTGTGTGTTATGATGTTTGGCTTGCATTTTGTTTGTATAAACAATGCTGATTGGTCAGAAGATGTGACATGCCCTTTTGTGATAGGTGTAGCTACTTTTGCCAATTTGTCAACTTTGTGTAAGAGAAGCATGAGTCATGTTCTAGCCAAGTACAAGGGGTGTGGGCTGCGCAGCATGGTGTGAGGGAAAGGCTAGGATGGTTCAGCAATGTAGCTAGCAAGTGGATGAGAAACTATCATGACTTTTGCAACTTGCTTGCCTTTGATCTTCATGAAAATATCTTGCTTCACAAACCATAAAACATGTGATCTCTTTGGCCCATTATGATTTTTAGGACTTGTATCATGTTTGTGTAATGGTTTGACAACAATTAGAGGTCACAAATTGCCTTGATACTTGATTTTGCAAGTTTCCTCTTTGGTGCATAACTTGAATTTTAGTGATTTTTGCCAACTTTGATGCACCATAACTTTTGATCCAAAATGAATTAGTTCATGTTCTTGTACTTTTTGAAAAGGGAAAGATCTATTTTACAACTTTCATGACCAAAGTTTTTCCATTTGAAGCATTTTTGAATCAAAAAGTAAGGGTTGAAAAAGTTGCATAAAATGACCTTTTCATTAAAAGTCAAACTTGCCCAAAAAAGTCAACTTTGCAAAAACTTCAAATTCTTCAATTTTGTGAACTTCCAACCTCTTCCATGATCAAATAAAGATCAAATATACTCAAAATGATGAATATCACCCCTTGGTTGGGTCATTGGGGGCCTCAGATGCCCTGATTTTGCACTGACTTGTCTGAAAAGTCAACTCTTTATCAGATGACTTCCCCATGGAATTTCTTCATAAAAATTGATATGCATACTCCCTATACCATATAGAGACCAATAGAAACAAGAATGACCAAAAAATTTGAAGTTATGGCCTCTGAAACCAAAACCCTAATTTTAGGTCATCTGTGCAGTCAAGCCTGGCTCTGCTTCCACAACAATCCCAGTTCTTGTGATTCTTTGGCATTCTTGACTTTGAGAGGATGTAATATGATACTTGACCACACATAGACCCCTTTGAAGTGATTGATTACCTTTGGAGTGGCTCAAGAAGCTCTTGGATTGCTCAGATCACAAACCCTAGGTGCAGATGACTTAGAGACAATGCAATGACTCAAAATTGTGGTATGAGATGTTATGATTGTGTTTATGCATATGAAATGATCACAAGCCATGGTGTGAATGGGTGAGGGAAAATTTGGGGTGTTTACAAAAGGGATTTACCTCAGTGAATTATCAAAAGAAATTTGCGGGACCACAGGCCAGCTCACTAGGTTGGTCCCCACAGCAAATCCATTTCCAAATCCCTCTAACGGATTCCTCCAGCTTGCAATTCTGCAGGTGATTCCTCAAATACCCCCCTCAAGATCCTATATATTGACTTCATTTCATTAGCAAAAGAGGAGACGAAAAATCCTAAGGTCACTCAACAACAATCCTCAGAAAACCCTAGCTACACCAAAAAACACAAAACCAGAAAAACCAGAGAGTGACATGAAATGAGATTCAAATCGCATAAACCTCTCACGCTTAATCCATAAACCAACTACCCACTCTAAACTATTTGTCAGACCAAATACAGAGAGAAAGAATCGCATAACTGAGAAAGATTTGAGTTAAACCGCGAGAACTCACTAACCGTTAATTTGAGGAAAACCGAACGAGCTGTGAATCCGCTTGAAGCTAAAACCAACAGGACGGAGGTGTTGTCGCGAAAACTGGAACCGCCGTGATACGTCACAAGCCGTGAAAACCCACCGCGATCGGAGCTCACTGTGTAGCGAAGCCTGATCGTGTTTAAGATAGACCCATTCCACCGTGGAAGCTTGTCGTCGTTGATATTTCGCGGTGTGAGTTTTTTTTTCGTTCTCGTGATTCTGAAATACAGACCACCCTTGATCTCACTGAGCTGCTTTGGTTTAGGATAATTTATTCTGTTTGTGATTTTTAAAAGGGGGATTATTTTCTCCTTTATTTAATTTGTTGTTTGGTTCCTTTTAAAGAGAGAGAGGCTCATAGGAGTCATTGCAGTTGTTGTGGTTGGTTTGGGTTCAGCCCAACTAGGATTCACCGATCCTGAATCTCATGGAACACTCTCCTTTTTTATTGTTTCTTTTTTATCATTCTTGTTATTTTGTTTATTGTTTTTTATTTATTTAGAATTTTCTGAATTTTGTAGTTAATTTTAACTTCTTTGTCAAATGAGATTTGATTCATAATTTTCACTTTATTTTTATTCTTTTATTTTATGTGGTCAATGATATAACCGCGTTTCCTTGATATTCGGTTTACCGATGTTATCGGAATCGTTATGAGACCATTTTGTCTATATTAATTCGTAAGTATTTTATATACTCATTTTAATTATTTATATTCATTTTATTATGGGCCAATGAAATAATTGCAACTTTTCGATATTCGATTTTAAATCGACGTTATCAAAGTTGTTATGAGGCCACTTTTTATTTTTCGCTATTATTTAATCGATTATTCGATTTATCCGGTTAATGATAAAATGAGATATTCGATTATTTAATCGACGTTATCCATTAAATTGAGACCGATTTCATTATTTTCTCATTATTTTATATTTATTATTTTTTTGGGCCTATGATATAACTAATGGTTTATTGACATTCGATTTTTAATCGACGTTGTCTAAACTGATTTGAGGCCATTTTTCTATTTTCTATTTATTTATCGATTTATCGATTTATTTCACATTTTTATTGTGGTCTATGATATGATTATCCGATTTGTGACATTCGATTTACCGACGTTGTCCAAATTGATTTGAGACCGTTTTTCTATTATTTTATGGTTTCTAATTAGTTTTAGATCCATTGTCATTTATCAACTTTATTCTTATTTCGGCCAATGATAAATGGTGATATTCGATTTCTAATAAATCGACGTTATCCCCTAATTTGAGGCCACACTTTTATTTTTCTTATTATTTCTCATTATCTCAATTTATTTTATTCTGGCCGATGAATAAATATTTGAATATTCGATTTCTAATAAATCGACGTTATTTAAATTAAGGCAAAATACCCAAAATAGTCCTTTAACTCAATCACTGGGTCCAATATGGTCCCTTATCTCTAAAAAGTGACAAAAAGATCCTTTAATTTGTTAAATTGTACCAAATAGATCCTTTCCGTCCATCACCCCCTAACAGACGTTAACTATGGTATAGGTGGCAGCTGACATGGCATCATCTTCTTCCTTTAAACTGAGAATCTTCATCTTCCTCCATTTCTAGGGTTTATGCGAAAATTTGTCTTCATCCATTCCCAAATTGATTCAAGAACCAAGAAAATCATAGAGTGACGAAGATGAAATCCAGTGGGTGTTCTTCGAAAGCAAAACACGGTTATGGTGGGTGTTCTTCGAAGGAAGAATCGAATGTTAACACAAGCACAACTTGGAAACCTATATGTCACTGTGGGGATTTAGCTGTTCTTCGTATGGCCACAACATTCAAGAACTATGGGAAACATTTTTGGGGATGCCCTAATTTTAAGGTATGTCATATGTATGTGTTTAAAATCTGTAGCTGTATTTGTGTTTTAAAATGGTTGATGTTGAAGATGCTATTTTGCAGGGATCAAGCAATGCCGGTTGTGGGTACTTTGGATGGTATTTTGAAGAGGTCAGAGATGAGAAGGAGCAATATTTGATGGATAGAATTGAGAAGCTCTCAAAGTCATTGGCAAAGGCTCAAGTGACTATTGAAGAACATGGGAAACAAATAAGCAAAATGGAAAATGACATGAAGAAGCTCATGAAGTTGATAAAATTCTGGAAATTGATTTGGTTCATAGGCCTTGTTGTAGTTGTTTTTAGAATCCTTTAGGATGTTGTTGAATCATTTTGGTCTCACTGTTTTTAGAATGATTTAGGGAATTGATGTTGAATTAAGGCAATTTGTTGTCAAATTGTTGTTGTTGTTGTTGTCAAATGTAATGGATTATTTGTGATCAATGGTAGTTACTATTGTTATGTTGACAGTACCATAATGTTAGCATTTTACACAACAGAAATGTTAATTGCTACAGATTAGTTACATTGATAGAACTAATTGAAATAATTGAGATAATTGCCACAGAACAATAGTTGACAAAACAGAATTGACAAAAGCATATGTCTCCATCATTGACAAAACAGAATTCTAACATTGACAAAACCATATGTCTTACATTGACAAAACATTGACAAAACAGAATTTTAACATTTACACAATTGTCTTAACATTGAAAAAACATTGACACAATTGTCTTAACTAAACTTAACATTGACAGAATTGTCTTAACATTGATCCTAAGGTTTCCAAGTCTTGGTTGATCTCTTTGTTGGTGTACTTCTCCTTGTTGTTGGGCCTACAGCAGTCTTGGCTGCACTCATCCTGGTGGTTGGGCCTGGGGGCATGAAAGGCTTAGCTGGCCTTCTGTAAGACAACTTGTTTGGCCTTCCTTGAGCTTGCTTGGTTTTGCTTGGCTGAGACTGTGTTGGTTCCTGTGATGGCTGGCCTTGTGACTGTGTTGGTTCCTTTGATGGCTGGCCTTGTGACTGAGTTGGTTGCTTTGATGGCTGGCCTTGTGACTGTGTTGGTTGCTGTGATGTCTGGCCTTGTGACTGTGTTGGTTGCTGTGATGTCTGGCCTTGTGACTGTGTTGGCTGCTGAGTCTGTGTTGGTTGCTGTGATGGTTGCTGAACAGATGCTTCAGATGGCTGGCCTTGTGATACCTGCTGACTGGTGTGGTCCTTGCAGGTCAGTTTATTATGACCTGCTTTTTTGCACCTGCTACACCTAACATTAAACCCTGTCCTTCTCATCTTCTTGTCAGAACCATCAATCTCACCTTGCTCTAAATTTCTTCTTTTCTTTGGCCTTCCAGGCATCTTCCTATACTTAGGAGGCTGCACATCTGGATATTCAGTTCTGGCCCACAAATTAGAACCATTAACTGGAAATATCACAAAGTTATAGACCTCCATGTATCTCTCCTTTCTATAATATTTTGGAATGTAGTCAGCAATGTTGTAGTTTCTACTCTTCATAGCTGATAAGGCATGCACACAAGGTAGCCCTGTCAGCTCCCATCTTCTACATGAACAACTTTGCTCCTTAAGGTCTATACTGAATTTATCTGCTTGGTTTTCTAGATGCCTCACCTCAAAAATATATTCAGATGCCATCCTATAAGCACAAAACAGAAATATGTTCAGAAGCCATGCCTCACCATCAAAACAAATCATAAATCATAAATCATATACCACTATAAGCAACTATAAGCAACTACAGAAATATGTTCAGAAGCCATGCCACTATAAGCAACAGAATTCAGAAATCATATACCACTATAAGCAACTATAAGCAACTATAAGCAACTACAGAAATATGCAACAAATCATAATTCAGATACCTGCCAATCCACTATATGCAACAAATCATGAATCATATACCTGCCAATCCACTATATGCAACAAATCATAAATCATATACCTGCCAATCCACTATATGCAACTATATGCAACAAAACAGAATCATAAACCTGCCAATCCACTATAAGCAACTATATGCAACAAAACAGAATTCAGACTTCATTTACCAATCACTAATAAGCAACAGAATTCAGATTGTCACTTATTAGCAATTAAGCAACAAAACAGAAATCATATACCTGCCAATCCACTACAAGCAACAAAACAGAATTCAGACCAATCAATAATAAGCAACTATAAGCAACAGAATTCAGACTTCATTTACCAATCACTAATAAGCAACAGAATTCAGAATTCACTAATAAGCAACTAAGCAACAAAACAGAATTCATATACCTGACAATCCAAAGGTTGGTGTAAGAACTTGTTTTTTCAACTTTCTTTCTTATGTTTGGTAGCACTTCCCCATCAGCCAGATTCTGATACCTCATCCTATTGTTTGCCCATCTTTCCATCATATATATCCTTATTTCTTCCACCATAGTAATTAGTGGTTTAGCTCTTGAATCCAGAATAACACTATTGAATGCCTCAGACATATTGTTGAGGACTGCATCACATTTGTTATGAGTCTTGAAATATGATCTGCTCCAATATCTTGGTGGAGTGCTGATCATGTGCTTGTATGCTTCCACATTGATATCCTTCATCACTTTCATCTCTCTTTCCCAAGCTTGGTAATATGTGGACTTTGCAGCTTTCCAGATTATTTCCTTGAGTTTCTTGCCTGGATATTTTTTTTCTGAAATTATTATAAAGATGTCTGACACAAAATCTTTGCTCCACTCCTGGCAGCAACTCATCCATGGCAGGTAATAAACCCTTAGTGCAACAAAAATTACATAAGTTAGTACAAATAACATAAGGGCCTATAAGTGAACATAACTACAAAATTACATAAGTACCATATTTACCTTTTGTTGATCAGATATATAGGTGTATGTGAGACACCTTTCTCTCCCACCTAGATCATCAATAAGAAGCTCCAAGAACCAAGTCCAGCTATCTTTATTTTCACTTTCAACCACAGCAAATGCTATTGGTAGCATTTGGTCATTTGGATCTCTACCAATTGCTGCCAAGATTTGCCCTCCACACAACCCTTTCAAAAAACAGCCATCTAGCCCAATGAAATGTCTACATAATTTAAAACTCTCCTTACAAGTAGCCAAGCAAATGTACAACCTCTTAAAATATGGTCTCTGATCAGCTGAACCCTCTAGTACAGGATGCACATTGACTTTCACAGTAGAACCTGGGTTAGATCTCAAAAGTTCATGACAATAGTCATAGATCCTTGTATAGTCCCCAAGAAAAGAACCATCTACCATGTCTCTAGCAGCAAATCTTGCTCTTATGGCCTTTTGCTTGCTAACACCTACATTCCATTTTTTTTGTGCCTTTTCCTTTATGTCCCTAAGCTTCAATCTTGGATTGGATTTCAGTGAATTCTGTAGCCTCTTACTTAACCATTTTGTACTCATCAGCTTTACATTGTACTCTCTACTACAACTATGGTTGTCTATGATCTTCCTTAGTTGCCAAGAATCCTCATTAGGTAACTTTGCACAGTAGGCTTCCCAATCACATCCTTCCTTGCATCTAACCCTCACCCTTACCTTGTCATTCTTAATGTACCTAAGACCTCTGCCAGATTGCACAGCATATGATGCTATAGCTTCTTTAAAATCATCCTTGGTTGTGAAATACATCCCAATCTCCCATTTGAATTTGGACATGTCTTTCTGTAATCTAAAAATAGGGTACTTTTTCCTAACAACATCACTAGTATCATCACTTTCACACCCACTTTGTAAATCATCACTTTCATTATCACTAACTTTATCATCACACTTTTCTTTACCCTTATTCATCTTCCCCTCTTGATCATTTACAGATTCCATCACATCACCCTCCTCATCATAAAACTCATCTGATTCATCATCAAAACCAACTTCCATTGCACTGTCATAATTGAAGTTTTCATCATCACTATCATCATCACTGACATCAGTATTATCCCCTTCATTCTGATTCAAAACTTCCTCTTCCATCCTCGGATTCACAGGATCAGAGCTATTAACCTCAGCATTATTCACAGGACCAGAGCTATTAACCTCAGCATTATTCACAGGACCAGTTTCAGAATTATTCACAGGATCAATGTTATCCCCTTCCATCCTTGGAGTTGTATCATTCAAAGGATCTGTATTATTCAGCTCAGCATTAACTTCCTCAATCATTGCAGCAAGCACTTTTTCAGTGTCATCCTCTTCCATCACATCTGCTTCCACTTCATCAATTGGACCATCATAAAAAGCAGGTTGTGACAAAATGTGTGTGATGTATATGTCAACCCTGAGGTGAACCCTAAACAAATCAGCAATCTCTAAAGCTCCTTTGTCATCAACCAAGGTGCTCATCCCAAATTGTGGATCCTTATAGTAAATTTTCCCAATACATGTGTAACCTAGATCCTTAAAACAACCTAGAAGTTCAAAATAGCTCCATCTATCAACATCTACTTTCAATTCTGCAATCTCTCCCCCTTCGTATACACTCAGCTCGTCATCCACAAATGCACCACTGTGGTGAATAGTAAGACTCAAGAACTCACTCATCTCAACTGAAGTCAAATAACCCTAAATAGTCAATTAACCCTAAATCAGTAACTATTACGAAAAACCCTAAAACATATCAAATTGCAATCGAATAACTATTACGAAAAACCCTAAACTATTACGAAAAACCCTAAATTAAACAGTAACGGAAATCGAATAACATAGTAAAATAGAATACCTGGTGGATTATGCTTCACGAATGGCTTCTGCTTCACGAATGGCTTCTGCTTCAATGCTTCATGCTTCAATGGCTGCGCTAGGGTTCTTCTTACTAATTTCACCAACATTCGTAATGACAGTCCTTGGTAGCATTTCCCTTCCTTATGCAAACACATCATACATGGCAGCTGAGTCACCCAATCATGGCAGCTGAGTCACCCAATCTAACCTCCACATGTGTATGCTAAGTTGACTTTGACTAACGGTTGCTGACGGAAGGACAAACGTGGTACAATTTAACAAATTAAAGGATCTTTTTGTCACTTTTTAGAGATAAGGGACCATATTGGACCCAGTGATGGAGTTAAGGGACCAATATGGGTATTTAGCCTTAAATTAAATATGAGGCCAAATTCTTATTTTTATTATTATTTCGACTTTATTTTATTTTTATGGTCGATGATATAACAAACGATCTAAATGTTCGATTTCGACAAATCGTTATCATTTAGATCAATATGAGACAAATTCTATTCTTTTTATCGTATTTCTTTTATTTAAATAAATATTCAATTATAAAGTAATGCTCGACTTCTCATAGAATGATTCTAACTTTGAATCGATTCTAAGATAGTTAAAGAGCTAAATTTCGACGCTTTCGGTTTAATTCGAGCTCCAACGGCTCCACCTTATCTTAGTATTAGGAATCGTTCTTGCGTATTCGTTTAACCATTAACCTCCATTTTGCACTCACCCTTCGCGATCGCTTTATGCCTCGCAATCGACTTACCAAAATGTTTATTTAAATCCAAACCCTTGATCCAACGTCAAGTGGTCTTAGGTATTAAAACACTTTAATAATATGAGAGAAATTGTACGCCACGAGCCTTAAGTGGTAGAAAGGAGGATTACGAGCTGTCGTTATTTGCTCCGATTATTCTGTCACAAGACACTTGGCTTGTTGGTTCGGAATAAACTATCCATAGTCTTTAGTGCAATTCGACTCCTAAAGAAAGATAAATAAAATTTGAATCCTTTTCCTCTTTTAGCAAGTAATTCATTAGGCATAGACATCCTTTCGCGCGTGACAACTTAGAAGGTTCCCATTGAGTACGATGGATGTAGGGGGTGCTAATACCTACCCCCTGCATAACCGACTTCCGAACCCCGACAATGGTTACGATGACCTTGTGTTTATCCTTTCTTCCCGGGTTTTATCTATATTTTCCCTTTCCCTCTTTGGGAATAAATCAAAATTAGGTGGCGACTCTCAAGTCAGCCCAGCCGCGACCGCATTCGTGAGGGATCATATTTTTCGAGGTACGACAGCTGGCGACTCTGCTGGGGATTGGTTCACCCCTATGCAAGTCAAGCCTAATCTAGGTTGTTTCACGTTTGTTTGTATGCTTACCTCTATGTCTTACTTTTTTTACTGCTTTCTTTATCGCTTTCCATATTATACCTTGTGGTTCTTGGATCGATATTTTGAGCTTGAGCGAAAGGCTTTATACCCGGGCTTTCGAGTGCAAACATAAGTTAGCGAGGTTGTGTAGTATGGGCTCCTGAGAGAACCACTCTCATGGGTTGTCGATACGAAAACCTCACTTGGAGTAGATTCTAATGAGAATACTGACAACCGCCAAGTCCTTGGCGTGTGTGCTCAGTTGTTTGCATCAGGATCGTCAACTCTGAGGACCTTTAGAACCTTTTGGTTAAAACATCAGTTGATGGTTGCGTAGTATGGGGCACCAGGGTTCGCCCTCGCGTGGCTCGATACGAAAACCTCACTTGGAATAGACTTACTCAATGGAGTTGATTGACTGTCAAGAATATATAAAAATTGACATGTGCATCAAACAATTGAGGAAGGTCCATAACTCTGAGACTTTGTTTTAAACCTCGTGTCGATGATCACGTAGTATGGACTCCCGAGAAAATTTGCTCTCGTGGGTGTCAATACGAAGGTCTCACCCAAAATAGATTCATATGGCGGAGTCAATCAACCGTCATGCTTATGGCGCGTGTGATGAACAGCCATATGAATTGATAACTTTGGGGTCCCTAAAACCTTAGAGTCTACCCAGTGAGTTCCTGATCAGAGTATCCTCCATTCGTACCTTGGACTTATGATACCATGACTTTTTTATGTTTAACATCTTTTCGTATTTTATTTGCATATCATTGCATTCATATTTGCATTCATTTTGCATTCATAAGTCGCTAATGTTCATTCGTTCTCATCTTCAGTTGTTGAGTACCCGTCAAGCTGATTCCTCCACGCAGATACAGAACTAGGGCCCACGAAAGAAGAAGAATGGCTGAACAAGAAGAACACAACAAGCGAGTCAGGGAAGACATTGATGACCTGAAGAGCAGTGTGAGCAAGATTATGGATATGCTCCAAATCTTGGCTACTAAGGACACTCCAGCTCAGAAGACTGTCACCTCTGAAGACAGTAGTTTTGTCATTAACGCAGAGTCTTCAAGACCCGCTAGCACATGGCCAGAATTTGGATTGCCACCGGGTTATACTCCGCCATTTGTGACTACTCAGATGACTGGTACATCCACTTTTTTCGAACCTGGAGTGTTCACTGACTCTCAACCTAATGTGCATACTGTTGCCCAAACTGCTTATGTGAATCCTCCCTTCGTGCATAATCCACCATCATCGGTACAAGGTGAGGCTGGGAATTTTGAGGATGTTAGGGAACAATGTATGACTTTGGAAAAGAGGATAAGGGATGTGGAAGGATTTGATGTCTTCAACGCTGCCGCATCAGACATGTGTTTAGTTTCAAATTTGGTTATGCCAGACAAGTTCAAAATGCCAATATTTGAAAAATACAAGGGAGATACTTGCCCAAAGAGCCACATGATCATGTACTGCCGCAAAATGGCCGCTCATGCTGACAAAGACAAACTGCTCATCCATTACTTCCAAGATAGTTTGAGTGGAGCATCTTTGAAATGGTATATGGGACTCGAGAAAAGTCGTATCCAATGCTGGCAGGATTTGCTTGATGCATTCCTAAAACAATACAAATACAATCTGGACATGGCACCTGACCGCCGTCAGCTTCAAAACATGTCTCAGAAAGAAAAGGAATCATTCAAGGAGTATGCTCAGCGCTGGAGAGAATTAGCTGCTCAAGTTGAGCCTCCCTTGGCAGAGAAAGAGCTGACTGGTCTGTTCATGGACACTCTTCAACCTCTTTACTGGGAAAGGATGATTGGCAGTGTATCATCTAGTTTTGCTGACCTAGTCACTATTGGAGAACGACTAGAGGAAGGAATTAGAAAGGGCAAGTTTGGAAGTGTCGAAGCTTCTAATGCTGCGAAAAAGTTCTCCGGGAACTTTCAGAAGAAGAAAGAGGGTGATACTCATGCTGTCAACACTGAAAGAAGACCCTACTACAGGCAACAACAGTATGGTGAAGCCCAAGTAGCCGCAGTTGCTCCTATGGTTAATGCTCCACCAGCTCGAGCTCCTCCACAAAGGAATGTTGGTCAGAATCAGACTCGCAATCCTAGGCTCAGGGCTCCTATTGATCCTATTCCCATGAAATATGCTGAGGTTTTCCCTGAACTGAACAAGAAAGGTCTTGTTACTACTAGACCTCTCAATCCTCTAAATCCTCTTCCACCTGGATTTAGGACCGATCTTCATTGCCCATTCCATGAAGGAGCTGCAGGTCATGATATTGAGAACTGTTATGCTTTCCAAGCTTGAGTTCAAGACTTGGTCAGGGGAGACTTGCTCACCTTTACACCGAGAAAGGTTCCCAGGGTTGAAATAGATCCCATACCAAAGCAAAGTGGCTGAAGATTTGATCGAAGAATCGCAAGTTATTACCTAAAGCCAGTGGGTCAGACGGGAAAGCTCATCCTTGCTACTGATTAGACACTAGGCCTTGTTTCTCTTCAGTTTTAATTTCCTTGTTTGTATTATGTGTACTTTTTTAAAGATTTTGTTTATTCTCTAATGTTAATGTTAATGAAATGAGCATCACATGTTTTTGAATCAATTCATTCACTTTCATATTTGTGCATATTTATGCTTTTCATGTTTCGAAAATTCCAAAAAATATATATACCATTGTTTCTCTCATTCATTTATTGTATAAGCAATGATTGGAGGGAGGATGACGAAAAATACCCAATTGTTGAATGGTATGCTTTCAAAATAAAACCTTGTTGATGATATACAGGCATTGTTTCAACTCCCAAACACTGGAGAAATAAGGAAGTTAATCCATTGTCAACCTCTTTGAGCCTAGAAGTTGGAGTTCCTTTCTACACGAAAAACCCATAATTTTAACCCGGGGTAGGGTAGTTCTCAATTAATTCAAATATGCATTCAATTTCAGGAGAATCGTTCCTTACACCTTTCAATAAGGGTTTCAAGCCCAAGTTTTCCTTCGCATAATTGTCGAGGAAGTTAGTGGCAGTCGTTGTCCAAATCAAAAAATGAAAAAAGTCGCTAAGTCAACACCTAAAAGGTGACTTAGGCAAAATGAAAGCATCCCGCTGGACTGAAAACATCAAAGATACAGTCCAGGCAAAAGTTAGGGATAATAAGAGTTTCAAATCATGGGAGGTCACCAAAATTCCTCAACAAATACAAAGATGAGCTGATCCAAAATCCTCATCAAATAAACCAACAAATGTTGTGAATAAGCAATGACTGCTATCCAGTGATCCTTTGGCTCTTAAGCCGTCATTGTCAGTACAAATCCAAATAACCTGAATGTATAGGTTGAATTAATTGAGCGTAGGACTGAAGATCATCATGGAGAATGGGTTGGGTAAAAATTAAGTATTTGAGCCTTATATCCTTTGTTTCTTAAACCATGAACCAGACCATGTTACAACCCTTTAAAGACCTAATTGAAGTCAGGTTTGTTTCGAAAGCATATCTCAACAAGGTGGCGTAAGCTGACTCCCAGGAGATTTGCCAATCATTCGCTTTGGTATCATACTTTTTTGCATTATCTTTCAATTTGCATTATCCTTCACTTTATGTGTCTGGATAAACAATGCATTTTTGCCAGTATTTCATTTTCTTTACACCAATATCATTTCAACTAATGATTTTGATTTCAAATTTTTGCTTGAGCGTTGCATTAAAATTAACATTTTTGAATGGACATTTTATTTGCAAGTAAGCACTCATCATCAAGGAATTTTAAAACAGTTGAGAAACTTGACCAGTGGCCCTATCAGAGGCATATCACAGTCAAAAATCTTGTTATTTAGAGAATCTTTCCAAGACTCGTGTTGGGGAAAGCATTTCAAGTGACTAGTGAAACAGTCACTTCAGGATCATTCAATATGGGGCAGTCTACTTCAAGCAATCCCTATACAAATCTTATCTCCTCGTCCCAAAAGGATCAACATCATGATACTTCTAACAAGTATAATGAAAGTTGTGTTCAGGATATCTTTCAAGGGGCATAGTTGGTAGAGTTCACTGTGTTGTGGAATCAGCTGTTTCAGTCGCACCTCTCCAAAGAGTCTTATCCTGTGGTCTCAGCATTTGCATTGCAATCATTGCACCATTTGCATCATACAATTTCATATCGAGCATAGCACAAAGTTTACTTCATGCTCATATGCATTTCTCGATGTCTTGTTATCTTACCTTATAGTCAAAGTCCAGCTCATTTGGCACCTAACAAAGCAGTCGTGTCTGTCACCCTGTCTTTCGTGTTTATTTTTCTCTTCCTTCAAATTTGTCTTATTGATAAATTTGGCGTGGATATTTTCTTTTCCTTCAAACTTTGTTAAGTTTGGCGTGGAATCCTTTTTCCTTCAAACTGTGTCAAGTTTGGCGTGGAACTTTTTTCCTTCAAACTGTGTCAAGTTTGGCGTGGAACTCTTTTCCTTCAAACTGTGTCAAGTTTGGCGTGGAACCCTTTTCCTTCAAACTGTGTCAAGTTTGGCGTGAAACCCTTTTCCTTCAAACTATGTCAAGTTTGGCGTGGAACCCTTTTCCTTCAAACTGTGTCAAGTTTGGCGTGGAACCCTTTTCCTTCAAACTATGTCCAGTTTGGCGTGGAACCTTTTTTCCTTCAAACTGTGTCAAGTTTGGCGTGGAACCCTTTTCCTTCAAACTGTGTCAAGTTTGGCGTGGAACCCTTTTCCTTCAAACTATGTCAAGTTTGGCGTGGAACCTTTTTCCTTCAAACTGTGTCAAGTTTGGCATGGAACCCTTTTCCTTCAAACTGTGTTAAGTTTGGCGTGGAACCTCTTTTCCTTCAAACTGTGTTAAGTTTGGCGTGGAACCTTTTTCCTTCAAATTTGTCTTGCTAAGAAAATTTGGCGTGGAATTCTTTTCCTTCAAATTTGTCTTGTTAAGAAAATTTGGCGTGGATATTTTCTTTTCCTTCAAACTTTGTGAAGTTTGGCGTGGAACCTTTTTTCCTTCAAATTTGTCTTGTTAAGAAAATTTGGCGTGGATATTTTCTTTTCCTTCAAACTTTGTGAAGTTTGGCGTGAAACCTTTTTTCCTTCAAATTTGTCTTATTAAGAAAATTTGGCGTGGATATTTTCTTTTCCTTCAAACTATGTTAAGTTTGACGTGGATCCCTATTTCAAGTGACATCCTTTTTAATTTTCTAGTTGAAGAGTTTGATGTATCCCCTGGTGTACCTTCATAATTTGGTCTCATTCCACGTCTAGTATTCTTCTAGATATTTCAGGCGTTGATTTCCAAATTTGGTGTTTGTGCATCCATAGATTTTTCTTGGATGTACCTTTCTCAGGGTTTATTTCTATCATCTCAAGTATTTCTGACTATTCTCTGTTATCGAGACAGATTTTCATAAATATCTTGTTTTTCCTCAACCAGTTTCTTATCTTTTCATTTTCATTGTTTTCTTCTCATTTCATCATATTCGCAGACTTTATGTCATCATGTTTCATATCACATTCAAATTGCATTAATCCCTAGCTTTTATATTCATACATACATCTCATGCTTCGCCATTGCATGGCATTTTGCATCGGCTAAATTTTGGGTGTTTATTTATCTAATTGACTTTTATCCTGGAATTCCAATTCTTCGGATTTAAGACAATTAGATAGGGGCATCTGTCATACCCTAAATTTGTCCTACTTATATAATTATTTTCTTTTATTTTTATTTGTTATTATAAAATATATCGTGTTGTTTCGTTTATTTTTTGTTGTCAAGGATCATTTACATCAAAGTTAAGTCATGGTTCAATCAAGGTTATCAGGATCAAGTTGGATTGAACTCAAGTATGTCGGGGATCTGAGAATTATCAGAAAATGCGGTTCAAACTGGTTTGGTTCATTCCCAATATGTTGTAAATGCAGGAGTAAGACTCACTTTGGATCACATTTAGGAATGATGGATCATTGATGCAAGTCAAAGTATTAAGACGCTCACGACATACTTGATACTTGATCGTAGTGCATGCTCCATTTGTTATGTTGGTAATTTATGTCAAAGAATAATGTTTTTTTTGTGACGGAACAAAGCCTGAAGATGTCTTGAGATCATGAGTAAATGGTTCAAGTTGATTTAAAGCTATTCTCATGTTTCAATATAAGAGATTTCTCAAAGCACCGATTCATATTTAATTACAAGTTGTGAAGTAGGCTATGTCCAGGAGTATTTGATTGGAGCCAAGCCATGATTTGTTGTTTCCAAGGGGATTACAAGTCATTTACTAAACAAGCCAGGTTTTGATGTGCGGTGAGGTGCCATACTTAGATTAAATGATTGTCAAATTCATTGTAAGATGGGAGATGACGAGTGATAAGTTGTATGATCAATTGGGAGTTAGTTATACAATGGCATGTTAGCGGTGTTCCTCATTCAATTTGAATCAAATATCCAAAATTACAGCAGGTCTCGTTCATTATGAAAAATCGCCACACTACAAACAAGCGCAACAATGAAGATGTGAAAAAGGGCCAGTCTTGAACGATTCACAAAAATGAAGACTAAGCTTCTATAGCGGACATAAAGTTACACATTGTGATATAATGTTCATTAAAATTACTAGATACATTACTTGTTTGAAGAAATAGTTGTCAATGCTTATACAGAATATTTCAAGACAACGACACATCTTGCAAAGTTCTCACCATCCATATCCAAGTTTGCTTCATGTGATCATCAAATTGTGTGCTAGTGATGACTCTTACTGAGGTTCTAGTAATCAATTTGATTTTGAACTCAAATACAGGGATAAAACAGAATAACCAACTTAATGTCTTAATTAATTCACATTTGAAATTAGTTTCTGGACTTTTCATGCTTCCATCTACACTTCAAACTCTCGAATATTTGACATACACAAGATTCACGTGCACAGCAATGAGGATTTGATGTTATGCGCATTACCAGATCACCTTACACGAGGACAAAACTCAAAGAAAAATCTGCTGGAAATGTTATGCGCGAACAACCATGGCGCGTCGGGATTAAGGAATCACAAACTAATCTTGTTTGTTAATAGACCCAGGTCTGTAAAATAGGAAGTTTTCTTCAAGATGTCCCAATCCATCGATTATACACCTCATTCTCTCCATCCTGGAACTATAAAAGAACTAATCAAGGCATATTTAAACAAACCTGCAAAGCATTCAAACAAAAGTTCAACAGGGAATCGCAAGGCTTGGTTTTCGAATAAAGTCGAGAAAGAAAAAGACATGAAATAGCGTCATATATCAGCGGCAAAACTCTTAGAATATAGTGCCAAAACATCTCTTGTTTCCTTTACCAAATTAACATGTAGCTCGCTTCTATACACCAGTCTGCAAAAGCATCACAAAGAAGAGCACAACACAGGTTTCATTAACAATTAGCATAGGTTCTTAGATAGCAGGTATTCAGTCAAAACAAAAATTGAAAAAAGTAAGGATTCATACCAAGTTTCAGCTGTAATAGGGAGGCAATACCATAGTAAGTCTTTTTGATCCAGAGTCGTGTCTCGCATCATTAGGAAACACGAAAACAAAAAGATTGATCATTATTAAGATGCAAAGCAAAGCAGGGCAAACGGGATCCTATACCTCAAGTTCAGCCAAATCAACAAGCTTTGTTTGGTGCTGATTTCCAACAAGATGTTCAACCTTCAGCCAAGCACCTACATCAAACACAAAAAAGAAGAAACATGTCCAAAATATCAGCAGAATAATAGACAAGCCCTGTGTTTCAATCTAAAGCCATTTGCAATACAACAGTTGATGCTAAGACAACTCATTTCTTGGTATTAATATCAGAAGGCATGGAAAGTTTCCTCTGCATTGCAGACAGATTTAAAGTTAGCATATTTTGCTTTCAGATAAGTATAAGATGGAGGGAGAAGAAAGTACTCAACTTAGAAATCAAGTTGCTCAGCTATTACAGTCGGAACAAGATAAAAACTGCGGATACAACAGCAAGATTCAACCATCCAGAGTTTGCAGGTTAAAGTTAAGACCCTTGAAACTGAACTCAGGGAAGCTCTTGGATCCAGACAAGTCAGCTTCAATTCGCAACAAACCGAGCCTTGAGTACAAGGCTTCCGTGTTCCAAGGTTGTCCTGTGTCATAGTAACAAACGGAAACATGAAGTCATATTCCGTGATTCTTAGCAGTAGTGAAAAACAAGTCTTGTATCGGTAAAAACCACAAAGCTCGTATCAGTAAAACTACCAAATTCACAGCATTAAAAGGGATTTACCTCAGTGAATTATCAAAAGAAATTTGCGGGACCACAGGCCAGCTCACTAGGTTGGTCCCCACAGTAAATCCATTTCCAAATCCCTCTAACGGATTCCTCCAGCTTGCAATTCTACAGGTGATTCCTCAAATACCCCCCTCAAGATCCTATATATTGACTTCATTTCATTAGCAAAAGAGGAGACGAAAAATCCTAAGGTCACTCAACAACAATCCTCAGAAAACCCTAGCTACACCAAAAAACACAAAACCAGAAAAACCAGAGAGTGACATGAAATGAGATTCAAACCGCATAAACCTCTCACGCTTAATCCATAAACCAACTACCCACTCTAAATTATTTGTCAGACCAAATACAGAGAGAAAGAATCGCATAACTGAGAAAGATTTGAGTTAAACCGCGAGAACTCACTAACCGTTAATCTGAGGAAAACCGAACGAGCTGTGAATCCGCTTGAAGCTAAAACCAACAGGACGAAGGTGTTGTCGCGAAAACTGGAACCACTGTGATACGTCACAAGCCGTGAAAACCCACCGCGATCAGAGCTCACTGTGTAGCGAAGCCAGATCGTGTTTAAGAGAGACCCAGTCCACCGTGGAAGCTTGTCGTCGTTGATATTTCGCGGTGTGAGTTTTTTTTTCGTTCTCGTGATTCTGAAATACAGACCACCCTTGATCTCACTGAGCTGCTTTGGTTTAGGATAATTTATTCTGTTTGTGATTTTTAAAAGGGGGATTATTTTCTCCTTTATTTAATTTGTTGTTTGGTTCCTTTTAAAGAGAGAGAGAGAGAGAGAGAGAGAGAGAGAGAGAGAGAGGCTCATAGGAGTCATTGCAGTTGTTGTGGTTGGTTTGGGTTCAGCCCAACTAGGATTCACCGATCCTGAATCTCATGGCACACTCTCCTTTTTTATTGTTTCTTTTTTATCATTCTTGTTATTTTGTTTATTGTTTTTTATTTATTTAGAATTTTCTGAATTTTGTAGTTAATTTTGACTTCTTTGTCAAATGAGATTTGATTCATAATTTTCACTTTATTTTTATTCTTTTATTTTATGCGGTCAATGATATAACCGCGTTTCCTTGATATTCGGTTTACCGATGTTATCAAAATCGTTATGAGACCATTTTGTCTATATTAATTCGTAAGTATTTTATATACTCATTTTTATTATTTATATTCATTTTATTATGGGCCAATGAAATAATTGCAACTTTTCGATATTCGATTTTAAATCGACGTTATCAAAGTTGTTATGAGGCCACTTTTTATTTTTCGCTATTATTTAATCGATTATTTGATTTATCCGGTTAATGATAAAATGAGATATTCGATTATTTAATCGACGTTATCCATTAAATTGAGACCGATTTCATTATTTTCTCATTATTTTATATTTATTATTTTTGTGTGCCTATGATATAACTAATGGTTTATTGACATTCGATTTTTAATCGACGTTGTCTAAACTGATTTGAGGTCATTTTTCTGTTTTCTATTTATTTATCGATTTATCGATTTATTTCACATTTTTATTGTGGTCTATGATATGATTATCCGATTTGTGACATTCGATTTACTGACGTTGTCCAAATTGATTTGAGACCGTTTTTCTATTATTTTATGGTTTCTAATTAGTTTTAGATCCATTGTCATTTATCGACTTTATTCTTATTTCGGCCAATGATAAATGGTGATATTCGATTTCTAATAAATCGACGTTATCCCCTAATTTGAGGCCACACTTTTATTTTTCTTATTATTTCTCATTATCTCAATTTATTTTATTCTGGCCGATGAATAAATATTTGAATATTCGATTTCTAATAAATCGACGTTATTTAAATTAAATATGAGGCCAAATTCTTATTTTTATTATTATTTCGACTTTATTTTATTTTTATGGTCGATGATATAACAAACGATCTAAATGTTCGATTTCGACAAATCGTTATCATTTAGATCAATATGAGACAAATTCTATTCTTTTTATCGTATTTCTTTTATTTAAATAAATATTCAATTATAAAGTAATGCTCGACTTCTCATAGAATGATTCTAACTTTGAATCGATTCTAAGATAGTTAAAGAGCTAAATTTCGACGCTTTCGGTTTAATTCGAGCTCCAACGGCTCCACCTTATCTTAGTATTAGGAATCGTTCTTGCGTATTCGTTTAACCATTAACCTCCATTTTGCACTCACCCTTCGCGATCGCTTTATGCCTCGCAATCGACTTACCAAAATGTTTATTTAAATCCAAACCCTTGATCCAACGTCAAGTGGTCTTAGGTATTAAAACACTTTAATAATATGAGAGAAATTGTACGCCACGAGCCTTAAGTGGTAGAAAGGAGGATTACGAGCTGTCGTTATTCGCTCCGATTATTCCGTCGCAAGACACTTGGCTTGTTGGTTCGGAATAAACTATCCATAGTCTTTAGTGCAATTCGACTCCTAAAGAAAGATAAATAAAATTTGAATCCTTTTCCTCTTTTAGCAAGTAATTCATTAGGCATAGACATCCTTTCGCGCGTGACAACTTAGAAGGTTCCCATCTAGTACGATGGATGTAGGGGGTGCTAATACCTTCCCCCTGCATAACCGACTTCCGAACCCCGACAATGGTTACGATAACCTTGTCTTTATCCTTTCTTCCCGGGTTTTATCTATATTTTCCCTTTCCCTCTTTGGGAATAAATCAAAATTAGGTGGCGACTCTCAAGTCAGCCCAGCCGCGACCGCATTCGCGAGGATCGTATTTTTCGAGGTACGACACCATGCCTTTTGATGAATTGGGAATTTTCAGAAACTTGAGAGACCAATTCCTTAAGCTTAGGAGGTATTCCTACAAAGTTGATCCGGATAGTGTTCCTACGAGCCGAAGCCATGTCCTGCAACAAAGAACAAAGATAAATCCTTTGGTCCTTGAAATGGTTAGTGAAAATGTTATGCTTATGATGCATGATGATGTTATGATGTTATGCTCAATCACAAACATGTGGCACACACAAGCAAGTCACACAACAGTCCTAGGTTTAGAGGCTTGCATGAGGTTTAAAGGTAAGTACCATCCCCTAAAGTTTAGTTGGTTCATCCTGTCCTATAAAGTAACCAGGTTCTAAGGGATCTCAATATCTTTGATCCTTCACAAGGGTGGTTGTTCAGTAGGCAACTTACTTGCCAACCAAATTCCTCCAAGTTTAGGATCTCAATGAGCGTAGTATCGAGTATCAACCAACTTCAGTCTTCACCAAAGCCGGCTATCTCACTACTTTCTAAAGGCCAAGATGGGATGACTAGGGTTCTAAAAGTTAGTTAGTGTATTGACAACATATGGAAGCCTCATATTATCCTCAACTTGCTTAAGGAACATAAGCACCAACCAAGAAGTCACACTAACTATGGCCACCAGATCAACCATATCGGTATACGCCGTATAGTTTCCTTGGTTTATTACCATTTACCTAAGGTACACTAGATCTGGGTTAGGATCTTTCACACATAAGAGCACCCAACAAGTAAAGTAAAGCAAATAAAGCAAACAAATTTAAAGTGATCTAATTCCTAAGGGTACCCCTCTTTTATTAAATCCCCAGCAGAGTCGCCAGTTCTGTAACACGGTGGGAGAACTGACTTTAGTTATGTGTTGCGGATAGCAAGAGTCGCCACCGACTTTTATTTTATCCAAAAGGAAAGGGCATAAAAGAACAGGAAAGACCTTAAAAAGATTTTGGGTTCGGGGGGTAGGTTATACAAAGGGAAGGTGTTAGCACCCTTTATATCCATGGTTATCCATGGGCTCTTAGTTACTTAGCTCACTTTAAATTGTTTTGAGAAAGTGTAGTGTGTGATTGAAAATTTTCTAAGTACTTTATAATGATCCTTGTATGGATGTATATAAAGACTTTGTTTTGAAAATTTGTTTGAAATGTGAAATGTAATGAAGTATTTTTGAAGAAAAGTGAGCAAGTACTTAAGAGGAACCTACCCTAAATTAAATCTTTACTGTTCTTAAATGTTCTTTCAATGGTAAGACTATCCCTATTATTAAGGAATAGGTAGTCATTACCTTGGATGTGATAAGGGACATGTATAGGGATATCTGAATTTAGGCAACTGCAAGGTGTCTTTAGCAATTCGTAGGGACTTATCATCTTTTATCCGAAGGGACGAGATCATTTATCGTAGGCAACCTCGAAGGGACTTGATCTTATAATTTGAAGGGACTTGATGATATTTTATGAAGGGACTTTGCTTAAGACACCTTACTTGACCTTAAAAATAGGCAACATGAGAGGTAACCTTAGAAAGTGTAGGATGGCGATCAAAGATCGACTTACGTGTGTGACTGTTCATGTTCAAGTATTTATCTTATTTAATTAATTTTCTAAATTAATTTTAATCACAAACATGTTATGCACACCCTATAGTTACTAACCACACAGTTAATATATTTACAATAAAAATAAAACAAAAATATGAACCTAAACTATTACAAAGCTTTGGGATAGTTACAATATAATCGAGAAATATAAACAATGATAAATAATAATAATAAATAAGCAATAAAATGGTTAGTAATAATGAAATAATAATAATAATAAAAGGTTTAGCAAAATTATAAAGAAAAATAACAATCTAAGAGAAAATATTATTTTTTAAGTTAAATAAATGATTTAGAAAATTTTTAGAAGAAAATTATAACAATTATAATAATAAAAAAATAATAATTACTTATAATAAAAAATGATTAATTATTTAATTAAGTTAAATATTAAAGTTAATAAAAATTAGGGTTAATAAAATTAGGGTTTAGGGAAAAAATTAAGGTTTATGAAAAAAAATTAAGGTTTATAATAAAAATGTAAGTTTTAAAAATAAAATAAAAAAAGGATTATGTTTTATCTTTTAGAAATTAGTTTAATAATAATAAGAAGAAAATTCAAAGAAAATACATAATTTGATGAAAAAGAGAAAAATAAAGTTAGAGATACCCAAAATATTTGGGGTTTGCCCTTTTTGCTTCATTGAGTTCTTTGTCACTGGGACACCCATGTTTCTTCATCAAAATGCTTCAAACCTCAGTTCCTTGCCACTAGGTTGTGGGCCTGCATATGAATAAGTGTAACAAATACCTACTATATAATAAAAATGAAAAAAAAAACATGTTAGTAAAACAAAATTTTCCAAGGTTGAGTTTTACAAAAGAAAATATATAAACAGTTTATATTAAAATAGCCTAATAATTAAATAAATCTAAGAAAAATGAATTATGAGAATTAATTAAATTAAAAAACATTTAAATGTTGATTAAGGTTTTTATAAAAAAAAGTTTGAGGTTTTAATAAACCTAAATATAAAAGTAATAATACTAATAAAAAAATGCTAACCTAAATTTAATAAAAAAAAGATTTGTTAAAAAAAGTTAATTAAAAATAATAGGTTAACCATGTTTAAAAGATAAATTAAGGAAAAGAAAGAAAATGATGAAGAACCCATGTTTCTTTGCCAAAATGTTATGTCCAGGGTTTGAACCCAAGCCCTTTTAATTCAAACCTCTGAAGAACCTTTACCATTGGGTCATGCGTGCCTGTGTTACTAAACATGGAAAACATATATTATATGATAAGGCGGATAAAGAATAACATAAAAACGAGTGAAAATAGGAAAATATTTACTTTAGAGAAAATTTTTGAGGTTAATCATGGTTAAAAGGATAAATCAATTAGAAAATGTATTAATTAGAGAAATTAAAGGAAAATATGAAAGAAAAGCAGGTTTTTGCCCAAAATGTTGTGAGTGGGAATTGAACTCACGCCCTTGACCTTCCAGTTTCCAACCTTAGCCACTAGGCTATACGCAGTCCTCATGAATAAACCTCTTGACCTCTGAAATTTCCTGCGAAATTTGTAAAAACCCCAAATTTGAGCTTGAAACCCTAACTATGGTAGGATTCGGTTTTGGTCATGAAGCTTCGAATAATTAACCCAGAAAGCTTCTATAACATGAGACAAACAACGTTAGATAAACAAAATTGATTAAAATATCAATAATAAATGAAATTAAAAAAAACTAAAGAAAGCTTCAAAATTTCAATTCAGTTCATGCATTTTTGTATGAACTTGATAATGATGATGATGGGGATAGCTTTTTTTTTCTGAATTTCTTGAAATTTGGTTCTTGCTCTTGGAGGCTAATCTTTTTTTCTGTGTTTGTATGAGTTGTATATATGTAGTAGAACAAAATTAGGTTAAAAAACCCACATCATATTTTGGACTTTTGGATAGTTAGAGATTGAAAAATATATGCCTTTAAAATATTGAAAATTTGGATATATCCTTGCTATTTTTGTATGATCTGAATTTGTATAATCTCAATCACTTCTAAATAGCCTTTAAGACTTTCTAGAACCAAAATCAAATCAAATATTCTTATTTTTATATTTTATTTAGATTTAAAATGATTTTTAATGTAAAAAATCATAATAAATAAAATAAAATGAATAAAAATTTTAATAAATAATTTTTAATTCGTGCATGATGTCATGGAAGTGTTTGGATCATAAAAAAGCAAGCCCATTTGGTGAATTTTGGTTTTAAGACCCCATTTGCTTCATAAACCTCTCAAAAATTCCCCAACTTTGCAAGAGCACAAATCCCTCAATTTTAATGCTATGAAGGTGTTCTTGGACATTTTGGAAAGCTTGAAGAGTCCTATAACCAACCTCTTTGGTCTCATGTCCATATCTTTTACCATTCTCAAGTTATGCTCTTTGGAAGTTGTTGACTTTTTGTTGACTTTTAAAAGGACCTATAATGTCTTAGCTCATACCTTCCAAATGAAGCATTTTTGGGTTTGGCTTGTGAGACACAAAGTTGTAGAGAATTCAATTTCCTTCAAAATGAGATTTGGATGGAAAATTCTTGATGAAGCATGTGAAAGTTATGGCTGGTCAAAGTTCAGTTGACTTTTCCTGTGAAAACCCTAATTTAGAAACTCCTGATTCTTGATGATCTGAAATCTCCTCGATGAATCATGATCAACCCTTGATCAAATGATGAATTTTACTTCATATACTTGATGTTGGCAAAAAATCATGAAGTTTGACTTTGGTTTGACCCCAGTTGACCTCAGTTTGACTTTTTGACTGCCTTGACTGATTTTAGCCTATCTGATCATCTGACCGAGCAAATCTTTTGGGAAAGTCTTGAAACTTGACATGGGGATTCTTGAACTCATATAGGATGCTATGAATCTCACTTGAAGCCTTGGAAGTCCATTTAGCCTGATTAAAGTCAAAACCCTAGCTTAGGATGTATTGCTTAGGAGGATGCATTGTCTGAGGGAATTGTCAAACTTTCTAACTAATTGTGAACCCTGTGAACCTTGTGAACCTCATGAGATGTCTTGTGAACTTTGTGATCCTTGTGAACCTCTTGGGACACAATGTATTGTCTTGTGGAGGGAAAATTTTGGGGTGCAACAATGTCCTACAAAATCGTCATTGGATTTTCATCCTTCAAATCATCACTAAACATCTCGTCCTATAATATGCTATGAAAGCATGATGCGTACGATACATAAAATACGACCACGACTAGTAAAGATGCATCATCATTCATCAAAAATCATCATATTCTCATCATATATTTCATACACGTACGTCTTAGTTAACACATCATCATTCATCATAACAAACACTCAAACAAATCATTCAAGACATCATCATTCATCATATTCTGTTTACATACATCATATACATATATCAAACTTAATCACATTCAACACACATCAGTTTCTATAACAGAAACATGCCATTTACTCTTCACAATTCACATATTTACCCAGACATGTATCACACTGCAAAGTACACAAATACAAAATCCTCTTTTGCCCCTAGTATTACTAATGGTTAATTAAACTCTTTTAGTTCTATTTTTTCTATAATAAAGTACGTATCAGTGTTCTTCCAATACCTCGGATTAATTGAGAATCAGGCTTACGGGTTGTAAAAAAATATGTTTATTAGACCCAAAATAAATTATAGAATACAAGTGCCACATTTCACCCCATTGGCTAGTGCCACCTTTATGAAGGAAAATAGTGGCAGGTGCCACCTAATTCCAAGTGGACAACGCCACAATCAAAGTGAAGAAATGGTGGCAGGAGCCACCTGAACCTAGTGGCCAGTGCCTCATAGCTATTAGTGGCTGGTGCCACTTTTTCCCACACATCACGTGGCTTGCGCCACCTATCCATATCTATAGGGTGGCAACCGCCACCCACCCTTTTCATCATGGTGTCTCTCGCCACCTAAACAATTTCCTGTGAGGGGTTCCGTCCCCGGTCTCCAAATTCATGTTTCACCGATCCATTCCAACACTAAATTTATCCTATATCAATTATAATTTATACTCTCTGTTACGAATAAAGTTTCTATTTTTCACCTTTTTTCATAAAACTCGTCAAAAACTCCACTGATGTTTTTCATCGAATTCAGAACTAACACATACCAATTATCTATCGCTTAATTCAATCATGATAACGATAATTACAAACCCCTTACCTTTGATTATCTCTAGCTAAAAGCTCCTCTTTGCCTTCTCCCGATCATCCTCTATTTCCTCCATGCTCTAGCTCCTAGTTTCTTTTTCTCTGCCTCTTTTGCATGCACGTACCAAAAATAGAATGAGTGAGAAAATTCTTCCACTTATTTGTATAACCCTAGTAGCTCCATGTGAAATTCCAATAATGGCCTCACTTAATCTTCACCATTTACCATCATGTCCCCTATGTCCTCCCATTCATTTTATTCTATTTTCTTCCATTAATATATTTCCAAACAATTATTTCAGTTATTAAAAAATACTCAATAATTCTTCGACATACTTAAACATCCTATAAATCCGAAATTCTGTAAAACCATCATCTTACCCACACAGTTCACGTTGACTCATATAATTCGCATATTCACGCTAAATTAATTAAATAATTAATTAATTTAGAAATCAGGGTGTTACAAGTGGCGTCGAAGGTCTTTGAATCCATGAAGGAATATGACAATGTTGGTGGCCATGAGCAACAAACTAGTACACACAACAAGAAAGATACTGAGATAAATAACTCATGGGTGAACCAAGCCGATGCCAGATTTTTTCCCGGTGGTGCCACAATGTTAGGCTGTGTTATCAAAGATCCTTCAAATAATATTTTTTTGTCTGCTTCTAAGAGACAACCTGGTGTGATGGATCTATGCACGACTGAACTTCATGGCTTTATGTGGGGTTTATAGACTGCAAAACATCTGAAGCTGGATAATTTTGTGTTTTATTTTGATGCCATGGTGCTTGTGGATAGTATTAATGGTGTGTGTAACACAACAACTTTGAACCATGTTATATCTGACTATAAGGCCTTGTTTGATAGTTTCACAAATGTTGTTTTGATGTATATTAATCGTGTCTGTATTAGTGAGGCTCACTTAGGGATGGTCAACATTGGTTTATTCACATAACCAATCCATATCCAATATAAATCCATTTACTCTAACCGGTTATTATAACCAATCCATATAAATGGTTTTGTTTTTATAAAACCGACTATAAACCGGTTATATCCATAACCAAATTTCATAACCGGTTATATATTTCATAACCGGTTTTCAACTTAAAACCGGATTTGGATATAAAAATACAGTTTTTAAAAGTGGATATTCATTTTCTTACAACTGGTTTTTAAGCTAAAACCGGTTTTTGATTTTAAAATCCAGTTTTTATAAATGAATTTTACACAATTTTTTTTCTTCATATTCTGGAAAAATGAAAGCTGGAGAATAATGAAACATAAACTTGAGACTGTGATCAAGGAAGAAACATAAACAATAAAGAAGTCATTAAGCATGTTTTTCAAGGTTATAAAAATTTCTGATGTGAGCAAAAGAGAACACAGTCTCAAATATTTCCAACAAGTTCATTAATAAGCCAAAAACATATAATCTCTCAAAAAATGTATTTGCAATAAGTCAATGACAAAATAGCCCAAGACATAAAATAAATCTAAGACAAACTTTAAGCTATAAAAACAACAGAAACATGAGCTAGTTGAACCAGTATCACTCATACAATGGCATTGGCAGCACTTGCAATCCTTGACCATGGATGAGCACACTCCTTACCAGTGATGGCAGAACCTGTAACAAGAGACATAATACAAACATTAAACAATAGAACCTCCCTGCTGCAAACAAAAGAAAACCTGCAACTCAACTACAACAGGCACAAAAGAGGACCAAACAAACAACTGCACAATGTATACTCTCTCAATAGCAGAATATTTACAATCCAGTTAATAATACAGTGGAAGAATGCATCTACAAGAACAAAGTGATACAACCAATGTAGGAGATTCATATATATACTAATGTAGTCCGTAACATTTCTGCTTTTAAATAAAAATCATATGTTAGAAAGTAACATATCAAGGTCCAACTGAGCCCAAATATTTTAAATACAGAGCTTCTAATAGTAGTAGTAGATGTCAATCATATTTAACAATGTAATGAGCCAAATATCTGCTAAATGTTGCAGACTACATTGGTATATATATGAATCTCCTACATTTGTTGTATCACTTTGTTCTTGTAGATGCATTCTTCCACTGTATTGTTAACTGGATTGTAAATATTATGCTATTGAGAGAGTATTCGTTGTACAGTTATTTGTTTGGTCCTCTTTTGTGGCTGTTGTAGTTGAGCTGCATGTTTTCTTTTGTTTGCAGTAGAGAGATTCTATTGTTTAATGTTTGTATTATGTCTCTTGTTACAAGTTCTGCCATCAATGGTAAGGAGTGTGCTCATCCATGATCAAGGATTGCAAGTGCTGCCAATGCCATTGTATGAGTGATACTGGTTCAACTAGCTAATATTTATGTTGTTACTATAGCTTAAAGTTTGTCTTAGATTTATTTTATGTCTTGGGCTATTTTGTCATTGACTTATTGCAAATACATTTTTTTTGAGAGATTATATGTTTTTGGCTTATTAATGAATTAAACTATTGTTTAATTAAAAGTACTTTTCACGTAATTAAACTATTTTTTAATTAATAGTTTAATGAATTAGTTATTCATGTGAGATTAAAATTGTTAGAAATTATTTATTATTTATTAATTATTATATATTAATTTTTTGGAGAATTTAAGAATTTTCTATTCACTTGAAGAAACTGGACAGAGAAATTTTTTGGAGAGCTCTTGTCTAACTTTTGTCACCTTTTCAATTTCCCTCTCTCGTTCGGTTCTCAATTGCCTCCATTTTTCGTCATCCCAACTTCATCATTCTGTTCACGCTTCTCTTGAAAACGATGAACACATCTATGCTCGGTTACTTCTCTACGCCCCTTCTTCCTTTCGATCTCTCTATCTTCCTTTTCAAGCACTTCATGCTGTTCAATTCATTAAACTATCACGATAACATCGTTACTGATTATTAGGGCACACTTCCTTTAATCAACCTTTAACAAGTTGAATATAACTATCCACGCAAAATTATTACTCTAATCTTCATGTTACTTTACTTTTAATTTTTTAGTTTATATTGTTCTTTTATAAGTTCTGACATTTAATTATGGTGTTCCCATCTTGAAGATCCTTTGTATGGAGGTTTTCCTGAAGTGATAGAAGAGTATCTTGAGCTGGAACATGGGATTATGAAATGCATTGCTTTTAACCGTCGTGGTACCCTTCTTGCTGGTAACTAACTAACTAACTAACACTTACCCTCTCTTTTTTTTAATGCAAATGATGATGGTTTTTAAAAATTGTGCATATTTGTGACCTAATTACTTTTCTCTAGTTGATTGGAAAAACAATAGGCTTAGTTGTATGCCCTGTCTACACCTCTTAAAAAAGGCGTGTCAGACACCGACACTGACATTTCTAATTACGTTCAATTTATTCATTTTTTTTCTTCAAATTATTACCGGTTGACTATCGGTGTTGTGTCCGGTGTCCGTGCTTCATAGGTTTACGTGGTAGCTATCCAAAATTTAAAGGGTTTTACCAAGGTTGATATCGCAGTCGAGATTTATTTCTTCATATTATAGAGAATCACGGTTTTAATGTGGAAGATGTTGTGGCTTCAATCTCAGTGGCACTGCAATTGTGGAGGCATCAAAATCTTTGATGTTGTGGCTATTATTGTGGCTGCAGACCATTTTAAAATGCCTGGTCCTGACCAATAATGTTAAAAAGTTGGTATATAGGGTTATCCCGCTATTATGTATTGGAATTTGGGGTAGGTGATATGGAAACCAATACAATATGTCGACTCCGCTATTTGCAGTATAGTGGTGTGTTTTGAGTTTTATGTTAGTTACCTTTTTAATTTATGTTCAGTTTATGTTCGTGCCGCTTTTTTTGTGTGTGGAACATGGTTTATTTTATATACAGTAATTTATATTTCAACCACTTTGCGGCTTCCGATATTTACCCGCTAGGCTATCTACTATTTCTCATATTGGAGATTTGACAATCCGCTATTTTCCGTGTTCCGCTGTTAATACACTGGTTCTAACATTGATGATGGGAGTCTGTGTTTACATTCTAGCAGCTTGATTTGGTTTGAAAGTTAATGGTTAGTGTATTTTGCTTTCCTGTTCTAGCAAATAGTGCACCTGGTAATTTTTGTGTAGAGAATGTAAGCTAATTTTGTTGAAAGAGATGCTTAGTCACATGGTCTTTTTTTTGCTTATGTTATGAAGAAACACTATGTGAATGATGTCATTTGTTGGATTATCTTTAGTTCTGTAGTAAATAGAGTCTGTAACAGCAAAATAGCAGAGCATACAAATTGTGCTTGTTGCAGTTGCTAGAGTGAAGTACATGTAAAAACCTGAATATGGTAAATTTGCGAAGGTTTTTTGGCTGTTGGTCGTGGCCCAAAGCCCTAGATTTTAGTGGCTTTAGGATTGAGCTGACCCTGCTGCTGTCCACTATCCATTATAGCGTTTTTAGGGATGTCTCTACACTCCACAATCTGTCATCGACTACATAGAAGTTTAGAATGTTTGGGTATTTAAGTTGATTTTGTAAATGTAAGGAGCTGTGTTAGGAGAAGATCGCTGATTAATACTCTTGTAGGCTATAATTGATGCCAAATTCTGCATACATTTTGTTTTTTATGTTGTACTACTAGGCATGTTTCCACCTGAGAAGCCCCTAATCCAGTCTTCCCACTACCATGTGGCCAATTTCCTTGTAAGCTCTCAATTTCTGCAGTTTCTTTCCAGTACTTCATCCCAATTCGCTAAACCCTCAGCATGTAGTTCTGGCTACATTTCCAGCATCTTTCAGTTTCTCTGTCTACCATATAATATAAGTCAGTATCTGATCACAAACCATCACAATATTTACTCACAATCACCGGGATTCTTGCTGGAACTTCCAAACTGGCCAGACCCTGAAGCAGCATGTCTAGATTGATTTTGACTTATTAATAGTGGATCGTAGAAAATAGCATATCACCAAAAATCCAATATAAGAAATAGCAGATGGCGTAGCAGGCCAATAGCAGAAGCTGCAAAGCCGTTAAAATAAATAACTACGTATAAAATAAAGCATGTTGCACACAAATAAAAGCAATATAACCATAAATTAAATTAAACAGAGGAAGGGGGAATATAATAGAAGGGAAATATTTAAAGAAACTGAGGATAGAAGATAGAGAACAATAGAAAAACAAAGCATTTTAATTGTATTTGAGTAATTGTTCTCCATATTATGGTTAACTCCAACCTTGGTATTTTATAAATGTCTCAAGATCCTCCGGCTTGTAAATATTCAAGTGGTTATAAACTTGTAGTGCATTAAACTCTTTTGGGGATCATGAATTGGGTTCAATGTTCCCTTTTATTCAACCTTTACTATATGATGCTACAGCTTTATAATTGTAAATTCATACTTCAAAATGTTCATACTTTTTATCCTTTAGTGAGGGTAAAATGTGTACACTTTAATTGTGTGCTAGCTGTAACATTTATGGTTTTAATCATTTGGCTACTGCATTTTTAGTCAACTACCTAGAACTTTTATGATGAGTCCTGTCAAGATGTATGTGCGTTGCATGTTATCTATTTGGAATAGAAAAATTCAGTACTTTTTAAGTATTTATCATTCAAAACTTTCTGAGTGTACTTTATTTTCAAAACTATTTTCCTTGTGGGATTAGATTTCAGGAGGTATACTAGTGTATTTCTTTCTGGTTTATGTCGCAGTTCCTTTTTTTTTTTTTGAAGCATACAGGCTTATATGCATTTGAATGTGTGTATTGGATAAAATTATAGCAAGTGTTGAACTTTTATTAATTATTCATTGGAAGTATTACACATTATCAACTTTCTCACCATTGATACTTTATTTGATCAATTGAATCAGCTGGCTGCAATGATGGAAGTTGTGTTATCTGGGATTTTCTAACCAGGGGCGTTGCTAAAGAGCTTCGAGATAATGAATGTTCTTCACCCATTACCAGTATTTGTTGGTCAAAGTGTGGTAATCGAATTCTTGTATCTGCTGTTGACAAGTCATTATCCCTGTGGGATGTTTTGAGTGGTAAGAGGATAAGAAGAATAGTTTTGCAGCAAACCCCTTTACAAGCTCGTCTTCATCCAGCAGGGTCCTCCAAACCATCTCTCTGCTTGGCATGTCCTCTCTCATGTTCTCCGATGATTGTTGACTTAAACACCGAAGATACAACTTTTCTTAAAGTTTCTGTCTCTGAGAAACCAAGTGGACCAAACCCTGCCTCACGCAATAAGGGTTCTGATGGAAGTACCTCCTTCATACCTACTGCGGCATGTTTTAGTAGGTATGGAAACCTGGTTTATGTAGGAAATTCAAAAGGGCAAATTCTTGTAATTGACAGTAGAGAAGGTGAGGTGCGTGGCATGGTTCCTATCTTGGGTGGTTCAATAGTGAAAAGCATTGTATTCAGCAGGAACGGACAGTATCTTCTGACAAACTCAAATGATAGAATAATCAGGATCTATGAAAATCTTCTTCCCCCGAAAGATGAAATTGGAGCACTAGATGAACTGAATGAGAATCTAAGTGATCTAAATGGTGTTGAGAAGTTGAAGGCCATAGGATCAAAATGTCTAACTTTATTCAGAGAGTTTCAAGATGCAATAACAAAGGTGCACTGGAAAGCACCCTGTTTCAGCAGTGATGGTGAGTGGGTTGTTGGTGGTTCTGCTAGCAAAGGAGAGCATAAGATTTACATATGGGATAGAGCTGGACATCTAGTGAAAATTCTTGAAGGGCCTAAGGAGGCTCTTATTGATTTAGCATGGCATCCTATACGTCCTATTGTTGTATCGGTTGCTTTGAACGGCATAGCTTATATCTGGGCTAAAGATTACACTGAGAGCTGGAGTGCTTTTGCTCCTGATTTCAAAGAGCTTCAGGAAAATGAGGAGTACGTGGAACTTGAAGATGAACTTGATTTGAATCCTGAGACTGAGAAGGTAAGGGAGTGTTATATTGTCATGCAAGTCTTATTATTCTTTCCTTTTCAATTTTATGATCTAAAATTCATATCCTTGCAGGTAAAAGGATCTGATGTCGATGAAGATGAGGAAATTGACATTATGACTGTGGAGAAGGATCCTGCTTTCAGTGACTCTGATGTATCCCATGAAGAATTATGCTTCCTGCCAGTATCTCCCATTCCCGATGTTCCTGAACAGCAAGATAAATTCTTAGAAAGTTCTTCAAAGCTGGTGGACAGCAATAACTCTGAATCAACATTTTCAGAAGAGGCTGTTACAAATAGACAAAAGATGAATCATGCATCAAGTCCAGTGGAAGGTAATGACTGGCATCATAGGTTTCAAAGCATGCTTGTAACTGAGTATCTGAATTCCTAAGAATTCCAATTCTAAAAATTAATTATTAGACAGCTTTGTGAGGCCTTTATATTGGCTTTAAGCTTTCTTCCCTGTGATCTCGAATTTGCTCTCAAATTGATTATGTTATTTAAAAAATATAACTAGTGTTTGCATTTCTGACAATTTGCCTTCAACACTATTTATAGATGATGCTGTGGGAACAAGAATTAAAAGAAATCGGAAACCGTCAGAGAAGGTGCTGGAGTTGCAGGCAGAAAGAGTAAACAAACACTCAAAATTTAGCAAATCATCAAGAACCAAAACAAAATCTTTGGTTGATGAGAATGCTGGTAATGGTGTTTATTATGATGAGCTTTCTGATGAATAACATCAGATTCTAAATTGTTTTAGTTAAATGTACATTTCATTTCTCAAATATATTTCTTTTTTTACTTTTGATAACTCTTGCCAGGATGGATCTAGAAATTTTTGAGTTGTAGGGTCAATATAAATATAACATTTGATTTTCAAGAATATAAATATATATTATAATTGTTCTCTACGATTTTTCATGTACCGAAAAATATTGAATGTTTTTCTCATTTTCAACATCAACAAAAATATCTCTCAATGTACTGATGAATTGAAATACAAGAGACCATGAGATATATGAATAGACCGTAGAGACCATGAGATATATGAATAGACCGTGTGTTTTGAAAAACACAACAAAGACATTATTATATATAAAGAAATTACAATTAATTACATGATATATGATATAGTCGATGTGAGACTATTTTATATACAAATATTCTTAACACTATATTTACAAATATCAACACTCCCCTTCAAACTTGAACATATAAGTCAAACGTACCAAGTTTGTTACATATATAATTAGTTACGAGGCATCATAGAGATTTTGTAAACACGCCTGTCAATTTGTGACATGTCACCTGATTTGATCTTCTCTCTGACAAAGTGATAGTCTATCTCAATATGTTTGGTCCTGAAAGATTGAATTTGAAGCAATGTGCAATGCAGCTTGATCATCACAAATAAGTGTCACTGGTCTTACTTCTTCAATTTGAAGTTCCATGAGCAACAATTTTAACCAAATATGTTCACATGTTGTCATTTGACATGACCCTATATTCTGCCTTGGCGCTTGATCTTGCAACAACATTTTGTTTCTTACTTTTCCAGGATATAAGACTTCCTCCAACAAGAACACAATATCCAAAGATGGATCGTCTATCAATGGATGACCCACACCAATTAGCATCAGAATATCCAACTATTTGAGTATGCCCTTTATCTTCATATATTGGACCTTTTCTTGGAGCACATTTGATGCATCTCAGAATCTGGATAATAACATTAATGTGTTCCTGACAAGGAGCATTTAAGAACTGAGGACTTACCACACTGACTGCGAAAGAAATGTCCTGACGAGTGATTGTGAGATGATTTAACTTTTCAATCATTCTCATATACCTTCTTGAGTCCAACCAGGCATTTTTATC